>CM067341.1:48737500-49937500 GCA_034376525.1 Nicotiana benthamiana | reverse complement strand
TGCAAAATCATATTAACAGCCTGTTTAGTCAACTTGGTAAAATTAGCTTATTTTTAAAGGAGTTTTTTAGAAAGTAGTTTTGGTGAGAAATAGCTTGTATTGGGTTAATTAATTTAAATAATACTTCTAAGCAACAATTAGTGTTTGGTGTAGCTTTAAAAAAGTGTTTGTAATAGCCTGTTTGGTCAAGTTTCTTTTTTTTTGGGCCAAAAGTGTTTTTTTTTTGCTGAAAGTACTTTTGGGTAAAACTTGAGGTGTTTGGCAAGCTTTTAGAAGGAAAAAAAATTGTTTTTGAGGAGAAGTGGAAGCAGTTTTTGAAAAGCAGAAATAAATAGTTTTTCTTCAAAAGTACTTTTTTACTTTTTTTAGAAGCACTTTTGAGAAAAATACACTTAGGCAGTTTTTAAAAGTTTAGCCGAACACTAATTACTGTTCAAAGGTGCTTTTCAAATTAATTAGCCATACACAAATTGCTTCTCACCAAAAATATTTTTTTGAAAAGTACTTTTGAGAAAATTATTTCTCAAAATAAGCTCATTTTATAAGCTTGGCCAAATATGCTATAAGTGTGTTTTTATCAAAAGTGTTTCTCAAAAAAGGACTTGGGAAGAAGTTATATTTTTCCTGCTTCTCCAGAACTGCTACTGCTTTTCCTTAAAAGCATTATTTTCCTCCTAAGAATTTGACTAAACACTTCAATTTTAAATGAAAAAAATACTTTTTTTAAAAAAAGGGATACTTTTCAACTTGGAGAAGATTGGCCAAACAGACTATTATAAGTTAATTTTTCGCATAAGTAAAATGGAATAACAAATCCTTTGGTGATTTTGCTAGTGCCACACAATACTCGTTAGTATCAAAAGAGGAGAACATAAAATGAGGAAATAATTTGCTATGCCAGCTACAATTTAAATAAAAGAAAATAATTTTACTAATTTTACCTATGTTTTATACTTTTATTTACCGTTGTTCATCTCCCCAATAAAAATAACTTTGAACATTTGCACACAAGATTATCTATTGTTCACTGGATAAAGGGGGGTTGGTCCGATCATATTAGTTCCACCGGTTAATCGGACCGGTCAAATTCGATCAACACGATTCACTGAAGAATCGGTTAACCGGTCCGGACTGGCTCAGATCGGTTTAATGGCAACTTTCAATTTTTTTATTGTTTTTGACTTTCCAACCGTTGGCAACGATCTGCTGGGCAAAGGGGTCGTTGCCCAACGACTGTTTTGCACAAATAGCCCATTTTTCGGACAAATTAATGCTTTTTGTAATTATATAATTAGCCCTTTGAAAAATTATAAATACACTCCCTCTTATTCATTTTTTCGCTCATCTCTTATTTTTCAAACTCATATTCTCATTTATCATTCTCTCATTCTTCACCTAAAGCTCATATTCTCATTTATCATTCTCTCATTCTTCACCTAAAGTGCAATCAAGTATTTGACTCTTTTTTTTTTTTTTAAATTTAGGACTGAGACACTTAGTAGGCATATGATAAGTGAGCATCCTATAGAATGGGCTCTGACGGAGAAGGAAATCAAGCAACTCTAAACATAAAGGACTTATGAAATATGATATAATGAAGGATCGTGAGGAGTTAGAAAAAATGATTGCTTTGGGTTGTCTACCTTTTTCTTTTTTCTTCTTCATCATATCTTATTATGTATATTCAAAGGAATTATAATCCTTTACTTAAAGGTATCCCTAGAATTACTTGTAGATCTGATATCTTTAGATTTCATGAATAATATCAAACATAAATACATTATTTGTTTAGCTACCTTCCTTATAGAATTTGTCTAACTTCTAACATTGGTCATGCCATTAATGGAAATGATTATTTGATAATTACATGTCATTGAATAAATGATAATTATTACATGCAAAAACGTATTATCGTTTTTAGATATGATGAAGATCTGAGTCATATTGTTGTGTTTATAAGTACTACTATTTGTGAAGTTGTTGAGTTTGATAAGCTTAAGAAAAAAGCACTCCTATTGTTTGTCTTTTAATAATGCTTCTAACAATAATGCCGCAATTTCAATATTAAAACTGCATTTGCAACCACTACTTGACGAAATTTTTCATATTACGTGTGCATGTCATACTTATAATTTGATTATTAAAAGTGACCTTGATTTATTTTCAACTAAGATTACTCGTGTTAGAAGAGTAGTTGGTGTTATTCAAGGAAATAATAGACAATCTAAAATTAGGGAATTTAAGAATAAGTGTACCGAGCATAAACTTAAGCCCAGATTCATGCCAGCCAAAATTGTTATTAGATGGAATTATACACATATATATTTTTAAAATATTGCTACAAATATAGATTCCTAATAACTGAAGTTGCTAATGCGTATTGTATTAATCCAAACCATATGTTAACAACTACTACCTGGGAGGACATTAATGATGTTGCTAAATTTTTATATAAATTTTATACAGTTGCTGTTGAGTTTTCTGTAGCATACCATACTGTTACTATGATTTTAGTACATACTTTTCTACTATTTGAATTTAAGAAGAAAGAAAAATATAAGGTTGTTGTTGAAAAAAATGCAAGAAAAATTCAAAAAATATTTCTTTCAAATTCCTTCGATTTACTTAATTGGTATTGTTTTAAATTATTCTATTAAGATGTGATTGTCACCAATTAAACAATGCGTTATATACTTATATGGAGATTGGACCAACAGAAATCAGATATATATATATATATATACACACACACACACACACACACACACATATATATATATATATGTATGTATATATATATATATATATATATATATATATATGTATATATATATATATATGTATATATATATATATATATATGTATATATATATATATATATATTTGTATGAACAAGCTAAATAATTTTTTACAATAACTATAGAATTCTGCGGAAAGCCGTGTTCGATGAAAGTCGTATGTACGGCTTGGAGGGAGATCTTTCATATCTTTCGAGATCCACCCTACAATATAGGGTAAAAAAGTCAAAATAAGTGATTTTAGCCCTTATAAAAAGAAAATTGGTTCCCCTTACCGGCCTGAAAGAAAGAATGGTTTTTAGATAGAGCGTTGGCTATGGCGTCATTTGTGAAGGAATGGGTTTATGCGCTTTCTTTACTACTATGCTATTTCTCCCGTCTCGGACGTGATTCGTATTTGATGCTCTTATCGGATTGGGTGCTTGATTCCTTAGCTATATATATATATATATATATATATATATATATATATATATATATATATATATATATATATATATATATATATATATATATATATATATATATATATATATATATGAACAAGCTAAATAATTTTTTACAATAACTATATAATTATTATGCAAATATATTTGATGATGATGCTTAGTGTATGCAATGTTAATCCTACTATGCATTGTACTACTTCTACTATTGTGGATGATGATGAAGACCTTGATCGTTTTAATATTTTTCTACATTTTCTAACACTCAAACCAGTAGCAGGAACATTGATGAATTTCAAATCTGCTTGCAAAAGCAAAAAGAGCTCCGCACAAATGAATTTTCACCATTGGAATGGTGACATGAGAATGGAAAGCAATTTCCTGTTCTTTCCGCCATGGCACAGGACGTGTTGAATGTGCCAATTTTAACTGTTGGATTAGAGAGCCTATTTAGCCAAGCAAGACAACAACTTGGAGACACCCATCACTCATTGAGAAATAATGCTTTGGAAATTTAGTATGTTTAAGAGATTGGATTAGATCGGAACGAAGAAATCAAGGACGTGAAGTTGTTGATAGTCCAGAAGACTAGGAACTTGGAGATATACTAACACATGGTAACCCATCTGAATTTAACACTCCAAAAGAAGGACAATCAGTTCATATTGATTACGAAGAACTAAGGCAATGCAAAACCTTTGAATTTACTCTTTTTTCGTTAATTTACTTATTGTTAAATATAAACCTTTCAATTTGTAAGTTTTAATTTTGAAATAAATGTAGCACTTACAATTTATAAGTGTTATTTTCCCTCATCTTTATTGTATCCTTTATATTTTTACTTTATATTAATATAACTTACAATAGTTATATAAAATATAAAAAAAATTAAAAATTATACTAACTCGGTCCGGTCTGGCTTCTTGGACCCATAGACCTTACTGTTTATTTTTTACCCGCATTAATCCAATCCCCTTAAGCCCGATAACTCCTAATCTGTGACTGGCTCGATCCGAAACCCGAACGGTTTCAAACTTTTCTTACTCGGCCCGATACACCTGTTTAATACCCTTAGTTTAAATGAGGCGAGTATTGTTGGAAAAGCTTGAAAACATTGAAATCATCCTTATTGTAAATTTGAAAAGTCTTGAATTTTGAATATAAAAATTAATTTTAAATCAAACAGGTATTGTTGAAAAGCTCTAAAACATTGGCAGAGATAAAGTTTTATAGTTGAAAATATGTTCATATTATAAATATATTATATTATGGATATTCATTTAGTACTTCATTTTTTTTAAGATTATCCATACCAGGTATAACAAGCTTATTCTTTTGGTACCCGATTATAGATAAATATTATTCCCGGTAGAAGATTATCCATACTGGGTACAATGAGCTTATCCATTCATTACTCCGCTATGGATAAATATTGCTCTCGGTAGAAGATTATCCATATCTGGTATAATAGCAGCTTGCAATAACAACTTACACAACAACTTGCTTTCTTTTATAAATAGAAGAGATTACAGTTTATTACGTACATCAGTTTGAATTCGAATAATATATCAGTTTCTCTCTATACTTGTATTTACTTTACAGTCTTTATTTTACAACACGTTATCAGCACGAGACTTTGCCATCTAGAGCAAATATTTTAAAAGTATTTGAGGTAAGAACATTTTTTTTGTTTCTAAATAATGTCAAATATTTCTAAACTTGAATTTGTTTCCCTGGATATATCGGGCAAAATCTAAATGTCTTTGGTGCTTGATGCTGAAATTCATCTTGATGCGATGGGTCTGGCAGACACCATTAAAGATAAAAACCAGGCATCAAACCAAGACCGTGCCAAAGTAATGATATTCCTACGCCATCACCTTGATGAGTGCCTAAAAATTGAATATCTTACTGTTAAAGATCCCGTCATACCGTGGAATAATTTAAAATATAGATATGACCACCTGAAGATGGTCGTTCTTCCACAGGCACAATACGATTGGACTCATCTAAGGCTACAAGATTTTAAATCTACCAGTGAGTATAATTCTACTATGTTCAAAATTATTTCCCAATAAAAATTATATGGTTATCTATTGCAACACGTAATATATTTTATTTTTATGATTAGGAATTATCATTGAGTGACCTGATAGTTAAAGGCGGAGTCAGAATTTAAAATTAATGGGTTTAAGATTTTAGTTATTTTAAGTTACTTAGTGGCTTCTGAGTTAGAAATAATTTATACAAAGATCAATTGAGTTAGCAAATCTAATGTGCGTACAAGCATATTTTTCCTTTTATTTTTGAATTTGGCACTATTTAAATAAAAAAGAACCTACAATAAGGTTTTCTTCCTTAAACACCAACCCGGCCAGTTCCCCGTTCTCCTTCCTTATACTTATAGGCTGCCGTAAATGATAAAGCTTCCATAGCGGAACCCAATCTTTAGAGATTAGACAAGAACTGGGCTTTGCTTTCGTCACTATAGTACAAACCCCAGAATTTGCACCTGTATTAAGGAAATCTTTTTCAATAGTCAATAATAATACTGATCATGATATGTTGGAGAAAACTTTCACCACTTTTTATGCCTCGAATATGCTCCTGTAACAGCAATATCGAGAAATGTGATTTAAAAAGTATTATGAACTTATCTCAGATCTTCATATAGCCGAGCAATATAATGGGCTATTACTGAAAAATCATGAAAACCGACCTACTGGTTCTTGTCCATTCCCTGAAGTAAATGAGACGAACTTCCATCAAGCTAAACGTGAAAGAGGTCGTGGCCCCAGTCGTGGTCATGACCATGGTCGAGGAAGAAATCCCAATCATGGTAATAATAATGCACCAAAGAATCCTTCTCGCCACCAGCAATGGAAAAGAAAAGAACAAAAGCATGAAGCGGTGCAACCACCAAATGCAGAGAGTGCATGCAATAGATGTGGAGGAAAAGAGCACTGGTCACGTACATGTTGTACGCCAAAGCACCTGGTTGAGCTTTTTCAAGTCTCCCTGAAGAAGACAGAAAAAATATTGAACCAAATTTTATTTTTGAAGATAATTTATACTTCATGCATTTAGATGTATCTGATTACTTTACACTCCCAGAAGAAGAAACAAGTGATGTAATCGATAGTGAATCTGTGGAAATATAAATATTTTAATTTTTATTATTTGTAATCGATAGCATGGTTATGTAATTGTTATACATAAATAAAAGTTATATTTTGATAATGATGTTTACTAAAATATATTTTATTTATGTCATTTTGAAGAATATAGATAATTCTCAAATTATGTTTGGATCAAAGACAAATTACGAAGATATTTGTGTTATTGATAGTGGAACAACAAATGCCATATTCAGGGATCAGAAATACGTTTCTTATTTGCTTAAGGAAAAAGTAAATGTTTTAATAATTTCTGGTAATACAAGTTTGATTGAAGGCACCGGAAGAGCCACTATATTTTTGTCTAAGGGAACAAAACTTATTTTGGATATTGCATTATTCTTCTCCAAGTCCCGAAGAAACTTGTTAGTTTTATAGATATCCAGCGAAATGCATATCTTATTGAGACAATAGATGAAATGAATGTAGAATATCTTTGTATAACAAAGAATATTTCTGGCCAGATATGCATTGTGGAAAAGTTACCAACTTTATCTTCTGGCTTATACTGTTCAAAAATTAGTACAGTTGAAGCGCACTCTATCATAAACTAGAAATTTACGGATTCAAATACTTTTGTGCTTTGGCATGACCGTTTGGGTTATCCTGGATCAATAATGATGAGACGAATTACTGAAAATTCGAGTGGGCATCCATTAAAGAACCTGAAGATTCTTACAAATGACAAATTTTCTTGTGATGCTTGTTATCAAGGCAAAATGATCACTAGACCATCACCAATGAAGGTTGGCATTGAATTCCACGCCGTTTTAGGGCATATACATGGGGATATATGTGGATATATTCACCCACCAAGTGCCGTTGTTTAAATATTTTATGGTCCTAATAGATGCATCTTCAAGATGGTCTCATGTGTGCCTACTATCATCTCGCAACCTGGCATTTGCAAAGATATTATCCCAAATAATTCGATTAAGGGAACAATTCCCAGATTATCCTATAAAAGCTATTTGTCTCGATAATGCTAGAGAATTCTCATCTCAAGCTTTTGATGATTATTGCCTATCAGTTGGGATGAAAGTTGAACATCCTGCAGCTTATGTTCATACTCAATATGGCCTTGCAGAGTCATTTATTAAACGCCTGCAATTGATAGCAAGGCCACTATTTAAGGGAACAAAATTGTCCACTACTGTTTGGGGCCATGCTATCTTGCATGCAATATCACTTATTCGTCTCAAACCGATACGTTATAATAAATATTCTCTGTCATAATTAGCTTTTGGTCATGAACCATGTATTTCCCATCTAGGAATTTTTAGATGTGATGTATATGTGCTGATAGCACCACCACAGTGTAGTAAGATGGGACCACAGAGAAGGATAGGAATATATGTTGGGTTTGAGTCACTCTCTATTATTCGCTATCTTGAATCATTGACAGGAGTTTTATTTACTGCTCGATTTGCAGATTGTCGGTTTTATGAAATAAATTTTTCACAATTAGGGGGAGAGAAAAGGGAAATCAAAAGAGAAATTGTGTGAAAAGTTTCATCATTATCTCACTTTAGTCCACGTACCCCTATATGAAGATCATCCATTTACAGAATATAGCAAATCAAATTCCAGACGCATTTACTGATTTGAAAAGATAACTAAGTCACGTATCCCTGCAGAGAATGTGCCTATCCGAATTGATATCCCAGTAGGATCATCTACTAGCATGAGAGCTAGTGAACCTAAAGCACATATCAAGCGTGGTAGACATTTGGGTTGTAAGGATGGAAATCCTTGAAAACGAGATCAAAACGATACTATAAAGGGATCTCCTGAAGAGACCCAAGATCTGATTAGTTCGAGATTCCTGAAGAAATCAATGAACCCGAAGCTCATGTGAGTGAAGAACTTTTAATAAGTTCGACCGGTGATGGGATTAACTTAAATCGATCTAAAATAGTGATGTATAATATTTTTGCATGTAATGTTGCACTTAATATTATAAAAGATACTTAGGATCTTGAACCCCGACCGGTCGAAGAATGTCAATAAAGATCTAATTAGCTAAAATGACAAGAGACAATTCAATCGGAATTGTAGTCACTTGCTAAAATAGAGGTCTTTGGACCAGTAGTCCAAACACCAGCTGGTATAAAACCAGTTGGTTATAAATGAGTTTTTTTATGCGAAAAAGGAATGATAAAAATAAAGTTGAAAGATAGAAAGCTCGCCTTGTTGCACAAGTATTCTCACAACGACATGGAGTCGATTTTGATGAAACATATTCACCTGTTATGGATGTCATAATATTTTGATATTTCATCAGTTTACCACTACATGAAAAGCTTAAAATACATCCAATGGATATAGTTACAGCTTATCTGTACGATTCATTTGATAATGAAATTTATATTAAAATCCCTGAAGGGTTTAAAATGCCTGAAGCAAAATCTCAAGAAATGTATTCAATCAGATTAC
The DNA here is from genome assembly GCA_034376525.1 of Nicotiana benthamiana. Taxonomy (NCBI): domain Eukaryota; kingdom Viridiplantae; phylum Streptophyta; class Magnoliopsida; order Solanales; family Solanaceae; genus Nicotiana; species Nicotiana benthamiana. Next base: position 49,928,643 of record CM067341.1, on the reverse strand, counting down.
AAAGATCTTTGTATGGTTTAAAACAATCCGGCGCATGTGGTATAATCGCCTTAGTGAATATTTGCTGAAAGAAGGTTACATAAATGATGTTATTTGTCCATGTATTTTTATAAAGAAAATGGCATCAGAATTTTTTATACTTGCTGCTTATGTTGATGACATAAATCTTGTTGGAACTTCAGAAGAGCCCAAAAGGCAATTGAATATTTTAAGAACGAATTTGAGATGAAAGATCTTGGAAAGACAAAACTTTGTCTTCGTCTGCAAATTGAACATTTAGTATACGAGATCTTTATCCATCAATCTGCCTATGCAGAAAGGGTCTTAAAACGCTTTTACATGGACAAAACGCACCCATTGAGTACATCAATGGTTGTTCGGTCACTTGAAGTGAATAAGAATTTGTTCCGACCTCCAGAAGAGGACGAGGAACTCCTTGGTCTCGAAGTACCCTATCACAGTGCAATTGGTACACTAATGTATCTTGCTGATGCTACAAGGCATAGCATAGCATTTTATGTTAATTTACTAGAAAGATATAGTACTTCTCCTACACGGATACATTGGAACGAGATTAAACATATATTGCGATATTTAAAGGAAACTCTTGATATGTGTTTGTTTTATACTAACAAAGATAGTGCAGATCTTGTTGGTTATCCCCATAAAGCTCGATCTCAAACTGGGTACGTATTTACATACGGAGATACTGTCATATCATGGCGCTCCACAAAGCAATCTATTATTGCTACTTTTTCAAATCATGCTGAGATAATAACTATTCATGTAGTAAGTAGGAATGTGTATGGTTGAGACCAATAATTCATTTTATTCAAGAAAAATATGATTTGGAATGAGAAAAGACCCACAATTTTATACAAGAACAATGATGCATGCATAACCCAATTGAAGGAATGATTTATAAAAGGAGATAGAACGAAACATATTTAACCAAAATTATTCTACACGCACGACCTTCAAAAAAATGATAACATTGATGTGCAACAAATCCGTTCAAGTGATAGTCCAGCCATTTATTCACTAAATCTTTGCCAACTTCAACTTTTGAGAAGATAGTATACAAGATTGAAATGTGGAGACTCAAATATTTGAAACAAGGTTTTCATCAGGGGAGTAAAATATGCGATGCACTCTTTTTCCCTTACTAAGGTTTTTTCCCATGGGGTTTTCCTTATATTGTTTTTAATAAGGCACCTAGCAATGTGTATTACTAAATATGTGTACTCTTTTTCTTTCACTAAATTTTTTTCCCACGTGATTTTTCCTAGTAAGGTTTTAATGATACACATTATCTTTTTAATGAATATCCCAGAGGGAGTGTTATAAATATATTATATTATAGAAGTTCATTTAGTACTCCGTTGTAAATAAGCTTCCTGAAGAAGCTTATATATGGTACTCCGCTGTAAATATGTTTTTCTATTTAGTATTCTATTAGAAATAAGCTTCCAGAAGAAGCTTATCACTTCGATACCCAGTTACGGATAAATATTACCCCAGGTAGAAGATTATCCATACCAGGTATAACAAGCTTATCACTTCGGTACACGATTATGGATAAATATTACACACGGTAGAAGATTATCCACACCAGATATAATAATATTATCCTTTCGGTACCCGGTTATGGATAAATATTATCCCCGGTAGAATATTATCCATATCGGGAACAACATGTTTATCCTTTCAATACTCTGTTATGGGTAATCATTACCTATACTAGAAGATTATCTATACTAGGTACAATAAGCTTATCCATTCAGTACTCCGTTATGAATAAACATTACTCTCAGTAGAAAATTATCCATATCTAGTATAATAGCAGCTTACACAGTAGCTTGCAATAGCAGCTTTCACAACAACTTCTTTTCTTCTATAAATAGAAAAAATTACAATTCATTATGAACATCGATTTGAATTCGAATAATATATGAGTTTTTCTACAGTTGTCTTTACCTTACAATATATATTTTATAACAGTTCCGAGGTTTTTGCACAAATGATATTTCACATTTAAGCAAAACTTCCGTATGAAAAGTGACTAGACTTGTAAAAATTTATCAACTTAGGCCATAGTTTAAATAGGGGTCCCAAAATCGGCTATTTATGCACTCCCGTGATTTTATGTGGCGCCAACGGACAGTCAATCCGTAAGAATTCCAATGTCTCATTCGCTAGCTGCGGTGCCTCTGCCGCGTTTCGCCACCGTTCTCGCGGCGGCGAAGCAGCCACGACTCAGACCTAACCCTAAACCCCAGAATGGTAAGCAAAAGATAACCACTACCAATCCCAGTGTACCACCGGCCACCGTCAAGAAAACAACGTCAGGCTTTAACAGCAGGAGTAAAGAACCCACGTGGCAGTGCGTGCAGAATTGTGGTGCATGCTGCAAACTTGACAAAGGCCCAAACTTTCCCACTGCTGAAGAAATTTTTGATGACCCTTCTGATGTTGAGGTTCTTTTTCACATTATTTTCAGTTTAAATTATGTGGCTTTTATGTTGTCTTGTCATAATTCATATAATACTTCCTCCGTTCCAATTTGTGTAGTGGTATTTGACTGAGCATTTAGTTTAAGAAGTTAAATGATAAGTTTAAAGTTAAATTATTTCTAAATAAGGAAAGTATGCTATTTTTTTTTGGATAAACTTAAAAAATAAAAGCAAGATACATAAATTGGGACAGAAGAATTAGGCTTTGAATCAGGCTAGTGGTAAAATAAAAGCATAACACGTGACGTGTGGGTTAGGCCGGAGACAAAAGCATGATATTTAAACGAGGAAAGACAATGAGGTGGACCCGTTATTTGCCCATTTCAAACCATGCTCCGCTGGCCCTGGGGATTTCTCGGTTATTAACAAAATTATGTGGGTCTCATGAATATGATGGTTTATACTACATTTGTCATATTTTATCTGATATTTCTACGGATATGGATCTTTTTATGTCAATTCGATTTATGTATTATATTTGTAGTAGTGGAGAGAAGTGTTAAGATATGATTGAATTTAGCAAGATAGAAAAGTTACAGTTGATTTTAAGAGTTGAATGGTTAAATGAATTTGAGTTCATAAAAGCTGTTAAATTTACATAGAATAACGTTATCAGTAGATTTGTGGAAAATCGGAAGATTGCTATTATTAGTACAACCGTGTCAATATTTTGGGCCATCCGAAATGAGCAGACTATTATATAAAGTTTGAAGCTTTCAATGTGGATTTTTACTTCTTAGTTATTCCAAAGCATGGTGGGTTCTGATGGATGGTGCATACATTTTGAGAAGAGCACAAGAAAATGCTCCATTTATGCAGGTGAAACCTTCTTTTCCAAATGGAATTTGGAGATTTCAATATTTATCGCTGATGATGTAGTTTTCCCCTTTGTCATATGGGTTGATTTCTTGAACCATTTGTTTTTCTCTTTGCTTTAGATCGTCCATATTTTTGTCGGGTGGAACCAGCCATCTTTGAGACATTGTATGGTATTGAAACGAAGAAGTTCAACAAGGAAGCTTGCAGGTAATCCATTGACGTTGCTCATTTACTCGTTGCCTATAGATTTTGTGAAAGTCTTAAGTCTTAACCACTAAATATCTGTCTAAGACTACTGTTTTAATTGAAAGGATGTCTTGATTGCAGTTCTTGCATAGACACAATTAAAGCGATATATGGATCAAGCTCAAAAGAGTTGGAGAATTACAATGCTGCAGTATGGAGTTCAACATAGTTCCACATTCCTTTCTCTGAGGTTGCCTCTCTTTTTCTTTGGTGCACTAGATTTTAATTGAAGGTGCTTAGTTCATTGCTTTTATTGTCTCGACAGATCCCTTATTTTGGGTACAATTCTCTTTACTCTTATTGGATGTGTTTGCTAGAGGTATCTCATCAGGTAAAAAAAAAGCATCTGATCATTTTGCTCTTTAATATGTCCCTAATTGGTTTGTTTGGTTTATAGATGGCACAATCACTACAAGTTTGAGTTTCTTAAAGTGTAAACCATACAACGTACTATTCTTCCGTGCAACCTGTTTTTTCTCTTTTCAAATCTAAGTTCCTATGTAAGAAAATAAATAAGATATCAAAATAGGAAATCAACTAGTGAAGAATGTTATTGTACAATTTAATGTAAATTAGTGGTACGTCCAAACTAGGTACTAAGAGAGAAGTACATCGTCCAAATAAGTTGTGGAGCATCTTCTTTGAATCTGAGATTTGATATCCGTGTTAATCTGATTCTGTTTTACTGTTTGTCTAGATAGTTCTGTAGATTTCAATTAGCTTATTGATATACTCAAGTTGGAAACAGTTTTATTATCTGCTATAGTCGTTTCTGCAAGATCTAGATTTTTCTGATGTTTCGATAATATGATTCACATAGTTGTAGAACATTTTAGGACAATCAAACATTTAAATTCCACCAAATTGATAATTTGCTAGTTTCTTTTGTGAGATTGTCTAATTCTCTAGTATCCCTCGTCTCAAGATTAATAGTATTGACAGGAGAAATTGTAGGTTCTTAAGCAGGTTTATATTCTGAGATTCAGGTGAATCATTTTGGTGGTTTTTCCTGTATATCACGTTGGTGGTGTCTGCGGCCTGCTGAAGTGGCTAGGCATATTGATGGGTCATCATAGTTGTGAGAACGAACTGGCGCGCTGCAATTGAATCTGGAGTACTCAAAAACTTACGGGGAAGCACAAATTAAAGACTTGGGGAACGTTTGGATCGAAGATGTGGGGTAATATGTAACTTGTTGTAAAGTGTGATGAACATCGACTGCAGATGTTAGTGAATTAGCATTGGTTCGTCTTCTCTAAAGAATTAGAATACAAGGATACAGTAGCTTCTATGAGTAGACACCTATGTTTTCTAATGTCAGATTTCATTTTATGGCTTATCTTCACCAGAATATGTGGGAGGAGACATGATCATGTTTCCTTTATATCATAAAATTCAGATTATTCATCTTTGTATGCTTTATACATCTATATTGCTGCTATCTCCTCGCAAGGGGTTGTAGGTTAGGACGTAGTCGAGTCCGGGGGTGAGGCTAGTTTGATAGGGTTGGCCTTAGACTGCTAGTAGTTAATGTTGTGTTCATACTATCCTTCCGTTGTTCATAGCATCGGGGCTTATTTTCTGGTTTTATTATTACATTTCAACTATTTTTTAGTTCTTATGATGCTATTGAGCAAGGTGATATGTTTTTGGAGGGAAGGATGCCGGGTGTCTATTTGGAAACAGCCTCTCTACCCAAGGGTAGGGGTAAGGTCTGCGTACATACTACCCTCCCCAGACCCCACTAAGTGGGATTATACTGGGTTGTAGTTGTTGTTGTATATTTGATGGTACTAATATATTGTCTCTTCTCTTACCGTCTTTTTCGGAAATAGTCTCTCTACCCCTTCGGGGTAAGGTCTACGTACACACTATCCTCCCCAGCCCAGACATCACTTATGGGATTTTACTGGGTCGGTGTTGTTGTATCTCCTAGCAAGGGTAAAATGTTTTGTGGTCATTGTGTTGCTTATATTCAGCTTCTCTTCTCATTAGTTTGAGGTTCTGTACAATCTTAACCGTGTTTATGCAGCTTCTTTCAAACACAGTATTTGAGACTGAGGCGTAATAGTTGTTTTTTTTTCCTTCTTTTTCTGCTAAGTATAGCGATATTGGAGAGGCTTCTACTTATCTTATTTTAGCCAAGTGCAAAATAATACCTTTTCCGTGCATAGGATTCTTTTTCAGTAGAATAAGAGAAAGCTATTTGACGCTTTTCCAAAATCAGATACCTAATCCTTTCCTTCAACTTTTCCCTTTTCACTTTGTCATGGTAGTTTGCCTTTTTCTTTTTCATCTTACAGAGATTCCATCCAAAAAGAGCAAAAAGTATGGAAACCAAATATACCTGTTTAACCAGCAAGAGATCAAAATTTCTTTAGCAATACATTTATAGGTTAGGGGTGGGTATCGGTTGGTTTGATTCGGTTGTGAATATTATGGGTTCGGCATATCGGTTATCGATTTTTAAATATGCTAAACAGATAAGATACTGGTTATCAATCCCTATCGATTTATCTGATAAGAATAAAGAATATCCTAAATTAAATTTCAACTTTAAAAAAATAATATTTCTTAGCATGTGAGTAATAAGACATTCAACAATTCAAGCTTACTAACTATTTCGATACACGTGGGCATAATTCACAAAAAAATAATAAAATCCTAATCTTATAAATGTTAAAGAATCATTGCAACAAAATAAACAAATAGAAAAAAATATTTGAACAATTAATTTTTTAAAGTTTAAAACTAAAAATCTTAACTAAAGAATGAAGACGAGAAATTCAAAAAAGTTTAAAACTTACCCTAAGGATTAAGATATGAAGATGAGAGTAACTATTAAGAGAACGAGAGAATGAATTCATAAGGTGGCTTTATTATATACTTAATGGATAAAATTATAATTTTGATAAAGCTTATTGGGTTATCTGTTAAACCGTAAATAAAATTTGACAAATCGAGACCGGTACCTATAACTCAATAGTCAAATAACATTAAACCATTACCGAACCATTTATCCAATAACTTGATATCAACAACCCAATATCGTTTTATCGGTTCGGGCTATCGGTCATACGAGATATATGCCTAGCCCTATTCTCAACAAATACCTTCTATGGAAATGGACTTTTGCCCTACTGTTTGAACAAATAATTGCTAAACTAATTAGTAACAAATTAATGGAGTGAATTCCAGTTGAACTCAATAATTTCTAGATCAAGTGGAACGAGATTCTGCTATAATGAGAACGATTTAGGAGCGTTAAGTGATATGTTCAATGCGTTATGATTAACAAAATATATAATACCCTGAAAATGCAATGAATGCAAGAAATAACAATGGTTATAGCACGACAGGACTGTCACCAATGATTGTGTGATTGGATGCTTCCTCTATCTGATGACGTGAAAAGATATGCCGCTGATATGAATGTGCAATCTTCAGATTTATGGATGAAAGTTAAACAACATGTGCTTGAGTAAAGCGAATAAGACAATTATTTCGTATATTCAACTTTCTTTTTACAATATGTTCTCTTTTCTTCAAAAAATCCTCCTATTTATAAGGAACAGTTCCCGAAAAATCCTAAAAAGTACAATATCAGGTATATTCTAAGTTTAAACTACACGTGCTATCTTATTTCAGCTGCCCGCTTTTGGTCGTCGTCCTTTGTCACAACCTTTAGTCGTTGTGTTGTGGTGACCTCGTCCCATGTCTTACTTATCCGTTGTCGTAGTTTGCCAAATTTGGACCTATACACCTACAATGATGGGGTGAACAACAACTGGCTAAGGGATTTTGTATCCTACTTTGTTGGCACCTGGGAAGATGATGTTGTACCCAGTTATGTAAACGGCTCTGAGAAATCAGATGACCTGTCCACAGTAGAAGTATTACAGCGTGGCAGCCATTATGCCGATGACAATTGGATGCTGGAGACAAGGATGATGACTATAATTACCACGTCAGGTAAGAGTCCGAAGCTACAAGTGCTGATAGCTGGGATGAAATGAGACTTGTGGAAAGCATCTTTGGTCACTGGCCTTCTCTCTTAAAACTGGACCTGGAAGATCAACCTGAGCTTGCAGTTGCTTGACCGTGTCATCTTCGTTTTTGCAAAGAGATAATCCTACTCTCATTTCTATTATTTTGGTTTCCGATTCAGTATCTCAACCTAAAGTAGTTCAACAAATAAAGAGACCGTTTTCAGAAAGAATGATCCATGGAAAAAGCAATATCCTCCTCCTGGCCCCAATTTTCTTCAAGGTTGAAATATATATATATATATATGTGTGTGTGTGATGGCAGCATCAAGAGTAGAACGATTCTTGTATTTTCCCTCACCATCTTCTTGCTGAATATATATATATATATGTGTGTGTGTGTGTGTGTGTGTGTGTGATGGCAGCATCAAGAGTAGAACGATTCTTGTATTTTACCTCACCGTCTTCTTGCTGATTTTTCTTGACCGTAGAAAAAGAGGCTATCCATCAAGAAGAGAAACAAGCGCTTGCAGTTCCTAAGGGGCGGATGTAACATTATAGGGATGGGTTCAATTAAAATTGACTGTCTTGTAGAACAAAAGTAGACCTCCACACTAAGGTTTCCACAAATTTAGGCATTTGTATCCCTGTATTGGTACCATGAAGTACGAAGATCTGCTTGACGGAACGGATCATCTCTTTGCACTCATATAGTTACTCCCAAAATGGTCATCCATGATGTATGCCAAGAAGAATCTGCTCTATATCAGTGCAAGAATCTCACATCCACTACACATTTATTCTTTGGATAATACACTTGACAGATAGGATCATCTCTGTTAGACTGTTCCCCACAGGTTTTACGATTGACCTATTGCCTCCTACTATGGCCTTGAAAACCCTTGCCTCATAAATTAACTTGAGTTGAATTAGGTCCAAAGTCTATTTTCTTAACAAGGTACCAAAGTCAGACCCATCACTATTCTCCGTTTACCCAGTGTTGGAGCTTTCATGTTATGTTGTGCACGCTCCAAATGTCCAGACCTGAGTGTGTTTGGGGGGGGGGGGGGGGGGGGGGGGTTAGACTGCCTCATATAAGTTGAGGGAATTACGAGTTGTCTTCTTAAACATTGTTCGGCAATCTTCGCCTAATGAGCTACCTCTTGGAGTTGAATTAAGCTCAGGGTCCATTTTCTTAACAATCTCTTTGCACTCATGCTTTTGTCCCAAGTCAAAATTGTTATCCCCGTTATATGCCAAGAAGAATTATGCTCATATCAAAACAAAATTGCACATGTAGTCCACATTACTATTCACTGGAATCAGTTTCTTCTACACCAAAGCTTCTCATGTGATCCACCAAAATATCCACCAAAGTAACAATTGATTTAATATGTCCCGTCGATATGTCTTCAGCAGTAAAGCGAAAAACTTGACTATTTATCTCAATCCAACTATAACCAGGATCCCTTTTAAGTCCATTGTCTTTCATCAACTTCTGTACTCTCGCTGCCTGATCCCAGTATCCTAAACTAGCATACAAATTTACCATCTGCAAGTGGGTAGAGGTAGACCACGGTTCCAGTGCAAGCCTATTCTCTGCAGCCTCGATGCCCAACCAAAAGTTCCCCTGAAGCCTGCACGACATAAGCAATGAACCCCAGATGACACCATTTGGCTGAATTGGCATCTTCTTGATAAACTCCCGAGCCTCTTCTAGTAACTGTGCTCGTCCAAGAAGGTCTACAATACATGAATAATGATCCAGCTCTGGCTTCACACAGTAATCAACCATTGAATTAAAGTAAAACATGCCTTCTTTAACAAAACCTGCATGGCGGCAAGAAGACAACACCCCAAGGAAAGTAATGGAATCAGGTCTCACTTTTTGCTTCTTCATTTCCTCAAAAAGTTCAATAGCTTTAATTGCATGTCCTTGCTGTCCATATCCACATATCATCGAGTTCCATGATACCAAATCTTTGCTCTTCGTATTTTCAAAAATGTGAAAAGCATCCTTTACTTCCCCACATTTACAATACATTGATAGAAGGGCATTCGCGACATGTATATAGGAATCAAAACCCATATGAATTATTTGGCAGTGAACACTCCTGCCATGACCAAAACACCCACTACCCATACACGAACTCAGCAAGCTCGTAAACGTGAACTCATTAGGTTTCAATGTCAAGCCCGTCATACCCTTATACATTTTAAAGCACATATCGACCTCATTCTCTTGTGCAAAACCATATATCATAGCACTCCAAGACACAACATTCCTCATAGGCATTTCGTCAAACATCTGGTAAGCATCCACCACTCCTCCAAAATTACTATAAAAGGTGATCAAAGAACTGCCAATATAAACATTGGACAAAAATCCATTTACAATGACCAAGCAGTGAACTTGAATCCCTACCCTAAAATCACTCTTTGACGCACATAAACTCATAGCATTTGACACTAAACTCACCCCAATTTTAGACCCTTCTTTATGAAACCTAAAAAGCAATGAGATTGAACCTTCCATTGAATATGGAAAAGACAGTTCTTTCTGCAATGCATGTTTTGTACAATTTTGTTCAGAATCTGTTTGAAGAAAATCCTCAATGAGGTTAAGATAGTTTTGGTCATTCTTGGTTACATTTGGCTTTGGAGCTATGATATCAAGGAATTTCTGGCCCTTGAATGGGCTCTTGGTTTTGGGAACCGTTTGTAAGGCAAGTGACAATTTTTTACTCATACCATAACGAAAAAGGAGATTGCTCATTTCTCCACCAGTTTTAGGACGACGGAAAATTTTACGCACTTTTTTAAAGCGTCAGCATACTCTCCAACAAACAAAACAAAATAAGCACGAGATCATAAAAGCTAGGGGTGTTCAAAATCGAACCGAAAATGATAACTGATCCAATTCGAAACTTAACGGCTTACTAGTAACGGCTTAACGGCTTAACGGACGGAGAACGGATTGAATTTTTTTTATTAACGGCTTATCGGTTTGAGGATGGATTATTCAATTTTCTTAACGGCTAATCCGTTAACCTGTTAAGAATATAAATATATATATATATATATATAATTTATTTTTATTTATATATATTAAATATAAAAAAACTAAAACCCTTGAAAATGATTCAAAAGTTTATTTCTACTTCTAAGTATTTTTAATCTCGGGATCTAGAAATTTTTTGGTTCTATTTTTAATTTATTCTTGGTTGTAATCCTCCTGTTTGGCAACATGCCGGAGATGGTAAAGCTAATTTCTTAATTACGGGAATAAAATTGAAAATTAAAATTTAAGATGTAGATAGGGGAGACTCGAACATTGTTGCAGTATAGCTTTCTACTCAAACATCTGAAAATGTTACTAAATACAACTGTACTGTGTCTTCTAACTGGTTGTTACTGTTGGAAATCATGTATATCTATGATATGTGCGCTTTGGTTGTATGAGCATGATTTTCAGGTATAGGTTTTGATGAATGACAAACAATGAAGTCAAGTGTCAAACAACGATATGATAATCAATCAAATGGCAAGAAGCATACCGATGACGGAATTGCATGAACGAGCCAAAGAGTTCAAGACCGAAGACCCAAGACGTAGGTCGTTTGGTAGAACCAATGTAAGGACAACATTTAAGTTATCTTATCCTTTGGCTCAACATTAGGTCATCATAAACATGCATAAAACATTTTTATCATAAACATGCATCTTTGTGCTAAACCAAAATGATTTGTATTTTAGTCAAAATGGTTTTTAAACACGTCTTTTAAAATCTGGACCTAAACAATCGATTATATGCTCCTTACAATCGATTGTGTTTTTCAAAATAGCAAACAATCGATTATACAGTTTTAACAATCGATTGTATTAAGACAGTGTGATCTGAAGTTTTCAAGATAGCAAACAATCGATTGTCTACTTTTAACAATCGATTATGTTGAGACAGTGTGCAACCGAAGTTTTTAAACATCTAAACAATCGATTATTTTTGTCATACAATCGATTATATTCATAAACAATCGATTGTCATTTTCATACAATCGATTATATTTTGACCGTACCCACAGAATCCTAAATTGATTTTTGAACGTTGAAGAACAATCGATTATTCAGGGTTAACAATCGATTGTTTAGCCTAAAATCAGGAATCTGTTTTTTGAACGTTGGTCAAACAATCGATTGTCTACTCCAAACAATCGATTGTCTGAGCACAGAATCAGGGATTTTATTTGTCAATTAAGCAACGGTCAGCACCACTTTTTCATCTATAAAAAGAGGTCTTTTGAGCTGATTTTAAACACACAACTCCTGCATATATTGATATACATATTGATCATTTTCAAGCATCATTTTAGAGCTTTTGTTGAGCCATTTGATAGACAACTTTGTGTTGTTCATAGAGCTTATTTTGTTTCTCTTTATTCACTCTATTGAGAGAGTATTTGTTGTAAAAGAGAGTTGTTTGAGAAGAACATATCTTCTCATTTGTCGGGTTTGCTAAGTACCCAAAGTCTTAGTGGTTGAAGTCTTGGGGTGAGGTATCCTCAAGCAAGTGAAGTCTTAAGGTGTGGTATCCTTGAGCAACTGTAACGGTTTGTTGAGCACCCGTAAGCTTAACAGTGTTAGTGGAAATCTCGAGAGAGTCTCTCGGGGACTGGACTAGCCACGGGTTGTGGTGAACCAGGATACATCGATGCGTTCGTTCTTATTTATTTACTTATCGCACATATTTCTTTCCTGCAATTTTTAAATTCCGCAAGTTTACGCTAATTTTTATTATAACGCTATTCACCCCCCTCTAGCGTTAAGCATATTATCTAACAATTGGTATCAGAGCCTAACTCTCTGAAAGCCTTAGCCGATTGAGAGCAATATATATTTTCTCTGTTGAGATTATTGAACGCAGGAACGATGAATGAAGGACAATCCACCACTTGCTCTCCATTTTTCGATGGAACGAATTACTCATATTGGAAGGAGCAAATGATAATCTTCGTCAAATCAAACAACTTTCGTATATGGCAAATAATCATGCATGGTGAACAAATGACGACAAAAGTTGGGAAAACCATGGTAAGTGAATACAACACCAAGGCAATCAATATGTTGTATAGAGCTTTGAATCAGGAAGACTGTCGGAAAATTTCCCACTGCAAAACTGCCAAAGAGATGTGGGATAAGTTTGAGGTAACGTATGAAAGCACGTCTCAAAAAGCGGACAGCTCATGTGATGAATCGACTGCCCGATGCCTCATGGCCAACAAAGAAGAAGAGGTAAGTACTTCCAACTCTCGCTCATTTGAAGAAATGCAAAATGCTTATAGTGAATTATACAGTGAGTTTGTTAATGTTTCCAAAACTATTAAAGATTTGCAGAAAACACTTTCTTTGCAAGAAACAGATTTTCAGAAAACACTTTCTTTGCAAGAAAAAGAGTTTGAAAAATTGACTTGTGAAAATGAGAAGCTGAAAGAAGAAAATAAGTGTTTTAAAAATGACAATGGTTTTCTGAAAAATAAAATTGAAGTTTTAGAAAAAGAAAATAAATTTTTGGAGAATGACATTGTTGATTTCAAAAATAAAATCAAGGAATTGAATGAAGCCTCTTCTATTGATAAATGTTCTAATTGCTCCTCTTGTAGTTCTTTAAAATTAGAGAACATAGAACTTAGGAACGCACTAGAAAAACGTAGTGTTGATAGTCCTAAAATTGAAGAAAATAAAAAGGATATAAGTAATGAGGTTGGTCCATCTAGAAAGAATTCTAGGAATCTCACAAATGAGTCTAAGATTAATTATTATAGACAATCCAGAAACAACTCTAGGACCTTTGCTAATGAGTCTAGAATGAATAATTTTAGACCACATAGACACAATTCTAGGATTTTTGTAAATGAGTCTAGAATGAATAATTTTAGACCACCTAGACATGACTCTAGGAAATTCAACGCTTCTAGGGGGAACAACTTTAGATCACCTAGAACGCATTTGGCTCAACCTAGACATATGCATAATCCTAATGTTATATGTCACTATTGTAATCGGGTAGGACACATTGCACCCGTTTGTTTTGCTAAACATAGAGATTTGTGTGTTGATTATAATTGTTATTATTCTAACCCCCAAGGACCCAAAAGAAGTTGGGTACCAAAAACCTATTTTTAGGTTTCTTTTTGCAGGTGTGATTGAAGACTACAATATTGTAGTGGATGCACAAAGCACGAAACCTTAATGCATTGAGGGGGAACATCGGTTAGTTATCATATTTTGAATAAAAATGCAAATAGTTGATATGTGCTAATAATCAATATTTTTTATCGATGCATGCCTTAATAAGTTCTTTTTAAATAACAAATAGTATCAATTTGGGTATAATAAATGATTGATTCATGTTTTGATGAACATTCTTAGTTTAAAATAACAATTGGCATTGTTGAGAAAAATGACCGTTATCATTAGTATGCCATTTACTAACATTTGATATGATCTTGTTTATAACGTTTGGTATCGTCAATGGTTTAATTTTTTTTTTGTATAGTCTTTTTGCTAATGCCAAAAGGGGGAAGAATATGGGCGATATGCATGCCTTAATTGAGGGGGAATTATATTGATTTCTATGAATTGTTTCTATGAATTGTTTGCATAAATTGTATGTTGAGATATAGCATGAATTTAGGGGGAATTCAATATGCATATCTTCCGTTGTTTGTCATTATCAAAAAGGGGGAAATTGTTGGAAATCATGTATATCTATGATATGTGCGCTTTGGTTGTATGAGCATGATTTTCAGGTATAGGTTTTGATGAATGACAAACAATAAAGTCAAGTGTCAAACAACGATATGATAATCAATCAAATGGCAAGAAGCATACTGATGACGGAATTGCATGAACGAGCCAAAGAGTTCAAGACCGAAGACCCAAGACGTAGGTCGTTTGGTAGAACCAATGTAAGGACAACATTTAAGTTATCTTATCCTTTGGCTCAACATTAGGTCATCATAAACATGCATAAAACATTTTTATCATAAATATGCATAAACATTTTTATCATAAACATGCATCTTTGTGCTAAACCAAAATGATTTGTATTTTAGTCAAAATGGTTTTTAAACATGTCTTTTAAAATCTGGACCTAAACAATCGATTATATGCTCCTTACAATCGATTGTGTTTTTCAAAATAGCAAACAATCGATTATACAGTTTTAACAATCGATTGTATTAAGACAGTGTGATCTGAAGTTTTTCAAAATAGCAAACAATCGATTGTCTACTTTTAACAATCGATTATGTTGAGACAGTGTGCAACCGAAGTTTTTAAACATCTAAACAATCGATTATTTTTGTCATACAATCGATTATATTCATAAACAATCGATTGTCATTTTCATACAATCGATTATATTTTGACCGTACCCACAGAATCCTAAATTGATTTTTGAACGTTGAAGAACAATCGATTATTCAGGGTTAACAATCGATTGTTTAGCCTAAAATCAGGAATCTGTTTTTTGAACGTTGGTTAAACAATCGATTGTCTACTCCAAACAATCGATTGTCTGAGCACAGAATCAGGGATTTTATTTGTCAATTAAGCAACGGTCAGCACCACTTTTTCATCTATAAAAAGAGGTCTTTTGAGCTGATTTTAAACACACAACTCCTGCATATATTGATATACATATTGATCATTTTCAAGCATCATTTTAGAGCTTTTGTTGAGCCATTTGATAGACAACTTTGTGTTGTTCATAGAGCTTATTTTGTTTCTCTTTATTCACTCTATTGAGAGAGTATTTGTTGTAAAAGAGAGTTGTTTGAGAAGAACATATCTTCTCATTTGTCGGGTTTGCTAAGTACCCAAAGTCTTAGTGGTTGAAGTCTTGGGGTGAGGTATCCTCAAGCAAGTGAAGTCTTAAGGTGTAGTATCCTTGAGCAACTGTTACGGTTTGTTGAGCACCCGTAAGCTTAACAGTGTTAGTGGAAATCTCGAGAGAGTCTCTCGGGGACTGGACTAGCCACGGGTTGTGGTGAACCAGGATACATCGGTGCGTTCGTTCTTATTTACTTACTTATCGCACTTATTTCTTTCCTGCTATTTTTAAATTCCGCAAGTTTACGCTAATTTTTATTATAACGCTATTCACCCCCCTCTAGCGTTAAGCGTATTATCTAACAGTTACCAAAGATGCACTAGTATCAGCAACTTTGTTCAAGAAAACTTGCTCAGTGTCAATGAATTATAATGCTGGTCACACAATGGAGATCGATGTATATTCGAATTGCCATAAATTTCTACCAAGCATAGTATTCATCACTTGTGTCCAAAATTTCCATAGCTAATTTCTCAATCAGCAAAATAGTGTACAAGAATACAGTGATAGCACCTTCAAGAATATAGTGATAGCCAACTATTGTCAACCCAAATTTTGAAGGCCAATGTGCAATACTGGGATTATCTTCAGATTCATGTATATCCAGCCTTCCCCTAAAAAGTTCTATCTCCACAAAGTCTTGAGAGCCAAAAGAGATATTTAGTAAACATATATGTTAGGCCGATAAGCCGCCCAATAACCGCCCTATATGAGCTAACCCGATACCAACCGCCCGATATCTTATCGGGTGGCTAACGGATTAATACATTTAAAAGCCGATAACCGTTAAGCCAAACCGTTAAGAGTAAAAAGCCGCCCAATCCGCCCGATGAACACCCCTAATAAAAGCTGCCTTGTTATTTGAAGTGTCAACATATTCTGTCTGTATAGTTCAGTTTTTAATGACAAAACCCGAAGCTAGAAAACTGACATACGTAACAATAGTTCTTGCGACAAAACATAATTAACGGTTATTTAGAATCACTAAATGTAAAATATTCACTTTCTTCATTTCACTTTATGTAAATATATTTGATTAAATAGTTTAAGAAAGAAAGATATTTAAATTTTGTAGTCTAAAATATATATTTTGGGTACCGTAGGCGCATAAGAGAGGGAGAACCAAAGGGCTACGCGTTGTGATGAGTAGAGATAGATCGATCAGGCCATACAAAATTCCTGTAGAATTCTGAAAGAGCGCAGGTAAGACATGCTTGGAATGTCTCTCTAAGTTGTTTAAAGTCATTTTAGAACGAAGAAATGTCTGAAGAGTTGAGGAGGAGTATGACGATTTTGTTGTACAAGAACAACGTGATATCTAAAATTGCAATAACTATATGGGTATTAAGATGTTAAGCCATATGATGGATGTTTGGGAGAGCGCGATAGAAGGGGGGTGAGGAGGAGTGTGTCTATTTTCGAGAACCGGTTCGATGTTATGCCGGGTCGATCGACGACAGAAACCATGCATCTTGTGAGGAGGTTAGTGAAAGAGTATAGGATAATGAAGAAGGACTTATATATGGTGTTCATTGACCTTGAGAAAGCATATGACAAAGTCCCGAGAAAGGTTCTATGGAGATATTTGGAGTCTAAACGTGTGCATTAGCCTACATTAGGGTAATTAAAGATATGTATGATGGAGCTAAGATACGGGTAAGGACAACAAGAGGAGACTTAGAACACTTTTCCATTGTGATGGGGTTGCATCAAGGATGAACCCTTAGCCCGTTTTTATTTTCCTTGGCGGTGGACGTATTGATGCGGCGCATTCAAGGAGAGGTACCATGGTATATGTTATTTGCATATGACATAATTCTGATGAACAAGACGTAAAGTGGTGTTAACGAGAGGTTCGAGGTTTGAAGACAAAATCTAGAGTCTAAATGTTTTAAGTTGAGCGAGAGCAAGGCCGAATACTTGGAGTGCGAGTTTAGAATGTTACGTAGAAAGTGGACATGGATGTGACACTCGATACATAAGTCATCCTATAAGAGGAAGAATCAAGTACCTTTTGTTAGTAATGCAAGATGATGGAGATTAATGAGGATAACACATATCGTATCGAAGAAGGGTGGATGAAGTGGAGGCTCGCTTCTGGCGTCTTTTGTTATAATAGTATTGTTACACTGGAACTTAAATGTAAGTTTTACAAAGTATTGGTTGAACCGACTATGTTGTGTGGGGCAGAGTGTTGGCCAGTCAAAGAACTCTTATGTCCAGAATATGAAAGTAGTTAAAATGAGGATGCTGAGATGGATATATGGACATACCTGGTTAGATAAGATTAGGAATAAAGTTGTCTGGATAAGGTGGGAGTGGATCACTTGGAGGATAAGATGCGGGAAGCAAAGCTAAGATAGCTCAGGCATGTTTAAGGAGAAGCACAAATGCTCCTATTAGGTTTGAGAGATTAGCTTTAGTGGGGTAGAGGTAGGCCGAAAAGTCTTGGGAAGAGGTAATTAGGCAGGACATGACGCAACTGGAGTTTACTAAGGACATGACCCTTGATATATGAGTATGGAGGTTGAGAATTAGTATAGAAGGTTATTAGATAGTCAAGCATTTCTCTTTATCTTCCTTAGTTCATTAACATTAGTGTCATTATGATATTTTTTTTATTCTTAGACTGCTATTACTACCTATCGTTTAGTTGCTATCTTGACTTCAGCCTTCATAATATCTTCTTGTTGTTACTACTTGTTGCCACTACTTCTGTTCATCTTTTCTTTAGCCGATGGTCTATCTGAAACAACCTCTCTGCTCTTCCAGGTAGGAATAAGACTGCGTACATCTTACCTTCCCTAAACCTCACTTGTAGGAATTTACTTGCTGTTGTTGTTGTTGTTATGGTCTAAAATATGTCATAAATATTCTTATTAAATAACTAATATTAATTTGTCCTGTTGAACATTACCCTTTAATATTAATTTTATCCAGTTGATTGTTGAATAGTGTCGCACCTCCTTTTTACGCCCCCGCGAGGGGTGAAGGGGGGTTAAGAGAGTTTTCTAATTAAAGGACAATCGAAACATGATTTGTTTGTTTATTTCAGAGTCGCCACTTGGAAAATTTATGGTGTCCCAAGTAACCAGTTGAATCCCGAATCGAGAAAAAGATTTGACTTTATATTATAGTCTGCGCACCAGAAATCTGGATAAGGAATTCTGTTAACCCGGGAGAAGGTGTTAGGCATTCCCGAGTCCGCGGTTCTAGCACGGTCGCTCAACTATTATATTCGGCTTATTTATCTGATTTTAAATCATGTTGTAACTTATGTGAAAATTCTAATTTTTAGTCGCTTTTATCATTATTATAATCATTTTACAGAGCATTGCAACATCATGGAAATGCATCTCGAAACACGTCAAAACCAGTGTACACGTGGTCGTCAGCACATTTTGACTTAGTTTAGATTTGGATTTGGGTCACATAAATGTGTACCTGAGTATAGGGAGATAATATTATTAAAGTACGCACCTATAGAGTCTAGCGTGTTATTATTTTTTAGAATGCCGCAAAATTTTCTAAGACGGCATGTCCCGAAGTCTATACAATTATTATTATTGGCGAGGCTCATCTCGTTTATTTTAAAAGGATAATCCTAAAGTGACTTCATTTTTATTAAATTCGTCTCTAAAATAAAAGAGGAAAAAGCCCTGATTAATTACATGTTTATAGGTTCAAGCCTTTTATTAGTTATTAAATTAATGCGAACGAAAATTGCACTCGAGCTTGTAAAAAATGAGAATTGTTTCGTACTTTATTCTACAAGTGAATACTACTAACGTTGGTAACTACATCCTAATAGTTCATTATAATTATAACTTCAATCAATCCAAATCAAACTGAATACAGTACAACTATACAAAGCTGGCAGAAATCTACATAGCAGTTGTATAGGAAATGTTCTAAAATAAAATCATGTAAAGAAGAAAAAGTTAAATCAAAACTTCAAACTTCCATTTTTATATGTATTCATGCTTCTACATTTTTCAGTTTACAATAGCCAGTATTACAGTCGTGTACCTGGTATTGGAAACAAGAGAAGAGGAAGGTGAGAAATCAGCAAGGCAGTAATCAACACAGCAAAACAACAACAACATTAGCTAAACCCAGCAACAGATCCAGTAAAATCAAACTAGAAAACACCAACAGCAATGGACTCTAACACACAACAATATTCACACAAGCCAAATGAACCCAAAGACACACTAGAGTTACTTAAGATCATTCTTAGTGTCTTTGCATCAAGAGAAATGAAATCAATGAAGCAAAAAGAGAAGCTTCTAATAAACAATGGGGTTTTCAGCTCTCTAATTTTTCAACTCTCAATTCTTTTCTTATTCTATCTTTTTGTCTCCTCTTAAGTTCTGAAATTTTTATCTCTCAAAATTCAGTCCTCTTTCTAAGTTTCAAATGACCCATATTTATATCCCCCCAAAAGGCAAGACTATTTTCTTTTACCCTTTTTTTATTAACTTCTTATTTTTCACTATTATTACTAATATTTTCACCTTTTGTTTTACTTTTCCACCCCAATATTCTTCCACTATTAACCTTTTAACCTTTTATTATTACCTATGCTATTTCTTATTTTTAATTAAGCAAAAAGTTATCAACACGGACCCCACAGTTCCCCCTTTTTCAATGGTCAAAGAAGACTACATTATTACCCCCTCTTTACATAATTATGTCTTGTCCCCCACCATATTATTTTAATAATACTTTAATCCAGTAGATAAAGCACTTAGATTAAATAATTGTCCAAATTTTAAATTCCAAAAATACCCCCTAAATTACTAAAAATTACTACTCTACCCCTATCAGCTATAACCAATTTACCTAAATTAATTAACCAAAATATAGCAACTAAAACTAATTCTTAATCAAATTCAACCAAGAAATTCAAATTATTTGATGAACAACAAATAACCAACAACATCTTTAACAACAAACATACTTTCAGATTCAACAACAATAACAAACGAGTAAATTCAAATTACTAAACTCAAATTCAAATTAAACTTAACAGAACAATAAAACAAGTTCAACTCACTAAACTTAATCATCAATTGAACTTCAAATTAAATCCAACAACATTACAATCAAGATAAAAAATTCAAGTGATTAAACTAAAACATTTCTATATTAAAACTACACAAGAACAAATGAATCAAACAAATTCAAGAAATAATCAAGAAATGAATAAGAAAATAATATACTGATTTTAGATCCGAGAATATCAAACAAAATACGGATGGAAACGAAACTTAAACCAACTAACCGGATCTGAACTACGACGAACTCGAGCTAAAACAAATCTGCCTGGAAACTCTGAAACCAAAAATAGCTCGAATCTTTGAAAAACTACCTCAAACTGAGGCATCAACAAAGTGAACGACCACGAACCAGATCGTTTGGATGATTGTTCATCGAGAGGGGGGTTGCTTGATTTTTCGGCGAGTTGGAGAAGAATGAGATGGAGTGTCGTTTGGTTGCTACTGTGAAGGCCGTCGTGGGGGTCGTTTGGCAACTTGGAGAGTGGTATGGAGATCGTTGGTCTGGTGTGAGGGGAAGTACAGATGGTGATGGACTGGAAGATGTTCGTTCATGGATGTTGTGTGACGATGGGGCAGTGGGGGTTCGCATGGGGTCTTTTGGGTCGGAGGTTGCTAGGGGTTGATGAACCGATTGTTGGTCGTGACTGTGTGTGACTGCCATGGCTGTTTCAAACTGGTGGTTCGTGGTGTTAGGAAGGGTGGTCACTCATGGCTATGGAGGTTGACAATGGTTCGGGAGTGGGGGCTAGGTGACAGACTGGTGGAGTTGGGGACGACATGGCAGTAGACGGATGACTAGAGAGGTCGTTTTTTTGGTTTGGAACGTGAGGGAGAAGTTGGCTGTGGAGGGGGCTCGTCTGGTTGACGAGAATGGTTGTTTGGTGAAGATGTCAGTGACGCCGCTTGACGACGAGGAGGGGTGACAGACGTGCAATGATAGCGTGGTTGTTGCAGGTCGACTGGACAGCGGGAGGGACGTGGATGGTGATGAGGAAGAAGATGGGAAAGGCAGCCATGGCTTTGGGTGGTTTTAGGGTTAGGGAGGGTGGTTGGGTGTGAGGAAGATGAAGAAGAGGGGGGTGGGCTGTAAGGTGTGATGACTAGGGAGTTTAGGGTGTGTTTTAGGGTTTGGGTTGTTTGGTTAAGTGAAAGAATGGGAAAAAATCTGAAAAAACCAAAAGGGAAGGGTGGAAATGGACCGGGTCAAGGGGTTTTGGGTTTGGTAGAATTGGTTTGGGCCTGGGGATTAATTCAAGAATTGGCCCAATTCCGATTTTCTTTCTATTTTTTTGTTCTCTTTTACTAAAATCCTAATTTAAATTATAAACTAAATTATCTTATTCAAAAATACTAATTAATTCCCAACAACAATTATCATACATAATCAAACATAAAATGCTAAAAAATGCAAAGTACGTTATTTGTGATTTTTTTCATTTTTGTAAAACAAACTTAATTACTCTTAATTATAAAATTAGATCCCAAATGCAAATGCGAAATTTTTTTTGGTATTTTTTCTATTAATTTAAACAATAAACGTGCACACACCAGCTCAAACAATTAATAAAATATCATGAAAAATTCTAGAAATGCACCCAATAAAACAGACAATTTTTGTTTTGATTTTGTGGGAGGAATTCATGTGAGGCAAAAATGACGTGCTCATAAATAGATCCTTGAGGATACAGGAAAGTCAACAAAAAAAGAATTATTTCCATATTAAATCCACTGTCACGACCCTAGTTCTCCTTCCCTGAACCTGTCGTGACAACACCTAATCTCTACGACTAGGAAAACCTAACTTTGCGAAAAAGGAACGAAAAACATAAAAGGTATCAACTAAGAGTAAATTTTAAATAAGGAAATGCAATGTCGTTCGACATATACAATAATCACTTCCGAATAGTATATATAATTCTCCCAAAACCCGGAATGTCATAAGTCACAAGCTAAAGAAAAGACACTCTGCTTCTATACTCCAGAGTCTAATACAAGAAGAAAATACAAGAAGTCTTTAACTTAAGGAAGAGTAAAGAGGGACTCATAGGTCTACGGACGCGGCAGATATACCTCGAAGTCTCTACACTCGTCTCGTCTCACCGGTAATGCTACTGATGTGAGGTACCTGGATCTGCACACAAAAATAATGTGCATGCAAGGGGCATGAGTACACTGCAGTGGTACCCAGTAAGTACTCAGCCTAACCTCGGTCGAGTAGTGACGAGATCAGGGCCCTACTGGTCTATATATAAAAAAATAATTCAGTATGAAATATCGCAGTAAAGATAAATACTAAAATTTAATGAGAATAAAATCACAGAAAAACAGCAGTTCAGTACATAGAGATAACAACATGGGATCTCCCAGGATACCGTCTCATAGTCCCAAATGTAAATGTGCAGGGGATCTCCCGGGATACCGTCCCGTAGTTTGAAACGTAAATGTGCAAGGGTATTTCCCAGAATACTGTTTTGTAGTCCCAAAGTAATTAAAAAGTACAGGGAGATCTCCCGGGATACCCTCCCATAGTCCCAAACATAAACGTGCATGGGGATCTCCCGTAATACTGTTCCCATAGTCCCAAAGTAAATATACAACTCAATCAACATAAATAAAAGTTTCAACAAGGAATTCTACAGTTTAGAGTAAGTTCATATCATAGAAGACATGTAATTTTCACTAAACATGCTGCACATCCTCAGGCCCACGTCTCGAAATTAGGTAAAAATTACAAATTATTAACATCCATTCACTCACGAGTTCACTTGTGCAAAAATCATCCAAATATGATGCCTAATCCCACTCAAATTTCAGATTTTTGGTTGAGCAACTTTTCCCCCAATTTCACAACTTCATCACTCCAATTCGTTAATTTTAATGAAGAAAATAACTATGGCTTAGTGAATTATGACCAAAATAGATTCGGAATTGTTACCCAATTATTGCCTCTGAAAAACTCTTGAAAATCGTCTTCCACCGAGCTCCAAATCAAATTTTATGATATGAATTTCAAACCCTCAAAAATTCCCTTTTCTGCTCAGCGATTTCCGCTTCTGCGAGGGGTCCACTGCATTTGCGAAAAATCCATCGCAGGCATGGACTAAACTTAAGTCCACAAAAATGGCTTTTGCGGTCAAGGGTCGCTTCTGCTGCGTCTTTTCTCTGCTCTAGTGTGTTCGCTTCGAGACTCTGATCGATTTTGTGGTCCTAGATGGGCAAGCCCAAAATCGCATTTGTGGCTCGATGGCCACTTCTACGGCTTTGCACATGCTGCCCAAAGTGCGCAGGTGCGATTACACCAGGTGCAACAACTTCAACCATTCTCCCAAAATCAAATTTGATCCGTCAACCATCCAGAATTCACCTGAGGCCCTCTAGACCTCAACCAAATCTGCCTACAAATATTAAAACGCCATATGAACTCAGCCGAACCCTTAAATCATATCGAACAACTCTAAAATCATGAATCACCCTCCAATTCAAACTTAAAGAACTTGAAACTTCAAATTTTCACAACCGATGTCGAAACCTACCAAGCCACGTCCGAGTGACCCCAAACTTTGCACACAAATCATATTCAACTCTACGGACCTATTCAAACTTTTGGAATCGAAATCTGACCCCGATATAAAAAATTCCACTGCCGGCCCAAAACTTTAAAAATTCGACTTTCGCCATTTCAAGCCTAAATAAGGTACAGACCTCTAAAACACAATCCGAACACGCCCCCAAGCCCAAAATCACCCAATAGAGCAAACAGAATTGATAGAATTCTATTTTAGAGCCGTCTTCACACTGTTCTAACTACGATCCTAATTTTAAGACTTAAGCCGTCATTTAGTACTAAGTATCCAAAAATACTCTGAAACTCAAAACGAATCATCCCAGCAAGTCACAATAGATGAAAAAGATAACAAGGAAGAAGTTAATAGGGGTTCAGGGCATTAATTCTCAATATGACAGGTCGGGTCATTACTTCCTCCCCCTCTTAAAACATTTGTTCGTCCTCAAACGAGTATAGAGACATACCTGAAGTGGTGAAAACATGAGGATAACGACTGCGTATATCCTAGTCGGTCTTCCAAGTTGCTTCCTTGATCGGTTGACCCTGCCACTGAACCTTTAGTGATGCAATGATCTTTGACCTCAGCTTTCAAACCTGATATCAATATAGCTACTGGCTCCTCAACATAAGATAAATCCTTGTCCAAATAGACAGAGCTGAAATCCAACACGTGAGACGGATCACCGTGACACCTCCGGAGCATCGAAACATGGAATACCAGATGAACTCCTGTTAGAATGGGAGGTAAGGCAAGCTCGTAAGAAACCTCCCAAACATGCCTCAAACACCTTAAAGGGACCAATAAACCTAGGCTTAACTTTCCCCTCTTCCTGAATCTCATAACGCCCTTCATAGGCGAAACCCAAAGCAAGACCTGATCTCCAACCATAAATGAAACATCGCGGACCTTCTAGTTCGCATAACTCTTTTGTTTGGACTGGACTATGTGAAGTGTATCGTGAATTACCTTAACCTTCTCCAAGGCATCCTGAACAAAATCTGTGCCCAATAACCTAGCCTCGCCTAGCTCGAACTACCCCACTGGTGACCGACTTCACCTACCATATAGAGCCTCATATGGTACTATCTGAATACTGGACTGATAACTGTTGTAGGCAAATTCCGCAAGTGGCAAGAAATAATCCCAAGAACCTCCAAACTCCATCACGCATGCACAGAGAATATCCTCAAGAATCTAAATAGTGCGCTTGGAGTGTCCATCCATCTGTAGGTGAAATGCTGTCTCAACTTCACCTAAGTACCCAACTCACGTTGTACTACTCTCCAGAATCGTGATAAAAATGTGCCCCGGTCAGAGATGATAGATACTGGCATGCCATGAAGTCTAACAATCTCACGGATATAAACTCGAGCTAGCTGCTCGGAAGAAGAAGTAATCATCATAGGAAGGAAATGAGCTGATTTGCTCGGCCTATCTACAATCACCCAAACTGCATCAAACTTCCGTTGAGTCCGTGAGAGTCCAACAACAAAATCCATAGTGATCCACTCCCATTTCCATTCTGGAATATCTAACTTCTGAAGTAACCCACCCAGTCGCTGATGCTCGTACTTCACTTGCTGTAAATTTAGGCAACAAGCAACACATTCCACTATGTCCTTCTTCATTTTGCGACACTAATAATGCTACCTCAAGTCTTGATACATCTTTGATGTACCCGGATGAATAGAATACCGCGAGTTGTGAGTCTCCTAAAGAATAAACTCACACAAACCATCAACATTTGGCACACATATCCTGCCATGCATCCTCAATGCACCATCATCCCCGATAGTGACCTCCTTAGCATCACCGCGCTGGACCGCGTCTTTAAGGACAAACAGATGGAGTCATCATACCGATGATTCTTTATAGGATCATAAAGAGAAGACTAGGAGATCACACAAGCCAATACTCGACTAGGCTCAGAAATATCCAATCTCACAAGATGGTTGGCTAAGGCCTGAACATCCAACGCTATGAGCCTCTCTGCTACTGGTAGATATGCTAAACTTCCCAAACTCTTTGCCCGCGACTGAAAGCATCAGCCACTACATTGTCCTTCCCAGGGTGGTACAAAATGGTGATATCATAATCCTTAAGTAGCTCTAACCACCTCATGTGACGCAAATTAAGATCCTTCTGCTTGAATAGATACTGCAAACTCCGGTGATCATTATAGATCTCACAAGGGATGTTGGACAAATAGTGCCTCCAAATCCTCAAGGCATGAACAATAGAAGCTAACTCAAGGTCGTGGACATGATAGTTCTTTTCATGCACCTTCAGTTGTCTAGACGCGTAGGCAATCATCCTACTGTCCTGCATCATCACCACACAGAGTCCAACTCGCGACGCATCACAATAAACTGTATAGGACCCTAAACTTGTAGGCAATATCAATACTGAGGATGTAGTCAAAGCTGTCTTGAGCTTCTAAAAGCTCTCCTTACACTCTTCTGTCCACCTGAACGGAGCACCCTTCTCGGTCTGCCTGGTCATGGGTGCTGCAATAGATGAGAACCCCTTAACAAATCGACGGTAATAACCTGCCAAACCAAGAAAACTCTAGATCTCTGTAGCTGAGGATGGTCTGGGATAACTCGGCACTTCATGTACCTTCTTCGGATCCACCTTGATCCCTTCACTCGACACTACGTGAAGTAGAAATGCCACGGAATCCAACCAGAACTCACATTTTGAGAATTTTGCATATAATTTCCTTTCTCTCAAGGTTTGAAGCATTGTCGTCAAGTGCTTCTCATGATCTTCCCGACTCCGAGGGTACACCAGAATATCATCAATAAAGACAATGATGAACGAGTCAAGATATGACCGGAATACACTGTGCATCAGATGAATAAATGTTGCTGGGGTGTTGGTCAGCGCAAATGACATAATAAGGAACTCGTAATGACCATACCGAGTCCTGAAAGCAGTTTTCGGGATATCTGGCTCCCGAATATTCAACTGATGATAATCTTAATGCAAATCAATATTGGAAAACACTCAAGCACCATGTAACTGATAAAATAGGTCATCAATACGAGGCAAAGGATACAAATTCTTCACCAAAACTTTGTTCAACTAGCGATAATCAATGCACATACGCATAGAACCATCCTTTTTCTTCACAAACAAGCAAGAGCACCCCCAATATGACATACTGGGCTAAATAAAGCCCTTGTCAATCAATTCATGCAATTGTTCCTTCAACTCTTTCAACTCAGGAGAGGTCATACGATAAGGAAGAATATAGATGAGCTGAGTGCCCGACAACAAATCAATGCCAAAATCAATATCTCTATTAGGCGGCATACTCGGAAGATCAACTGGAAACACATTAGGGAAATCCCTCACTACTGGGACTAAATCAACTATAGGAGTATCAATACTGATATCTCTCACATAAGCTAGATGTGTATCATACCCTTTCTCAACTATTTACTAAGCTGTAAGAAATGAAATAACTCTATTGGAGTAAAATCTAAAGTACACGTCCACTCTAATCGCGGTAAACCTGGCATATCCAGTGTCATTGTCTTGGCGTGACAATCAAGAATGGCATAATGGGGAGACAACTAGTCCATGCCAAAGGTATCATCAAAATCTACCATGCTAAGCAATAATAAATCGGCTCTGGTCTCAAAACTACTAATCGCAATCAAACATGATCGATAAACGTGGTCCACAACAAGAGTAGACACATAAATAGGAAAACTCAAAGAATTCCGAGATGCCCAAATATCAAGAAAAATAAGAGGACACATAGGATTAAGTGGAGCTTGTATCAAATAGAACTGATGCATCTCTATGACAGACCAGAACAATACCTGTAATAACAGAATCGAAAAGAACAACTTCTGTACGAGCTAGAATGGCATAGTATCTGGCCTGGCCTCCCCCTCTAGGAAAACCTCTACCTCCCCGACCTCCACCTCTAGCTGGCTGAGCAAGCGGGGTGGTAGTTGGTGTTGTAATCATAGCATGGGGACCATGGGGAG
The DNA here is from genome assembly GCA_034376525.1 of Nicotiana benthamiana. NCBI lineage: Eukaryota > Viridiplantae > Streptophyta > Magnoliopsida > Solanales > Solanaceae > Nicotiana > Nicotiana benthamiana. The sequence continues at coordinate 49,900,555 of CM067341.1, read as the reverse complement.
CACGCTTTGGCTGAGAAGTTTGTGGAGGTGCACCCCTCCTAAGTCTGGGGCAAACCTTCACCATATGGTGAGTATCACCACACTCAAAACAAGCTTTGGAAAGACGTGATGGGTGTGAATTTCTTGGGCCAGTTATGCTGGATTAACCACTGAAAGCACCCCATGCAGAAGGCACACTAGATAATGAGGGTGCATAAAAAAGGCTCATGAGGTCTAGGAGGAGCTGGAATACCACTAGTTGCTGGAAGAGCTGAATGAATGGGTCGACTTACATAATTCCTACTATGACAAACTGTAGCTGGGGCACGGGCACCAAAATAATGGTTTGACCCTCGAGAACTCTTGGCCTCTCTCTCCTTCCTATCCCAAGCAAGCATGCCCTCTACTCTCCTGGCAATACTCACCATCTGCTGATACGCGATATCCATCTCTAACTCCCGGTCCATGCTATACCTGATGCTGGGAATGAGTCCCTCTATAAACCGGTGAACACTCTCTCGAATTGTAGAAACCAAGGCCAGTGCATGCCTAGCCAAGTAACTGAAACGGACAACATACTCTGAAATAGTCATAGTACCCTGGTGCAACTGCTCAAACTCTGCGCTCCATGCGTCCCTGCGGCTCTGAGGGACATACTCTCTCAAAAACATGTCCGATAACTGAGCCCATGTAAGAGAAGCTACCTTCGTCGGACTATCCAACTCAAAAGTACGCCACCACTGATAGGCTGCCCTTAAAAGCTGGAATGCGGTGAAAGAAGCCCCGCTCGACTCTGCTATGCCCATAGTCTGGAGGATACCGTAGCACTCCTCTAGAAATCCTTGGGCATCCTATGATGGTAGAACACTGAATGTATGAGGGTCATACTTCTTGTACCTCTCAAGCCTCCGCTGCTCCTCCTCTGAAACTGCTGTCCTACCCTCGGGCTGAGCTGGGGCTACATGTGGTACTTGTATAACCTCTAGAATATGATCAAGTTGAACCCGCTCCTCTGGGGTGCGGCGATCAGGAGTCTGTGCTCCTCCCCCTGCCATAGATGTGGCTACAGCAAGGGGAATCAACCCTGCCTGAGCTAGAGTGTTGTACATGTTCATGAACTGTGCAAAGGTCTCTTGGAGAGATGGAGTAGTAGAAGTAGTAGGCGTATCAAGTTCCTGTGCTCTGGCTGGAGCTACTGGTGGCTCCTCTGTAGCAGCTCACCCGGGTGCTCTGGCTGCACCACGTGCGCTTTCTCAACCTCTACCCTGGCCCCAGTCTCTGGCGGCTCTAGCAGGGGGCACATATGCTAGGTCATATCCGGTAGCAGGTGTCTCACCATTTGTGAGAGAATAGAAGACAAAAGTTTAGAATTTTGTAGTCAATAATCTCGCACGACAAGGAATCAAATGAAGTAGAATTTTCCAAACAACTCCACAGCCTCCCAAAGATAAGCACAGACGTCTCCGTACCGATCCGTGAGACGCTAATAAACTGACTTGTCATGAACGGCTCCTATGAAGCTAGAGCTCTGATACCAACTTGCACGACCCTAGTTCTCGCTCCGTAAACCTATCGTGACGCCACCTAGTAAGCCTAACTTTGCGAAAAAGGCACGAAAAAACATAAAAGTAGTAACTAAGAGTAAATTTTAAACAAGGAAATGCGATGCCACTCGGCATATACAATAATCACCTCCGAATAGTATATATAACTCTCCCAATAATGTCATAAGTCACAAGCTAAATAAAAGACATAGTACTCCTATACTCCAGAGTCATACAAGAAGAAAATACAAGAAGTCTTTAACTTGAGGAAGAGTAGAGAGGGACTGCTCGGTATGTGGACGCGACAAATATGTCTCGAAGTCTTATAGCCGTCTCGCCTCACTAGTAATGCAACTGGTGTAAGGTATTACCTGGATACGCACACGATAAACATATGAAGGAAAGGGCATAAGTACACCACATCGGTACTTAGTAAGTGCCAAGCCTAACCTCGGTTGAGTAGTGACGAGATCAGATCAGGGCCCTACTGGTATATATTTAACAAAATAATTTAGTATGAAATATCACAATAAAGATAAATACTAAAATTTAACGAGAATGAAATCACAGAAAACAACGTCCCAGTACACAAAGATAACAACGGGAGATCTCCCTGAATATCGTCCCGTAGTCCGAAACATAAATGTGCAGGGAATCTCCCGGGATACCGTCCTGTAGTCCCAAATGTAAATGTGCAGGGGGATCTCCCAGAATATCGTTCCGTAGTCTCAAAGTAAATATACAGTACATGGAGATCTCCAGGGACACCGTCCTGTAGTCCCAAACATAAACGTGCAGGGGGATCTCCCATAATACCATTTCGTAGTCCCAAAGTAAATATGCAACAACTCAAACAACATAAACAACCGTTAAGGCATGTAGGCATTATTTCTTAAGCTAAACAGGATAGTTACATATACTAGTGTTGCTCAATTAAAGGAAGGCATATATTTGCTTAATGAAAATGGGGTTATTCAACAAATAGCCGGTGTACGCACTCGCACCTCACGTACACGACGCTCATATATCAAACAGTACTAAATCCTAAGGGGAGTTTCTCCGCACAAGGTTAGGCAAGCCACTTATCTCGAATCAAGTTCAAATCAATCCGAAATCACGTTCTTGGCACGAGTATCCAACTTCGAGTGGCCCAAGTCTAATCAAATCAATCACATAACGTAAATAAAGCTAAAAGCAACTAATTTAGCAAATGAAAACAACGTTAAGGCAAGAAAATAGAAAAACAGCCAAAAATCCTCCTCGGGCCCACATCTCAAAATTGGATAAAAGTCATAAATTATTAACACTCATTCACTCACGAGTTCACTCATGCAAAAGTCACCAAATCTGACGCCTAAATCCCACTCAAATCTCATATTTTTAGTTGGGGAGCTTTTCCCCTAATTTCCCAACTTCCTTACTCCAATTTCTTAATTTAATGAAGAAAACAACTATGGATTAATGAATTATGACCAAAATAGGATTAGAAATTATTACCTAATGATTGCCTCTGAACAACTCTCGAAAATCTCTTTCCACCGAACTCCAAATTGAATTTTGTGACATGAATTTCAAACCCTTGAAAATCTCCTTTTCTGCCCAATAATTTCCGTTTGCGATGGGTCCACCGCATTTGTGGTCCCGCACATGCAAAAAATCCATCGCAGGTGTAGACTTACTTAAGTCCTCAAAAATCGCTTCTGCGGTCAAGGGCTGCTTCTGCATCCTTTCTCCGCTCCTGCAACTTCTACGGTCCTAATTGGGCAGGCCCAAAATCATGTTTGTTGCTCGATGGCCGCTTCTGCGGCGTCACACTTACGGTTCAAAGTGCATAGGTGCGATTACACCAGGTGCAACAACTTCAACCATTCTCCGAAAACCAAATTTGATCCATTAACCATCCAGAATCTACCCGAGGCCCCCGGAACCTCAACCAAATATGTCAACAAGTCCTAAAATACCATACGAATTCAGTCGAGCCCTCAAATCACGTCAAACAACACTAAAATCACGAATTATCCTCTAATTCAAACTTAAAGAACCTGAAACTTTTAATTTCTACAACCGATGCCGAAACCTATCTAACCACGTCCGAGTGACCCCAAATTTTGCACACGAGTTATATTTAACACTATAGACCTACTCCAACTTTCGGAATCGAATTCGACCCTCATATAAAAAATTCCACTATCGGCTCAAAACTCTAAATATTCGGATTTCGTTATTTCAAGCCTAAATAAGCTACAGACCTCCAAAACACAATCTGGATACGCCCCTAAGCCCAAACACCCAACTGAGCTAATGGAATAGACGGAATTCCATCAGTAGCCGTCTTCGTAATGTTTTGACTACGGTCCAAAATTTAATACTTAAGCTCTCATTTAGGGACTAAGTGTCCCAAAACACTCCGGAACTCAAAACGAATCATCTCGGCAAGTCATAATAGCAGAAAAAGATAACGGAGAAGCAGTTAATATGGGATTGAAGCGTTAATCTCAAAACGACCGACCGGGTCGTTACATCCACTCAAAAGATAAGACTATCCTTAAATATACTTGCAGGTATCTTCAAGATCTATTATTGTCCAAAGTTACATCTATCCGAAATTAAGTATTTTATGGACCTTTTAATAAAAATTTAGAAAACGTCAAAGTATGAATATTATAGAATTTATTAAAATAAAACACTTGAACTGTATACTTAATATGTATTCTTTCATTTCAGATAATTGCTGTGGCAAAAGGAAAAATCGCGAAAAGTTAAAATTGTGACCCATTATTTTTCGTAATATAATAGGATAAATTCCAAACTTTTTCGATCATGTTATGTAGGAAAAGAAAACTTTGAAATAAACAGTTAGCTAAAATGGGAAGTATTCCAATAAAAGAATCAAAGAAAGTGTGAAGAATTTTTTAAAAATATTTCACGAAATAACTTTTAGAGATTCTCAAATATATGACATCTAAATAATCCGAAAATGAACAGTGTCAAATAAGGCTGTAAAACTGGCGGTTCCGAATCGGAACCGCGGCCCTGGCGGTTCTGCCGATTCGGCGGCCCGGTTCCGGAGGTTTCGGTTCTGGCGGTTCCCGGGAACCGTGGCGGGGCGGTTCTATCCGTTGGAACCGCCAGAACCGGAACCGGAATCAGAACCGGAGCAGTTCTGGCGGTTCCAAACGATTCCGGCGGTTCTGTAGCGGTAATTTTTCAAATTTTTTTTTTTAAATAATTTCCAAACGGCTCTTTTTCAAAAGTAGCCGTTTGAAAGTTTATAAAATAGCCATTTGGCCCCCAAACTTTATATAATTACACTATTTCCCATTTCTCAACTATAAATACCCCCCTCATTCTTTCATTTTTATTCACCAATTCATCAATATCTCTCAATCTCTCTCAAGCTCTCTTTCAATCTTTCTAGTGCTAGTGCTTAATTTATTGTTGCAAATTCGTGAAACATTGTGAAGTTGTTGAATTGAAGTTTTCAAGTGTTCAATTTCAACGATTTTCAATTTTCAAGAAGTTGTTTGTCAATCCGCTAAACTCGTTTCAACTCTTACGTACTAAGAATATTTTTATGTGTTGTTAGTTTGCTTAATTATAACTATTATGGCATTTTCGTTGAAAAAATATTCGGTAAAGGACAAGCTAAAACCGGTGAAAGTAATGGCCAAAATACTACCCCTCCCCCGGCTCCCCGACCTAGAAAAGATAAGCAAGTTCAAAGTAGTAGCCAACCTAGAAATCCTAATGAACCCTTCGGAATCCTTGATAGTGATCACCCGTGTTTTCAATTTAGCGATATTGATTTTTTACATGATGTAGCAGTTGGTGATAGAATAGACGATGATATTATGAATGCTCTTTATCCTAATGCACCTATCTTAGAGGGAAATGAGGATGATGATGATGATGAAACCCAAGCTCCAGTAGATTTAGATGATACACCTACTAGTCTTGCTCATAACTTAGGTGATGAACCGGCACACCCACCCGTACAAACTCCCACTTTTAGTAGACAACCTCCTAAACGTACAGAAACATCATTAGTTTGGCAATTTTTTTTCAACTAAGAGAACAAGATAAGGCTAAGTGTAAATCTTGTGGGAAATTACTTGTTCATAGGTATACTGGAGATCGTAGCGGCACAGGTAGTTTAGTTAAGCATATAAGATTACACCCTAGCGATAAGGCTAGATATTTGCATTTGAAAGCGCAACAAGAGGGGAGGACAAGTGCTGATTCTACAGTTAACCCAAGTACTGGTTCAAATCTAGTTCAACCAGGAATAAACACAGTCACCGGAGGTTTATGAAATTGCAATAACTGAAATGAAAAAGAAGTTTAAAAATTATTTTTTTCCAATCCCTCCTATATTTGGTGTGTCTGCTATGTTAAATCCAAATATGAAATTCGGAGGTCCTCACTTTTGGTATTCTACTATTTATCAATCTTTAGATCTTTCAGAAGTAGAAATTGCTACACTAGTTGATGCGAAAGCATCAATTAAAGTTAATGCTCAAACTGTTTATAATGCTTATAAACAGGCGTTAGAGCATGCTAGGCCTAATATTCCAACACCTACTTCGTCTACATCACAGTCGTCTAAAAGAGCTGCTGGCTTAACAGCTCTTAAATCGTGGACGGAGTTCAGGGATACTCAAGGGGATAATTTAGATGAAATTTCCCATCTAAATGAGCTTCAAGTTTATTTGTCGCAGGGATTAGAGAATGAGAATCCAGACGGCTCTTTCGACCTTTTGGATTGGTGGAAGATAAGAGAAAAGCATTTTCCTGTTCTTGCAAGGATGGCTCGGGATGTTCTGTCGATTCAAGCGTCAACTGTTGCATCGGAGAGCGCTTTTAGTCAAGCAAGACTACAAATCCTTGAATATTTATATAACATACAATATATAACATACAACACAATATACTAATGACAACATTCTTTTATCAATATATACTACTTATATACAATTTATACTAATTACTAACTACAACACAATATACACTACTTATATACAATATATACTACTTAAATAAAATATATACTACTTATATACAAAATATATACTACTTATACACAATATATACTAATTACCAAACACAATATATACTATACTAATAACATAGTACACCATAAAAAATATATTCTACAATATACTAATGACTCTATACAAGATATTGATTAAAAAAAAAATCTGAACCGCCGGAACCGGATGGTACCCGGAACCATATGGAACCGGTTCCACCTTCAGAACTGCCAGAACCGGAACCGCAAACCCAAATAGACCCAGAACCGAAACCGGATTCAGCCTTAGTGTCAAAGGAAATAAAGCAAGAAAGCTGTTTAATACCTTTACAATCTAAACAGAAAAAAACAATAATTGACACTTTACACTGGATTTTATTTTATTTTATTTTTTTTGAAAAAACGCTAATTTACATTTTAAGGAAAAGGCCGTTTTCCATTTTCTTCATTTTTTTTCTGTTTCTTTTATGGTACTTTCAGCAAAAGTTATTTTAGGCAACAGAAGATAACTTTTTTATTTTCTCCAGACTTGTCTTAATTTTTAAGAGATTTATTTTCTGAAATTGTATTTTTTGTTGCTCTTTATGCTTATTGGCAGTTTATCTTCTATGCCATAAACTATCAAATCCACGTAGTTTCTTTAGGTTTTAATGACCAAAAGATTGTTTAGTGAGCATTGTGTGAATTGACAAAGTAGGCATATGGGACTTTAACCCATAAATTCTAGAATATGTCAAAATTCTATTTCTATGAAATACATTAATTACCTCAAATTATAAAATATTATCTCTTTTCGTTTTCTTGAGCCAAAGGTTTTTCTGGAACGTCTTTTCTACACTCTGGGATAGGGATAAGGTCTACATACACTGAATTGTTATTGTACTTACAAATTGCCAAATTTTCTTCTAGCTCATAATCTCTAAACTACTTGAAGCACCATTAGTTCATCACAATGTGCGCAATGGCAAATTCTGGCAATGCCTACGTTGAAGTTATATTCCGATAACCTTGGTGCCTCCCCGGCCCCGAGTGTCCTATCAAACTGTGTTTTTTCATGAGTCTCCAGCTTTCAATGACCTTGATTATCACTTCTCCTTTCATTTCTTGTAGGGTTACGCCCAAATTCGTACCCCTTCGATCTCCGTTATATGGTCATTACCGGTCTCTGTTCGGTCGTGGTTCATGATCGGCGATTTTCTTAGATCTATCGTTGACATTAACGGGATAAACAGACCTGGAGAGGACCCCGAGCTGATCGTCCTCAACTTTGATTTTTTACTAGTACCTGTTATGGACGTTGACCCAAGTTACTACTGGGTATTCTATCAGATTTTGCTTCAACTCCTGCGAAGATAAGGAGCTTCGGTGGTTGAGTCCTTGAGTGAACACCTAAACAGCCCAATCATCTGTAACCGGAGGCAGATCCATCTGTTCCATTTGGAATCTCGACACAAATTCCCTGAGCATCTCGTTATCTCTTTGTTTTACCTTGAAAAGATTGATTTTCTGGTATCGACCTTGATAGCCCCGGCGTGTGCTTTTACAAAGGCATATGCAAGCATAGCAAACGAGTCAATAGAATTTTGGGATAAGTTATGATACCATATCATCGCTCCCTTCAACAGGATTTCTCCTAACTTTTTCAGCAAAACCGACTCGATTTCTTCATCTTCTAAGTCGTTTCCCTTGATGGCACAAGTGTAGGAGGTCACGTGCTCATTTGAATTCCCATTATACTCCAGAATATTGGGCATACGGAACTTCTTCGGGATTGGCTTCGGAGCAGCGCTCTGAGAGAAAGGTTTTTGGACAATTTTTTGAAGTCCATGCCTTTTAATATCGGGGGCGAATCTGGAATTTGAACAACTCTAGAGTTATAGGACTCAACTTTTTTGTCGTTGCCCTCAATTTTATTCTCCGCCGATTCCACCCGCTTTGTCAGTTCCTCAAGCATCTTCATTATTTCAAGGTTGGTCCCGGTCTTAGCTTCATTCATCCTTTTCGCGACTTGCTCTTTCCTTTGCGTGTTTTCCTGGGATCGTTCAGGCTCAACTCTGCTGGGGGTGTGGCTTTGATGTTGTAATTGTGCTATCGCTTCCTGTTGGACTTATTACATGTCGAAGATCACCCTCAGATTGATCCTGTCACCTTCGCCTTCGGGCATACATCGAGTCGTTAGTTGGGCTCCTCCGCAGACGTTGTTCCCAGGGTCGGTAGGTAGGTTGGTATTGATGGACACATGTGCGTTGGCAGCGATTAGGTCGGCAATCGGGATTCCGTTGGGATCAGCACGAGGCACCTCATTGCTACATGCTTCGTTTGTTTTTTCGCCGTGATGGACAGATTCAATATTAACGTTGAAGTGAGCAGAATGAGAGTTTGACATCCTTAGGCATATCTTAATTACAATCTCTCAGAAAAAAAGTGTGATATAGTGCGTTATGGAAATTTGCATCAAACTATCACTATTATCCTTAGCTCCATGGTGGGCGCCATACTATTTACCTTAAAAATGGATAACAATTGAATTTATACGCGGTTTTAAGGATATATAGATTAATTCGATACAAGTAATTAATGACGTTAGATAAGCAAACAAAATACAGAACAAATTATCAAATCATTGATGATAGTGAGTCCGAGCTCGGTTGAAAGCTTAACTAGAAGCCTACCTTCGGTTTCGAGCCAATTCTTGTGAAGAACTTATCACGGAATCAAGACTTTGAATAACTTATAAAAGCAGAGAAACAAATGTATACTACCTTGGGATGCGTGTTATAAAGTGTCCATTGATAGTAGGCTTCCCCTTTATATAGTAGAGGAGTTCTACCCTAAGTATAATTATAAGAAAGAAAAAAATCTCCCTTCTTGCTAATTACTGATATGCCGTTAATATGGGCCGAAATCTATGCTGTGATATCTGTTTGGGTGCGTATATCACGGTCCTTTTATAACCGTATGCGGTCGTCTGACATTGCTTCCCAAGGTCTAGGAGTACAGATCGGGTCCGGGGACATGATCTCGATGGCTTCGAGGGTAGGTGTTGTGCTCGGACCTTGATAGTGAAGGCTCCCTTCTTTGACTTTGATTCCTTTTAGTTATGCCTTTGCCTCGTTCGCCCCACCGGGAAATTGGGGTATTCATTACCCTAGGTTTTACGCATATACATTCATCAAACAATACAGTAAATTCGGTACAACACAATACAATATGATACATTATAAAATGATATGTAATAACAATCCAAACAAGCTGTATATCTTGTAGGAAAAGCAACAACAACATATTTGGATTATATAGTGTGTATAAATAGACAATTGGCTAAAATGGGAAGTATTCCAATTACAGAGTAAGAGAAAGTGTGGAGATTTTTTTTAAAAAAAAATTACATGAAATAACTTTTAGAGATTCTCAAATATATGAGATCTCAATCATCCGAAAGTGAATAGTGTCAAAAGAAATAAAGCAAGAAAGCTGTTTAATACCTTTACAATCCAAACAGAAACAAACAATACTTTGCACTTTATCGTTTTGTTTTTTTTTTTTTTTTTTTTTGGAAAAAACGCTATTTGCATTTTAAGAAAAAGGCCGTTTTTCATTTTTTTTTTCTGTTTCTTTTATGGAACTTTCAGCAAAGTTATTATAGACAACAGAAGAATACTTTTTTTTTTCTCCAAAATTGTCTTAATTTTTAAGAGATTTATTTTCTAAAATTACTTCTTCTTCTTTTTTTGCTCTTTATGCTTATTGGCAGTTTATCTTCTATGCCATAAACTATCAAATCCATATAGTTTCTTTAGGTTTTAATGATCAAAAGATTGTTTAGTGACAAAGTAGGTACTATATGGGACTTTATTCTAGAATATGTCAAAGTTCTATTTCTATGAAATGCATTAATTACCTGCAAATTGTAGAATATTTTCTCTTTTCGTTTTCTTGGGCAGAGGAATTTTTCAGAAATAATCTCTCTACTCTCCGAGATAAGAGTAAGGTATGCGTACGCTCTATCATTCTCAAGACCCCACTTATAAAAACTCACTCTGTTGTTATTATTGTACTTGAAAATTGCCAAATTTTCTCCTAGCTCATAATTTCTAAACTACTTGAAGCACCATTAGTTCATCACAATGATGCACATAACTTTTTGTCAGCACTATAATTAATGCTTTTAGAAAGAACCCTTTTAACTATAAAGTTGGCTAATGTATTAGTATTACTACTAATTAAGATGATGGAGATGAGACCTTTATGGCATGGATTAACTCAGGAAAAATGACACTATACAAATATGTATAAAATTTATATATATGTGTGTGTACGTTGTATACAAAAGTTATACAAGTTTTATCCATTTTTTCAACTACCATATATAAATAATTTCTGACGCGGGCTAAAGTAATAATATCCAATTGACTCATATACATTGACAATTTAAATAATTTATACACTATTATACTTTTTAGGTTATCAAGTTCGTAGAATACTTATTATTATAAGTCACCTTATCTTTAATCGTGGAAAAATTTTGTGAACGGTGCATAAAAGTTAACTCGTTACTTAATATTATAAGTTAATCGTATAAAAGTTTTGTGAATTATCGGGGCATAAAAGTTAAACTCGTTATTGATTTGCTACTCTGTGCTACCAAATAAAGGAGCAAAATGACAAAAGTTATTGTAATCAGTCTCTTTATGACAACACACTTCAGCAACACACCATATATTTATGACCATTTCTTATTGCATAAACAGCCTAATACAGAAGTAAATGTCTTTTTTCCTAACGTCCCATTGACTAATGACACAAAACGTCAATAAAGTTGCTAAAGCTCATCAATTAGATACAGTCTTTATTATGCAAATGTAACGCCAAAGATTTTCTGTTTCCCATCTTTGTTTTATTCTCAACCTCAAACTTAATCTGTTTTCTTTAATTACTATTTAACTAGTATTTGATATCCAAAACCTTTAACATCCGGCCGGCCAGCCTGCTGCAAGTTTCCATCTGCATAAGGTAATCAAGAACATATAATATATACAAAAGAATTACTATTAAAAAAAAAACCAGCAACTTTAGACTTTTCCTAATTTGTTCTTTTATGTTGAAACTTGGGCACTGTATGTTTTCTCATGTTTTGTTCTGTGAATTTCCAGCCTGAGTCCTTAGTAGAGTTGATGATCATGAACTATAATCTTCAAGTTTTATAAACAGTAGTTTCCATATTTGAGATTCTGATATCATAACTTAAAGAATTTTTAGCCTTCTTTTCTCTACCTGAAAGGGAGATTAACAGGGCATTCATAATGGAAACACCAAAGTCGAATCATCAACGAAGAGGGAGTATACCTCCTTTCTTGATGTCTCAAACACTGTGGTCAAATGAAAAGTCATGCAGAGATTCGCGATCAAATGATGAAAAAGGGGTAAATGTGAAAGTTGTATTGCGTTGCAGGTATGAACTAAAACTTGCCATTGCTTATTCTACATGTTCTTACAACAACTACACCTTAATCCCGATTAAGTTGGGGTAATTTATATGAATTCTCATTGTCCGTGTCATTTCATTAGTGTATTTTGTATTGTAAGGATTCATTATGAGTGACGATTTTTATGCTGGTTGTCAGCCTACCACAAACCTTCTCCTTTTATCTAGGCTTGAAACCGTCAATATGAGCAAGCTCACACATGTTGAATTCTACATGTTCTTAAATTTAAAAAAGATGTATTCATATAGTCTGGATAATCAAGAGTCCTGTCTTCATTTTCTACCAGACCAATTCGAGCTAAATAATTTTTGTCTCACATTATCATTCATCATTGAGAGGTTAAAAGTATATAACACAAAAGCAAGACATGTAGGTGGGACTCATCAAGTTACCAATGAAACTTACTAGCAAGTGATGCATTTGTGTTTCAGGCCTCCAAATGAGGATGAAATGAAGGTGAAAGGTCCCTCGGTGATCTCGTGCAACGACCTGAAAAAAGAAGTTATTGCAACCTTGAACACAGCTACTAAGCAACTTAACAAAACCTTTGTCTTTGATAAGGTTTTCTTCTTATAATGTCTAAGCATAAATATATTCTCTACCTTTCACATTACTATGAAAATTTGTGTAGTTACGTAAATTTGAACCCCTTTGATGCCACAATATTTGTTAGGTTTGTGGTCCATCGTATCAGCAAAAGGACTTCTATGATTTTTCTGTGGCTCCTCTAGTTAATGAAGCTCTCGAGGGATATACTTGTACTATGTTTGCTTATGGCCAAACCGGAACAGGAAAAACTTACACAATGGAAGGGGAAGCAATTAAAGAGAAGGTTTTCTCTGATTCTCTCTTCTTTTATTTTGTTTTCCCCCCTCAAATGTAACTGGTAAAATTGTAGCTATGTGACCAGGAGGTCACGGGTTTGAGCCGTGGAAACAACTGTGAGAAAGCACGGGAGAAAAATATAACTGAGATTAAACATGATACAATGAGCTCTATATATACACACATAATCTATCCTACTCCTAATAAACATTTGATTAGGCTACTCCTAATACACATTGGATTAGGGTTCTACTATTACATATTCTAACACTCCCCCTCAAACTGGTGCATATAAATCATATGTACCGAGCTTGTTACATATGTAGTTAACATCGAACCCGGGTTTCTAGACCCGAAAGCAACGAGTCCCAAAGACATAGTTGAAAACTTGCTGAAACAGATGAAGGAAATACTGTTTTTTCCGGAAAATTACTGTAGATGCTGGAAAAAATCACTGTAGATGCCGGAAAAACTTCAAAGTGGTCGGAAAAGTAAAAATATGGGTAGACTCGGAATTTGAGGGCGATCTAACTGCCCTGAAGGACCTTCGTCAAAATCTCACCGGAACAGTGCTCACGCGCCGGCGCGTGGGGCGCGTGAGTCGGATCTGCCTTGATAAATTTGGCGCGTGAGGGCGCGTGAAGGGCAGTTTTCCGGTGGGGTTTGCTGGGGTTTGGTGGGATCTCTCTTGGGAACCTTGTGGTGGTGTTGATTTTTGCACAACACTGATAATTAGTGACTTTGACGCAATTAGTCACTTTGGTCACCGGAAAATTGCACGGTGACCGAGTTATTTCTTCCCTGATGTCGTTGGAATGATGCACAACGATAATTATCTCACCAAAGCTCTGATACCATGTGAGAAAGCACGGGAGAAAAATATAACTAAGATTAAACATGATACAATGAGCCCTATATATACACACATAATCTATCCTACTCCTAATAAACATTGGATTAGGCTACTCCTAATACACATTGGATTAGGGTTCTACTATTACATATTCTAACAACAACCTCTTGCAGAAATGCATGGTAAAGCTCCGTACAGTAAACCCTTGTGGTCCGGCCCTTCTCTAGACTCGAAGCTTAGTACACGGGGCTACCCCTCGAATGTAACTGTCATTTTGTTGGCTTATCGTTTTTTATATCCTTTTCAATGTTAATGCTTGTAGAATGGGGAGTTTCACAAGAATGCTGGAGTAATCCCAAGAGCAGTCCAGCAAATTTTTGACATTTTGGAGTGCCAAAAGGCAGAATACACTATGAAAGTAGCATATATAGAGATTTACAATGAGGAAATAACAGATCTTCTTTCGCTGGATGAGGAATCAAAATCGATAGAAGAGAAGACGAGAAAGCCATTAGCCCTTATGGAAGATGGAAAAGGTGCAGTTTTCATCAGAGGCCTAGAAGAGGTGGCAGTGTCAACGGCAGATGAAATATACAAAATTTTGGAGAAAGGCTCCGCTAATAAGCATATAGCTGAGACGCTTCTTAATAAACAAAGCAATAGGTCTCATTCAATATTTTCCATCACCTTACAAGTTAAGGAATGCACTCCTGAGGGACTAGAACTGATAAAGTGTGGAAAACTTAATCTTGTTGACCTAGCTGGATCTGAGAACATTTTACGCTCGGGAGCGAAAGAGGTACAACACTAATGGAGCTTCTCCTGCCAATAATCTCCTCAGAATTATTAAAAATAGTTATTTTACTTATTTCACTTATGAGTTTAACTTCTATAGACTAAAAAAGGCAGCCTAGTGCACAAAGCATCCCGCGTTGGTCCGGGAAAGGGCCGCACATGTAGGCAGCCTACTCTGATGCAAGCATCATTGGCTGATTCCACAGCTGGAACCAGTGACCTAAAAGTCTTGGAGACAACCTTAACTTCTAAAGACTGAGAGTGTAAAAGAAATATACTACCAGGTCATGTGTAACTACATGTAACTGCCCATTACAAGTGGAACAAGCTACGTAAAAAATAAAGCAGACAACCAACTATAACAAGTTAAATTACACTGGTAGTGTAAAAATTCTTAATACAATGAGTTTAAGTTAAATTATTACTTTTATTACAGTGGTAATTGAGGGTTGTAATGGAATCTACTTCTCTAAAATTCCAGGGAAGAGCAAGAGAGGCTGGTGAGATAAATAAGAGCTTGCTTACTTTGGGCAGAGTCATCAATGCTTTGGTTGATCATTCTGGACATGTTCCATACAGGTATAAAACTCGTTTAATCATTAAACATTAACATAGATGTTACAATACAGAAGCAACCGTTGAAAAATGAGTGTTTGGGATATCAGAGATAGCAAATTGACAAGGTTACTGAGGGATTCATTAGGAGGAAAAACAAAGACATGCATAATTGCCACAGTTTCACCATCCATTCAGTGCTTGGAAGAGACTCTCAGTACTCTTGAATATGCTAATCGTGCCAAGCAAATTAAAAACAGGCCAGAGGTTGTTCATTTTATTCTTTGAAAATTCGCTTTCGAACAATATCCACCACAACTTTCATTCTCAAAAATTATTTCCAGGTCAACCGGAAGGTGATCAAATCTGCATTAATCACAGATCTGTATTTGGAGATGGACCGCCTAAAGCAAGGTTATAATGAGATCTATACTTTGAGAATTAATTAATTTATATGGTGTTATAACAGTAAACATTCTTCTTTGCTCTGTAGAATTACACGCAACGAGGGAGAAGAATGGAATCTACATACCACAAGACCGCTACTTGAGTGAAGAGGCAGCTCACAAGGTGCTATTCCCATCAATATTTCTGGAGTGCAACTCTTGATCTGGAAAATACGAACAAAGTCAATTGCTAAAATGCTTTTCTTTTTCCCCTTCTAGGCAATAGTTGAGAGACTGAAGTTCACAGAACTTGATTTAGAGTCCAAAAACAAGGTAAGTATCACCCGGTCTGTCGTGTAGGCAGCTTATGCAAGTCCTAATTTATTCCAAGATCATTGAGAAGTCACAGTTTCTGAGCAGAAACTGAGAGAGCTTCAGGATCTTTATGATTATCAGCGACAACTGACAGCAAATTTAACCGAAAAACTTGAGAGAACTCAGGTAGAATGTTACTTGAACAAGTTACTTCCCATGTCTCTTTTTTTAAACTAAGATAGCTAGAAAGTTGAAGATAACTAAACTTTCCAGCCTCTGTTTTATGGTAGAGAGAACTCAAGGAAGCTGAACAAGCTTTCAATGATCTAGAAGCTCAAAATAGTCAAGCGAAAGAGACAGTTCAAGAGAAGGATCATCTGGTTAAAAACCTCATTAAATCTGGTGAGTTAAACTCTGAAGTGTGTCCCAAGCATCTCATTGAAATACAAAGATGAATCAAAGTATTCCTGAATCCTGCACCATGTAGGACTACTGATATGTCCATTAATAGCAAATTGGCTTCTTAATTCATTCTTGAAAGTACTGAAATCTGCAAATGTTTCCTCTCGTCATTTAGAAAAGGCAATGACTGATAAAGCACTTGAGCTTCAAGCTGAAGTAGAGAATGCAGAATCAGAGATATCCACCTTGTTCACCAAAATTGGTTCGTCTTACTATTTCTTATGGTCTTTATCTGGCTAGCATCAGTTTCTTCTTCTAACATGTGTTTCTTATAAAATAGAGAAAAGCAACAATAGGGAGGAGAGAAACAAAATTCTCGTGCAAAATTTCCACAACCGATTAACTCAGCAGCTTGAAAGTTTAAAGAGAAACACTGCAGTTTCTGTAACCAAACAAGAGCAGCAATTGAATGTAATATTAGAAGATACACAATCCTTCTTAGCTACTAAAAGGAGGGTACAGTAAAAAATCTTTGACATATGCTACTTTCATTATGTGCAACCTGCAAACAGTACCAATCTTTCTTGAATTTAATGACAGGCTACAGATGAGTTAAAGACTCAGCTCCAGAAGCTGAAAGACAAGTATAGCTCTGATATTCAGAATTTAAATGTTTCGGCCCAAGAACTTAATGAAAATTCTCAGCTAGCTTTTAGCGAAGTGAATTCAGAAGTATCAAAGCATTCTTATTCCTTTATGGATGTAAGTAAAGATCCTTCCTTCAGTTGGTTACTTCAGTTACACCCTTTCATCACTCAATTTTTCCTGATTCCTAGTACAGCTTGTTGTAAAGATTTCTGCCGATGTTAATGCTATACTCAACGGCCTGCAAGGTAGCATAAGGGAACTTGAGGTGAAGATAAATGCTTTTGTGCAAAAGGAACAACAGGTATGCAAGCATGCTAATGTGTATATATATACATATATATATATACATATATATATATATATATATATATATATATATATATATAGTAGCTTTACTTTGTTTATCTTTTCTCCATCTATCAGAATCAAACAAGAAGATATCAAGGAATTCAATTAACATCTGAAGTTCTCCTCAACTTTTTCAAGACTTTAAATTCATACATTTCAAAATTGAGACTAATGGATGAAAAATCGCAAACAATTAATCATCAGCAACTCTGCACCCTTGAAGAGAAGTTTGAGGTATTTTTTTGCTGTTCTGGACCCACCTTAGAAATGAAGAGATTGATCCTCGTCTCTTTTCACCCTTTGAATTAATTCTTTTAGGAGTTAGCTGCAAGTGAAGAACGACAACTGATAGAAAAAGTTGCAGAGCTTATGTCAGCTTCTAATACTAGGAAGAAAAAGCTGGTATGTGCTTCTTCATTGCAACTTGTACATACCTTTTATGGTTTTAGAATTTAAACTAAATAATCACAGCTTGAGAATGCTATTCCATAAAGATTTATATTGTGAATGAAACTTAACACTAGTATCAAAGCCTTTTCATGGATTTTTCCTATTCCTAAACGCATGGAATTTCAGCTAGAATATTATCCGACATTTCCATTTTTCCTTTTCTTTAGGTTCAAACAGCAGTAAATGGCCTTAGAGAGTGCTCTAGTATCAAAACCAGAAATCTAAATGCTGAGTTCTCAAACATACAAGGTTGCACTAATTCTGCCAATGAAGAATGGACAAGCTACGTTGAAAGCACACAAGCCCACCATATCGAGGATTCAACTAGATTGGAATTTTGGAAAAGTAGCCTAGCAGGGCACATCGAATGCTGGTTGAGTTTGTTTATGATGATATACATTTATAAGAAATTATATTTTACTTTTGGAATTGTATACCTTGAGAAAGCTATTAAATTTTTCATCTTAAATTTCAGCTTGGCAAAATCAAAGGGGGTCGAAGATGGATGGAGAAATGCCCAAGAATCCCTTCTTAGACAACAAACAAGAAATATCAATTCAATTGATTGCATTATGAAGTAAGTTATCATTTCATGAATCAATTACTATCTTATTGAAGAACCTTATTTCGTTTTACCATTTTTACCTTCATATCTTCAGGAGTGCAATGGAATCAAATGGAAAGACAAGCACTCAGTTTTCTTCCACAGCGACTTCTATACTAGAAGAAACAGCTATTTCCAAGAGGAACCTTCTTTCAGCCATGGAAAGTATGTTGCCTGCGAATTTTTTCTTCTTCTGATGCTCTGCAAGAGAACATTCTCTAGTCTTATTACCACAGAATCATGCAGTTGAAACTGATGCAGGTTTGCTGAAACTTGATCATGATGAATGTGAGAAGATTTATTCAGTAATGTATCCTTGTGTTGAGGATATGAAACAAATGAAAGACGGTCATTCCTCCAAAGTATCAGAGATTGCAGAAAATGCAGGAAAAGTATTGACAGATGAGTACAAGGTAAAAACTCAGAATACCATCCAAGTGTAAATGATTTTTGCGCCATTAACAGTTTAATACTCAGTCAACTTACACATTATTACTAGTAGAATATATACTTTCAGATAGTTAAAAATTTCTCTTCATTATTTAGAGAAAAAAACAACAACTACTACTACCCAGTATAGTCCCACAAAGTGGGGATCATTTAGAGAAAATTTTCCATTAAAAAGATCTAGCGCCACTCTTGTATTGAGGGCAAGAATACCATTTCGATGGAAAATATCATTTGGGAATTTCCATCGAGATACCTGAACATGACATTGGTTCTTCTCAAGTTCTGGACGGGGGATGATGAGTTTATTTGTTCACCTTTTTTACGATAAACCAGAATTTCTGCCAAGAAGATAATTAATGGTCATCTATTAAGAAGATTTTGGGTTTATTAAATTTTACTATTGTTTTACCATTCTTCACATCCTACCTTCAACCAAGGCCTTTCTGCTTCCTATGAAATTTTATAGACATGAGTGTTATACTAACAATATATTCTTTTGTTCTCAATAATCAGGTTGATGAACCATCATGCTCAACTCTGAGGAGGAAAAGAGTTAGCATGCCAAGTAGGGAATCTATCGAAAATCTCAGAACTCCTTTACTCGAGGAGTCACTCAAGTCGTTTCAAGGCAATGGAATAGCAAACGAGCTAACAGAACGTAAATCCAACCAGAGGGGCATGAGGATGTTGAGTTGAACTAATAATGTTCTTTTGAAGTAGGATAATCAATTTACAGATTGATCAATTGATGTTTATATCTGTTGAAGTGTAGTTTTTAGTAAAAGATAAAAAAGCATGTCATCTTGTGAATTTGGAGCCTCAGAAGATCAATGTTTCTTTATCTTGAAGTGTTAATAGTCATATCAGAATACTTAGATTAGAAACTTCACATTATATGCACCAGAAAATTATAATATGTAAGTATCCATTCCATTATAGTTGAAATACTTTGGCACCCAAAGGTGTGACCTAGTGGTCAATGAAGTGGTTTAGAACCATGAGGTCCCAAGTTCAACTCCCACCAGAGACAAAAAATACTAGGTGATTTCTTTCCATTTGTTCCAGCCTTGGTGGATAGAGTTACATGATACTTATTTGCTGGTGGGAGGCAGCAGGTATCCCGCGTAATTAGTTGAGGTGTGTGTAAGTTAGTCCGAACACAAAAAAGAAATAGTTGAAATACTTTGAGATAAACAAGGGTCCAGGAAATCTAGAACTGTATTACATCTATAATAACATCCTTACACAGATTGATGAGCCATTTCCACCAGAAACAAAGAACATGTTAGGCAAAAACTCACAAAAGTCATATAGGTGCACATGCATTAATCCAGATAGCCACCTGAGGACATTTCAGTCTAAGGCCAAAGCTTCGAAACAGTTTGAGCAACTAGTGCTAATATCCTTCTATTTTGCAATGAATTTTCGGAATTTAATCTGCAGTGCCCTCGTCCTACTCTTTACAGATCATGTGATGTCATACAGGAAAACTGATTCTCATGGATGACCACGAAAATAGGCCCAAAGACGCAATTTCTTCTAAAATTTACACATTAACCACTTTCTTTGAGCAAATAGTCCAAAGTTTCAGTTACAATTTAGTGAACCTCCAAGCCACAACAATCTATGAGTCTAACCAAAGAGAAGACATCAACTTTGATTCCTACACCTCCAGGCAATAGGTGCTGCATCTCTTACCAAACAGTAATGAGGTGTTCATTTGTGCTTGAGAACACGGTGACCATGGCCTTCCCTTGATGCCTTTCTGGCATACTTGTGTAGAGGAGCAATAGCAGATTTCCAACATAGGGGTCTGCATATTAGAAAGCCCCATCGGGTATCAAGTACCCTCAGAGTTGCTTCCTGTGGAAATTAGCTTTTACTTCCTCAACACAGGTGAGCTAGTGGTCCTGAGAGTTCTTACAGCTCGTGATTCGTTTAATCTGTTTCTTAAGGTGGTACACTGCATCAATTCTTTAGGAGGTCTAGGAAGACTACAAATATTGGAAGTGTCTCTTGGCCTTTTTTTTCAGTCAATAAACAAAGAATCAACAAATTTCACGAGAGTTTTGCCTGAAAGGCTGCCTCGGGAGATGCTTCTTCCTCAACATGGTGACCATTTAGTGAGAAAGGAGTGGACCTACCCATGACCAGCTTTTGCTGCGGCCTTCATACAGTACAAGGGCCTTATATGATTCTGCTCTTTACTAGTGATGTTCTTGATGTGAACACTCTCAGAACTCTACTGATCAAATCCTGAAGTGGCTCCTTGGTTTTCTAATCTACCAATTCGAGGAGCGGTAAAATAGCTTCCTTAAACAAGGATTCATTCACTCCTTAAAAGCAGTAAAGCCATCTTATATTTCCTGAGATCTAAGTTCTAACGTTTGATCGCAGTTCCTCTTTTCTCCCTGTTGCTATCTTCATCTCTTTCTCTATTCCAAATTGGCAACCATCTTCCTTGGTGTCTTCAGTTAATCTGCAATCTGATAATTGAACTACATCTCTATACGAAACAATGGCAACTTGTTATTTGGAAAACAGCAGACTGCTTTGACCATTTCACAAGAATATTTGCTGCTTCCCTGTTTCTCTAGTCAAGCTTGTCGCAAATTTTTTGGATCTTCACTTTCCAGATCTCCTAATATTTAGAAAAACCAACTCAAACACCTGCATAAGTAAAATGTGGTTTTGTAAGGGTGCAACTCCACAATGTGGACATTGCAAGAAGTGTGTATCCATTACTCATCTCGTCCAAATGTTTTACTCCTAAATATGAAGGGGCAAATAGTCATCATCCAGCATCTGTAGCCACAGTTCATCTAGCATGGAGTATATTCTGTCCCTTTCCGGGTGCATACAGTCCTCAGCCAAGAAGACATGGATCCGGTCCTTGACTTCAATCCAGCTTTGACCTGGAACCTTTTTGACACCTTTTTGTCTCATCAGACCCCTCAGTGATGCAACATCCTTCCAACTTCCGGTAGAAGCAAAAATGTTACAGAGTAACACATGTGCAGCAGAATTCGAGGGATCAATCTCCAAAATTTTCTCTGCGGCTCGTTTGCCCACATCAAGATTGTTACGTGTCTTACAAGCAGCTAACAAAGTTTTCCACATCACAATATCAGGATAAAGTTCCATTTGATTGATAAAAGCTTCTGCTTCTTCTATACAGCCAGCTCGGGCAAGCATGTCAACCACACAGCAACAATGCTCTCTAGTCGATACAATACCAAACTCCGTTTCCATGGCTCTGAACAACAGCCACCCTTCTTTTACTCGTCCAACATGACTACAAGCAGTCAAAACCCCAACGAAGGTAACTTGGTTTGGCTTGACAGCTAAATATCTCATCTTCTGGAAGAGATCTAGAGCTTCTTCTCCGTGTCCAAACTGAGCATACCCCACTATTAAACTGCTCCACGAGACCGCATCAGGGTTCTCCATACTATCGAAGAGCTTCCTAGAGCTTGTCATATTTCCACATTTCACATACATGTCAATTAAAGCATTCATGACACATATATCTTCAATTAGCCCATTTTTCATGGCATAGCAACAAACCTGGTCTCCTACTTCCAAAGAGGCTACTTTTCCAGAAGCCCCAAGCATATTAACTAATGTAATATGATCAGGCTTATTAGAAGAAAGAAGCATCATTTTAAATAATGAGAAGACTTCTCCAGACTCACTCTGTTGTAGAAAAGCGGTAAGAATGGCATTCCACGAGACTAAATCTGCCTTCTTTTGTATCTCATTGAATATTTTATATGCATCTGGAAGATCTGAGCAGTTGGCATACATTGAAAGTAATGTATTAGAGACGGAAATCTCTAAATCAAAGCCACTCTTAATAACATAGCAGTGCACTTGCTTTCCTAGAAAGAGAGCAGATGGACTTACAAAGGCACAAAGTAAAGAACGAACTGTGACATCATCTGGGGTCAACCTCAAAGTTCTCATTTGAGAAAAGAGAGATATAGCTTCCTCGGGATCACCTCCGTATGCAAATCCCGCAATCAGAGCATTCCAGGATACAAGATCAGGGTTTTCTATTTGGTAGAATGCAGTTCTTGCAGAATGCAACCATCCACATCTGGCATACATGTCAGTAACAGCACAACCAACAAAAGCATCAAAACCGAGCCCAAATTTTAGACTTAAACCATGTATTTGTCTTCCATATTCTGCTTGTGCAAGACTTCTACAGGCACTAAAGACGCTTCCAAAAACGAATTCATTCAGCTTGTAGATTCCCCAACTAAGCATCTCCCTGAAGCAGGACAAAGCTTCCACTTCGTAGCCAAGCTGTGAATATCCAGCAACCATTGAGCTCCATGAAATTAAATCCTTCGATTTAATATGCAAGAACACTGCCAATGCCTCATTAATTCGACTAAACTTTGTATACATCGCAATCAGTGCATTCTGAGCAATAAGGTGGGAACCATGTTCTGATTTAATGACATGCCCATGCAACAGCTTCCCTAACTCCGCCCGATTCATATTCGAGCACGCTTTGATTATGCTACCAAACGTAAACTGGTCCGGTGTAAGACCACACTGTCGCATTCGAAAGTAAAGATCTACAGCTTCCTTCTCCTGACCGTTTTGCGAGTACCCAGCAATTATCGAAGTCCAAGAGACCAAATTTCGTTCAAGCATTTTGTCGAACACCTTTCGAGCATCGCTCAATGACCCACATTTACCGTACATATTCAATAAATGATTTTGAAAAATCATATCTGGTTGATAATTGGATGATAATATGTGGCTATGAACTTTTCTTGCATGCTGCAGGGATCTAAGAGACGAGCACGCGGATACTAGCTGAGCATACGTGCTTGGATACAAACTGAAATGTGTGTTCCTTTGTAATAACTCGAATGTCTCTAGAGCTTGTTTAAATAACTTTTGCTTACATAAGAAGATTATATGATCATTACTTGACTGTTCATTGTTGAAAGAAGTATGTAAACTGTGATTGACATAGCTCCGGATTGATCCTAACCTTTTCATCATTGTGAAATAATTTGAAGAAGCAATTGGACAATGATCAATCAGTCATTCAACTACACCTCAATCCCGACCTTGTTGCAATCCTCTGTATCCACTCCGCTTTATTCGGCACTTCATTCGAATATTTTCGTTCTGCAAAAGCAAATAGAAAATGAAAAATATGAACCTCACAAGACAATTTGCTTGTTTTTGAGTGAAAAGCACTTCTAACAAGAGCCAAAAAAATAAAGTTCTGCTAAAAAATGTATCTTTCACGTAATGAATAACAACTTCTGAACTTACATGTGACTCTTAAGAGTATATTACTTATAGTAAGATGTCGCCGGAGAAGAGATTCCAGGGAGAACCAGATACAGTTATTCCGACGTCGTTTAAAATTGGCGGGCCGAATGCCGGGTTACTTGATCGTGGACGAAAATACCCCTGTGCTAGACTTATAATAAGTCTAACCTCAGCTTTCTCCATAAACGCCCTACGCTAAGCTTTCGCCATAAACGCCCTACGCTCCGCTTTCGCCATAAACACCTGCGTTCTCTTCCTATTTCACCATAAAATCACAGAAGATGATACCCAAAACAGTAAGTTCCAACTAGTTTTTTAGCTTTTACGTAAGGCAAAATACTTAAAATTAAACTTAGTTCAGATTATTATGCTGTCTTAATTACTCCTCAATTTAGTATTTTGAGGCCAATTAACCCCTACACATTGACATAGTGCTGTATTTTGTCCCAGCATCGGGCCTAAATGGGCTTTGCGGGCTGGACTTCGAAGTTGTGAGCTTCGTGGGCCTGAGCTTTGGTGGTTTCGTGCCTGGCGGTCCCGCGTTTCGTGGGCTCAATGGGTGAGACCAGTCCATGACGGGAATAAGCCCATATGGTCCTGGACTTAGCGGGTCGGACTTGGCGAGTCTGGCGTGCTTTTTTTCGTTTAAGGCAATATCTTGTATAGTAGTTGTTAGTATAGTATAGAATATATTTATGTAGTATACTAGTTATTAGTATAGTATATATAATATATATTTCATTGTATATTGTATTGTAATAAATAGTATATATTGTATGTTATGTATGTATATATATATTTCCTTATATATTTTCTTGTAGTATATTGTATGTTATATATATATATATATTTTATCTTATATATTTTCTTGTAGTATATTGTATCTTATGTATATATATTATAACTTATATAGTTATATATTTTGTTGTAGTATATATATTGTATCTCTTATGTATATATATTCTCTTATATATATATATATTGTATTTTATGTATACATGTTATTACTTATCTATTTTCTTGTAGTTTTTGTTGTATGTTATGTATATATATTCTCGTATATATTTTCTTGTAGTATATATTGTATGTTATATATATATATATATATATATATATATATATATATATATATATATATATATATATTGTAGCTTATAAATAATTCGAAGTAAAGACAAAGAAATATTGAGAAAAAAGATATTCAAGGGTATGTCTTATAATTTTTATTATCCAAAATGGCATATCTTTCTTAGTCTTCCTTCCCCCAATGGAATGAGCATTACAAAGTACTAATACCACCATTAAAAGAAGAAAAAAAACTAAAAGAAGATGTGCCACAGTACATGTTACATCATAATCTACATTGTATCTCTAACAAATCTCATAAATCCGTCAAGGTTGGGAGGAGGTTGTGTTGGTGGTGGTGGAAAAGAAGCTTGTTCATCACCACTTCTGGGCGAAGCCGAATCCTCCGCAAGTTCCGCTATCATTTCTTCATAAGCTTCATCTATCGCCGGTTGTGATTCTGCAATTCCAAAGTTTCTTCTTTCCGCACGGATCCAATCTCTAAAAAGTACCGATTTTTTCAAGTTATCCCTCATCGACGCTCTATGATCACCTATTTGTAGTCTTTCTTGAATGAAAGCACTCTCCGATGCAACAGTTGAAGCTTAAATTGATAAAATATCCCGAGTCATCCTTGCAAGAACCGAAAAATGTTTTTCCATTGACTTCCACCATTCCAAAAAATTAAAAGAGCCGTCTGGATTCTCCTTTTCAAGTTCCTGAGACAAATAAACTTAAAGCTCATTTAGATGTGAAGTTTCATCATACTTATCATCTTGAGAACCCCAAAACTCCGTCCAAGATTTAAGAGATGTTAAGCCCGCAGCTCTTTTAGACGATTGTGAGCTAGATAAAGTAGGGTTGGAATATTTGGCCTAGCATGCTCTAAGGCAAGTTGATAAGCATTATAAACTGTTTGAGCATTAATTTTAATTGATGCTTTTGTATCTGCAAGTGTAGCAACTTCCTCGTTTGAAAGATCTAAAGCCTTATAAATATTTGAATACCAAATATGAGGACCTCCCAAATTCATTGTAGGATTTAACATTGCACAACACCAAAAATAGGAGGGAAAATATTTTTTAATTTTTTGTTCCATTTCATTTATAGCAAGTTCATAAATATCCTTACCCTCGCCAAATTCAACAAACAAATCAGCTAGTGCTGCAATATAAACTAAACAGTTTGAAATAGTAGGATAGTATTGCCCAGAAAATGTATTTATAACAACTTGAAAATGTTCTAAAAAATCTAAAAGAATTTTAACATTCGTCCAATCTTGCGTAGTAAGCATTTCATCATCATCCTCACCACCTACCCTAGAATTAAACATTGCATTAATTGGGTTTCTATATTCATATGCAACTACCAAACTTTCGTACATACAATTTCATCTAATCGTGCAAGGCTTAGGAACCCAATTAGGATTAGAAACAAAAGTATAAGGTAAGAACATAACAATAATCATCTTTGCTAATTCTTCACGATCTCTATTTGGATCGTAATATAAAATACCTACGGTGACGGTGTTAATTCCTGGTTGAACTAGATTTGAACCTGCACTAGGGTTAATCACAGAATCTATACTTGTCCCCTCTTGATGCGCTTGCATTTGCAAAAATCTAGCCTTATCTCTAGGGTGTATTTTTATGTGCCTAGTCAAAGTACCCGTGCTGCTACGGTCTCCATAATTTATGAACCAGTAATTTTTCACAAGTTTTATACTTAGCCTTATTTAGTTCTCTTACTTGAGTAAAAAAATTCCAAACTAATGATTTTTCTTGACGTTTAGCATGTTGTCTATTAAAAAGTTGGAGTTTCTACAGGTGGGTCGGCCGGTGCATTACTTGAGTTATGAACAGGACTAGTAGGTGTATCATCTAAATCTGGTGCTTGGGTTTCATCATCATCATCATCATCATCCTCATTTTCCTCTAAGATAGGTTCATTAGGATAAAGAGCATTCATAATTTCATCATCTAATCTATCACCTACTGCAACATCATGTAGAAATTCACTATCGGTAAATTGAAAACATGGGTGATATCAAGAATTACGGGAGGACGAGGAGGACGTCTAGGTTGGCGACTACTTTCAACTTGCTTATCTTTTGTAGGTTGGGGAGCCGGGGGAAGGGTAGTATTATGGCCACTACTTTCACCGGTTTTACCTTTTCCTTTATTAAATATTTTTTTCAAAGAAAATTCCATATTAATTATAATTATGCAAACTAAACCATACAAAAATATATTATTAAAACGTAAAGGTTGAAACGAGTTTACCGGATTGTCGAACAACTTCTTGAAAATTGAGAATCGTTGAACACTTGAAAACTTCAATTCAACAACTTCACAATTTTTCACGAATTTTCAACAATAAATTAAGCAATTGTAATAGAAAGATTGAAAGAGATTGAAAGAGATTGAGAGATATTACTGAATTGGAGAATAAAAATGAAAGAATGAGGGGGTTTTATAGTTGAGAAATGGGAAAAAGTGTAATTATATAAAGTTTGGGGTTAAACTAAAGTTTGGGGGCTAAATGACCATTTTGTAAACTTCCAAACGGCCATATTTTCAGCCCAAACGGCTATATTTTAAATATGACCGTTGCTGATTTTTAAAACAAATAAAAAATAAAAAAAATAGCCGTTGGGGCCGTTTAGGCCCGCCAGGACCGGCCCAGGCCCGGCTGAAGATATCGGGCCTAACGGTCCCGAGCTCACAGGCTAATGAACGCGGACCGGCCCGTCACAGACCTAAAAGTAACACCAAGCCCAAGACCACCAGGTCCGGTATTCCCGCCAGAACCGCGAGCTCGGTACGGTCCGGTTCAGGCTCGGGCGACAGTGCACCATTACATTGACATAACAAAAGTGTAAGTGCATTCACATACCATATATATTTTTCTGTCCATGTAACATTTTCTTGAACAATAAATATTTTTTTAACCTTTTTAATAATATTACTTTTTAGATAATATTTTTTGAATACAATTTATAGTAAAACTTAGATATAACCATATTATTTAAGCTAAATATTTTTATTTGGCCAAAATAATAAAATTTTAGTTATTTTTTTTATATTTGATATGAAAATAAAGATTTATAAAATTGAAATAAATAATTAAGGCATCTAAAAATTTATAAAAAATACATAGTTTGAAATTAATTATTTTGACTATAATTTTTTATATAGATCTAAATTATGATGCTCTAGATTTTATTTTTATTTTTTTATATAGATTTTACCTAAAACAATAAATACACAGTTGAAATAAATAGTCATTGCATCAAAAGAAGAAATAAAAAAGGGTGTACAATTGTAAGAAATTACAAGTGCAATTGTGCACTTTTTTAATTTTTATTTTGATGCAATGACTATTATTTCAACTATGTATTTTTTATAACTTTTTAGATGTCCTTACTATTTATTTCAATTGTATAAATATTTATTTTCAGGTCAAATTCAAAATGTTTTTTTAAATAAAACGTATTTTTGGCCAAATAAAAATATTTAACCTAAATAATGTAGTTATATTCAAGTTTTATTATAATTTATTCAAAAAAATATCTAAAAAGTAATATTATTAAAAAGGTAAAAAAAATTTATTTTAAATGCCACATAGATAGAAAAATCTATATGGCAGGCGAGTGCACCCATACTTTTTGACATATCAGCGTCTAAATGGTAATGGCACTCAAAAGGCCAAGTAGGGGGGGGGGGAGAATAATTAAGACCTGACATAGTTTGGGGGATACTAATAATCTGAGCCAAATTTAGGGGTGATTTAAGGTATTTTGGCTTTAATTAATTGTGTGCATGTAATCACGAACTACAGAAAACTTACACATATCTCTATGTGTTTTTGGGTAAATTTCCCCTTGACAATATATATTCGATTTTTTTGTAACAATATGTTCGAAATTTATTTTTTGTATTAGTATTTGTTAATTTGATGATAGAACAAACTTAAAACTTCATTAGGTATTATTAAGTTGAAGTGTGTCTTGAATTAGCATCTTTTATTGATAAACTTTAAGATATCGTGTTTTTAAATTTATGAGTGCACTGTAAATATTAAGTTCAAAGTATGGTATGAATTAGCACTTTATATTGACAAACTTTAGAATATCATGTCATTAATTTCATGTATGCAATGTAAATATTAAGGATAAAGTATCATGAATTAGCACCTTCTATTGATTTAAAAAAAGAAAAAAGAAATGCCTTATAAATTATCAAAGTTCATCATTATATAACTATTGCTTGAAAACTCAAGGGAGAACATTTTGACGCTGATTAGTTTATAATTTGTATGAATTCTTTCTCACATCATTATCCTCAATGTAAATATCAGTTTTTCCCTTGAAAAATTAAAAATAATATCAAAGGTAGAAAACTCAAAATTCAGGACAGTTAGTCCTCAATTCATAATTAATTTAAATTTAGAAGCTCAAAAATTAGGACATTTAGTCATAAACTTAAAGTTAGAAGGTTAAAAACTTAAAAATCCAGGACATTTAATCCTCAATTCGTAATTAGCATCTTATAAGTTCAGGACTAATAAAGGTAGATGCTCAAAAATTCATGACAGTTAGTCCTCAATTCTTAATTAGCTACTTATAAGTTCAGGACGATTAGTGCTGCACTTAAAGTTAGAAGCTAAACATTTAGAATACTTAGTCCTGAACTTAAAGTTAAAAGGTTAAAAACTCAAAGATTCAGGACAGTTAGTCCTCAATTTCTAATTAGCAACTTATAAATTCAGGACAGTTAGTCCTGAACTAAAGTTAGAAAGCTCAAAAATTCAGGAGAGTTAGTCCTCAATTCCTAATTAGCTGCACATAAGTTCTGGACGGTCAGTCCTGAACTTAAAGTTAGAAGCTCAAATATTTAGGACACTTAGTCCTGAACTTTAAGTTAGAAGGTTAAAAGTTTAAAAATGCTAGACAATTAATCTTGAATTTATAATTGCAAGCTCATAAATTCAGTATAATTAGTCCTTAATTCCTAATTATAAGTAGAAAATTCAAGACAAATTGTAAGCAAAAGTAACAATTCAGAAATAGTGAATACATTTAGGGACTACACTTTTCTGCTACCTTTCCTTTTCTCCTTGCTCAATCACTTATTGAATTTCTTTAATAATTTTTTATCATCTTTGGCATAAGAAAAATATATTACGAGTATATTTTAATTTTATCGAGCCCGTATACTCAATAATATTCTCATTGTGCGCCATGGATGTTCTCCTTTTGTTTACCTGTGCAAATAGAAATTGCAATTGTCATCTTTTTCCCTTACCAAGCTCTTCTTCATCATTTCCTTCAACATCCATGGAAAAATCTTCATCAACGCTCCTTGTGTTGTCGGGGGAGTAAGAGTAAGAAGAGCAAATGATGGACCATCAAAATAAATATTATCTCTCTTCTTTTCCTAGTATGTGGGTTAATGACTGCATTTTTGCTTTGCTCTGCAAGAAAAGTACATACAAATTAGTTTGGCTGCAAGGCTTTAATTCCAGGACACATTATTTTAAGAAAAAACTAAAAGCCAGGACATATTTTTTGAAATGTTCCGACAATTTGAAGTATAAATCTAAAATTCACGACATATCTTTCTAAAATATCCTTAAGTTCTGGAATTTGACCTGGAATTATCCCGAAATTTTAGATTCTGCCCACGACCCTACAACTGATCCGGCCGTATTGGCGCCTTTCGTGAAACTAGGTCATCCGATACAATTCTCAATCAAACCATTATTCTATAAAAGTTATTTTTTAAGACATTAATTAACAAGAAATCTCATATTATAAGCCTAGATAATCTGTGCTGAATAAATACACAAGTCCGACATCGGGGTAGCACAAGTCATGAGCAACTACAACTTTCTCTCAGTACAATAAAGTTTAAACAAGACTGGAAAACTAAATTAAATAAATCTAGGGAAAATATAAGGGAGAAGGACATGGTTGCGAACGCTATGCAGCTACCTTGTCGACTCCGATACCCGTTGAATGAATGATCAAAGATCACTATCGCGACCCGCAACTCCTGGATCTACACACAAGGTGCATGGAATAATGTGAGTACGCCAACTCAGTAAGTAATAAGAGTAAATAAAGACTGAGCAGTAAGAAAACACATAATCCACGTCATAATACCACAGTAAGTACATTGTGTTTCCAAAACAATATAAATAAATCAAATTATTTCATTAAAAATCTAGTTTACGGTAGAAATCATTTGAAGATATGTAAAAAAACATCTTTTATTGGTTTTCAAACAAGTGATGAAACAGTGAGTAAAAATAATAAAAATATTGTCGGCCCCTCGGGCAAAAACTCACTCGTATATAGCCCCTTGGGCACAATGAATCATAAGCCGCCCCTCGGGTAAAATATCAATAGTACCAGCCTCTCGGACTATCTCACAATCACTCATAATGAGTTCCTCGGGCACAACACAAATCAATAAAAGCCCATCGGCTACACATCACTCACACTGGGTATGCACGCTCACTGGGGGTGTTCAAACTCCAGAGGACTCCTACAGCCCAAGCGTTATAACAAGCCATCTCGTGGCATAATCAATCAGGTCCTCATCCTCACATCCTTGTGGTATAATAAATTAGGCCCTCGGCCTATCATATATTACAAATCAGTACAATATGTTACGGTGCACAAACCGATCCCATGATATTCTCACAACACAGACTCTTGGCCTCACTCGGTCAGATACCTCTCAAGCCATCCGGGCTACAATAAAACAGGATGCTCAGTTGAAATATCATTTAAAGTATCAAAATGGAGTAAATAAGACTGAGTTATGAAATCAGTAAAACATAGCATGACTGAGTACAGTTATTAAATCATAACAGTGAGGAATTTCAGTAAAGAAAGCCCCTAAGGGTCCAAATAGTTAGTACAACGCCCAAATATGGCATCCAGTCAAAGCACAGTAATACTTTCCAAAACACAATAATACCAAATAGTTTTCAATCAATTACTCAACATAATAGTTGTACAAAACAGATCAAGTCACAATTCCCAACATTGCACGACCCCACGCTCGTCATCTAGCATGTGCGTCACCTCAAAGTAGTGAAACGATGTGAAATCCAGAGTTTCATACCCTTGGGACAACATTTACAATCATTACTTACCTCAACCGGTCCAAACTCTAACCCGCGATGCCTTTGCCTCTCGACTCGGCCTCTAAATGCTCCGAATCTAACCAAAATCAGTATATTATCATCAATATATGCTAAAGGAACAAAGCACAAGCAAAAGTAATCAAATTAACTCAAAAATTTCGAAATTGGCCAAACCCGACCCCGGGCCCACGTCTCTAAATTTGATAATAATCACATTACTAGAATCCTTATCCTACCACGAGTCTATACATACCAAGAACATCAAAATCAAACCTCAAATGGCCCCTCAAATCCCCAATTTAAACTTTCCAATTTCAAGCCCTAATCCCTCAATTTTAGCCCTTCAATACCACTAATGTCATCGCTAATCAGTAGAAACTTCCATAGAATTGAGTATTGAGTTCAAAAACTTTAACTCCAAGTGTTTTCCCTTGAATCCCTCTTCAATTTCTCTCAAAAAGCTTCAAAGCTATCCAAAAATGGTGAGAAATGAGCTAAAAATCACGAAGATGGCCTTTTATACTTTCTGCCTAGGTGTTTGTCCTTCATCGCGATCACAGAATTTACCTCGCGATTGCGAAGCACAAAAATGGACTGCTCTGCAACTTACTTTACGCGATCATGAAAAAACTCACGCGATCGCGAAGCACTACTTTTCCAACTCACGCAATCGCCGCCTTTCCCACACGATCGCATAGAACAATCCCCTCCACTTCTCACCAGCTCACTCTCTTCTACGCAAACGCGACCCTGGCCACGCGTTTGCGAAATACAACATCACATCCATTTGTGATCGCGTCCTAAACTCTGTGATCGTATTGAACAAATCTCACATCTACCTAAATAAGTCTACGCGAACGTGAACTCCTCTACGTGATCGCAAAGAACAAAACGTTTGCAACAAAATACCAGCAAAACTACTACTCCTCAAGTCCAAAAATGTCCCATTGGGCATCCGAAACATACCCGAGGCCCTGGGGACCTCAATCAAACATGCCAAAATATCCTATAACATCATTCAAACTTAATCAAGCCCTCGAATCACTCGAAACAATGCCAAAACAGCAAATCAACCTCAGATCCAAGCCTAAGAACTTATGAACTTTCAAACTCTACAAGCGACGCCGAAACCTATCAAATCACCTCCGAATGAATTGAAATTTTGCACACACTTCACAAATGACACTACAAACTTACTCCAGCTTCTGAAATTCCATTCTGACCCTGATATCAAGATTTCCATTGCCGACCGGAAACTCTAAATTTCTAATTTTGCCAATTCAAGCCTAAATCCACTATAGACCTCCAATTCATATTCCGGACGTGCTCCCAAGTCCAAAATCACATAACAAAGCTAACTAAATCCTAAAAATCTAAATTCCGAGATCGAATACTAAAAAGTCAAAACTTGGTCAAACATTTCAAATTTAAAGCTTCAAGCTGAGAATTATTCTTTCAAATATATTCTGATTATCCTGAAAACCAAAACTGACGATTTGCAGAAGTCATAATACATCATACAAGGCTAGTCATGCACGAGAACTGGCAAGCGAAGTGCAATTGCTCAAAACGACTGGTCAGGTCGTTACATCTTCCCCACTTAAACATATGTTCGTCCTCGAATGTGCCCAGAGTTGTTCCAAAACCGATCAAATCGATGTGTAATCTTACCATGCATATACCCGGGGGTGATCCCACGTTACCCTATCCCACATAGATCCGATAACACAACATAACTAAAATTTCACAATTCACCCTAGCACATAACTTTAAAATCAATTTTCCACTTGCGAAACTATTTATAAGATCAGAATCTCATATCTACACTGAATAAGTCCGAACAAGATGCATCAAGCCATAACCGCAGTTCAATATGAAAATCACATAATATACCACACAACTCAAACACTCATAGCGATAACTTCTAATCACATCAGCTGCTCAAATAACCTAATTCCGATAAAAAACCTCTTATCAAACCAAAGCCTTATTCCAACACTTTCATACACTGCCAATAATGAATGAAACTAGAAGAAATTCATAACCATTCCTTAGATCAATCGGTCGTGGAGCTCCCTCTCCTTAGGCAAAGACCATCGTAAATATAAGCCGAATCCCGATATTATCCTTCCAACATCTCATCCAACACGACTAATCTAGTGGCACGACACATCGATACAATCTAATTCCACAACCTGTCAATCCGCGCACCAATAAGCAACAGTCTAAATGTACTCAAATAATGGAAAAATGACTCAAATGAGAAAGCTTTACCGCAAGCTCACCAGTACTATCACAACACAATGCAGAGAACCCATCACACATCGTAGAACCAGAATATATGGATCTAACCCGAATGATCATACTTCCACATAACTTCGCTGCAATGCGCGGCCCTATCCAAACACTGGTCCACATGAAACACCTCAAGGTACTATGCTCAAAATCAACAACCACACGCAATTTGATGTCTAGTACTAAAAGCAGATCATCATAATCATGGCGAAACAAATGCAAAAACACCACACGAACCCAAAAGGACATAACCAATATGCCATCCACCGAGAAATACCCAATACTCTTCCCGCTCGAATTCCAATATTAGACCCTAATAGGACCGTACCATATGTGTCTATAACCAACAAATCATAACGCCTTGCAACACGGAAAGGTAACTTACATATCACTCTAGAACACGAATGAACTCAACAATAATCAAATGGAACATCTCTCAACAATAACAACTCGAATTTAACAAAGCCGACTTGATGGAGAACACACATCCGTATTGGCCTACCAATGAACGCCTTATCAAGGAATTCCTAAATTTTCTCATTCAACTCAGTCGGTGTTGCATGATACGATGGAATAGAAACAGGCTGAGTGCCCGGTACCAAATCAATATCTAAATCAATAACCCTGTCCGGCGGCATGCCCGGCAGGTCTGCAGGAAACATATCCAAAAAATAACTCACCCGCGGAACTGAATCAATGGTAGGAGTCTTTACACTGACATCCCTTACGAAGGCCACATAAGAAATACAACCCTTCTCAACCATCAGCTGAGTCTTAAAAAAAAATCACTCTACTGTGAACATAACCCGTCGAACCTCGCCACTCAATCTGTGGCATCCTCGGAATAGCCAACGTCACCGTCTTAGCGCAACAGTATTGAATAGGATGACACGGAGACCACTAATCTATACCCAATATCACATCAAAATCCACCATACTAAGCAACAAAATATCCACTCGAGTCTCGAAACCTACAATAGTCACCACACAAGACCGATATACGCAGTCCACAACCACAACATAAAATGTCTATGAGAACTCTCGGTCTCCAAATCCATAAGGCACACGAATCACCATATTTGATCCCGACTCCACTGCTAAACATCTAAGACACATCTGATAATCGATTCTTCCATGAAGGATACTTCTATAATTCTTTTGTCCTACCAAGCAAACTTGAATATCAACAGTAGATCCATCAAGAGAGTGCCACAATACTAATGAAGTATCCTTAACTCAAACACATTGCTCTTTCTGAAGATGTATACCATCATCAAGCCACACCAATCAGTGACCTCATTTATCTGGTCATCTGAAACCGTCCATACTGCCTAAGAATTTATGAACTTCCTTTCAAAGTTGAATCGTGGCCTTACATATGCAAATCTCAACCCCACACAACATACCACATATGCCATACCATCCTATGATAAATATGAGTAGTTCATAATACACTCTGAGCTACAAGCAACTACGTACTCAACCAGCTAAGAACTTTTCCATTTGATCCTATGTAGGATAAAATCACTATACATCCCATGCTCCTCAGGCTAGTAGAATATGTACACCTCCATCTGTGTAGAAATCATCAAGAACTCTCCGAATCTCTTTTACACAAAACCAAACCATCAGGATTGACTCCTTCTAACTCAACCAAGCTACGCAAACGATTAACCTAAGAGCATTTCCACGAAACACCTATAGAAACCCACTGCATCATAAGGATCCAAGACCATTCCATTACCATGTCGATCCAACCTACTACCAAGCTATCCTAATTCTCTGATTTCCTTCAGAATTACCTTCAAATTGATACGTTTCCTTGTTAGTACACCACTATCCTTAACTAAAACTTTCCCCATGAACTTTAGCATAAAACCACACTGCCCTAAGGCTCATATACCACCAAATACCTCTTCCCTATCCCCAAAAGCACCACATCAAAAATACTTACCCGGATCATGCGAATCTAAAGCCATTATCTTCACCTTCCTGATACAGATATGGAGAATCCCATAATCGATGTAGAAATGCCACAATTCTTGACACCCTCCAATGTAAAACCCCGTTCCTATCCAAATATACATCCTGAAGATCTCCATTTAATAATGTAAATCTAGAATGATCAAATGAACCGAACGATCTATGCCCCATTAGAACAAAAACACCTGTGGGAGTAACCTCACCTTAATGCAACCAAATAAATTCATGTTCTATGCACTGTACATCCTTCACCAATAACAACTTAAGTCATTCCGTGACTCTCGTACACCCATAAAGCATAACATAACCTTTACTAAAATTTTCTTTACTCGAGTCATCCTTGATCTCAACCCCAGCAAGCCACAACCGATTCACTAGTATACCTCAAACTGAGACAAATACAACACATAACCGTCCCATCAACTAATCAATAGCGGACTCCCCTAGTTGGCTCAAAGCCATAGGTCAAAATAGACAGAACTCACAATGCTCATATTC
Organism: Nicotiana benthamiana; assembly: GCA_034376525.1. NCBI lineage: Eukaryota > Viridiplantae > Streptophyta > Magnoliopsida > Solanales > Solanaceae > Nicotiana > Nicotiana benthamiana. The sequence continues at coordinate 49,863,583 of CM067341.1, read as the reverse complement.
TACTACTGCCATAATACCATGATGAGATTAAACTAAATCCTTCATAAGCTCGTGCAACACAAACCATATAGTACTTTACATCATCTGTAAATCCCACATTCATCCTCGTAACAAGCAATCTCACTCTCATAAGCGACCCAAGCTCAAATTGCAACAACACACATATTTCACTGGTAAAGAGGACTTCCAACCAACAACAGAGGTATCACACAAACCTCAGAACACCCCACAGGAGATAACTCATCTGTTTTGCCTCAAACTGATATCTCTTCATACCCTTCCACCGTCATAAACATCACGCAATCACTTAATCTTCCTGAGTCTGAACTCACATCCCGACATATATTCTACTTTACTTCCCAACTAAACATCATGAAAAGATCCTTCACACACTCATAACTCGGGGCTATACATCAAATCAAGATAGAAATCAAGCATCAGATATTTCTTTCTACCCTCAAGTAGACCCTTCTCATCACATTCAAATCATATGAACACTTCCACTAATAAGGACACTACCAAACATATAATTCCAGAAGCACGTGCTCACACAATCAACACCTCAGTGCTCAAGCTACAAGCAGAGCCCGGCTTTACATCCTCCAGACTGGCCCAACATTAACACATAAAAATCACATTTCGCTTGTCACGACCCAAACCGATAGGCTGCAATAGGCACCGGGTACCTTACTCAACCGAATACTAACATAACATATCTTTCTTATTACATCATCATACAGACATGACATACGGGTCTAATAGGCCGTACAACTTTTTACGTACACGATATATATCTACCTCTAAGAATACATAAATATCATAAAGGTCGGGACAAAATCCCGCCATACCAAACAATACACGTCTAAATCTCACTAACCAGACGAGAAACTCTGAAGCAAATGAAGCACACCAACATCTTTCACTGAGCTAATAGCCTACTTGTAGGGCTCTCGACCTGTCTATCAGGACCTGCGGGCATGAAACGCAGCGTTCCCAGGTGAATGGGATGTCAGTACGAATAATGTATCGAGTATGTAAGGTACATAAATAAATACATAAGAGATATAGAAGACATATAGAGTACATGACTCAACCTATAAGTCTGAATAACTTTGTAAATCATAAAATGCTTTTAGCATCATGTGTATGCTAATGAATGTCATGTCGTGCATGGATACATGATTCATAACATTGTCGGCCTCTGGGGGTATCCCATTATATCATATCGACCACTGTGGGCAAAACATCATCGTATACAAACTGATCATGTGGTGGTGCGTATATAACGCCATAACCTTTCCCATATCCCATAATATATATATATATATATATATATATATATATATATATATATATATATATATATATATATATATATATATATATATATATATATATATATATATATATATATATATATATATATATATATATATATATATATATATATATATACATATATACGCATATATAGCGCCGTTTGAATTATATTTTAGCCACTGTGGGCAACATCATTATTATATACCAGCTGATCAGGTGGTGGTGCGTGTATAACGCTGTAACTTTTTCCATATCACACACACACACACACACACACACACACACACATATATATATATATATATATATGTATATGTACGCGTATATAATGCCATCTGGTCGTGGATCAATGCACATGAATGCAATGCATGAAAAGAACATTAATAAAAATTTCGGAGCTTCATAAGGCCATTTTTCCTTTGAGTATATCATAAAGTAAATTCTTTTCAACTTTCGTATTTTTTTAGATCCATGAACATACAATAAAATATTATGATACGCGGAAATTCAAGAACATAGATATCTCTAATACTATAAATAGCGTCATTCATGAAATTTGTGCATTTACACATTTCATTCGTATCATATGAATCATACCAAAAAAAACAAAGATAGCCTTAATATACCTGAACTGATTCTCTTGACAAAAACCTATAACGAAAAACTCATATTATAAGCATCAACAGCTCCTTTTCTGTTTTGTCACGTATCAAAGCACCAAGGTGGCATTTGTGAGTTCACTTGCACATATAGATGTTTCACGTTGCAAGTTGGTGTTTGTGAAATTGGGAACAAAATCTAAACTTGAACTTTGAAAGAAACTTTCAAGTTGAACTTTAGTTTGAAGTTTCAAAATCTACACCCGCCCATTGATTTTCTACTTTCATAAACTTTTCTTTTTCAAAACATAACTTCACTAACAGAACTTTTTACCAAATTCTAATTTAAATAATTTTTTCTAGCTAAATATAAGAGACTTAATAGTTCAAGTCATTTCCTGCTGTTGTTGGGTAAATTCAATAGACCAAGTTTCTTCGTCCTCTCTAGTCACTATCTTTCTCTTTCATTTTTCTACATATTTGTAAAGCTAGGCTTGTTTCTTAAGAATGAAAGAACCTAAAGCTAGTCGTAAGTCTTGCCACCTTTCAACCAAAATGGTTAGTCCCTTAATTAATCCTTGTGTGGCTGCCACGTTATAGGGGTGGAATTAGTCTTATCCAAATATATTTTCAATTAATTAGGTAATATCCTGTTATCCGGTAATTAAGTAATTGCCTGAAAAATTGAAAATTATTTTCATTTACTTGAAATATTAATCACGTTTAACATACCTTATATACCTTAGTACCTTGTATGGCGCTAATTCATAAATAATGGGTATTTTAGCTCGGGTTGTATTTTATCCCAAAATGTCAAACTTTGACAAAATTTATTTTCTTAAACTTGATCCCCCTTTCACCTTCATGAATTTACTAATCACTTGTGAAATATCATAATCTTTATAATCCCCGGATAATTTTTTTCTTGGACTGATGTCAATTACCTTACGACAAATTCAACATAAAATACTGCAGGGTGCAACACTATCGTAACTGCAGTATAACATCTCCGTAATGTAATACTGGAACTTAATGCTGCAGGACGTAATATTATCATAATATATTACTGCAGTGCGTAACACCATCGTAAAATATTACTGCAGAGCATAATATTATCGTAATATAATACTGTGGAACGTAATACTAACATAATATTCTGGGGTGTAACATCGTCCTTAGATCATAGAAACACAAGTCATCGATGCATAGCTGATACCAAGCGCTCATGCGCGCATACAAACACGTGGAATGAATTCAAAGAGTTACATTTCAAGCTGAATCAATCTCGCACGATAAGAATTCAAGAATGTGGGATTTCCTAAAGGTTCCACAGTCTCTCGAAGATAAGTACAGATGTCTCTGTACCAATCCGCGAGACTCTACTAAACCTGCTAATGAATCGTGAGACCTATGTAACCTAGGCTTTGATACCAACTTGTCACGATCCTAAAACCGACCCGATCGTGATGACACCTATCGTGAAACTAGGTCAGCCGACACAATTCTCAAATCAAACCATTATTCTATAATAGTCATTTTTAAGCTATTAATTAACAAGAAATCTCATAAAATAAGCCTAGATAATTAGTGCGGAATAAATACACAAGCCCGATATTGGGGTGTCACAAGTCACAAACAACATAACTTTGTCTCAGTACAATAAAGTATAAACAAGATTGGAAGATCATACTAAATAAATCTATGGAAAATATAATGGAGAAGGACATGGATGCGAATGTCATGCAGCTACCTTGTCTACTCTGATAGGAGTGTACATTCGAATCGGTTTATCGATAAATCGAATCGATTATTTGTTATCGATTTATCGATTTCAAAATTATCCTTATCGAGTTATCAATTTCGATTTCGATTCTGTCCTTTTCGGTTTATCGGTTTATCGATAAACCGATAACATACACTATTTTTTTATTTTAAAAAAAAAGAAGAAATTTTACCCTTATTTTATAATACCATTTCCTTTACCCTAAGTCCCTAGCGCTATTATTTCCTCTACCACATTTAAGAAATGATCATATTTAAAGCTCAAGTGAATAAAGTTCAAATTAATGGAAAATAAAATTAGCTGTGATGATATATTTTATTTTTTATACCGTTGCAGTGTTGGTGGCATACATTGATCCCTTACTTTAATTTCGTTTCATGTGCTTGTTGACACAATATTTATGTTATAAACGATGCTCTTCTTATTTTAGCTTCTTTTTGTCCATATTAGTTAGGCGTGTTTGTAGCGTTATACTTTTTGTGGAATCCCAAAAATTTTCTTATTGGTGTAATCGATAACCGAATCGATAAGCCTCAAAAATCGATAAATCGAAATCGAAAAACATCAAAACCTTATTGAAACGATAACGATAAGCATATGTTCAAATTTATAATCGATAAATAATTATCGATAAGGGTCAAAATCGAATCGATAAATCGAATGCACACCCCTAGATTCTGATACCTGCTGAATGAATAATCAAATCTCACTATCACGCGATCCGCAACTCCTCAATCTACACACTAGGTGTAGGGAGTAATGTGAGTACGCCAATACAATGAGTAATGAGAGTAAATAAAGACTGAGTAGTAAGAAAACATATAATCCACGTCATAATACCATAGTAAGTACATTCTGTCTCCAAAATAGTATATAAATCAAATTATTTCATTAGAACTCTAATTTGAGGTAGAAATCATTTGAAGATGTGTAAAATCTTTTTAAAACATCTTTAAGCGATTTTTAAACAAGTGATGAAACAGTGAGTAGAAATAATGAAAACATAGTCAGCCCCTCGGGAAAAACTCACTCGTATAATGCCCCTCGGGCATAATGAATCATAAGCCACCTCTTGGGCAAAATATCAAAAGAACCAGCCCCCCGGGCTTCTCACAATCAGTTGTAATCAACCCTCGGGCACAACATAAATCAATAAAAGGCCCTCGGGCTACACTTCACTCACACTGGGTACCCACGCTCACTGGGGTGTTCAGACTCCATAGGGATCCTACAACCCAAGCGCTATAACAAGCCATCTCGTGGCATAGTCAATCAGGCCCTCGGCCTATCATATATCACAAATCAGTATAATATGTCGTGGCGCGCAACCCGATCCTATGATATCCTCACAACACAAGACCTCGGTCTCACTCAGTCATAAACCTTTCAAGCCACTCGGGCTACAGTAAAACATGATGGTCAGTCGAAATATCATTTAAAGTATCAAAACGGAGTTAATAAGACTGAGTTATGAAATCAGTAAAACATAGACTGAGTGTACAGTTATTAAATCAAAACAGTAAGGAATTTCAGTAAAGAAAGCCCCAAAGAGTCCAAACAGTTGGCACGAGGCCCAAATACGGCATCCGTCCAAAGCATAGTAATATTTTCCAAAACACAATAATACCAAACAGTTTTCAATCAATTATGTGGCATAATAGTCGTACGAGACGGACCAAGTCACAATTCCCAACGTCGCATGATCCCACGCTCGTCGTTTAGCGTGTGCGTCACCTCAAAGTAGTGAAACAAAGTGAAATTCCAGGGTTTCATACCCTCGGGACAACATTTACAATCATTACTTACCTCAACCAGTCCAAACTCTAACCTACGATGCATTTTCCTCTCGATTCGGCCTCCAAATGCTCCGAATCTAACTAAAATCAGTATATTATCATCAATATATGCTAAAGGAACAAAGCCTAAGCAAAAATAATCAAATTAACCCAAAAATTCCAAAATGGGCCAAACCCGACCCCCGGGCCCACGTCTCGAAATCTGATAATAATCATATCAATAGAATCCGCATCCTCCCACAAGTCTATACATACCAAGAACATCAAAATCAGACCTCAAATGACCCCTCAAATCTCCAATTTAAACTCTCCGATTCAAGCCCTAGTCCCTCAATTTTAACCCTTCAATCCCACTAATTTCATAGCTAATCAGCAAGAAATTTCCATAGAATTGAGTATTGAATTCAAAAATCTTACCTCCAAGTGTTTCCCCTCGAGTCCCTCTTCAATTTCTCTCAAAAAGCTTCAAAGCTGTCCAAAAATGGTGAGAAATGAGCTAAAAATCACGAAGATGGCCTTTTTATACTTTCTGCCTAGGTGTTTTTCCTTTATCGCGATCGCAAAATTTACCTCGTGATCATGAAGTACAAAAATGAACTGCTCCTCAACTTACCTTACGCGATCGCGAAGCACTGCTTTGCAAACGTACGCAATCGCGGCTTTTCCCACGCGATCACATGGAACAATCCCCTCCACTTCTCACCGGCCCACTCTTTTCTACGCGAATGTGACCCTGGCCACGCGTTCGTGAAACACAATATCACATCCATTCGTAATTGCATCCTAAAGTCTACGATCATATAGAACAAATCTCACCTCTGGCTAAGCCTAAGCGATCGCAAACGCATCTATGCGATCGCGAAGAAGAAAACGTCTGCAACAAAATACCAGCAAAACTACTACTCCTCAAGTCCAAAATTGTCCCGTTAGGCATCCAAAATACACTCGAGGCCCTCGGGACCTCAACCAAATATGCCAAAACATCTCATAACTTCATTCAAACTTAGTCAAGTCTTTGAATCACTCAAATTACCAAATCAATCTCGCATTCAAGCCTAAGAACTTATGAACTTTCAAATTTCATAAACGACGCATAACTCTATCAAATCATCTCCGAATGACCTGAAATTTTCCACACACTTTACAAATAACACTACGAACTTACTCCAACTTTCGAAATTCTATTCCGACCTCGATATTAAAATTTTCACTTCCGACCGAAAACTCTATATTTTTAATTTCGCCAATTCAAGCCTAAATCTACTACGAACCTCCAGTTCGCATTTCGAATGCGCTCCCAAGACCAAAATAACCTAATGGAGCTAACCAAATCATGAAAATCTAATCCGAGATCGAATACTAAAATTCAAAACTTGGTCAAACCTTTCAAATTTAATGCTTTAAGTTGAGAATTGTTCTTCCAAATCTATTCTGATTATCCTGAAAATCAAAACCGACATAAGTCATAATACATCATACATGGCTAGTTATGCCCGAAAACTGACGACTAAAGTGCAATTGCTCAAAACGACCGATCGGGTCATTACAGACTCATACTATAAATTATTAGGACATTTCAAAAAATATGTCCTGACGTTTAATTTCTTCATAAGACAACGTGTCGAGGAATTGAGGTGTTACAGCCAAACTATTGTATATGTAATTTTACTGGTAGAGTAAAATTATAGAAATAAAGATATAGGAGAACATCAAGATAAGGAAAATTCAAAAGATACAAGTGGAGGGCAATCTCATGACATAGAAAATCCCTTAGGATCTGGCAGAAGTGAGATTGTTTGAAAATGTGTGGAAGAAACATATGATATCTCTATACCCCTTTATCTTAGAGCCAATTTTGGAGGTCAAAATGATGCTAGTCAAGATAATGATATTTATAATAATTTAATTGGCTTGATCTTGATAGTTGCGAAAGGTTAGATGGATTTTTGTTGATCTTATACATGTTTGCTTTAGTCGGGAATTACTAACAAGTACTAATTATGTTTGCTCTTATAAATGTTGCAAAATCTTGTGAAGTTGCAATTTAAGAAAATGGAGCACAATTTCAAGATAAAGAAAATGTAATGGTTGGAACAAGCATAAATAATATCTCGGCACTATTCTTTCTTAAAGAAATAGAAGAAGATAGGAATGACAACACATGTATTAAATTCTTTTTTTTTTAATAATTAGATTAGCTTGAACTTCAGAATCTTATGTCCTGAATTTTAATTTCTTCTGTTCAAATTCCAAAATGTAAGGACATTTTAGAAAAATATTTCCTGAATTTTAGATTCATACTTCAAATTGTCAGAATATTTCTATAAATATGTCTTGACTTTTACTTCTTCATTGGACAATATGTCTTGGATTGAGGTCTTGTATCCAAACTAATATATACAGTTTTGCTTGCAGAGCAAAACAAAAATGCAGTTATTAACCAATACACTAGTAAAAGAAAGAAAGATAATATTAGTTTTGATGGTCCATCATCTGCCATTCTTACTCCTACTCCTTTGACTACACAAGGGAGTGTTAATGAAGGTTGGTCCATGGATGTTGAAAGAAATGCTAAAGAAGAGCTTGGTAGATGGAAAAGAAATAAGAAGCTTAGTTTGCAATTGCAAACAAAAGGGGAACATTGATGGTGCACAATAAGAATACTGCCGAGTATACATGCTGGATAAAATCAAAATATACTCGTAAATGTATTTTTCATTATGCCAAGATGATGAAAACTTATTAAAGAAATTTATTGTGTGGTTGGGCAAGGAGAAAAGGAAAGCTCGCAAAAAAGTGTAAGTCCCTAAAAGTATTCACTATTTCTAAATTGTTACTTTTGCTTACATTAGTGTCTTGAACTTTCTACTTCTAATTAGGTATTAAGGACTGAATTTATGAGCTTCATAATTTTAAATTCAAGAGTAAGTGTCCTGAATTTTTGAGCTTTTAACCTTCTGACTTTAAGTTAAGGACTAAGTGTCCTAAATTTTTGAGCTTCTAACTTTAAGTTCAGGACTGATTGTCCTAAACTTATAAGCTGCTAATTAGGAATCGAGGACTAAATGTCCCTAATATTTAAACTTTTAACGTTCTAACTTTAAGTTCAGGACTAAGTGTCTTAAATTTTTGAGCTTCTAACTTTAAGATTTGGACTAACTATCCTGAACTTATAAGCAACTAATTACGAATTGAGGACCAACTATCTAGAATGTTGAGCTTTATAACTTTGATATTATTTTTAATTTTCTGGGGAAAAATTGATATTTATATTGAGGATAATGATGTGAGAAAAAATTCATACAAATTGTGCACTCAAAAAATTAGTAGCAAAATATACTCCCTTGAGCTTTCAAATATTGTTATGTAATTTATCATGAAGTTTGATAATTTACAAGGCATTTATTTTTTAAAATCAATAGAATGTGTTAATTCAAGACACTTTGTCCTTAATATTTACTACACACATGAAGTTAAGGATATGATGTCCTAAAGTTTATCTATAGAGAGTGCTAATTCAGGACACTTTATCCTTAATATGTATACTTCACTCATGAACTTAAGGATATGACCTAAAGTTTATCAATAGAAGGTGCTAATTCATTTTACAATCCTACTGTTTCGAGAACAGTGTAGAGCTCATTTCCCTACTTTGAAATGCTCTCAATTTTCTCCCCCAATTTCCTTTCCTACAGACCTTCATCTGTTTCCTTCGATCAAGACATTCTCCCATCACTACCCTCACAATCAATGATGCCATGACCACAATAGACCCACCAGATCACTCTGCAATGCAAGTTGAGGACGCTACAGAATTCTCACCACAAAGTTCCTTCTTATGTAAATCCCTGGGAAAAACTCCATTATCATCAAATTATTTGGTAAATTCATTGGGCACCAAATGCTCAAATCCAAACTCCAAACTCTTTGGAGACCCTCCCAACCTCTCAATCTTTTTAATCTTGGCCATGCTTTTTTCCTCATTAAATTCATCCAGGAGAATAATATGCTTTATGCGCTGCATGACGGGCCATGGTTTATCTTGGGCCATTTTCTTATTGTGCGTCGTCAGGGACCAAAATTCGTAGCGCCCACTGCCCAACTCGCGTACTCCGCCATTTGGGATAGACTTCCTGAATTACCTTCGGAATACTATGATCTCTCGCTATTACAGTTAGGTGGAAACAAACTAGGCAATCTACTTAAAGTAGATGCTTGTACTTCGTCTACTCCATGTGATAGATATGCTCGTATTTATATTGAAATTCCACTTGAAAAACCTTTGAAAACCCATATCTACATTGGTAATCACAAGCAAGTTGTTCTATATGAAGGATTAAATATCCTTTGCATCCGCTGTGGGTGCTTTGGCCATAATACCAAAGCATGCCCATTTCATGCCCCACCACGGGACTCATCTACTCCAACCCCAACAAACTCAACATCTCCACCCACTCATCCCTCTGAAGACCGTGAACTAGTCCACCCATGCGACCCTCTTGTCACACCTCTTTTTCCCTACACCCCATAAGGGTGTAAAGGAATTTTTCAACTAAAAGACAATCGAAATAGGATTTATTGTTAAAAATTCAAAGTAGTCACTAAGGAGATTAATGGTGTCCCAAGTCACCGGTTGAATTCCGAATCGAGGAAATTATTGACTCTATTTAACAATCTGCAAACCAAAAATTCGAGTAAGGAATTCTGTTAACCCGGGAGAAGGTGTTAGGCATTCCGGGTCCCGTGGTTCTAGCACGATCTCTCAACTGTTACATTTGGCTTTTTAAAACATGTTTTAACCTATGTGCTTTTAACTTTAAACCGCTTTTATTATGATATTTGAAGAGAATTGCAATGTCGTTAAAACATGTCTCGAACCACGTCACATAAAAGCACCCCGGGTGTGATTTTTGATACATTTCAACTTCGTTGGGATTTGGATTTGGGTCATATAAATATGCACCCGAGTTTAGGAAGGTAATTTATGAAAAGACTGGCCTAAAGCAACTAGCGTATTATTAACTTTGTGGGAAGGTATGAAATTCGCTAAATGGCGTGTCCCTAGGTCTAAATATTTTTTTTTATAAAAAACAATTAGGAGTCCCACACTATTTTATGAATTTTGTTTGGTGCGGCGCATCTTATTTTTATTTAAGGATATTCTAAATCGAACTATTATTTCCTATTGGGTTGTCTCTAAAGGCCTGATTGCTTAAAATGCCCAAAATCCGATGTTACAAAATTAATCTCAGATTGAATACGCCTTCAGGCTTTCAACATTGAAATTTTGAACTTGTCCCAACAAAATAACAGTAATATCAATTCATTTTGTAGACTGCTATCCGCCTTGGCCTCGACACTAACCCAAACTAGAAGGCAGTCCAGAATGGGGATTGGGCCATGCGATAGTGGGATCAAGGCCCAACTAATTCGAGTAGGTTGTAGAGCCTTAACCAAACAGAAAGCCCATACAGCAATACCACATTTTAAACTGGGCCTACTGGCTGGTACAAGGGACAGTCAGGCTCTCAAAGCCACTGTTCCCATTTCTAAAATTAAATCCATCAAATAGGAAGATTGCATATTTGTTCAAGTCGGTAATTGCCAAATTAATTCCAGATTTTAAGTTCTAATCACTCTCAGATCGACAAAGTTCTACAAATATGTGGAGAAGCTAATGATGCCACTAACGTAATCAAAATTTATTGTGGAACATCACATAAGCAAAGCTACTAACATACTTGTTCAATTGTAAACTTAAAATCCCTATTGAAGCTGAAGCACAAACTTAATACTCATAATATCAATGTAGATACACAAGCTCATTTTAAAATTCTACTTCTAATTAACACTTAGTCTTTTTTTAAACTTCAAATCGACATAATATCCAAAACTGAAACTAATCAAAACTACAATTAAGAAAATAGTTAAGTTGAATAAATGCGGATAACAGAAACATCAGGCAAAGAGTTATAGGATTTCTATTTCAAATTCTCAAATCAGATACTACATCACCATGGTTTAGAACTTGTACGTGAAAATTGAAACAAAATGTTGAGAAACAGAGGTCAGCCAAGCAAAAACGCAACAGCATGTGCAATATCAACAATTCTCAACAGATTCCAAGTTTAAACCCAGGGAAAACCAAGTACAATGCAGTAGACTCCAAAGCAACTTCCAACAACTAATAATCAGTTGAATTTGAAGATCAAACTTGATGAAACGGTGCAATTTGAATAAGCAGCAGATCTGGAAGTGCTTTCTATACTGTGCTTTTTGTTGATTTTTGGGATTTTTTGGTTTCTAGGAACTAATGATTTGTATTCAAACTAATCTCTTCCCTAGTAGAAAGTTTTTGGATTTTTTTTTCCAGTGATTTTCAGTAATTTTTGGATGTGAGTCAGAACTTTGCACTATTTTTCTCTCTAAAACCCATAAGGCTGATTTGAACTTTTGAAATTCAATTTTTCAGATTGTTAAACTTGTAGAACACTTGGAGGGGGGGGGGGGGGGGGGGGGGTTTAAAATGCCAGAACTTCTCCATTAAGGTATTAGAGACTGTTTTTATATAGGCAAAACTAAGGGCAACCCTAAGATTTTTATTTTACCCTTTAGTTCCTCTTTTATTTTCAGCTTTTAGTTAATTAATCCCTTATTTGTTAGCTTGTTGCTCAAGTTACTACCCTAAATTAAGGATATTTCAATTACAGTCCTAGTGTAGAAGATTATAGAAGGTTCTAGCTTCAACTACAACATTCCTACACAATCATGAATACCTAAACTACCCCTGACTTCCCCTGAAATTATTAAGTCTAGCGAGCCTTTTACCCTAGTCAGACTTTGACTCTAGTTAAACCAACAAATCTGTTTCAGCTGTATCTAAACAAACTAAGCTAATTAAAAACTAACTAATAGCAATAATAAGGAATTAAATCAAACACTGAAAAATTAAAATCAAACGATGCCTAAACGGGATTGACTAAAGCAAATAATAAAGAATTAAAGACTATACTAATAGCAACAAACACTAAATTGAAACCAAAACACATATCAAACAGATTCAAAACAAAGGTTAAACTAAAATAAAAAAATCACAAAAATAGAATCAATAACAAAAAGAAGTAATAAAATAAGAAAAACCTTAGTGATTTTGGTCTTCATCTTGATTGACTCTCGAAATTGATTTTCAGTTAATGTTATTTGTCTATTTCGTCAAAAAAAGACATATAATATTAATTAAAAATTACTCGGCTACTCGAAACTTCCCAAAGCAAGTTGAACTTTTGAACCCTAGATATGAAATTCACGGGGTTTCACTTGGATTTGAAGGGTTTTGGTTTGGGATTCGGGATGAGGAGGTCCAGGAGGCTATAGTATGTGATTTTGGTTTGATTTGGAGGAAGTAGTGTTTTTGGCCGAAGTTTTAATTCCATATTCGAGGAGATTGGCAATGATTTATGGGCAAGGATTTCGGAATTTAGAAAGAGGAGGGTGATGGAATGTTGTGGTGTAAATTTGGGGTTGTTTGGAGACCGGCTGGCGACGAGCAGCAGAGCCGGTGGGGAATTAAGGGACGGCTAGTGTTTGTGCTCTAAAGCAAATAAGACGTAAAGGAGGAGGTAGGGTCGATCCGACCATTTTATATAAAAAAGAACGGACTTCTCAACTGCCGTATTGATAAACATCGACGGCTGAGATTAAAATTCAACTAAATGATTTCGTTTCATTACAATAGGGAATGGACCGGATTGGCAGCTGTGATTTGGGCCAATTTGAGTGGGTCGTGGGGATTTGGGGATGGATTTGTTTGGTTTGGCATTAGACTTGGCCCAAATTACACCATACAACCTTTTAATTTTTAAATTCTTTTCTTTGTTTGTTTTTTCTTTCTTTTCTTCCTTTTTCTTACCTGATTTAATTCTAAAATTAAACTAATTAATTCTCAAAAAATCAAACAAATCCTAGTTTAAAAAGAAAACTTAAGGAAAAAAATCAAAAACCTAAACTAAAACAATGCAAAGGGGCTATTTTGACTATTTTCTCTTATTTTCAATGATGTTAATTAATCTAAAAATTCAGAATTGGGTCCTAAATGCAAGTATGCTATTTTGTAATTAATTTTTTTTATGACAACTGAAAATGCATACAAAAATACAAACAAACACAAAAATATGCAATTAATTCCCTAAAATAAAAAACAAATCCTACTTTTAAGAATTCTATATAAATATTTGAGCGATGCAAAAATCACGTGCTCACACCTCTGTCACGACTCCAGTTCGCCCTCCATGAACATGTCGTAACGGTACCTAGTCCCTACGACTAGGTAAGCCTAACAATGCGAAAACAAAATAACTTGCAGAAATAGTTAATTTAAAATTGAACAACTGGAAGGAAACTGTATATAAATGTCGCTTGGCATATACAACTCAACATCACGAAAGCCTACAATATCATCCCAAAATCCGAAAACTCACGAAAACACAAGCTAACAGAAATGTAGTACAATGCTCTAACTCCGGAATGACTGAAAATATAGGTATAAGGAAGGATAACTGCTAAAAAGATAGAATAAATGGAGACTTCGTGGTCTCCGGACGCGGCAGATGTACCTCGAAGTCTCTGCTAGATCTCTCCGCCTCGACGGTGGTACGCCTAGGTAGAGGTACCTGGATCTGCACATGAAAAGCATGCACAGAAAGGGCATGAGTACACCACAACGGTACTCAGTAAGTGCCAATCATAACCTCGGTCGGGTAGTGACGAGGAAGGTCAGGGCCCTGCTGAGATTAAACATAATAAAAAATTGCAATAGTATGAAATAACAATAATAATGGGTACAATAATGAAATAAGATAGGTTATACAAGGCAACAATAAATACACAGGAAAATAGGGTAACACGGAGTAAAACGACTCAATACCAATAGCAACAATGAGGATCTCCCACGATACCGTCCTGCAGTCCCTTTCACCAACCGTTCAAAGGATCTCCTGGAATACCGTCCTGTAGTCCATCATATGTATGTATATCTGAAGGATCTCCTTGGATACCATCATGTACTCCAACTATCAGTGCGCGAGGATCTCCCAAAATCCGATTCGTAGTCCCAAAGTATATGTGCAGGGGGATCTACCGGGAATCTAACCCGTACTCCCAAAGTAAACTAACTAGGGGGGAGCTACCAAAATCCCACATCCGTAGTCCCAATTCAGAAATTGAGTGCAAAATACGAGGCAACAAGTAATTCTAGGCTAACATATTTCACGTAATTCAATCAAAGCAAATTAAGCAATTAGGCAATTTAGGTCAACTAAGCATGCTTTTCTAAACTAACACATGCTATATTTGCAAGTAGAATAAAGCAGGTAAGAAAGAAACTCAGTCTAAATACTTAAAGTAAAACCGAATTTTCAATAATTAGCTCAAGTACGCGCTCGTCACCTCACGTACAAGGCATTCAAATACCAGATATCATATCCTAAGGGGAAGGTCCCCCACACAAGGTTAGACAAGCCACTTACCTCGGACAGGCTCCAAAATTAACTCGAAACCACACGTTTGCCACGAGTATCCGAATCTAGATGACCCAAATCTATTTAATTCAATTACATATCATAAATAACATCTCAAGCAACTGATTCTACGATTTAATTCAAAGCTAGGACGCAAAATTAGGTAAAATGTCCAAAACACCCCTCATGCTAACGTTTCAGAATTGGGTAAAATTAACGTTTTCATAATCCCCGTACTCTCACGAGTCCAACCATATAAAAATATTCCAGATCGGATGTCAAAAATCCACCCAAAACTCAATAATTTGGTCTATGAAGTTTTATAAAATTTTCATTCAAAATCCGAAATTAAAGGAGGAATTCACACTTAGATTTGTGGGTTACAAGTAAAAAGGAGTTTAGAATCGTTATCCAATCAATGTGTCTGAAAAACCCTCGAAATCTCGCTCAAATACAAGCTCTCAAGCTTAAGTTTAGGCAAAAATTTCTAAACCCTCATTTTTGAAATGTTATGTCTGCCCAGGCATTTAATGCATCGCGAACGCGGAGGAAGTCACGCGTTCTCCGCGAACGCGGAAGAGAAAAATATTGTGGCCCATAAATTGCCCTTCGCGAACGTATGAACCAATACACGAACGTGAAGAGTGACCTCGTAAAAATACGTGAACGCTAGTAAAGTCACGCGGATGCGATGATGAAAAAAAGACATATCTGTCAGTGCCAAATAACACTACAGGAATGCGATGGCTTGGATGTGAATGCGAAGAATGAAAAAGGAAAAGTATCGCAAACGAAGGAGTTTTAACACAAACGCAAAGGGTAACAGGTCCTCCTCCCAGATTACTCTATGCGAACGCGTGTAAGAGGACGCGATCGCGAAGAAGAAAAAGGTCTGCAACAACTGAGCAAAATCAGCAATTTTCTACGTTTTAAAAATGACCCGTTGAGCATCCGAAACACACTCGAGGACATCGAGACCTCAACCAAACTTGCAAAAATATCTCATAGCATCTTTCAAACTTGTTCCAATATTCGGAAAGCTAAAAATAAAATCAAAATGCTTATTTTTCATTGAATTCAACCTTATGAACGTCAAAAACTCTAAAAATATATTTTCGATCAAAAAATTTATCAAACCTCATCTGAACGACCTGCAATTTTAACAGACATCCCAAATGATATAACAGAACTACTGAAACTTTCGAAATTCCATTCCGACTCTCGGATCAAAATCTCACTATTGGATCGGAAACTTCAAAATTCAAACTTCGGCATTTCAAGCCAAAATTGGCTACGGACCTCCAAAACACATTCCGAACACACTCCCGACCCCGAAATCACCTAACGGAACCATCAGATTTCCATTCCAAGTTCGTTTTCACACTTATACGACTACGAATAACTTTCCCATACTTAAACTCTCATTTAGGGACTAAGTGTCCCAAAACTCTCCGAAACTCAAAATTGAACGTCCCGACAAATCAAATTAACAAAAATAGACTTGGGGAGAGCATTTAATAGGGTATCAGGGCGTTAAATCTTAAGACGACCGGCCGGGTCGTCACACCCTCTATGGCAAACCGTCAAGTTCCCAAGCAAAGCACGATCAAGAAATGGAAAGGCACCCCTTTCTCCTCAGCGAACTTCACCAGCAAATGCTCCAGCCGTCCTACAGTCCTCTTTCTCCATGAAAATTGAGAATAATGATGCCCAGAAGGCGGTCAACCATCGATCTCCAGGTACGCATACTAAACTTACTAACCCTACAACTACACAATTCTTCACACCCACAAATCTTTCGCTAATTTACACATCAATGCTCATACACCTACTGTTTTTACGACTAATTACCCTACCCTACCCCGCACACATTTGGGTCTGCCAAACCAAATTCTCCTAAACCCATACTCCCAATCCCTAGCAGCCCATCCCATGAAATTCAGCCCACTCCAGTACCTACATATTACAGCCCAAACCCAACTTCTCCTAATGTTTCCACAATTCCTATGTCCAACCGTCAACCCAGCGAATCCCCAAGACCCACGTCAATGCCACATCCCTCCCCAAACGTTCACACACCTTTGTTACAAAAAGGTGATGAGTCATCTACACTTGTCACCCACTCTACCCCACTACCTGGGGCCCCCTCATTCCACAACCTCACACGTCCCCTCCCCTCTGAAGACTCCAACCAACCCACCATTTTTCACTCCTCAAAAGCCACAATAGACCAATCAACTTCAAATATTTTACAGCATGCTCTCATGTCCCAATACCATCCACTTTACCCACCCACCCCCATTTTCAAACTTTACTCCTCATACTAAAGATCACACTATCCCTACGTTATATCTCCCCATGCAACATATACTGTCTCCATATTCTCCAACGACACTACTGTAGCACCCTCTACTCAATCAACCATTACTGCCATCAACATTCATCCATCACCTTCAAGCCATAATGGACAACATACCACCCCGTATCCCAACCCACCTTACCCGTCAATCTTTGTGACCCAAACCTTCTCGGATCTCCCCCCACAACCCTGGATCGAGCAGGGCCTGTTCGACCAAGTTCTCCTCTTTCGCCTCACTCTCAACGACCAAGAGATCGTTGTAGTTCTTCAAAACTCCTCCTACCTAGCTCAAATTATCTTGGAGGGAATGAGGCTTGGGATTGATGTCTTTAGTCAATCCCACTGGGCACTGAACTCCCCACCTCCACACACTCTCCTGCCAATCCGGGAAGTCCCGTTCTATCACCCCCTAACTCCTAGGTCCGATTTTCCATCCCTGGAATGCCCACCAAACCACCAAACCTTGAATATTCCACTGGAACTCTCAGTCCCCAACAAGTGCCCCACGAACTCCCTCTACTACCCCTACAATCCACCCCTTCCACCTCAAACATTTCCCTCCGAACTAGATGCAACCGATCTACAGGAAGACCTGACAGCCATACTACTAGAGATGAGAGAAACACTTCCCTCCCATGCAACTCTAGACACGTTCCGCAGCTTCGTCTTAAAAGAGCAATATGCAAAAAAACATCACCTCAAATGTTCATCAAGCCTAATTAAGTGTTCTCTCACTGTTCATCCAACACAAAATCCCAAACTAGGCAAGTACACCATAGCTCTTATCCTACGTCAAGAGTCCTCCATTACCAAAGACTCACCTTGCTTTTACTCCCAAGGATAATCCCAAAACCTCGCTACCTGACTCTGATGACTCATCCCCACTCCAAATATGAGTTTTATGCTTTGGAATTTTAGAATTACGCATAAAAGCGATTTTTGTCGTAATTTTCGCTCCCTACTTGATTACCATGCCCCAGCTTTAATTGTCCTTTTTGAAACGCACATGCAAAATCACGATGTCTTAAAAGAAGATTTTGTCTTCACCCACTACTATGAAGTTTCGGCAATAGGTCAATCAGGAGGTATTGTGATGCTTTGGCACGACCAACTTTTATCTGTTGAAAATGTCGCTGTGACCAACCAAGAAATCCACGTCATGATCCAGTTATGTTCTAACACTCCTAAGTATTTATTTTCTGCCATTTATGCTAGCCCTTATTATGTTAACCGTCAATTATTATGGCAAAATATCATGTGTTTATTTGACCACTACAAGAGACTCTGGCACATTGGGGTGACTTCAATGAAATTTTACACTCTACTGAAAAATTTGGTGGCCGTGTTAAATAATTCACGCTCTAACCACTTCGCAGACTGTATTAGTTACTGCAATTTAATCGACCTTGGCTATAAAGGTAGCAAATATACTTGGACAAATAAATGATAGTTAGGCTGGAACATTTTAGAACGCCTTGATAGGATTTTTGCCCACTATGACTGGCTCACTTTATTTCCCTAAGCTCAAGTCCGTCACTTGCCACACACACTCGGACTATTCACCATTCTTACTTACCCCTCAACCTTCACACCTTAAAAAATCACCCATATTTTGTCACAACAACCAATGCATATAAATCGTTCTTGCCCTTTTTAAATTTGCGGCACTCCCAAAATTGAAAATTTGAATATTAATAATTGATTAAATTGGTATGCTTAAATTTTTTTTATTGTAGTTTAATTGTAGTATAAATGTAACAATACAACTTTATACAATACATAAATTGATTTTGTAGTTTATTTGTAGAAATTGCATCTACAAACTGAATATATTGAATTTTAATATTTTAATTCTCATTTCAATTGTATCATAATTGGCATTTTCGATATAATTGTAGAAAACTTGTAGAAGTTTTAGTCTTCCCAATCTACAATTTATCTACAAATTATCTACATTTCATCTACATTTTATTTACAATTCTACAATTTAATTATAATTTCTGGAAAAATATGTTTTCTTCTTCTTCGACGAGTTTCAATATGAAATTCAGTCAAAACCAAGTCTAATCTTCACCAAAACCCCTCAAAATTGAGATATAAACTCCTAAATATATTTCGAATTATTTACAACAACACCCAATCCAAGAATTTTCTATTGTAGCATAATTGGCATTTTCGACATAATTGTAGATGACTTGTAGAAGTTTTAGTCTTCCCAATCTACAATTTATCTGCAACTTATCTAAAATTTATCTATATTTTATCTACAATTTATCTACAATTCTACAATTTAACTACAATTTAACTACAATTAATTACAATTTCTGGAAAATATGTCTGCTTCTTCTTCGACAAGTTTCAATATGAAATTCAGTAAAAACCAAGTCTAATCTTCACCAAAACCCCTCAAAATTGAGATATAAACTCCTAAACATATTTCGAATTATTTACAACAACACCCAATCCAAATAAATAATGATTTTTGAAAATTCAAATTTGAATTCAAAGCTTTCAAGCTTTTTAATGGCTATCAATGGTGGAAAATATATGGAGAAGGAGAGAATTACGCTGCAATGGATTTCTTCCGTTTTAGATTTCAAAATTAATGGTGATAGAATCACCATTAAATCTGATTCCTACAAATGTGGAGACTTTTTAGGGTAGAATCTATCTATTTTTGGTTTGGTACTTTTTTTTATAGCAAAACTATGGACTAGGCGGGTAAAAACAATATTATTAACATTTTTGATAATAAGGTTTGCTATATGGTATAGATAGGTAAAAATTTCAAAATAAAATATATAAGCAGAAATTAAAAAAGAGAAATTTTCAGAAATCACTATGTTTTAGTGATTATTAGCTTGCTATAGTTACCATTTACTTATTTTCTATAGCTATGTTTTTAGCTGTTATAAAGTGTATTCGATGTATTTTTGTTACTTTATTCATGAATACAGTAGTAAAACTCGGCGGAAAACAGGGGAGTCCAGCTAAGCAGATAATGTATTCGACTTTATTCGCGAGCTGTATTCATGAATAAAGTAACAGATTTTGCAAAAAAAAAGGTCTTCAGCTGTTTAAAAATGGTAAGTAAATAAATTAACGCGATAAAATCCTAATATAACTCAACAAATTCAATTATAACACATAAAATTTGTATTCCAGTTATAGAAAAGAATCTCAACCAAAAAATACCCCAAAAACACAGAGCAATCTTTAGAGATTCAATCCATCCTTTCTTTTTTTAGTAGTATCTTACTAAAATATTTTTTAGTGGTATCTTTACAAATAGATTTATATATTGAAATTATATAATTACATTGAATACAGTTAAATACATAAAAATACATTAAATACATGAAGTATAGAAGGTCATCTATAGTGCATAAACGTATGATTACATTTTGCAGATACATTTGAGTATATATATACATCTGAATACATAAATTATATTAATTAAAAAAACATATGAATACATTCATGAAATACAGTGAGACATTAAATACAATAAAATACATAAAATATAACGAGTTACATTAAAATATAATAAAAAGGACAATGAATACAATGAAATACATGGAATTCAATAAGATACGTTGAAATACAATAAAAAGTAACAGACTTTTCAAGTTCCGCAGTCCAAACTCCATCCTCAATCCACCGATATCTAGGCCGCCGTCATGTGGGGCGTCGCCGCCGGTTAAATGAAGAAAGTTTTTGATAGCGGAATTAAAAAAAATGCAGGGGATCCGCTGGATATGCATCCAATGCACAAGGTGCTAGTGACTCTCGGTGGCAATTAATGGCAGATTCTCGGTCCTCTGCAGTTCGTTCCCTCAAAAGTTCAATAAACCTCTACAGAAAAAATATGAAGACTGACTTTGAGGGATCATCAAGTATTGATCTAAATAGCATGGAGAGATAAAGCATGGGGAGACAACATTGAGCAGGAGGAGGGGGTTAGGGTTGACACAACAAGAAAGGGGAAAGTGGTTGCTAGCCGGATCTGTCGTCGATGGAACACAACCCCTACTAGGGT
Organism: Nicotiana benthamiana; assembly: GCA_034376525.1. NCBI lineage: Eukaryota > Viridiplantae > Streptophyta > Magnoliopsida > Solanales > Solanaceae > Nicotiana > Nicotiana benthamiana. Next base: position 49,842,172 of record CM067341.1, on the reverse strand, counting down.
TTATAAAAGCAGGGAAGGAAAAAATCGGGAGAAAAAGAGAAGAAAGAGGAAAAAAAAGGAGGGAGGGAAGAGAGAGGGAGAGAATTAAAAATAATACACAATGTATTTAATGGCTGAGAGGTCGGAAGTTGTCTTAAATAGATAATTGCTATAAAAATAAAAAGGTAACTATATGAGATACTTTTTTAAAAGGATATTTAATTATAAAAAATAAGGTATCAACATTTGTATAGGAGGTAAGATTTTCAATTAAAAAAGCGGGTACTCTTTGAAGACAACTTTGAGCAGGAGGAGGGGGTTAGGGGTGACACAACAAGAAAGGGGAAAGTGGTTGCTAGCCGGATCTGTCGTTGATGGAACACAACCCCTACTAGGGTTTCTAAAAGCAGGAAAGGAAAAAATCGGGAGAAAAAGAGAAGAAAGATGAAAAAAAAAGGAGGGAGGGAAGAGAGAGGGAGAGAGTTAAAAATAATACACAATGTATTTAATGGCTTAGAGGTCGGAAGTTGTCTTAAATAGATAATTGCTATAAAAATAAAAGGGTAACTATATGAGATAGTTTTTTAAAAGGATATTAATTATAATAAATAAGGTATCAACATTTGTATAGGAGGTAAGATTTCCAATTAAAAAAATGGGTACTCTTTGAAATTTAAAACTTGTAGGATGTATACGTTACCTTTCCAATATCGATCCCACTTGTGACTTGTGAGAATATACTAATATGTTGCGATTATTGTTGTTGTGATACAGTAAATTATAAAATCTTAAGAATTTTTATTTTGTAACTGCATCATGTTATATGATCATATTGATGTAATATTTTAAACTCTAATGTGATATTTTCTCTATCAAACTAAATAATTAATTTTCCATTCATTTTAATATTTTCTTGCACTATTTAAAAATTATATAAGTCAAAATATTTGTTGTATTCCGTGGGAAACAATCCGAGATGGAGGGAGCATTTACAACTTATTTGGATGGTTGTTACGTATCGTTTCATAATGTATTGTATCATATTGTATTGTATTATACCTTATCACTTGAAGAATATAATATTTGGATAAATTGAATCGTTTGTCGTTGTTTCATAATATCATGCACCAATATATAAAGAATAAACTTGCAATATTATAAAAAATAATAAATTATAAAACGGAATAAAATTATTATATAGAAAGGTAGGGTAAATAATAAAATAAAATAATTTAATAATAATGAAGGTTGAGATGAGAGAAATAAACAAGGTAACAGCTCGATCATACTAAATCGGACGTTACATAAAGTAACCTATTTCGATGAATTTAAAGGTACTATGCAATAAATTTAAATACAATCAAAACAAACATCACATTTAAAATAACAATACGGTAATATAATGCAATACAATAGATTTTACGGTTAAGGGTCAAATATATCTTTGTACTATTCAAAATAGGCCATATTTATCCTCCGTTTGAATTCTTTAACAAATATGTCCCCACCGTTATACATTAGGGCTATATATATCCCTCAACCGTTAAAACTTGTTTCTAGATTTTTTTTTAACACGTGGCATTAAACCATTGGATCAGATGACCCACCCATTCGATTAATTAAATCCGCCCGACCCAATGTATTAAACCCCCCCCCCCCCCCGACCCATTTTGAGCATACCCCGTCAGCATTGCAATCCATGACACAACATTTCTCTCCGGCATTTGACTGAAGTACCTTCGAGCGTTATCCAAATCTTTCCTCCTAGAATACCCAGTAACCATTGCAATCCAAGTAACCACATTCTTCTCAGGCATCAAATCAAAGAAACTCCTCGTCCTCAGCTTCATTCCCCCAATTCCAATACTCTGGAATCATAGCATTCCAATCCGCAACAGCTCTCTCCGTCATTTCGTCAAAAATGTTCCCGAGCAATCTCTAAACAACCAATGCATATAAATCGTTCTTGCCCTTTCCAAATTTGCGGCACTCCCAAAATTGAAAATTTGAATATTAATAATTGACTAAATTTAGTATGGTTAAATTTTTTTATTGTAGTTTAATTGTAGTATAAATATAACAATACAACTTTATACAATACTTAAACTGATTTTGCAGTTTATTTGTAGAAATTGTATCTATAAACTGAATACATTGAATTTTAATATTCCAATTCTCATTTCAATTGTATCATAATTGGCATTTTTGACATAATTGTAGAAAACTTGTAGAAGTTTTAGTCTTCCCAATCTACAATTTATCTACAAATTATCTACATTTCATCTACATTTTATTTACAATTCTACAATTTAACTACAATTTCTGGAAAAATATGTTTTCTTCTTCTTCGACGAGTTTCAATATGAAATTCAGTCAAAACCAAGTCTAATCTTCACCAAAACCCCTCAAAATTGAGATATAAACTCCTAAACATATTTCGAATTATTTACAACAACACCCAATCCAAGGATTTTCTATTGTAGCATAATTGGCATTTTCGACATAATTGTAGAAGACTTGTAGAAGTTTTAGTCTTCCCAATCTACAATTTATCTACAACTTATCTACAATTTATCTATATTTTATCTACAATTTATCTACAATTCTACAATTTAACTACAATTAATTACGATTTCTGGAAAATATGTCTTCTTCTTCTTCTTCGACGAGTTTCAATATGAAATTCAGTAAAAATCAAGTCTAATTTTCACCAAAACCCCTCAAAATTGAGATATAAACTCCTAAACATATTTCGAATTATTTACAACAACACCCAATCCAAACAAATAATGATTTTTGAAAATCCAAATTTGAATTCAAAGCTTTCAAGCTTTTTAATGGCTATCAATGGTGGAAAATATATGAAGAAGGAGAGAATTACGCTGCAATGGATTTCTACCGTCTTAAATTTCAAAATTAATGGTGATAGAATCACCATTAAATCTGATTCCTACAAATGTGGAGACTTTTTAGGGTAGAATCTATCTATTTTTGGTTTGGTACTTTTTTTCTTAGCAAAACTACGGACTAGGCGGGTAAATACAATATTATGAACATTTTTGATAATAAGGTTTGCTATATGGTATAGATAGGTAAAAATTCCAACATAAAATATATAAGCCGAAATTAAAAAAGAGAAATTTTTAGAAACCACTATGTTTTAATTATTAGCTTGCTATAGTTACCATTTACTTATTTTCTATAGCTATGTTTTTAGCTGTTATAAAGTGTATTCGATGTATTTTTGTTACTTTATTCATGAATACAGTAGTAAAACTCGGCAGAAAACAGGGGAGTCCAGCTAAGCAGATAATGTATTCGACTTTATTCGCGAGCTGTATTCATGAATACAGTAACAAATTTTGCAAAAAAAAGGTCTTCAGCTGTATAAAAATTGTAAGTAAATAAATTAACGCGATAAAATCCTAATATAACTCAACAAACTCAATTATAACACATAAAATTTGTATTCCATTTATAGAAAAGAATCTCAACCAAAAAGATACCCCAAAAACGCAGAGCAATCTTTAGAGATTCAATCCATCCTTTCTTTTTTTAGTAGTATCTTACTAAAATATTTTTTAGTGGTATCTTTACAAATAGATTTATATATTGAAATTATATAATTACATTGAGTACAGTTAAATACATAAAAATACATTAAATACATGAAGTATAGAAGGTCATCTATAGTGCATAAACGTATGAATACATTTTGCAGATACATTTGAGTACATATATACATCTGAATACATAAATTATATTAATTAAAAAAACATATGAATACATTCATGAAATACAGTGAGACATTAAATACAATAAAATACATAAAATATAACGAGTTACATTAAAATATAATAAAAAGGACAATGAATGAAATACATGGAATTCAATGAGATACATTGAAATACAATAAAAAGGTAACAGACTTTTCAAGTTCCGCAGCCCCAAACTCCATCCTCAATCCACCGATATCTAGGCCGCCGTCATGTGGGGCGTCGCCGCCGGTTAAATGAAGAAAGTTGTTGATAGCGGAATTAAAAAAAAATGCAGGGGATCCGCTGGATATGCATCCAATGCACAAGGTGCTAGCGACTCTCGGTGGCAATTAATGGCAGATTCTCGGTCCTCTGCAGTTCGTTCCCTCAAAAGTTCAATAAACCTCTACAGAAAAAATATGAAGACTGACTTTGAGGGATCATCAAGTATTGATCTAAATAGTATGGAGAGATAAAGCATGGGGAGACAACTTTGAGCAGGAGGAGGGGGTTAGGGGTGACACAACAAGAAAGAGGAAAGTGGTTGCTAGCCGGATCTGTCGTTGATGGAACACAACCCCTACTAGGGTTTCTAAAAGCAGGGAAGGAATAAATGGGGAGAAAAAGAGAAGAAAGAGGAAAAAAAAGGAGGGAGGGAAGAGAGAGGAGAGAGTTAAAAATAATACACAATGTATTTAATGGCTTAGAGGTCGAAAGTTGTCATAAATAGATAATTGCTATAAAAATAAAAAGGTAATTATATGAGATAGTTTTTTAAAAGAATATTTAATTATAATAAATAAGGTATCAACATTTGTATAGGAGATAACATTTCCAATTAAAAAAGCGGGTACTCTTTGAAATTTAAAACTTGTAGGCTGTATACATTACCTTTCCAATATCGATCCCACTTGTGACTTGTGAGAATATACTAATATGTTGCTATTATTATTGTTGTGATACAGTAAATTATAAAAAATTAAGAATTTTTATTTTGTAACTACATCATGTTATATGATCATATTGATGTAATATTTTAAACTCTAATGTGATATTTTCTCTATCAAACTAAATAATTAATTTTCCATTCATTTTAATATTTTCTTGCACTATTTAAAAAAAAAATATATAAGTCAAAATATTTGTTGTATTCCGTGGGAAACAATCCGAGATGAAGGGAGCATTTATAGCTTATTTGGATGGTTGTTACGTATCGTTTCATAATGTATTGTATCATATTGTATTGTATTATACTGTATCACTCGAAGAATATAATATTTGGATAAATTGAATCGTTTGTCGTTGTTTCATAATATCATGCACCAATATTATAAAGAATAAACTTGCAATATTATAAAAAATAATAAATTATAAAACGGGATAAAATTATTATATAGAAAGGTAGGGTAAATAATAAAATAAATTAATAATAATGAAGGTTGAGATGATAGAAATAAACAAGGTAACGTCTCGATCATACTAAATCGGACGTTACATAAAGTAACCTATTTCGATGAATTTAAAGGTACCATACAATAAATTTAAATACAATCAAAACAAACATCACATTTAAAATAACAATACGGTAATATAATGCAATACAATAGAGTTTACGGTTAAGGGTCAAATATATTCTTGTACTATTCAAAATAGGCCATATTTATCCTCCGTTTGAATTCTTTAACAAATATGTCCCCACCGTTATACATTAGGGCCATATATATCCCTCAGTCGTTAAAACTTGTTTTCCAGATTTTTTTAACACGTGGCATTAAACCATTGGATCAGATGACCCACCCATTCGATTAATTAAACCCGCCCGACCCATTTTGAGCATACCCCGTCAGCATTGCATTTCACGACGCAACATTTCTCTCCGGCATTTGATTGAAGTACCTTCGAGCGTTATCCAAATCTTTCCTCCTAGAATACCCAGTAACCATTGCAGTCCAAGTAACCACATTCTTCTCAGGCATCAAATCAAAGAAACTCCTCGCCTCAGCTTCATTCCCCTAATTCCAATACCGTGAAATCATAGCATTCCAATCCGCAATAGCTCTCTCCGTCATTTCGTCAAAATGTTCCCGAGCAATCTCTAAAGGCCCAAATTTTCCATACATATCCATAATCGCGTTGCGAGTGAACCTATCCCACTCATGACCTAATTTAATACAATTAGTTATGGAACACAACGCCACTTTTTCCAGATGCTTTGATGAGAATGGGATATACAAACGCATCAGGGGTTATATTGTATTTCTGCATTTTGTCAAAAAGATAGAGTACCTCAGCGTGGGCACCCAATTGGGAGTAGAACTTGAGAATGTTGGTGAAAACGAAGACATTGGGTTGGTCGGTCGCGTCGAAAACTAGGCGAACGTATAATAAGCTGGGGTCAGGGCGGGTTTAATACACTGGGTCTGACGGATTTAATTAATCGAATGGGTGGGTCATCTGATCCAATGGTTTAATGCCACGTTTTAAAAAAAAAATCTGGAAACAAGTTTTAACGGCTGAGGGATATATATGGCCATAATGTATAACGGTGGGGATATATTTATTAAAGAATTCAAACAGAGGATAAATATGGCCTATTTTGAATAGTACAAAAATATATTTGACCCTTAACCGTAGATTTTAAGTAATGATAAGTCGTATGAATAAAAATTGTACCAATGGCTATTTAAACTCTCAAAATTAACGCGCCCAAATCCTATTGAAAACAGCAGACGCTAACAATGGAAAATCTCTATGATTCATGGAAATGAGGTTCAAAGCAGCTACCACCAGTGGCTATGTTAGCGAAGCCTATGAAAATCAACTCCACAGACTCAACAGCTATCATATTGACTACTCATTGTACGGTCATCTCTTACAACTATGCAAAGAACATTGCCTGATTCGCCAAGGCAAGCAGCTCCATGCTCGCCTTGTTCTCTCCTCAACCATTCCCAACAATTTCCTTGCATCAAAGCTCATCACTTTTTATGCGAAAACCAAAACACCTCAAGGAAGCCCACCATGTGTTCGACCAAATACCCATGAAAAATACATTTTCTTGGAATGCCCTTGTCATTGGTTACTCTTCCGAGAATCACAACTCAGAAACTCTGAAGTTGTTTTCTTCTTTTTTGTCTTAGAATTTTGGTTCTGCTGACGTGAGACCTGATAATTTCACAATGACTTGCGTGTTAAAAGCTCTTTTCGGTCTGTTAGTGGATTCTGTTTTGGCTAAGATAGTTCATTGCTACGTTGTTAAAAATGGGTTTGATTCGGATGTGTTTGTATTGAATGGTTTGATCACTTCTTACTCCAAGTCAGGTGATATGGTATCAGCGAGAAATGTGTTTGATGAAGTTCCTGAAAGGGATGTGGTGTCGTGGAATTCTATGATATCAGGTTATTCACAATGTGGGTTTTACGAGGAATGCAAAGGATTATTTAGAGAAATGTTGCATTTAGAAGGTTTTAGACCTGATGGGGTTACGGTGTTGAGTGTTCTACAAGCTTGTGCACAGTCAAATGATCTTATTTTGGGAATAGAAGTTCATCGGTATGTTATAGAAAACAGGATTGAAGTTGACATTTTAGTTTTTAACTCAATTATTGCGCTGTATTCAAAATGTGGTAGCTTGGATTACGTCCGAGAGCTTTTTGAAGAGATGGGCGAAAAGGATGATATAACTTATGGTGCAATGATTTCAGGCTACATGAATTATGGATTTGTTGATAAAGCTATCAGTCTTTTTCAAGAAACAGAGAAACCATGTTTGAGTACTTGGAATGCTGTGGTATCAGGTCTAGTTCAGAATAATCTGTATGAACGAGCTTTAGAGTTAGTTCGTGAAATGCAGTTATCATGTGTTCAGCCTAATGCCATGACCCGCTCAAGTATTCTTCCAGCAATTTCTGATCTATCATTTGCAAAAGGAGGGAAGGAAGTCCATGCATTTGCGATTAAGAGTGACTGTGCCCAAAATATATTTGTTGCAACCGGAGTTCTTGATACCTATGCAAAACTGGGGTTTGTCCAATCGGCACAGCAAGTTTTTGATCACACAAAAGATCGGAGTGTGATTATTTGGACAGCAATTATCTCGGCCTATGCTAACCATGGAGATGCCAAGGCAGCACTTTATCTATTTAACGTGATGCTGAGTCATCGCATAAAACCAGATTCCGTCACATTTACTGCTGTATTGGCAGCTTGTGCACATTCAGGACTGATTGAAGAAGCTTGGAGAGTCTTTGAGTTGTTAGAGACTTATGAAATTCAACCTTTGGATGAACGTTCTTGCATGGTGGGGGTTCTAAGTCGAGCAGAAAAGCTATCTGAGGCAGTTGATTTCATCAGAAAGATGCCAATTGAACCCAGTGCAAGGGTGTGGGGTGCACTACTTAATGGAGCTTCAGTTTATGGCGACGTCGGAGTTGGGAGATTTGCATGTAGTCATTTATTTGAAATAGAGCCTGAAAATACTGGTAACTATACCATACAACAACAACAACAACAACCACCCAGTATACTCCCACCAGGTGGGGTCTGGGTAACTATACCATAATGGCAAATTTATATTCAAAAGCTGGGAGGTGGGAAGAAGCTCAAGATCTTAGAAAGAACATGAAAAATTTTGGATTGAAGAAGATTGCTGGTAGTAGTTGGATGGAAACAAGTCGAGGCCTAAAAAGCTTCGTAGCAACAGATGAATCAAATGAAAAGGCAGGAGAAGTTTATGGGATATTGGAAAACTTGCTTGGTTCGATGAGGGATGAAGGTTATGTGATGATGGATGCATTGAACGAGGAAACCATGTGATAATTCTGCTGCTACAAGGAAGAGGTTGCACTGAAGTAGTAGTTTTATGGGTTTCACACAAGCAAGATTACAGGGTTGTCATCAACTCTTGAGTATCATTATTCAGAAGTATTGGGTTCCTTGTTATTCCGTGAGGAACAGGAAGTTATTTAACAGCATTAATACTCTCGAATATCGCTTGCTCGAAGCCATTCTGCGGGAACTGAAGATGCAACATTTTAGGCGAAAGGAGTGCTGCTTGCATAGTTGGCGTATGGTTTAAATAAGTAAGTGAAGAGACATGTTCAGAAGCAGAAGTTGAAGCCAGAGGGTATTTTTATGCAAAGCACATATATGCTCCCCGGGGGACAACATTTGTCATTCGTTGATGAAATACTTCGGAGAGAGGATTATCAGCTACCAAATTCCTTTTTGGAAGTCTAGCGCCACATCTTTTGTTATATTGGAAACAATAATTATATTAAACAATGTCAATGAGTAGTAACAACCTTCTTTGATGGGATTTGACACTTCAACCTTGCACATAAATGTCTGCTGATGGTTTCTTTTGTATCGGAGGTATAACAGACGAAACGGATGTAAGTAATATGAACTCCAATTTCAGTTAGAGTTGTTTCCCTAGTAATATGCAATCCTACAACTGTTACGTTAATCGGGGACTTTTTTGAAGCAGGAGCTTTATCTACTCTTTCCGTGAGACTAGTCCATGATTTCTTTAGTATGAACACAAGTAATGTCACTCACAATTAATAGAAAATTCGTTATGATGCATGTTCAATGTCCTTCCTTTTTTTCCTTTGGGGGCCGGGGGAGGTTGTTACAACCTATGTTTCTTTGCTTGTATGGCTTTTGTCATGTTCAAGATATTATCAGTATGCTCATTTATTTGATCACTGATCTTGGATAGTTTAAACTTTAAATTGCACAAGTTGCTTGACCTTGGTTTATATTACTCGAGTGGGGTAGACCTAAGAAGTATTGGGGGTGAGGTGATTAGACAGTACATACTATTGCTTCAGCTTACCGAGAACATGACTCTCTAAAGGACATTGTAGAGATCGACAATTAGGATGGAAGGATGACTGGTAGTTGCTAGTGTCCCTTAGTCTTACCGGCAGTACTAGTACTATTTTTTGTATTTCTCTTATTCCTGGTTCTTCATTATTACATGTTATGCCATTTGCTTTTATTGCATTGTTGTTGTTATTGTTTTTACTTTATGTTCACTGTTCCTTGAACTAAGGGTCTATCGGAAACAACCTCTCTGTCTTAACAAGGTAGGGGTAAGGTCTGTGTACGCATTACCTTCCTCAGAACCCGCTTGTGGGATTATACAGAGTTCGTTGTTATGTGAAACTTGATTATCCTTCAGAATCTTACATAGGGAAATTCTTCATTGCAGTTGCTGCGGCCATGCCCATCCCAACAATTTTAATCATTCATCCAATTGGCTGATGCTTTAGGTCGGATGCACCCCATGTTCTCGATCCTAAGCTTTTGTCTTATTTCAACCTACCAAGTATACAGATCTCAATACTTAGTTTTTGATGCAGAGAATGTCACAAGTTCTATTTACCATAGTTTATTACAACATTGTGCACAAACCCCAAAAGCTGGGAATGTGAAAAGGGAAGAATGTAACTATGATACGTGACAAAATCCCTTGATAAGTGCAGGCTTCAGTGGGGAAACTGTTACAACATGCGCAAGAAAGCATACAATCAGGCATCAAATACATGTAAACTAGATAACGCAATAAAAATGAGATTAGAAGCTCTAACCTCTTGAAGTAGTTTCACAAACCCTCCAAGTAGCAAGAATCCAGGGCTGCATTCTTCTGCTATTTGCCTAGTAAAATCTTGGACGATTTTGCTATTGAGTGGGCAAGAACAATACAACTAAAAGGTAAGTAATTAGGTGAAACTAGGGGTGGGAAATGAACGGGTTGTGCTGAATTTGGATGGGTCAAAATGAGTTAGGTAATAAATTGGTCATTGCCCAACCCAGCCCAAAGTGTATTTAGGCTAAGACGGGTTAAGTCAAAATGGGCTAAACAATGGGTCATAATCCAACCCGCCCAACTTGACCCATGTTTTAGAACCATGCTCATCTTGCATAAAAAAAATATTTTACTTTAAATATGTAAGTTGACAAATATTTTATGGATAGGGGGATAGGGGATGGAGGTGAGGGTGGGTTAGGGTGGATGGTGCATAAAAAATAAAAAAACAGAAAATTGAAAATACAAAAAAAAAGTAAAAAGATTTTTTGAGGGGGGTTTGTGCTGGTTGGGTGGGTGGGGGAGGGGCAGGGTAGGGGTGCATAAAAATAAAAAAATTGAAAATTGAAAATGTAAAAAAAAAGTAAAAATTTTAGGGGGTTTGCGCCGGGGGTGGGGTTGGAGGTGGGGTGGGTGGTGCATAAAAATAAAAAAAGTAAATTTTTTAGGGGTTTGGGAGGGGGGATTGGGGGTGGGGGTGGGGGTTAGGAGGGTGTGTGTCGCAGAAACACAAAAAAAAAAAGAAAATAAAAAATACAAATTCAAAAAGTAAATTTTTTTGGGGGGTAGGGGTAGGGTGAGTGAGTGGGTGGTGTAGAAAAATAAAAGAATAGAAAATTAAAAATACCAATAAAAAAAATTGGAACAACTAAGTAAATTTCTTGATAAGTTGGGTTGATATCCTTTATTGTGGATGAGTTTCGTGAGTTGTATTTGAGCTGTTAAATTGGTCATAATGGGCTATAAAAAATAATAGGTTAACTTGGGCTCAACCCAAATTGACCCATGAGCTAAAATGTTGTAGCCCAACCCATTAATCTCTGGGTTAGTTGGGCGGGTTAAATGAGTTTGCGCTCAAATTGCCACCCCTAGGTGAAACTAGTCTTCCTTTAATAGACCCGAAATTAAGCCACAATAGGGCTCAAAAACGTGTAGGACTCAAACTTAAAAGGATTACTTTTATCCCAAGCTACTTTTTACCCAAGTTTGTCCAGGTTTTTACTAGGTATAGCAGGGACTACAAAAGTAATAAGAGGCTACGGGTTATAGTATTAATTCGAAATTAGCATGAATTAATTCGTACTATAATTAATCACAATTTATTCCACTAAAAAGCTGTAATTGAACTCCTTAATATGAATTTCGAAAATTCATTAATAATTATTTTAACTCCCCATGTTAAGATTTCAAATACAAGTTAATTAAATTAAATCATTAAAAATTTAATTCAATTGACTAATTAAATCATTTACAATTTCGCTTAAACTATTTCCTGTGACGGATGCAAAATTCACCGCTCGGATTTTCACATAAAAACTTATAAGCTTACATAAAGGGTATCATCAAACCCAAAATCGAGTCATGGATTCTATCAACTAATTAGTATTCACAAATGTTATTCGTTATTGTCCAATCTATTAGGCATAAACTAACTCTAAATAGCGTCGTACCTTTTGATAAATCAAAACAATAAACAAATTACTTTGATCATAATAATTATATCAAGATTATGAGTATAAGCTCATTTAATGAATTAGAGAAAATATTTTATATATTCAGTACAAAAGTATTTTTTCTCTACTTGGTCCGTTCAATATACACTGAGTATACTAGCACAAGAAGTTGGAGTAAAACTACTCCCATAATTGCAGGGGGGACGAGACGACGTGACATACTACGATCACATATAGAAGTGCTGTCCTTCGTCTAGGCAATATGGAAACTCTCAACAGCTCCCATTCTTTTATGGGGTCCTATCGGGATAGCTAGGCCCAAGCCTTTCCCCTCCCCCTCCCTCCTAAGACCCTCTTTCTCTTTCCCTCTCGGGAAAGAAGATAAAGAAAGGATTCATTTTTTTCTTTCATGTGAACGGCCCTATCTTGTATCGAAAGGTTTTTCGTGCTATACACCGAAAAATACAATAATCTTGTGCTACAATCAACAAGATATTTTGTCCAACAATATCTTTGATTGGGAACATAGTTTATTAATTATGAGAACCAACTATTTAATCTTTTGTGCATGAGTTAAGACTCCATACACAATTGTCTACTGCATAACTTAAAAGGACATACATGTAACAAGTGATCTATTTAAAATAGTACTTTATTGAATTGAATAAATTAAATAAATAATTATTTCATTATTAATAAAATATAATACTATGTCTAAACCGCATGGTTAATGGTATATCTGTTTTGCTCAAAGTTTTCATTTACTTTTTAAGCATAAAACAATCAAAATAAATGGAGGGTCGATCATAGCAGATCGTAATAAATCCGAAGACCAAAAGAATAAAATACAGGAGACAATAGTAATAGGTTAAAGGGAGGAGAGTGAAGATCTCTTATTAATGATATTGGTTTGGTCTGCCTCTTCATAGAGAGGTTCAGAACCTTACAATGATGTGTTACCTCTTCTTTTAGAAGTGGGTGTGAAGAAGAAGCAACCCCCCACTTTTAGGGTTCTTTCTCTTAGTATTTATAGCTAGGAGATCTGCTAGCTTGCGCCAAGGGGTTGGGACCGTATAGAGGGGACACCCTCGTAAGGACGGCCCGGCTGTGGCCTTAGTTGTCACATTAGGTAACTGCCCGATATTCTTGTTAATAAATGGCCATACCATTTATTAATCATGAATAGACTTTAATAAATGCGTTGATCTCATTCATTATCATGAGGTCAAGTTTTAACCCATACAGATAGTCCCTCCGCTTATTGAGGTCGTGCCCAGGCCGAGCTTGATGAGCGGATCCTGCTGATAACCGTAGCCATTTATGCACTCGGGACGATCGTAACCCCTTATTCTTCGGAGGTGGCCGTAGCCATTTTTATTTCGGAGGTGGCCGTAGCCATTATTACTTGAGAGATGGCCGTAACCACTTTTACTTGAGAGATGGCCGTAACCACTTTTACTTGAGAGATGGCCGTAGCCATTTATCTTTTGGAGATGGCCTTAGCCATTTTTACTTTAGAGATGGCCGTAGCTTTTTATCTTTTGGAGATGGCCGTAGTAATTTTTACTTGAAGATGGCCGTATCCATTCTTACTTTAGAGATGGTCGTAGCCATTTATGTTTTAGAGATGGCCATAGCCATTTTTACTTTAGAGATGGCCGTAGCCATTTTTAATTTAGAGATGACCGTAGCCATTCTTATTTTAGAGATGGCCGTAGCCATTTATCTTTTGAATATGGTCGTAGCCATTTTTACCTGAGAGATGGCCGTAGCCATTTTTACTTTAGGGATGGTCGTAGCCATTTTTACTTTAGAGATGGCCGTAGCCATTTATCTTTAGAGATGGCCGTAGCCATTTACGCGTGCCTGGAGAGAATATGATCACGCTTACCGCGTATAAGAGGGACATCATATGCATTGTGACGCATGGGGCGTGCCCATGGTACTTCAAGGTCATCACATCCGTTTCATGGGGGACGCGCCGATTGATGGTTGAATGATCGTTCAGTGGTATCTGTCATAATGGTGCCCGTTCCTGTACTCCTGAATCGTTTTGCGGTTGGTCAGGTAGTAATTGTGACCTTTGGGATTCTTGAAGGTCATTTATGCTTTTTCTATAAATAGGGGATTGTATCGTTAGTTCTCACTTTTCCGATATTTGTCTAAGTGAAATTCTGAGAGAGATAGCCCTTCTTGTTTTCAGATTATCTAGTCTTTTACTCCTCGCTAATTCATTCTCCGTCATTTTTGTCGAGTCTTCGTATTCTCTTGTTTTTTCAGTGAATTATGTCATTTTTCTCTCATTATATTGATAATGGCGAGCAGTTCTCGTCCTGATATAGCTCCGGTGGCGGCTGCGGCGACGAACATTCTTTCCCTGCCCGGCGGTTCGGCGACCAATTTACCGACCCCGAGAGAGAAGATCAAGTGGATGAAGCTCCACTGATGGGGAAGTTGGCATTGCTCAGCTGAAGGAGCAGTGTGATATTCCTCGCTTCGCTGATATCCTCCTGGCCAGGAGCGGCGACAACGTCGATCACTGAGGGTACTGCATCTTTTACGCCTACCCTTTCAAGCTGGGATTTAGGCTTCTTCTCCCCATGCTGGTGGTAGACTTTTGTTGCTACTACAGGGTGTGCCCTGATCAGCTCGTCCCTTCTTGCTACAAATTATTGGCGATGCTGATCAAATATGCAGAGCTGGCACGTATGGAGACTACACTTGGGCACGTGGTAACTCTTTATCCCCTTAGAGAGTATGTGGAACCATGATTCGGTTGGTCCCTCGTGGGGCCGACGGCTTAATTGCGGAGCTCGAGGACCAGGTCGCTACCCGTCCTTACGAGCATTTCTTCTACATCAGGATCGAGTACTTGGTGGCCTGCGTTACTGACTTCCCAGAGGGGTGGAACCATGCTCGTAAGTTTCTTTTACGCTGTCCCTGATTTCCTTTGGTTAAATGCCCTGCTTTACGTTCGTACGTACTGATCTTCTTCTTGTACCGTAGCGGGAGGTGCGCCGCCAGTGCCATTCTCTAGCACCGTGAGTGGGTCGAGGCTGTGCTCCCTGTTACAACGGGGATTCGCACGTGGGCATCTTTTTGGGAGGTCCATGGCCGTAGGCCGGCTGCTGGTAAGAATCTGACATGCTGTTTATTGTTCCTATTTCGTAGTCTTTAATTTCTTTGGCCTAACCCTTCGTCTTTGGTTGGTCAGAACGACCACGGCGCATGAGGGCTCCTCAGCTTGGTTTCCGCAGGCCGGGGGCGACTTCCCGATTGATTACAATGCCAACGCCTCAGCAGTTTCGAGGGAGACATCAGTAGAGTCTTAGGCTCCACACACTTCGGTAGGACCCGTGCCCCGAGCTGAGGAGTCTCTAGAGGTCGTGCGTTCCAGGTCGGAGCGATCACCGAATAAAGATGAGGAAGAAGATGGGAGACTGCTGGTTCGGCGTAGGGTGGCGTTCACCTTGGCTCTTCCGGTGGTAATTAGTTTAGACTCTTCGCCATCGTCGGAGGAGGGGGGCATAGCGGAACTTGCCCCAGAGGGCAAGCACTCAGTGGGGGTTTCCCTGGTTGGCTCAGGCCAAGGTGACACAATCGCTTTGGCGATTCAAGTTTCTGTTCCTGTTGCTGAGAGGGAAGGTCGGCAACAGTTTTGGTGGAGAATGCAGGCGCCAACATTTTGGCGAATGCGGGCGCTTCGGAGTCTCGGGCGGCGGAGGCTTCGACTTCCAGGGCGTCGGAGGGAAGGGGCACCTTAGGAGAGGGGGACGATTCAGAGTCTGATATGGATCCCGAGGACGTCTGTCTTTTTCAGGAGGGTTATACCCGCCCGACGGTGCAGGCTAAAGGGGATTACCATTATTTGGAAATCCCTAACGACCTGAACCTATTGCTCGAGGAGGAGAACCTAGTGACGCTGTTCGGGGTTTTGTGCTCAGAAGCGGAGAGCACATACCTGAGGGGCATCTCGGACGTGGTTTGATGGGCTAGGTGGCCGCCCTGAGTATAATGTATGTATAAAACTTTGGTTTGCTTTCTTTCTTAGCATGTCTTCTCGTATTAACTGTCGCCCTATTTTTTGTAGAAATTTTTGCTGGAGGTGGAGAGCATCAGGCGGGCTAACGTCCGCTCGGCGATTTTTGTGCGGTTTTTGGAAAAGTACCACCGCTACTGTGACCGGTGCTGCTGCTTGCGTGAACGCATAAGGAAAGACCCACGGAACCGGGAGCTGGTAGAAGAGCTGGCGCGAAGGGAGATTCATATGCAACAGACCTTCAGCAGGGTAACTGCTCTTGAGGGGCAGCTCCGCCAAGTGAACGAGGGGGTGGATGCTGAGAGGGAGCGCCAAAATCTGGCTGCGGCAGCAGAGGCCGCTGAAGCTTTTACTAGGCAAGTGGCTTCCCTAGAGGCTGAGGCCGCCACTTCAAGGAAGCAGGTAGAGGATACCCTGGCGAGGGTTGAAACACTGTAGGCGACCAACCGTGACCAATAAAGGGAGCGTGGATTAGAGAGGGCCGCCGCTGCCTTTTGACAGTGGTCTTTGGAGGGGCGCATTGCCGTCTGCGAGCGGGACGCCCGTGGTGCAGCGACCCGGATTGCGGCCTTGGAGGCCGAGAACCAGCACCTGAGAAACCAGGCCGCTTCTTTCGGTCCTGCTCGTGAGCTTTGGACGTATGCCGAGGCCGAGCTCGATGTGTATAGGCGGTTATGGGAATCCGGCATCGTGTCTGAGGACACTTATGTGGAAGCACGCCAAAAGGCTTGTGAAGCCCGCCTCGATTGTGGTTTTGACCCGTCTACGGCCGGGGGAGAGGATGGCGCCGAGGGCGCTGATAATGCTGAAGGGGGCGTTGGGTGCGCCGAGTGAACAAATGGAAAAATTTGTGATGTTTGCTTAGTTTTTGTTCTCTTTTTCTCTTTTTTCTTTTCCGCCCTTGGGCCAATTTAATTGGGGGTAACTCCGTATAAATATTGTAAATATATGCAGTTTTCTTCTTTTCTGTTTGTTTTGTATCGAATACATTATATTATTTTTTTTGTGCCTGTTTGCAAGGGCTTTGCTTTAGAGTTTCCCCCGTGGGCATGTTGATAGTCTCAACCGGTTAGGTGATTTCGACCATTGTCGAACTGATTCCTTGCCTTAAGGAAAGTTGGTGTAGATGGCCTTGGCCGTAGATAGTCGCTTTTGGTCGTCACCTTCCTCCACTTATTGGGGGTGGGCTGTAGCCGCATTTGGGTAGTGGCAGCACATGGCCTTAGTCCCAGTTCGGGCTTGGTCGGACTACTGGCCGTGATAATGAAAAGCACAACCTTGTAGTTCGACTTGGGCCAAACTTTGTGCATGTCAACACTTTAGTTTGAGTTAGTCGTACTTTATTGAACGGCGGGGCGCTTGGCCCGACCTGGGGTTCGTCCGTGGTTGGACATTTGGGGGCCCTTTTCTCGTCTAATTACTGCCCGGCTTTTATAGCCTTGGGGACGTGTGTCCTTGGCTTGATTCGTCCGTGTTGAGTTTGCGACTTTTGCGACGGAGGCGTGTAGCATGAGTTCTGGTTTGCCTCATAGTTGAATTCTTTTGTAATTCATAATGGTGGAAACACTTAGCGCGAATCCTAGTCTAATTCGTAGTCGAACTTTTAGGTGAAGTCACGTAGCCCCGAGCTATCGTTCAACTGTAGTTGAACCTTTGTAGTTTTTGAAGGCGCGTAGCCTGAGTTCCAGTTCAACCGTAGTTGAACTTTTGGGTGAAGGCACGTAGCCTAAGCTGACGTTCAACCGTATTTGTAATTGTTGAAGGCGCATAGCCTGGGTCCCAGTTCAACCGTAGTTGAACTTTTGGGTGAAAGCACGTAGCCTGAGCTGACGTTCAACCATAGTTGAACTTATGTAATTTTTGAAGGCGCATAGCCTGAGTCCCAGTTCAACCGTAGTTGAACTTTTGGATGAAGGCACTTAGCCTAAGCTGACGTTCAACCATAGTTGAACTTATGTTATTTTTGAAGGCGCATAGCCTGAGTCCCAGTTGAACCGTAGTTGGACCTTCGGGTGAAGGCACGTAGCTTGAGCTGACGTTCAACCGTAGTTGAACCTTTACGATCCACATAACCCGCTTCGTGCTGGGGGTTGGGATTTGCTTCTGGTTTTAGATCTTGCCTAACTTGCGCTTGTGGTCTTTTTGGCTTGCTCGCGTGGGTCATCCCGTTACAGATCTCGGTTAGAGAGATGCTTCTATGTTGTCCTCTTTTTTGGAAAGATCCCGTGTGGAAAGGGGGTGAGGTACCTTAGGCCTATTTTCCCCATAGGGATGGGGGATCTGCTCCTCTCGTGGATGTGGAAGCAAGCTCATCTCGAGGTTTACTTCCTATGATCCCCGATGCCGCTTGGGCTTGTTCGAGCTGGGTTGTTCATTTTCCTTTTTCGGTCTAAGGATAAACTACGTGATTCTGCTATGAAATCGCCACAGACGGCGCCAAATTGTTTAGCTCAAAGTTTTCATTTACTTTTTAACATAAAACAATCAAAATAAATGGAGGGCCAATCATAGCAGATCATAATAAATTCGATGACCAAAGGAATAAAATACAAGAGACAATAGTAATAGGTTAAAGGGAGGAGGGTGAAGATCTCTTATTAATGATATTGGTTTGGTCTGCCTCTCCATAGAGAGGTTCAGAATCTTACAATGATGTGTTGCCCTTTTTTTAGAAGTGGGTGTGAAAAGAAGAAGCATCCCCCCACTTTTATGGTGGTTGGGACCACATAGAGGGGATACTCTCGTAAGGACGGCCAGACCGTGGCCTTAGTTATCACATTAAGTAACTACCCCATAATCTTGTTAATAAATGGCCGTACCATTTATTAATCATGAATAGGTCAACTTTTGACCCATACAATATCCTTAACAGGAACAACTTACACCAAAACTAAATTATTACTTATGACTTTGTTTGTAGGGCCAAAGGGTGTACATATTTTCCATCAATGGGCCAAATTGATATTTTTGATCTTCTGCTTGTTCTTTTTCACCATGTTGTTAAACAGAGATAATGAAAAGAAAGGAATTATTGTAGTTGTTTAAACTAGACACATGCTTCTGGACAAAGGCCAATATTCCCAGCCATTCCCTTCCATTCTACTCTACCTAATTCATCTCCCTAGGCTTTTCTCTGTCTCCCATACATTCACTTAATAATGCATCTCTCATTTCTAACCTATTTTCTAGCTTTTGTCCTCCTGTCGCATAATATCACTGGAATTATCTGGTCCTTCTTTACATATGAACATGCCATTTACCTAAATAGAGCAAAATGAATATAGATGTTTATATAGCTGAACTCGACTAGTTTTTAGTTGAGACATAATTGGTTGATCGATATTGCATTTTTGCCGGGGAAATTGATGGTCACAAGGTATAGAAATTTACAAGTACTACTTTTCCCACCAAGGTAGGCTGGGTATATATCGGGTAAAACTGATCACCTGAATCGTTAATTATTTATTGGATTGTCGGTATCAGGTTATTAGGTTAACTGTTCGATAACAGTTTAGAATTTTTTCACTATTTGATTATCGGTTCAGGCATCGGTGTGCCAATTTTGTTAATGGATTAATCGATAACCCAATAAGAATTAATAAAATTACGGCTTTACCCTTAAGTATATACAAATGCTAGGGTTTCAGTTCATTCTCTCATATTCTTTCTCTACCGCACTCTTCAGTTGCTTCATCATCATTCTTCATAGATCTTACTAGTTACTCCTAGCGTAAGTCTTTAGTATATTATATGTGAATTCGTCTCTTTTTTGCTTAACTCCAGTGAAATGTCTTCTCTTTTTTGTTTAACTCTAGATTGAGTTATCTTATCGAGTAAACCGATAACCGAACTGATAATGATCGATAATCGATTAACCGATACCCGATAACTGATATCTTATCGGTTTGGTTATAGGTTTATCAAATTTGTAAATCGAAAACCGATATGCTAAACCGAATCGACCGATGCCCATCCCTACACCTATGGGAGCGTTGAAGCAATGGTCAAGTTGTCTCCGTATAATATAGGTCACGGGTTCGAGCCGTGAAATTAGCAACTGATGCTTGCATCAAGGTAGAACCTACATCACACCCCTTTTGGTTGCGTCCTTCTCGGATCTTGTGTAAACGCGGGATGCTTTCCTCACTAAGGGGAGCTTGGGAACAATGGTCAAGTTGTTTCTGCATGACCTATTAGTTACGGGTTTGAAGCAACGGTCAAGTTGTCTCCGTGTAATATAGGTCACAGGTTCGAGCCGTGACATTAACAATTGATACTTGCATCAAAGTAGACTACCTACATTACACCCCTTTGAGGTGAGGCCCTTCCCTGGACCTTGTGTAAACGCGAGATGCTTTCCTCACCGAGGGGAGCCTTGGAGCAATGGTCAAGTTGATTCCGCATGACCTATAGGTTACGTGTTTGAGCCGTGAGATCAGCAACTGATGCTTGAATCAGGGTAGGCTGCCTACATCATACCTCCTTGGGGTTCGGCCCTTTCTCGAACCCTCTATAAATGTAGGATGCCATCAGACTACTTTTTTTTTTTTACTTTTCTCACCACAAAGCCAAAAAAAAAGGAAGTTACACATTTGGCTGCTCGACAAAAATTTATTTATATCCGCTAGCCAATATAAACATAATATAACAACCGGTTATTTTTTTTGGGGAAAGGTGGCTATGCAGTGTAAAATTTCCGGTTAAAAAAAGCATTATAAAAGATGGTACCACTTGGGATCTTCAATTGATTGTTGTGTAGCCCACAAGTAGTGTTACTCTATTATGGTCTAAAGTGATTATTGTACCACTATGGATTCCTAACCCTGCCACTCTTTTTCTCTTGCTTTCACTTTTTCGTTTTCTATACAACTCTTTTGATTTCCCTTTCTATTGCTTTAATTTTCAGAGGAAAAAGTGTACTAGCACCTTAGAACAACTTTTATTACTTGACCCTGGAATTCCCATCATTGCAAGATTCGTGAAACATTGATTCTTTCATTCTTCTGAAAATAATTATATTTTTAAGAACTACCTAAACAGTATTGGTAACTACTTTTGGTTTTTTTTTGGGTATTTTTCAATATGATGATAATATATCAATCATTTATAGTTTCAAAATAGTTAGAATCGTTTATATATTTGTGTTGTATTTCAAAGAATTATCATAATTATTATTTTCATACTGCTGGTTACTTTCTTGTATCCAAACTTTAAGGTTGATTTTATTTTACAAAATTCAGACATATTGGTCCCTCTTTGTTGCATTCTTTTATACTAGGGATTAAAGGAATAAAATGTTATTAAATAAAACAGCAAATGACTTACACGATCTACTTAGACACGGAGCTACCCTTTGGATAGGAGGGTCATCGGCCCCTTCGAAAATAATATATGTATATATCTTAATAATAGGTATATATTGTGAATATCACCTTAAGATTTAAAACTTAGATAGCTTCTCTAATCGATTTGGGAGGTACAATTTGAGTTTTAGTACGCTGCCTGAGTTTGACTCCAAATCTAGAATTTGCTCAATTTCTTTTTGATGGTGCCTCCGCCACTTTCAAATCTTAGGTCTGCCTTATCTACTTATTGAAAAGTGAGGTGAAGATAGTGATAATCAGGGGCAGATTTACATGGTGGCAAGAGTGTCATGGGACACCGCTTCGTCAATTTTTTTTATTATTTATATATATAAAATAATAAGTAAAACAGAAATACAAGATAACTCCATTAAAAGTGACACTACTTGCAACAAAATATTTTAGTAGCCTAGTGGTTGTTAGCTTCAAGTATTATATGAGAGGTTTTGGGTTTGAACTTCCTTGACTACACAATTTTTTTTGGAATTTTTACCTATACATCCCATATAGCAAACCTCATTACCATTATTGTGCCTTGTTTGGTTATTACCCTCATATGCCATGTTTTTGTTACAAAATATGTATCAAACAAAATCTTTGTTGTTGTTGCATCCTAAAATAATGCCATTTATTAAGGCTCAAATATATGTTAAATAAATTGTAGCCTAAAATAACGCCTGTATTTATGGTTCATAATTAATCTTTGATTTGGTACATAAATCTAAGATTTTCTCTCCCCCATTTATTCTCTTCTCTCGCTTAGCCTGAAACCTAATTGCTTTATCATTTATGGATTGATACAGTGGATGCAACTTTTCGCTTGAAGTAGTATCTTGTATAGGTGGAGGTTTTGGGTCAATTATTTTTTTCTGGTGCATATTAAGTGTATAATCAATGTACAATGAATACACACAAATTATGCATCAACTATACACTGCGTATCAAGTGTATAATGTGTATAAGCATCTGTATAATGGATTCAGATATGGTAGATGTTGAAGTATGAGAGACCCTCTAAATCTCATTGTTTCTCTTGGTTTTTTCATTTTTTGGTATTTTTGTATAATTCGTTCCACTCATTTCACCAATGGCAAAGTGATTTTTGAGTAACCATAAATTTTGGGTTTTGGCTGTTAAGGTCATTTCCGAGGCTAGCACCATTCTTGCACCAAATTTTACATCAAAATAGTATAATATCAAATTACTCTAACCATCACATCAAATTTTATATCAAATTTTCTCTCTCTTTTATATTGATGAAAGTAAACAAAATTATGAAATTATGATTTGGCAATCCTATTCAACTAACCCAATAAAGGAAGAAGCTTTTAAAATGTAGTCAAATGTAGTTAAGGTTATATGCACTGTTTCCAGTGTGTTTTTAAAATGTAGTCAAATGTAGGTAAATGTAGCTAATGTTATATGAAGTATTTCCAGTGAGTTTTTAAAATGTAGTCAAATGTAGGTAAATGTAGTTAAGGTTATATGAAGTGTTTCCCGTGAGTTTTTTAAAATGTAGTCAAATGTAGGTAAATGTAGTTAAGGTTATATGAGTGTTTCCAGTGCGTTTTTAAAATGTAGTCAAATTTTTGTAGTTATATGAACTTTGTAGTTACTTGTAGTTAATCGTAGTCAGTTGAAAAATATGTCTGAATAACGTATTTTTTGTATCTACTGGATGGTATGAGTTGCTGAAAACTACAAATGGCATTTCTATGCAACATCAATTCATTATTCTTCATTGTTCAAGACAAGAAGTTTTATCCGAAACATAACAGCGCAAATGTACTGCAACAGTACATGTACCATTGGACTTCCAACAATTTGTAGTTGTGCAATTGTAGCTATATGTAATATTAGATGTGTAGTTATATGCAATTGTAGGTAATTGTAGTCACTACAAATTTTCCAATGTAACCACAAATTTTCCAATGTAACCAGTTGACCCCACAACTAAAACATTAATATCTTTTGGACTTTTACCTCTGAATGAAATCTTGGGGCTTTCAATAGTAGAGGCAGCTGAAATTGTGATTGGTTTAAGATTTCTTGAATTAACTCTAAAGGGTACATTCACAGAAAGAAAAAGAATTGCACAAGGGACTGTACTTAACTGGACATGCTTGATGAAATGAAATGACAAAAGTTGACTAGAGTTATGGTCTTTAGTTGATTGAAGTGTGAGTCCACTAGAAGGAGCAAAAGCAGAATTTTTCTTTCTATGAACTGGTTCAAGAAACTTGAATAAACGTGTTCCACAAATCAAGCAAGAGAAAAAAGTGGACAAAAATAAATGTGGGGTAATTAAATAGTAAAAATTGGTTGGAAGAAAGAGAAAAAAGTGGGGAAAGAAGATATGGAAATATTTTGTTCCACAAATCAAGCCCCTAATAAATCATTAATAATTAAGTCTTAAAAGTAAAATTTGGTACATAAATTGAAATATGGTATACTTAAATGTAATAAATACTAACCTTAAACATGAGTGGTTATAAGGTTTGCTATATGGGATGTATATGTAAAAATCCCATTTTTTTTTTTGACTGTTACGGCCCAACATGGTGATAATCACCCCGAGTATGCGCTAGCGCCCTTGACAGATACTCTAGAACCTGAGTATGCGCTAGCGCCCTTGACAGATACTCTAGAAACCGAGAATGCTCAATATAATAGCATATTAAATTAAAATGATAATATAAAAAAAATAATTCCATTATATTTCACTTTGATCTATGATAATAATCAATAGGAAAAGAGTGTTTTGCGTGATTTGGCAAACAAACTCAATGCCTATAAAGCCCACACGTTCTGAAAAAATCCTAACTTTCCCACCAAAGCACATGATTCCATAATGAAAGATCAAAGACCCTTAGAATCTATAATCATGTCTACACTTTCCACCTTTACTACTCCTCAACTCTCCGATCTAACACTTTACTTCTCCGCCCTCTACCACCGCCATCACCGCCGTATTTTCTCTCTCCTCTCTTCTCCCACCCTATTTTCTCTCACCTTACACCACCTCCACTCCCTCTCCTTACACCACAAGTCTCTCCTCATAGCCAAACACCTATTGTCTAAACTAGCAATATTCACTCATTTCATGAACAATAACACAATCTTGCCACCACCCTCCACCACCTCTATGAAAGTCCGCGATTTAGACGCCGTCCTCCTCCTCCTCCTGCTCTGTGAGCTCCGCCAACATGATCCAGAAGCACTCGATCTCCCTCCCTCCAGGTGCGCGTTAGATAGTTTGTAATATCTATGGAGTAATATAGTTTGTAATATATATGAAGTAATATAGAGATCGTCTGGTTTGAAGACAAGTTATGCCGAAATTAGCTATCCTAATATTATTTCTTATTGATTGTTTAGCATGTCGTATTAATTTTAGGATTCTCACTTTTACCGTTTTATCATAGGATTGCTATTTCATCTATTGGTATGTATACGTTATTCTGGTATTAGTTTTAATCTTGGGATAACTTATCCAAGGATTAGTAACAAGGGATAAGGCACTACTAAATTTTCATCTCGAAATTATTTTTGCTTATTCATAGTACTAAACAAGGCTTTTTGCAATAAAAAACTTGATATTTTAATTTTTTTATTTAAAACTTGAATCATAATATGAATGTACATTTTATTCCAAGAACCATGAAATATGATGACACGTCTGATCAATAACCTTCTCCCAACTCCACAAATTCATGCCTTTTCCGAGAAGTAGCTCATTCAATTTGCCGTACAAAAACTTGTCTGTATGTTTTCCCAAAATATGTAGTGTTCTTTTGATTAATTCTATCTTTTTATATGTTTTTTTCTAATAGGTGGCGCCTTATTCTTTGTCAATACATTGCCAAAGACGCGCTAAAATTTTCTAGCATTAGGGGCTCTAACAGAGAAGTTATAATGAAGTTCATTGAGATGGTGGCAAAATGCAAGAACTTTATCAATGCCATGAATCATACAGGTAACCAGTGATTTGCCGACGATTTTTTCGTAAGCAGTGTCAATAAGTGGCGGATCCAGGAATTTAAAGTCGTGAGTGCTCACTGATATCAAATTTAAAAGAGGGGGAAAAAAAAATTTAGTTATGAATGCTCACTCAATATTTATCTAAATATTTTTATAATTACTTATAAAAATTTACTAAATCTTGTCAAAGGTAATGGACGCTTGCATGTGGATCGTTGGTGTCAATATTTAAAAAAGTGAATATATCATTATAATGACAAGCAGTGTCATTCTTGATATTTAATTTATACGCATTATTATTTTGCTTATTATCTATATAAATATATTTAGTAAAATATTTTGACGAAGTAGTGTTATATCCGCCAGGTGGCGGATGTATAGTTCGAGGTTGAATCCATTATTTTCTATTTAATATAAAATTCTATTTTGAAATTTATATTTTCAATGAACTCAAAATCTTGTAAATATTGAATCCGTCTCTACTGATGCAGGTGGTAGTGGAGGGAAAGATAGGAATGAAGTGGCGACGTCAGTGGCGGTAGTGGTGGCGCTGCCGTCAGTGGAAGTGAGTGGCGGCGGAGGGGGAGAGTGCGTTATATGTAAAGAAGAGATGAAAGAAGGAAGAGATGTTTGTAGATTGCCATGTCATCATTTGTTTCATTGGATATGTATTTTACCTTGGTTGAAAACGAGGAACACTTGTCCATGTTGCCGGTTTCAGCTACCGTCCGATGATGTTTTCGCCGAGATCCGACGGTTGTGGGAGGTTGTTGTCAAGACAAGTGATAGTGCAAAGTTTGTAGGAGTTGATTAATTCAGTCATGAAAATTGCATGGATCAAATTTAGTAGCAATCTTCATCAGCTTAATTAGTAGCTAAGAGTTAAAAAAAAGAATCGTGTAGAAATGCATACTAATAGTTTTGATAGGTTCTTAAATTATGTTGAAATCTTCATTTACCATTTATCAATCAATTATACTTCAGTTACAAATGATTTGAGCGATTATGTTATTCATTAAATTCATGAATAATTAGATTATTTTTATGATGACGATCAATTTATTGTAACTTTTCTCCTTTACTTTGATTTGAGAC
The DNA here is from genome assembly GCA_034376525.1 of Nicotiana benthamiana. NCBI lineage: Eukaryota > Viridiplantae > Streptophyta > Magnoliopsida > Solanales > Solanaceae > Nicotiana > Nicotiana benthamiana. The sequence continues at coordinate 49,815,688 of CM067341.1, read as the reverse complement.
CGACTGCTCTATGGGACTGTCAAATTAATGATGCTTTATAATAAAAAGGAGAGTAATTTCATTAACTTAAAATTAATATTAGTGGTCACATATTGAAAATATTTTTTTATAATGACGGTCAATTTATTGTAACTTTTCTCCTTTATTCTGATTTGAGAGTGATTGTTCTACGGGACTGTCAAATTAATCATGCTTTATAATTAAAAGGAGAGCGTTTTCATCATCTTATAATTATTACTTATGGTCAGATACTCAAAATGGCTCAAAATTAATTATATTTCAAATGATCTTGGTAAACCTGCAATCCAACTAAATAAGTCTATTTTATGAAACTAGTGTGATATAATTTGAGATAGATGGAGAGTATTTTTACTTTTATGAACCATGAATATAATTTAAGAAATCAAAAACGATATATTTTGAGCAAAATGTGTTGCTTTCTTGGCTGTGGCAAACTTTAGGTATTTAGATAAAGTTGATGAGAACTAGATTTTAGTTTTAGGGGGATTATGCATAGCTATCCTTTACTTAGACCCTGTTTAGATGGACTTAAAAACTGGTCAAACTAGCTTTTAAGTTATTTTTTAGCTTATTGAGTTGTTTGACAAACTTAAAATTTCCTTAAAAGTCAAATGTTTTTAAGCCAAAAGGTCCAAATTAAGCCAAAAATGATAAAATTGGGTAATCCCAACTTTTTTTCCTAGCTTAAAAGTCATCCCTATTTGACCAAGTATTTTACATTGCTATACCTCATACTTATGTGTAATTTCTAAAATTTAGTTTCTTTTTGGTTTCATAACATTTTCTTTTAAAAAGATTGCTGTTGAATCCCTCATTTCTTAAATTGGTGTAAGGCTGTATTGCGTGGCGGTTCTGGGTCTATTTGTGCCTGGTGTTCCGGGTCTCACGGTTCCGGTTCTGGCGGTTCCGGGTCTGGCGGTTCTGGTGGTTCTCCAGGTTGGAACCGGCCCGTGACGGGTCTAAGCGCCATGCGGTTCCGGTTCTGGCGGTTCCGGGTCTGGCGAGTCTGGCGGTTCTGGCGGGTCTGGCGGGTCTGACGTGTTTTTTTTCTTTTTAAGTCAATATCTTGTATAGTAGTCATTAGTATAGTGTAGAATATATTTTATATGGTGTACTAAGTTATTAGTATAGTATAAATTGTGTTGTAGTAATTAGTACATATTGTATATCATGTATATATTGTGTTGTAGTAATTAGTATATATTGTATATAAGTAGTATATATTGTATATAAGTAGTGTATATTGTATATTATGTATATATTGTGTTGTAGTTAGTAATTAGTATAAATTGTATATAAGTAGTATATATTGTATATAATCTATATAAAAGAATGTTGTAATTAGTATATTGTGTTGTATGTTATATATTGTATGTTATATAAATATTCAAGGATTGATATCGAAGTAAAGACAAAGAAATATTGAGAAAAAAGATATTCAAGGATATGCTAAAGAGCATATTTATTGACCAAAATGGCATATCTTTCTTAGTCTTCCTTCCCCCAATGGAATGAGCATAACATGGTACTAATACCACCATTAAAAGGAACAAAAACTAAAAGAAGACGTGCCAATGTACAAGTTACATCATAATTTATGTTGTATTTCTAACAAATCTCATAAATCCGTCAAGGTTGGGAGGAGGTTGTGTTGGCGGTGGTGGAAATGAAGCTTGTTCATCACCACTTCCGGGTGAAGTCGCTTCCTCAGCAAGTTCTGCTATCATTTCTTCATATGTCTCATCTATTGCCGGTTGTGATTCTGCTATGCCAAAGTTCCTTCTTTCTGCGCGGATCCAATCTCTAAAAAGCACTGATTTTTCCAAGCTCTCCCGCATCGACGCTCTGTGATCACCGATTTATAGTCTTGCTTGACTGAAAGCGCTCTCCGATGCAACAGTTGACGCTTGAATTGACAGAACATCCCGAGTTATTCTTGCAAGAACGGGAAAATGCTTTTCCCTTGACTTCCACCATTCCAAAAGGTCGAAAGAGCTGTCTGGATTCTCCTTTTCTAGTCCCTGTGACAAGTAAACTTGAAGCTTATTTAGATGGGAAATATCATCAAAATTATCACCTTGGGAACCCCTGAACTCCGTCCACGATTTAAGAGCTGTTAAGCCAGCAGCTCTTTTAGAAATGGAAAAAAGTGTAATTATATAAAGTTTGGGGTTAAATTAAAGTTTGGGGGCCAAATGGCTATTTTTTAAACTTTCAAACGGCTACTTTTTGCAAAGAGCCGTTACTAAAAATTTTAAAACTGTTTTTTGTTTTTAAAAAAAAATTTCGTTGGAACCGCCAGAACCGGTCCAGAACCGCCAGCCGGTCCCGGGTCTGGCGGTTCCGGTTCTAGCAGTTCCGGAACCGGCCCATCGGAACCGGTAGAATCGGCAGGGACGCGGTTCCGATCCGATTCTGATTCGGAATCGCCACATAATACAGCATTAAATTGGTGAAACTATATTCTAAATCAAAACTGTCAATGAGTCTACATGTTAACAAAGAATTTGAAGCTCTTAGTCGAAAAAATATATTTTTGTGAAATAATAGATTATTGCATGTTATTTAAATAAATAATTTATATTTAGGCACAGTTTATATTTAAAATGAACTAAATTATAATTTTTCTGTATATGCATTAGTTTAGAGTAAAATATTATCGTAATCATTTTCTTTATAGTGTTAACAACTTAAAGGATATTTCAGTTATTTTAACAGAAACAAGTGCTCACCTGCACTTATTTACCATTTCAATAACTTTTTATAAGATTCAGCACTTTTATCAAAATACTTAAGTGCTTATTTATAAAACAAGCTTCAACATTTAAAAATACTTTTTAAATATTTATACTTAAAAGCTACTTTTATTAAACCAATCCTAACGGGCTCTTAGAATGTGGTGACAGTGGGGTGGTTGTGGTCTTAATTGAGTATTCTATTAATATAATATACTTCATTTAGTATGTGTAGAATTTTCGTATTTTAACCTGACATTTTGATTTTTGTGTAGGTTTTGGTGGATTATTGCAACATAATCCCGACTCCTTCAAACTTTAAAGTGGTATTATCACTTTTAACGCACGTCAAAAACTATTTATGTTTGATAGTTAAAAAAGTATATAAATTTTTCAAACTTTAAAGTGGTATTATTACTTTTAGCGCACGTCAAAAACTATTTACGTTTGGTAGTTAAAAAAGTATGTAATTTTTTTCAAACTTTAAAGTGGTATTATTACTTTTAGCGCACGTCAAAAACTATTTACGTTTGGTAGTTAAAAAAGTATATAAATTTTTATAATAACATATAATATATATATATATATATATATATATATATATATAGACACACACACACACACATACATAAATTTTATATATTTTTTTGTCATTATTTTTACAACGGCTATACAGTGTCATTTTTTATAAGTTTTAATTTTTTCCACTTTAGTTGAATGGGGCATTTGCATCTATACTAATTTTTTGTGTCACATTTTAACTTGTACCCGCTTTGCAAAATAAATTGCAAGCGAACCCGATTTTTCACATAACTTCAGCCCACGGGGCTGAAGTTTTTCTTTTGTACTGGAAAACTTCAGCTGAAGTTTTTGTCTTTGTAACCAGAAAACTTAAGCTCTATAAAATAAAAACTTAAGCAGTTTTTCAGCTTAAGTTTACCAGTTATAAAATAAAAACTTAAGCTCCAGCTATAAAATAAACTTAAGCAGTTTTCCAGCATAAGTTTTTCAGTTATAATATTAATACTTGAACATTCTAGCTTAAGTTTCCCAATTATAAAATAACATTTTCAGCTCTAGAGCTGACGTATTTGTTTAGTAACCCGAAAACTTCAGCTCTAGAGTCGAAGTTCCTCAATTAAAAGGAAAGCTGAATTTTTTTAAAAAGTGAATACGAATACAAATAAAAATATATAGCGACTATAAATTAAAATGGGGCGCCCAAATAAGATGCCCCGTACAATTTGTACGTTGAGTTTATGTATGTTTTGGTGGACTAGTGCAACATAATCAATCATGATGGTAAATGAGGAGCTAAAATTTCACCTCTTTCGTGTACACTTAAATTGATTGTGTGCGCTGTTGTTCTTTTTTACTGTTCTTCATTCTTTCTCATGGATCACTCGTAGAAATGACATCATATAGCCACTTTAAAGAATTGATATTTAGGAGGTAGTATTTTTAGTTTAAAATTTGAAAAACTACCGGTTATGTCCATTGATAGGTTATAATTACGTATTTTAGTCGCTTATTACACTCGAGTTTACTTCACTTTAATTAAGTTTGAGCTTTTATCGCTAGTATTTTGCACTAATTGTGTGTTTTATGCCTTGTAGGTATGATTCCGAACTATATAGATGTTATGGAATGAATTTAAGTGATTTGAATCTTTGAAGTCTGAGTAAAAGCTCAATGAATTAAGCCGGGATCATGTCAGGGGTTAAATTTGATAGTTGAGAACAAACATAGACTCAATGGGACATATTGCACATTGTCTAGTAAAATGGACATAACTTTTTTCTATGAACTCTTTTGGTCTCCATAATATATGGTTGGAAAGCTAATTTAAAGGGCTACAACTTTCATGTTTTGAGCGTTTCTAAATTCCAAAAGAAACTGGGTAAAACATTGCAGTTTCACCGCAACCGCAGTAGAACCGCGGCAAAAAATCAGAGAGGTGATCTGGCCGAGGTTGCGCCACTCCATGCCTCAAAAAGGAGTCCTATTTCGTCCGGGACAAGTTTATTTCGGCCCTACACTATTCCAACTTGTATAAAAGGGGTCCTAAACCTATTTTGAGAGGAAATGACATATTTTTTACATAGATTTGACTTACGGAGGCAGAGAACACATTCGGAGTAAGGCGGAGAATTCTTCTGCGAGTTTTTCTTTCTCTTCCTATCTTTCATTGTTGGTTATGATTTTTAATATTGTAGTTTTACATACTATTATGAATAACTAATTTGTTATCTAGGGTTTTATGGGACCCGTTTCTAGGATAAATTCTTGTTATGTTTTTATATAATTGAGCCATAGTTTTTCTTTGTTTGTTCAACTACATTTATATTGTGGTTGGTTGAAGAGCTCTCAATTATCTGCGCATATTTAGTATGCATAACTCAAGATAGAGTGCATATTTAGATAATTGTTGAACAACACCACTCTCAAAGTATAAGAGGGATCTATAATCGAGGGCTTAAAGGCGGAATTATAGATAACGAAGCCTTCAGTGCGATCTGAAGTGAGCTGTACTAAAAGCCAGCTAGCGTAGCTTGGGAGAGTGCGTCTAGTAAATTGTCGTAATTAATCAGGAGAGATTTACGGTAATAAGAGTGCTCATGATCGGTAGAGAATACTTAAGCGAAATTATAGAAGACATAGCGGGAAGGATTCTGACAATTGGAGAAATCATAACTCTAGACCTCCTTAATCTTGTCTCTAACTCTTAGTATCTTTAGTTGTTAATTTATTATTTTAATTTGTTAGTCAGTTAATTAAATACAAGAATCTTAATATTTATAAGTTAAGAATTGTTCAAGCTTGTCTTCTTGGTGATAGTGAACAACTGTAGCTAAGCCTTAATTCTCTGTGGGATTCGACTCCGGTCTTATAAACCGGATTATATTTGCAATGACCGCATTGTCCTTTTATAAGGCATAGTTGGGCGTGATCAAATTCTGGCGCTGTTGCCGGGGAACTAACGGTATAGCTGTAGGTGTACATGTTACTAGGTTTTAAGTTTGAACATTTATTTTTATTTTTATATTTGATTTTTTTCTTTTTTTGTTTTACTTGTTGATTTTTTTTTTTAAAATAACAAACATGGCATCATGGAATTATGAAAGTTTTGATGTTGGTAATTCTACTTTTAGTTCTCCTTATGCATATTGTTAAGGAAACCACCCACGGCAAAATTATTAAAATATTTTCGAGAGCGAGTTATGTGCACAAACTCAATCTTCTATGTGAAATGTGTGGTGGTCAAGATGGTCACTTTCACGGTTGTGCTTATATTTCTTACTCCCAACCCCTTACTTTGATGGTTCTTCTTTTTCTGGTGAAGTTAATAGGAACAAATAACCCAGGGAAGCTGACCTAAAGAAGATTGAAGATATGGTAAAGTGCATTTTGGAACAACATAGTAAATTACAACTGAAGATAGAAAGGCATGAGGAAACTATTCACAACTTGAAAGTTCACATAAGTCAACTGGTTGAAGTTTTTAATGCTCAACAAGCAAGTATTGTGAATAGTATCCAAGAAGAGCATGAATTAGATACAGAAATTGAGGAGCTAGAGGAAAAGGATAGAGTAGAACACCAACAATCAACTGTACTAGATTTTGAGGATGTCGATGTTGTAGAAGAGATACTAGAGTCAACCAAGGATATTGAGGATACATATTTTGTTGACTCTATTGTTATTAGTGTTGAGAATGTAGACAGTCGCAATGTTCATGTAGTTGAGCGCATTGGTCCTCACTCCAAGTATTTTTTCACATTGTGTTTAGATTATAATATGGAAATAGAGTCGTCCGAGCCATTTGAGGAGTCGAGGAATGAGGAACAAAGTGCTTACATTCTGGAATTCTTCTTGCCAAAAATCAGGATTACACATATCATCTAAAGGCCAAGAAGTGCAGAATACTACATTATTTTATTGGGCCAGTCAGATTCGTTCCACCACCCCAGGAGCATGATCATAGAGCATAATCAAAACTTGGTGTCCGATTCATAAGTTCAAAGGGGAGGCAGAAAGTGATTCATGTCGTGCTGCAACACTAAATCAAGCGCTTGTTGGGAGGCACCCAACTTTACTACTTTCTTTTATTTATTGTATTAATTTTTTTTAATTATATTATTTTTGTAAGGTCAATTTTTAATTTTCTAGGAGCATGGAAAGCAAATGTATTGGAATGAGGGCAATAACAAACGAAATGGTTGGAACTAAGTGTGAGGTACCCTCATGAAGGACCAAGCTTGGGAGAAGTCTGAGTATCCCATGAGCTGTTTGTGCTTCATCTTTTTGCCGACCATATATATATATATATATATATAAAGGTCTCCTAAACGATTATATATATTTAAGGTTTGGTACTTTGAAGGGGGTAAGAATCGCCCCCAAGGTATAATGAAGAGTATATGAATACATGGGGTAGTTCAGCAGTGTCAAGACAGCATTACAAAAGAGAAAATTGGTCGTCGGTGTTTGTGACAAGCCTACGAAGAGGGCAGAATGGCAAATGCAACACTACCTGCTCAACTCTATTCTGAGAAATGTTTTGAAGGAGGTTACCTCCCAAATTCTCTGCAATATGTAGTATATGTGATGTGAACGGTTGTGCCAGGTCACCATGACAGTGTCCGAATATGTCATCAGGTTCAATAAGCTAGCTGAGCCTCAAGGGAATTGTTGTGAATGTTGTAGATTGGAGGAGTATAATTTATGAAAGCACACAGACTACGTGCCCCATTGCAGTCAATACTTAGCTTACCTAACCATCCAGAGGGTAGGAGTCAGGATGCTAGAGTTGGAGGTGAGACTTCTATAGGTGGAGACCCAGTCGTTAATATAATTTCTATGGTATGGCTGAGGTCGCAACACCAGATGGTGTCGTTACAAATACAGTCTCGAATTATTGTAGAATAACAATTTTGTTAACTTGATTCGTTTTGAGTATCGAGGCAAGTCCTCCTATTGCGCTCCACTTATGAGTGAACTTCATAATTCTAAAATCTACTTATGTGAATACTCCTGTTGGGAAATGATATGGAGATAATTATGTCCATCACTATGCGTTGGTCACTAAAAATAGTTGTGAGCCCGAAGGTGACTATTGTTAATCATTTTCGTGAGTTTGATGTAATTTTTAAATAATCAATTTCAATTATGATTTATATGCCCTATCGGTACGAGAGTTCATTTTATGATGTGATTTTCTTTGACGAAAATTTATTGAAAGGAAGAAAGAAAGGAAATGAAAGATTTCAGTGGTATAATGTGCAATTACTTGTGATTCAGAGTTGAGGATGAGATCCTCAAATTTTTATATAATGTGAAATATTTTGAACCGAGCCAATAACTGGGGTGGATGTTATATAAGGACAAGGTTCTGGCGGTGAAAAGTTTATATGTTTAAAATTCTTATTTCATGAAATTTAAGATTTTGTACTATATTCAAAAATGGTAGTCATGTCTGTTAGCTTATTTGATAATTCTTGTGTATTTTCTTTTCATATTTAGTCATTTTTGTGTTGTAATCTTTGAGTTTTGGCCTACAAGATGGGGCGGCCAGGTGGTGTTAAATGTGACTCGTTAATTCGGGTAAGTAATTATGAGATCTTCATGCCTCGTTGTGAGTAAAGCGGGGGTATGAAATGAGATGTTTGTTAAAATAAGGTTAATTGGAAATGTTGTGATTTATGAACAACTATTATGTCCAGAGACGAGGTTATGGGCATACAGATGACGTATTTTATGTCCAGATATCATTATGATAATATGATGAATTTAATGCAAAGATTAGTATTATTTATATATACATTGTGGTTTTTCATTGGGTTGTGGATATGTTGTTAGGAGTTGTTTTGGTGTTACTCTGGCATGTGGATTGGCCCAATTACAGGGGAGACTCTGCCGAAATTTCTGAAAAATTTGGGTGTCTGGAGAATTTGGAATATTGAGATGTGCAAATAAAGAGATAAGTTACATTATGAGTTCCCGACCATGTCTTTTGGGATGACAAATGCCTCAGCAGCTCTTATGGATTTGATGAACCGAGTGTTCAGGCCTTATTTTGAGTTGCTCGTGATAGTCTTCATTAATGACATATTGATATACTCCCACAGCGAGGAGGAGCATGAGAAGCACCGCATAATCTCTATTTAGACTCTGAAAAATAGTCAAATATATGCCAAATTTTTAAAGTGTGAATTCTGGCTAAGTTCAGTTGCATTCCTGGGTCATATTGTGACGACAGAAGGTATTCAGGTTGATCCGAGAAAGATCGATGCAGTAAAAAACTGGCCCAGACCAGCATCAACCACATACATCCGGAGTTTCTTGGGATTAGCAGGTTATTATCGACGGTTTGTGGAGGGGTTTTCATCTATTGCAACCCCGATGACCAGATTGACCCAGAAGATTGTCCAGTTCGAATGGTCAGATGTATGTGAGGCGAGCTTTCAGAAGCTCAAAACAACCTTGACCACAACACCGGTGTTGGTTTTTCCCAAAGGTTTAGAACCTTATACTGTTTATTATGATGCTTCCTGTATTGGGCTTGGTGCAGTATTAATGCAGGATGGCAAGGTTATTGCCTATGTTTCGAGGCAGTTGAAGATTCATGAAAAGAACTACCCAGTTCACGACTTGGAGTTGGCGGCGATTGTTCACACATTGAAGATTTGGAGGCATTATTTGTATGGTGTGGCATGTGAAGTATTCACTAATCATAAGAGCCTTCAGTACCTGTTTAAGCAGAATGAGTTAAATTTGAGGCAGAGAAGATGGTTGGAATTGTTGAAAGATTATGACATCACCATTTTATATCACCCGGGAAAGGCAAATGTGGGGGCCGATGCTTTGAGCAGGAAGTCAGCCAGTATGGGCAGTCTTGCTTATATTCCGGTCAGCCAGAGGCCGCTTGCTATGGACGTTCAGGCCTTAGCCAATCGCTTTGTGAGATTGGGTATTTCTGAGCCTAGTCGAGCGCTAGCTTGCATGGTCGATCGCTCTTCATTATTTGAGCGTATCCGCGATCGATAGTTTGATGATCGCCATTTATGTGTCCTTAAACACACGGTTTAAGCGAGGAGGTGCCAACCAGGTCACCTTAGATGCTGATGGAGTTATGATATTGCAAGGGCAAATTTGTGTGCCATATATTGATAATCTTCGAGAATTGATTTTGTAATAAGCTCACAGTTGCCGGTATTCTATTCATCCAGGCGCAGCAAAGATGTATCAGGAGTTGCGGCAACAATACGGTGTTCAGTATAGTCTCCCATATTTGCTTTTGTGTGTTCTGTTTCCCTGTTTTCTGAGGAAGTCTATGTTAGTGTGCGAGCTGAGTATTTCCTCCTAGAGTTCGCCTTACTTTTTGTATCGCGTTCGTATTGATAGAGTACTGGCACATTGTGGCGTCTTGTGGGATTTTTTATTATGTCTAAGGTGGCTTATTTCCTGAGCAGTTCGTACTGGGTGAGACGAGGTTACTAGATTTGGGGTCAGTGCAAACTGATTATATAAAGTATATTATAGAGCAAAGATCATTCTTTGGTTTGGGACAAGGTAATGGAACTCGTCAAGAGTATGGATAATGAATTGTTGATTCAGCAGTTGGTTATGAATTTCAGCACATCTCTTTAGTCGTATCAGTGTTGTAAAACCTAGAGCAAGACCTGTATAGGTCATGAGATGCAAGGGAAGCATCAGCTTTGTGTAATTTTGACTATTATGTTTAAAGAATGTTATTGTGGTTCTATGAGTAAAGTGATGCAAAGTGTGAATTCAACAAAGTTATGCATTACTGTTTGGGTACAGCATGTGGAGATTGATATGGTGGTCGTATGATGGAAACAGACTTGGCAGGAAATTCAGGATGTTGGAATTTTGCCTAATGGCTTATTTGCTTGAATAAAGAATTATATATACAGAATTATCGAGCTAATGTTCTCAACTGAGTAGTGGTAGCACCGGAGGGTGCATGATGTGTTAAACAAGTTATTCCAGACTACATCGCTGTAGTTCTCAGCACGTTCGAGGACGAACGTATATTTAAGTGGGGGAGATTGTAATAACCCGACCAGTCATATTGAGTTCCAGCGCGTCATTCAGCAGTTGAGGCCATGAGAAAATTCATCTCAGGTATATGACTTGCGTGTATGGTCAGAATTAAAACTCAGGAAGTTTGGAGGCAAATCTAAATGGCAATTTTCATTGTGAAAGCTTAAGTTAAGGAAATGAACTAGGATTGGAATTTTGAGTAAATGACATTGGAATCGGGATTCGGAGGTTCCAGTAGGTTCGTATGATGACTTCGGAATTGGGCGTATGCCCGGATTGAGTTTTGGATAACCAGGAGCATTTTGGCGACTATTGTGGAAGATAACATTTTAGAAGAAATTGCATCAATTTGGCTTAAAATACATTTCAGTGTTATTAATGTCCGTTTGGGATTCTGAGACTGGGAGTAGCTCCGTATGGTGTTTCAGGATTTGGGAGCGCGATCGGAAGTGAAATCGGAGATTCGTAGGTCATTTTGAAGTCATTTGGTTAAATATAGAAATTTGAAGGTTTTTTGAGAAAATTCGACCGGAAGTGGAAATTTTGATGTCGGGGTCGAAATGCGATTCCAAAAGTTGGTGCAAGTCCGTAATGTCGAATGTGACTTGTATACAAAATTTGAAGTTATTTCGGAATGATTTTGGTTAGGTTTGAGACACTTAGTTTCTTTTAAGGAAGCTTAAGTTGGAAAAGTCAACCGGATATTGACTTATGTGTTACAGGGCTTCAAATGCAAATTTTATGGTTCGGATTACTTCGTTAGGTGGTTTGGGACTTAGGAGTGTGTCCGGAATATTTTTGTGATGACCGGTGTATGGTTAAGCTTGAATAGGCAAAGTTAGTATTTTGGCGAATTCCGGTTGATAGGTGAGATTTTGATATGAGGGTCGGAATGAAATTCCGAGAGTTTCCGTAGCTTCATTATATCTTTTTGGACTTGTCTGCAAAATTTGAGCTCATGCGGAGTAGTTTTGACATGTTTCGGCATCGGATTTAAAATTTAAAATAATTCTTGGATTTAAGGCTTAAGTCATTGATTTTGATGTTATTTTGGCGATTTGATCGCTCCAGCAAGTTCGTATGATTTTTTTGAGTCAGTGTGCATATTTGGTTTGGAGCCCCGAGGGCTCGGGAGTGTTTCAGAGGTGCCTTGGAGTGATTCGGACTTAGAAAAAAATTCAGAAAATTTGGAGAAATAGTACCCCCATGTACCCCCATGTGAACAATATCATGTATAGTACCATGTGAACAGTAACACGGGTGAACAGTACACACGGGGTGAACAATACCCCAAAAATTTCTGGGCAGATTAACTTTGGAAGTTCCGAAAATATCTTCCATTTTTGTCAAATTGGAGCTCGGGAAGAGGCGATTTTCGGGAGATTTTTAGAGAAAATAATGGGGTAGGTGTTCTTATCTTAATTTTGGTTATATTAGTCGAATCTATTGCAAGTTTTGGCATTAAATTTGTGAATTTAGCGGGAAAACCTTAGAAACCCTCTAGAATAGATTTGAGGGTCGAAATGTTATCGAAATTTAGTAATTTTGGTTTGGTTGAACTCATATCGGAATGGGTGTTCGGATTTTGCAAGTTTTTTCGGGATTCGAAATGCGGGTCCCACTATTGAATATTTAAATAAATTTCGAATTGTATCTGGAAAATTAATAAATTTATTGTCCAATTTATTCCTAGGAAAAGCGGTGCTTAAGGATTGAGTTGGCCTTAAACCTTCGAGATAAGTGTTTGATCTATCCTAGCTTGAGGGAATCAGAGTTGAGTCTATATGCTAATTGCTATGTGTGGAGTCCGACGTATAGGCATGGTGACGAGTATCTATACGTTGGGGGTCGAGAATGACCGTGAGTCATAAATTAATTAAACTTTTAATAATCTTACGTGATTAAATGACAGGAAAGATTATTGGTTTCATACCGGTAATACATATATTTTGTTGATATATTATTATTGGTTTCATACCGGTAACATATATATATTTTGTTGATTTATTATTATTGGTTTCATACTGGTAACATATATATATATATATATATATATATATATATATATATATATATATATATTTCGTGGTTTATTATTATTGGTTTCATACAGGTAACATATTACATTGCTTATTGTTATTGGCCATAGCGCCAGTGACATATTGTGAACTAAGTTGATATTTTAATGGGAGCGGGTGGTACGCCTACCACAAGATATTAATGAAATGGGAGCCGGAGGTACACCTATCACAAGATATTAATAAAATGGGAGCGGGTGGTACGCCTACCACAAGATATTAATGAAATGGGAGCGGATGGTACGCCTACCACAAGATATTAATGAAATGGGAGCTGGTGGTACGCCTACCATAAGATATTATTGAAATGGGAGCGGGTGGTACGCCTACCACAAGATATGAAATGAAATGGGATCGGGTTGCACGCCTGCAACAAGATGATTTGAACTTGAAAGTGAATTAAATTTCTTTATTTCATTCCTGCCAATAAACCTTGTTGTTACCCCAGAACATGTTTTCCCTTCCCAAATATTAAATATTATTGCCTGTGATTTAGCTTTATATATGCATATTTTGAACTGTACAGGTTTATGTGAGTGTCTGGTCCTAGACTTGTCTCTAATTCGCCGGGATAGGTCGGATACTTACCAGCATATGGGGTCGGTTGTGCTGATTCTACACTCTGCGCTCTTTTTGCGCAGATTCAGGTTTTGGACAGCAGCAACAGCCGTAGTGTGGGTGTTAGCTTTTGATCATCGAGACACCGAGGTAGCCTTACTGGCGTCCACAGGATCCGGCATCCCCTATATCTTTATTTCCAGTCTGTTATCTCATATATTCGAGACAAACAATATTTTATTTCTTTCAGATGGTTGTGTGTATTATTCTTAGATGTTCATGAGTATTGTGACACAAGTTCTTGGGTAGTGTTTTATGTTGGAATTTCACTATCGCATCTAATAAAATTTTGTTAACTCTTCTGCTAAATTTATTATTTCGCTTAAATTTTTAATATTGTTAATAACAGGTTTGAATAAGTATTGTTATAAAGAAAAACATAAGTTTGAGTTGGCTTGCCTAGCTCCTGTTAGTAGGCGCCATCACGACCCTCGATGGTGGGAAATTCGGGTCGTGACAAAAGTGCAGTTTAATTGCTCGAGGCCGAGCAATGGGTTAAGTGTGGGGTGTTGATGATAGGCAATCATTACGTATTTTAGTCGCTTATTACACTCGAGTTTACTGCACTTTAATTGAATTTGAGCTTTTATTGCTAGTATTTTGCACTAATTGTGTGTTTTATGTCTTGTAGGTATGATTTCGAGCTATATAGATTTTATGGAATGATTATAAGTGATTTGAAGCTTTGAAGTCTGATTAAAAGCTCAAGAAGTTAAGTCGGGATCATGCCGGGGGTCAAATTTGATAGTTGAGAACAAACAAAGACTCGATGAGGCATATTGTGCACTGTCTAATAAAATAGGCATAACGTTTTGCTCAGAACTCTGTTTGGGCTCCATAATATAGGGTTGGAAAGCTAACTCAAGTGGATACATCTTTCATGTTGTGAGGTTTTCCAAATTCCAAACGAAACTGGGTAAAACACCGTGGTTTCACCGCGACCACAGTAGAACCGCGACAGAAAATCAGAGAGCTGATCTGGCCGCGGTCGTGCCGCTCCAAGCGTCAAAAAGGAGTCCTATTTCGTCCGGACAATTTTATTTCGGCCCTACACTATTCCAACTTGTATAAAAGGGGTCCTAAACCTATTTTGAGAGGAGGGGACATATTTGTGATATAGATTTGACCTAAGGAGGCAGAGAACACACTGGGAGCAAGGCGGAGAATTCTTCTACGTATTTTTCCTTTCTCTTCCTATATTTCATTGTTGGTTATGATTTTTAATATTGTAGTTTTATATACTATTATAAATAAATAATTTATTATCTAAGTTTTAATGGGATCTTTTGTAAGATAAATTCTTGTTATGTTTTTATATAATTGAGCCATAGTTTTTCTCTATTTGTTCAACTACGTTCATATTATGGTTGGTTGAACGGCTCTCAATTAGCTGTGCCTATTTAGTATACATAACTCAGGAGAGAGTTCATAGTTAGTTAATTGTTGAACATCACTCCCAAAGTATAAGAGGGATCTATAACCGGGGGTTTAAAAGCTGGATTAGCGACAACGAAGCCTTGTGTGCGATATGAAGTGAGTTGTATTAAAAGCCAACAAGCGTATCTCGGGAGAGTGCGTCTAGTAAATTTTCGTAATTACTCGGGAGAGATTTACGGTAATAAGAGTGCTCATGATCGGTAGAGAATGCTTAGGAGAAATTATAGAAGCATAGCGGGAAAGATTCCGGTAATTGCGGAAATCATAACTTTAGATCTCCTTAATCTTATCTCTAACTCTTAGTATCTTTAGTTGTTAATTTATTATTTTAATTTGTTAGTCAGTTCGTTAAATAGAAGAATCTTAATATTTATAAGTTAGGAATTGTTCAAGCTTGTCTTCTTGGTGATAGTGAACAGCTGTAGCTAAGCCTTAATTCTATGTGGGATTCGACTCCGGGCTTGTAAACCGGATTATATTTGCAACGACCGCATTGTCCTTTTATAAGGCATAATTGAGCGTAATCATCCATTTAGAAGTAGCTCATTACAAAAATTGGTCAATTGATAAAATATTACTAGTATTAGCCAAAATGTCCAATAAGCTATTTGTAGCAAAAAAAAATTAAATTTTTACTTTCTTTTTGAGTGAGTGCTATTAGAATAGATTTGGTATCTCTTAAGGAGCTTGAATCTCAGTTTTGGGATGATTTGGTGAAGTTTTAAGGTGGTTTGAATTGAAAATTCGAAGTAAAAACTAAATCTGAAAAAAATGATACGTGTATCACACTGTGTATTACATATGCATCATATTTGTATCGATTGTGCATCACATGTATATCCATGTATATTTGTGTGTGAGATACATGCGTTATACATGTTTGGTACATGTGTCACAGAAGAGTTTTTTAACATCGATTTAATTGTGAATTTTGATACAAAACCAGTCCAAATTGCCTCCAATCTTCCTCAAATTTTATATATTGACTTATCTATATGTTTTCAATGAATTTTGACTATACCCATTAAAAAAGTTCTTGTTTTTTTCGATTTTTGGAATATTGGCTAGAGATTGGTAAGTTGAAACTTATATGTGCCCGTGCAAGACAGCATGTTAAGTATGCAAAATATCTACTTTCCTAGTTATCGACTCTTCCTAGATTTGTTTGTAGCCTAAATAATATCTGTGGTGATCAGTTTAATTCTCGTGCATTACCAACTTTATGATAATTAATGTTATATTATGTAGGTACATTCTCAAAAATCATTTAAACTAATAGCATATTTGGCCAAGCTAAAAAAATTAACTTATTTTGGTATTTTTTTTCAAAAGTATTTTTGGTGAGAAGCGGTTTGTGTTTGACTAACTAATATGAAATCACTTCTGAGCAACAGTTCGTGTATGACCAAGCTTTTAAAAAGTACTTCTAAGTGTAATTTTTTTTTAAAATGCTTCTCAAAAATACTTCAACTTTGATAAACAAAAATACCTTTTTAAATAAAAAAAAGTACTTTGAACTTGGAACAAGCATGATGATGATAGACTATAATTACGTATATTAGTCGCTTATTACACTCGAGTTTACTGCACTTTAATTGAGTTTGAGCTTTAATCGCTAGTGTTTTGCGCTAATTGTGTGTTTTATGCCTTGTAGGCGTGATTCCGAGCTATATAGATGTTATGGAATGAATTTAAATGATTTGAAGCTTTGAAGTCTAAGTAAAAGCTCAAGGAATTAAGTCGGGATCATGTGAGGGGTCAAATTTGATAGTTGAGAACAAACAAAGACTCGATGAGGTATATTGTGCATTGTCTAGTAAAATGGACATAACGTTTTGCTCAAAACTTTGTTTGGGCTCCATAATATATGGTTGGAAATATAACTCAAAGGGATACAACTTTTATGTTTTGAGCTTTCTCAAATTCTAAACGAAATTGGGTGAAATTTCGCGGTTTCACCGCGACCGCAGTAAAACCACGGCAGAAAATTAGAGAGGTGTTCTAGCCGCGGTTCTGCCGCGTTTTGGCAGCGGTCGCGCCGCTCCAGGCGTAAAAAAGGAGTCCTATTTCGTCTGGGACAAGTTTATTTCAGCCCTACACTATTCCAACTTGTATAAAAGGGGTCCTAAACCTATTTTGAGAGGAGGGGGACATATTCTTTACAAAGATTTGACCTAAGGAGGCAAAGACACAATAGGAGCAAGGCTTGGGAATTCTTCTACAAGTTTTTTCTTTCCTCTTCCTATTTTTTATTGTTGGTTATGACTTTTAGTATTGTAATTTTACATTCTATTATGAATAGCTAATTTTTTATCTAGGGTTTTGATGGAACCTTTTGTAGGATAAATTCTTGCTATGTTTTTATATAATTGAGTCGTAGTATAATCTTTATTTGTTCAACTATGTTCTTGTTGTAGTTAATTGAAGAGCTCTCAATTAACTGTGCCTATTTAGTATGCATAACTAGGGAGAGAGTGCATATTTAGGTAATTGTTGAACAACACCACTCCCAGATTATATGAGGGATCAATAACCGAGGGTTTAAAGGAGGGATTAGGGTTAACGAAGCCTTGGGTGCAATCTGAAGTAAGCTGTATTAAAAGCCAGCTAGCGTAGCTCGGGAGAGTGCGTCTAGTAAATTGTCGTGATTACTCGGGAGAGATTTACGGTAATAAGAGTGCTCGTGATCGGTAGAGAATACTTAGGCGAAATTATAGAAGACATAGCGTGAAGGATTCCGACAATTGGGGAAATCATAAATCTAGACCTCCTTAATCTTGTCTCTAACTCTTAATATCTTTAGCTGTTAATTTATTATTTTAATTTATTAGGCAATTAGTTAAATATAAAAATCTAAATATCTATAACTTAGGAAGTATTTTAACTTGTATTGTTAGCAATATTGAACAATTGTAGCTAAACTTAGTTCTCTGTGGGATTCGACTCCGGACTTGTAAATCGAATTATATTTACAACGACCGCATTGTCCTTTTATAAGGAATAGTTGAGTGTGATCTAGGGGTGTGCATTTGATTTATCGATTCAATTTTGACCCTTATCGATTATCGATTTGAACATATGCTTATCGTTATCATAATAAGATTTCGATTTTTTCGATTTCGATTTATCGATTTTTGGGGCTTATCGATTCGGTTATCGATTACACCAATAAAAAAATTTTCGCGATTCCACAAAAAGTATATCGCTACAAACACGCATAACTAATATGAACAAAAGAAACTAAAATAAGAAGAGCATCGTTTATAACATAAATATTGTGTCAACAAGCACATGAAACGAAATTAAAGTAAGGGATCAAATGTATGCTACCAACACTGCAACAGTATAAAAAAATAAAATATATCATCACGGCTAATTTTACTTTCCATTAATTTGAACTTTATTTCCTTGAGCTTTAAATATGATCATTCCTTAAATGTGGTAGAGGAAATATAGCGCTAGAGACTTAGGGTAAAGGAAATGGTATTATAAACTATTTTAAAAAATTATAAAAAATTATAAAAAATAGTGTATGTTATCAGTTTATCGATAAATCGATAAATCGGAAAAGACATAATCAAAATCGAAATCGGTAACTCGATAAGGAAAATTTTTAAATCGAAATCGATAAATCGATAACAAATAATCGATTCGATTTATCAATAAACTGATTCGAATGCACACCCCTAGTGTGATCAGATTTTGGCGCTGTTGTCGGAAACTAACGGTGTAGCTGTAGGTGTGCATATTACTAGGTTTCAAGTTTGAACATTTATTTTTGTTTTTATTTTTTTGTATTTGATTTTTTGTATTTGATTTTTTTTCTCTTTTACTTGTTGATTGAAAAAGATATGTCATCATGGAATTATGAAGGTTTTGATGTTGGTAGTCTACTTTTAATCCTCCTTATGCATATTGTGAAGAAAACCACTTAGGAAAAAATTATCAAAATATTCCGAGAGCGAGTTTTGTGCTCCAACTCAATCCTCTGTGTGGAATGTGTGTGATATGTGTGGTGGTCAAGATAGCCACTTTCACGGTTGTGCTTATATTTCTTACCTCCCCTCAACCCCTTATTTTGATGGTTATTTTTTTTCTGGTGAAGTTAATAGGAACAAAGAACCTATGGAAGCTGACCTAAAAAAGATCGAAGATATGTTAAAGTCCATTTTGGAACAACAGAGTAAATTACAACTGAAGATAGAAAGGCAGGAGGAAATTATTCACAACTTGAAAGTTCACATAAGTCAACTGGTTGAAGTTTTTAATGCTCAACAAGCCAGTATTGTGAATAGTATCCAAGAAGAGCAGGAATTAGATACAGAAATTGAGGAGCTAGAGGAAAAGGCTAGTGTAGAACACCAACAATCAACTGCACTAGATTTTGAGGATGTCGATGTTGTAGAAGAGATACTAGATTCAACCAAGGATATTGAGGATACATATTTTGTTGACTCTATTGCTATCAGTGTTGATAATGTACACAGTCCCAATGTTCATGTAGTTGAGCGCATTGATCCTCACTCTAAGCATTTTTTCACATTGTGTTTAGATTATGATATGGACATAGAGTCGTCCGAGCCACTTGAGTAGTCAAGGAATGAGGAATAAAGTGCTTACATTCTGGAATTCTTCTTGCCAGAAAGTCGGGATTACACACCTCATCTAAAGGTCAAGAAGTGCAGAATACTACATTATTTTATTGGGCCAGTCAGATTCGTTCCACCACCCCAGGAGCATGATCATAGAGCAGAATCAAAACTTGGGGTCCAATTCATAAGCTCGAGGTGGAGGGAAAAAGTGATTCGAGTCGTGCCACGACGTTAAATCAAGCGCTTGTTGGGAGGCAACCCAGCTTTGTTGTTTCTATTTTTCTTATTGTATTATTTTTGTTGTGTCAATTTTTATTTTCTAGTATCATGGAAAGCAAAGGTATTGGAAGGATGTAACAACAAACCAAATGGTTGGAAATAAGTGTGAGGTACCACTCGAAGGACCAAGATTGGGAGAAGTCTGAGTACTCCATGAGCTGCAATGCTTCGGCCTTTGACCTACCAGGGAGTCTCTTTTACCCTTTTATTAGTTATGGTGTGCATTGAGGATAATGCAAAATTTTAAGTGTGGGGTGAGGAGATTGTCTGGATAACTTTCTACGCAATTTTAGTTTTGTTAGTTTAATTGAATAATTTTTTTTAGAAAAAATGAAAAAAAGGGATTTGACTTTTTTCGACGATGTATCTATTAGACAATTTTCGTGAGGGATTTAAGTCTAAAGAAAAAGTAAAAAAAAAATTCTTTTGTTAGGTAGTATAATAATTACCCCTTAGTTTTTCTTTAAACCACAGTTCTTTTCCAAGGTTTTTATTTGAACCGGGTGTAGTTAGTCTTTTTAGGAAGAGGAGCCCTTGTGTTGTGTTTTGAATTAAACCAATATCTCTTGACTTTGTTATGCCTTGAGAATAATTAGTACTTTTTGTGACTCTTAGGCTCAATTTTTGACTCTTGTAGAAGTGCCTTAAATTGTATGATCTTAACATTACTTAACTGCTTTGACTAGCGTGTCTTGGTGATCCAATGTTGGGTGAGTTATGCGCCATGTGTGCGTGAGGTTTGTTGTATTCTGTGCATTGCATTTGATGTCTAGAACTTGCCCCGTGTGTTTGCAAAGCGAAATTGTAGTTTTATTCAGTCTAGAAAGTGATATAGGCATTTATTTGTTGAGCCAGATATGTATATTTTACCCACCTAATTGTTATGTATCGTAGTTAACCCATTTGAGGCTGTAATCTTGTTTCTTTGACAACCACATTACAAGCCTTACTCATTTATTTGAATTAACCATCTATTTGATTCATTGTAACCTCTCATGAGCACTTGAATTGTTATGAAATTTGTAAAAGTTAAAGAATGGAGTGGTTGGTTTGGCTTTTGAGTGGAACTAATTGAACAAGGAGAAAGGTGCACTGATTTGAAAAGCAAGAGCCACTTGAATTGAAAAAGAAAAAAAAAATAGTTACATTGCTGTGGAAAAAAAATCTTTGATAGTGGTGATTCTTGATATAATTGTGCTTAAATAATCTGGGAGTTGATGTATATTGATGTGAAGGTGGAGTTTGGCTTGACATAAGTATGAGGTTTGAATGTTAAAGTATATGTATTAAAGTGCTTAGGGAGGTGTAGTCACTCTTATATCTAAATGTATCATACCCGTTCCGTAGCCTACATAAGTCCTAATTGATCCTAGATTGAATAAGCTTAATTAGTGGAGTAGTAAACTACGGGCAAGCTTATGGTGCATCTTTTGTTGCGTATGTATGTTAATTCTGAGAGTGATTTAATTCTTTCTATCTTGAGTTCCTATGTGTTCTTAAATTTTATTGCGTGGAACTACTCTTTTTTGTTGTGTGAGTGCACTTGATTCATGAAGGAAGGGTAATGTCAGTGCACTCTATGTTAGAGAAATTAGGTGAGTTGTGAATAATGCGTGGTACTTGTGAGTCAAATCTTGAGGTGAAGAAGTAATGTTTTTGTGCTTAGTCTATTTTAAATACTCTTGGTGTGAAGAGTTAGGAGAATTATTTAAAAAGGTCGTGTATATAAAAAGTGTAGTTTGATTGCTCGAGGATGATCAATGGTTTAAGTATGGGGTTTTAATAATAGGCTGTAATTTCGTATTTAGTCGCTTATTATTCTCGAGTTTACTGCACTTTAATTGAGTTTGAGCTTTAATCGCTAGTATTTTGCGCTAATTGTGTGTTTTATGCCTTGTAGGTGTGATTACGAGCTATATAAATATTATGGAATGAATTTAAGTGATTTGAAGCTTTGAAGTCTAAGTAAAATCTCAAATAATTAAGCCGGGATCATGTCGGGGGTCAAATTTGATAGTTGAGAACAAACAAAGACTCTATGAGGCATATTGCATACTGTCTAGTAAAATAGACATAACGTTTCGTTCAAAACTTCGTTTGGGCTCCATAATATATGGTTGGAAAGATAACTCAAATAGCTACAACTTTTATTTTTAGAGTGTTTCCAAATTTCAAACTTAACTGGGTGAAACACCATGGTTTCACCGCGACTGTAGTAGAACTGCAGCAGAAAATCAGAGAGGTGATCTGGTCGCGCCACTCCAACCGTCGAAAAGGAGTCCTATTTCATCCGGGACAAGTTTATGTCGGACCTACACTGTTCCAACTTATATAAAATGGGTTCTAAACCTATTTTGAGAGGAGGGGGACATATTTTTGACATACATTTGACCTAAGGAGGCAAAGACACAATAGAAGCAAGGCTTAGGAATTCTTCTACAAGTTTTTCTTTCCTCTTCCAATTTTTCATTGTTAGTTATGACTTTTAGTATTGTAGTTTTACATACTTTTATGAATAGCTAATTTGTTATGTAAGGTTTTGATGGAACCTTTTGTAGGATAAATTCTTGTTATGTTTTTATATAATTGAGTCGTAGTATAATCTCTATTTGTTCAACTATGTTCTTGTTGTAGTTAATTTGAGAGCTCTCAATTAGCTATGCCTATTTAGTATGCATAACTCAGGAGAGAGTTCATATTTAGGTAATTTTTGAACAACACCACTCCTAGATTATATGAGGGATCAATAACCGAGGGTTTAAAGGCGCGATTAGGGATAACAAAGCCTTGGGTGCAATCTGAAGTGAGCTGTATTAAAAGCCAGCTAGCGTAGCTCGGGAGAGTGCGTCTAGTAAATTGTCGTGATTACTCAGGAGAGATTTACGGTAATAAGTGTGCTCATGATCGGTGGAGAATACTTAGCAAAATTATAGAAGACATAGCGTGAATGATTCCGACAATTTGGGAAATCATAACTCTAGACCTCCTTAATCTTGTCTCTAACTCTTAATATCTTTAGCTGTTAATTTATTATTTTAATTTATTAGTAAATTAGTTAAATATAAAAAATCTAAATATCTATAACTTTGGAAGTATTCTAACTTGTCTTCTTAGCAATATTGAACAGATGTAGCTAAACCTTAGTTCTCTGTGGCATTCGATTCCGGCTTGTAAACCGAATAATATTTGTAACGACCGCATTGTCATTTTATAAGGCATAGTTGGGAGCGATCATGTGACCAAATAGGCTGTAAAATTCGTACTTAGCAATTAAAATTAGAAGATTATCATTGAATATAACACACCTCTTTGGTTGCATAATGGATGTTCCCTTTCTCTTTATTTGGTATTAGTACGAGAACGAGAAAGATGTTAAAATTTCGCAATTTAGGATGTGTTTCGTACAACGGTGTATACGGTACCTCGATTTACTATTTGATCGAGGTCAGAAGTTTGCATCAAAAGTCGGCCTCGCAGTGGATCAGACCGAAGCACGGGGATAAGGTATTAAGTTTGAGGACCGAGGTACTTGTCAAAATCGAGAGTAGTAGCGATCGAGACCAAATGAGACAGACATCAAGCAATCACAATAATAGAGAGGCGAGATATCGTAACCAGTCAAAGATCATGGCGTAAATCTCAAAACATATCAAATCAAGGGCAATTGCTTAGCTAATTATGTGATTTACTTCCGTAATTAGAATTGTATCATAGATATGATTCCTCTACTATATAAAGAGGGTCCTAATAATTTTATAACTACCTTACATTCACGCATATCAAAGGAATACAATTCTTTCTAGCTTATATTTTCTTCATTAGATTGTTATATTTTCAATTGTTCTTGCACCAATCAGTTCGAGGGTATTTAAGCTCGAAGGCTGAATTCCGTTCAAACACCGATTTGCTTTATATTATTATTAATTTTTATTATTAATCTTTACATTTATCAATTGATATTAGATGAAATTACGTGTCCTAAAACTATATTATGAGTTTAATTTTTATTCAACTTTAAGGGTAAACATTTTGGTGCCCACCGTGAGGCTAAGAATAATAGTGATTGCCTATATTAATTCTCGTAACACACACTTATTTACACTTATTCTTGCAAGTGTCTTTGATTTCAGGAATCAACATGTCAGACAGACAATGACTTTGGACATCATGGCGAGAACGAGAACATTGTCGTCCCAAAAACGGAGTACCTCCAGTCAACCCCGATGGACCACCGGTGAAGACCCAATCGATGCCACCTCTCGTATTTCTATTAACACAAATTTGGGCATGGACCCTGAAAATAGAGTCTGCAGATATGCCCAAACAGCTGACCAGAACGTACAGAGCGGTGAAGAAACCGGAATTAGCCTCCGAATGGTATTCAATATAATGTAGATTCAACACGATGCAATACCGAAACTCCAAAATCGAAATTGAGCACTAAGCTGAATTGATCTCGAAACATCACAGAGGTCTTCCGTAGAGTCGAACATGCACCAAAGAAATCAAATGCTATTGAATCGGGGACTGATCGCGCCATTATGATGATGCTCAAGGAGATCATTAAACGGATCGAATCAGGTGAAAGAAAATTGAGGCTAATGATAAAAAGGTAGAAATGTACAACTCACGAGTTGACAAAATATCGGGGTCACCCCCGATTCTAAAGGGTCTGGATTCGAAGAAGTTCGTGCAAAAGCCTTTCGCTCCAAGTGCGGCTACGAAGCCCATCCCGAAGAAATTTCGTATGCCATAAATTTCCAAATACAATGGGACCACTGACCCTAATGAGCACGTTACTTCTTATACATGCGCAATAAAGGGGAATGAACTAGAAGACGATGAGATCGAATCCCTTCTATTGGAAAAGCTTGGAGAGACTTTATTGAAAGGGGCGATGATATGGTACCATAACTTGCCGCCCAATTCCATTGATTCCTTCACCATGCTTGTAGAGTCGTCCGTGAAGGAACACACCAGAGAAATAAAGGTTGCTATTAGGAATTCAGACCTCTTCAAAGTGAGACAAAAGGACAAAAAATGTTAAGGGAATTCGTATCTCGGTTCCAGATGGAACGCATGGACCTACCCCCCTCCCGGTCACAGACGATTGGGTCGTTCAAGCCATCTTGAACGAGCAAAGCTCGATAACATCACGAAAACTAAAGTAGAATTTAATTGAATATCCAGTTGTGACCTGGGCCGATGTATATAATCGATATCAGTCGAAGATTGGAGTTGAGGATGATCAATTGGGAACACCTTTCGGTTTTATTTACTGAAATAGGCCTGTCGGCAGAATTCACAAGGATATCGACAGAGAACCACGATCGTTACCAATCATACAATGTAGATCATAAAACCAGCAGCCTGGGATGTAATCCTATTCGAAATGCTCAAATGAATGATTGAGGACAGAGCTCCTGTGGGCTCATGAGTAAAAGTGGTTTCGATAAATATGTCGAGCCCAAAGAAACACCACGACTATCATAATAAAACTTCAACATCGATGTATCAGGTATTGTGTCAGCCATTAGAATGATCAAGGATATTAGATGGCCCATACCCCTATAGATAGATCCAGCTTAAACGAACCCTAATCAAATATGCAATACCATGATACCCATGGGCATAAAACTGAAGAATGCGGACAACGGAGGGAGGAGGTAGCTCGTTTATTCAACGAGGATCACATTCGGGAGTTCTTAAGTGATCGGGTATAGAATCACTGCAAAAAATGGGGATTGAACAGGAAAAATGAGTATGAAGAGCCACACTATGTGATTCACATGATCGTTGGAGGGGTCGATATTCCTCAACGACTGGTATTCAAATGCACAAAGGTGGCAATCATAAGGGAAAAGCAAACCCAGGACTATTTACTAGAAGAAACCTTGTCTTTCAACAATGAGGATGCAGGAGGGATCAAATAACCTCACAATGACGCACTGGTAATATAAATCCTTATGAATAAGATTTCAAGTTAAACTTGTATTAATTGATCTAGGAAGCTCAACAAATATTAGTTGATCAAGGGTAGTAGCGCAACTTGGCCTCCAAGATCAAATCGTGCCAGCAACTCGGGCACTTAATGGCTTCAACATGACAAGTGAAACCACCAAAGGGGAAATCATTTTGCGAAATATGGTCGGGACCATCCAAGAAATTATCTTAATGTGATCGAAGGCGACATGATGTGCAATGCGTTGTTTGGGAGGCCTTAGATCCATAACATGAGGGTAGTACCCTCGATGCTTTCATCAAGTCCTGAAGTTCCCAACATCAGAAGGAATCAAAATGGTATACGGTAAACAACCCACCGCCAAAGAAATGGTTATAATCGATTATGTAGTACCAGTATTGGCGATTTCATCAATAAAGGAATCAGAGTCGAAGGGAAAGCGAGAAGTCAAATAGCAACCTCAGTAACCCGCCTCGGCTCGATCGGAGGAACGGGAAATTTTCGAGGACGATAAGTATATGATACCTCGAACCTTCATAATCCCTGATGATTCTGATTCAACAAAGTCAACGATTGAAGAGCTAGAACAAATTGTACTAATCGAGCACCTACCTGATCGAAAGGTATACCTGGGCACGGGGCTAACTCCCGAGATCAGGAAAAAACTCGTTCATTTCCTTATAAGTAACACTAATTTTTTTGCTTGGTCCCACTTAGATATGACAGGGATCCCACTGGAGATCAATACATATCGACTGAGCCTAGACCCGAAGTTTCGCCGGGTAAAATAAAAGAGAAGGCCCCTGTTTGAGGTAAAACATGCATTCATTAAAGACGAAGTAACAAAAGTACTCAATATAGGATCCATTCGGGAGGTAAAATATCTCGAATGGTTAGGATACATTGTTATAGTCCCTAAAAAGGGAAAGAAGCTTATAATGTATGTAGACTATAAGGATCTAAACAAGGCATGCCCTAAATATTCCTTCCTTTTGCCGAATATTGATCACATGATCGATGCCACGATCGGCCATGAGATCCTTTGTTTTCTTAATATCTACCCCGGGTACAATCAAATACAAATGAACCTGGAGGATCAGGAAAAAACTTCGTTCAACACTAAATACTGTATCGATTTCTATAATGTAATGCAGTTTGGACTCAAAAATGATGGTGTCATTTATCAACGTCTGGTAAATCGAATGTTCGAAGAAGAAATAGGTAAATCAATTGAGGTTTATATTGATGATATGCTAGTTAAGTCCCTGCGAGTAGAGAACCATTTGAAACATGTGCAGGAGACCTTCGACATACTGAGAAAGTACAACATGAAGCTTAACCCTGAGAAGTGTGCATTTTGGGCTGGTTCGGTCAAGTTCCCTGGCTTTATGGTGCCAAATTGGGGAATCGAAATCAATCACGATAAAATCAAGGCAATCTAAGACATCACAGTTGTAGATAATGTCAAAGCTATACAAAGGTTAACATGGCATATATCAAGCATGTGTCGATTTATTTCGAGGTCCTCGGACAGGAACCACCATTTCTTCTTACTGCTTAAGAAAAAGAGAAATTTCACATGGACCCCGGAATGTCCACAGGCCCTGGAGGAACTCAAAGGATACCTGGCGAGCCTGCCATTTCTTCACACTCTAAGGTGGACGAGTAACTTTACTTATACTTAGCGGTCTTAGGGGTTGAGATAAGCAAGGTCTTAGTTCGAGAAGAGCAAAATATGCTATTTAAGGTTAATTATGTTAGTCGGACCATAAGTGAAGCCAAGACCCAGTACCCACACTTAAAAAAATTACGCTTACTTTAATAAGTGTCTCTTGGAAATTAAAACTGCATTTTCATTGTCACCCAATTTGTGGTTTAACCACCTACCCATTTCGCAAAATTTTTCACAAGACTGAACTCTTGGGCCGATTGGCTAAATAGGCCGTCGAGATCAGCGAGTATGATATAGCGTATCAACCCCGAACATCCATCAAATCTCTAATCTTGGTAAACTTTGTGGCTGACTTTACGCCAGCTCTCGTACCCGAGGTCGAAAAGGAGTTATTGTTAAAATCAGGTACATTATCGAGGGTGTGGACCCTCTTCACAAACGGCGCTTCGAACGTGAAGGGGTATGGGTTGGGCATCATTTTGAAGCCACCCACAAGTAATACAATTAGACAGTTTAGACAGTCTGTTAGATGATGGTTCAGAACCAATAATGGCCGACAACAATTGACAGGCATTTAATGCCTCGATATACGAACTAACGGGATGTTTTAGTGACTTCTGTTGCTTACATCGTGAGGATGACATCATGGCAGGACGAGGTACAAAATCGAAGGTTCAATTCATTTCTTCGGATTACACTCTAAGAAACGAGAGGACTATCTGTATGCGACTAAAATCGGGCCTACCCGATTTTACTATTTGATCGAGGTCAGGGGATTGCATGAAAGGTCGGTCCATCAATGGATCAGACTGAAATACGAGGATACAGTATTGAGTTCGAGGACCGAGTTACCTTTCGAAATCGAGGCCAGTAGCGATCGAGACTAAATGAGCCAGACATCAAGCAAATCACAATAATAAAGAGGCGAGATACCCATAACTAGTCGAAGATCATGGCGTAAATATCGGAACAGGTCAAATCAAGGGCAGTTGTTTAGCTAATCATAGGATTTACTTTCATAATTAGAATTGTACCATAAATAGGTTTCTTCTACTATATAAAGAGGGTCGTAGTCATTTTGTAACTACCTTATATTCACGCATATCAAAGAAATGCAATACTTTCTATGTTATATTCTTGTTCACTAGATTGATATATATTAACTGTTCTTGTACCAATCAATTCAAGGGTATTCAAGCTCAAGAACTAAATTCTTTTCAAACATCGGTTCCTTTTATATTATTGTTAAATTTATTTTTTAGTGTTTGATACGGAAATTAAGGAAAATAACTTCTCAAGAGTATTCATAAATTATATGAATACAATAAACATGAAGCTATAAACATTCGAATTTCATAAACTTTCGAACCGCTAAACTATCGAAACCGCAAGCTTTCGAACCCTTAAACATATAAGTTTTAAACCCGTAAACTTTCAAACACATAAACTCCAAACTTATAAGTTTGAAACTTGTAAAATTTAGAACCTATATATCGAAAGATGCAAAAAGCTAAACCTGAAAATATATTAATAAATTATTCTTTTTCCGGGGTGAGGGGGGGGGGGGGGGGTAGAAAATCGAAAAAACAGAAATTTAAAAATTACAAAGCAAAAACTTTTTTTTTGTGTGGGGTGGGGGTGCAAGTGGGGGTGGATGGGTGTAAGGTTGATTGGTGAGGGTGAAAAAAAATTAAGAAGGGATCTTAAAAAATATTTTTCAATCTCTTGATAAAGAAATATCTTTTTTCGTACCAAACACACTCTTAATCCAAAAGTATACATCTGTTATAAAAGATGTAAGAATAAATAGGTTGAACTCAGATTGAAGTTCAGAGTGGATCGAACTCTTTTACTTTTGTGTAACCATATTCTTGCTCGGGCTTAGATTTTCTTGAAATAATTGGGTCGTGTTCAAAAAATGTTTTCAATTAAATTAAAATGAGTGGGAGATCACTATTTATTACCAATAACCCTTTTTATGATATTAACGAAGAAATTAATGTATCTAATTATTGGATTTCCCATAGAAAACAAGAGGGAAAGAATTCAGAAATAGTCAGATTTACGGTTGGTAATTGAAAAATAGCCACAGTTTCAAAAGTGATCGAAATTTAGCCATATATTCATGTAAAAATAAAATATGAATAAAAATACCCTAAAAATTCCGAAAAAATCCAGCATAATATGCTGAAATTCGAATTTTTTATATATTAGATTCCAGCATAATGTGCTGAATTTTATAATGTGTTGAATTTTTAACATAATATACTGGATGTTTACACGCAGGAGCTCGACAATTCAGCATATTATGCTGGAACTTTCCCTGTACTAAAGTTCCAACATAATATGTTGAAAGATTATGTGCAAGAACTCCATAATCCAACATATTATGTTGGAACTTTCTATACGAATAGTGACTATTTTTTAATGACCTTGCAAACGTTTTCAATTACCAGTTTAATTTAAAAACTAACTAGCTTGTGTTATTTTAACAAAATAAGATGGGCCTGTGACATGGACTTGGATCAACCTAGGCCCAGTCTGGATTCTAGGCCCAGACTAGTGAGATCTTCATAGCCCTAAATTACGAAAAAGCTGAAACTATTCCCTTTTTTGCCTTTTGAATACAAAAGGATTACTGGTTCATTAGTGATGAAAGAAAAATTAATCAAGGTTAAAGAAAGGAAAATAAAGGAGAAAAGGGGAGAAAATCTTACAAGATCAATTACGATTGGCTCGGGTTTGTTTAGAAAATGTGATTCGGGACTACATGTAGAGCAATTCGGCCGAAATAGATATCGACACCCATTAATTACTACAATATGAATCGTTTTTTTGGTTTACTCCCATTATCTCCAGTTTTGGATTAATTAATTCATTGACACAAAAAGTTTATGTGAGAAAATTAAGTAATTTAATTTTGGTGATCTCCACTTAAGCCAAACAGAGAAATGGAAAATATAATATATAACTTTGTTTAGCTCAAAAATTATATTCGTATTTTGTAAGCCTAAAAACAATCAAAAATATATGAGGTAAATCGTAATCAAATGTAATAAGCCCAAACGCAGATCTGTAAATGGATGATAAAAATAGATTTAGCTTAAGAAGGAAGCAATGGTTATGAACTCGAGAGAGAGAATAGAGACATAAATAGAGATTGTATTACTCGAGAATAATGATGATCCCCTTATACAAAGGGAAGGTTTCCTTTATATAGTAGGAAATCTTCCTCGAACCAATAAAAAAGGTATAAAGGTTGGCAGCTTCCACTCAATAAAAAAGTCGGGTACTAAACGACGTCGCCCCTTCTTTGCCGATTTGGGTCGCACCTTTGCTTGGATCGCCCTTATCATGGAGAGGTTGACGTGATAAACTTGTTTCGCAAATATCTCTAGGTGTCCCCTCAGACGCCTCGTTAAAAACCTCCCCGAGAAAACCCAACTAGGACAAAACTCGGGTAAGGGAAAAAGAGTACGACTGAGAAGATGCCTTTAGAAGTGGAAATACTTGAGGTGAGTAACATTACAGTTGCTTTGGAGCATTTTTCCTTCCATTGTTTCTCACTGGAACGCGCCTTTATTGGCTACTGCTATGATTTTATATGGTCATTCCCAGTTGGTGCCCAGTTTTCCTTCACTTGGGTCTTTGGATGCCAATGTCTTGGATTTGAGGACGTAATCCCCACCTTGAGTGGTATTATTTTGGCCCTCTTGTTGTAGTATCTTTCGACTTGTTGCTTTCGGGCCACCATTTTGATATGGGCCATTTATCTCCTTTCTCAGCTTCGTCGAGGTCTTGGAGTCTGTTGGCATTGTTTCCTGTTCCACTGGTGTGTGAATATCTTAGGCTTGGTTCGCCGACCTCGACGGGTATGACCGCGTCTGTTCTGTAGACCCGCGAGTACGTCGTTTCCCCTGTGCTGGATTTGTGGTCTGGTATGCCCATAATACCTCGGGTAGCAGCTCGAGCCATAGCCCTTTGGCGTCCTCGAGTTTCTTCTTCAGTATGTTTAAATTGTTTTGTTGGAGGATTTCGCTTGGCCGTTGGCGATATGGTGATATGGCATGCAAAGTATCCTTTTGATGAGACATTTCTCAAAGAATTCAGTCATTTTCTGACTGATGAACTGCCGTCCGTTGTCACAACTAATTTCTTTGGGAATGCCGAAGCGACATATAATATTTTTCCAGATGAAGGTGATTACCTCCTCTTTGCGTATTTGTGCGTACACACCTGCTTCTACCCACTTAGAAAAATAGTCAGTTAATACTAATAGAAATCGTACCTTTCCCCGTCCTACGGGTAGGGGGCCGACTATGTCCATTCCCCACTTGATGAAAGGCCATGGGGGAGGTGACTGAATGGAGGAGCTCTCCTGGTTGGTGTATCATGGGGGCGTATTTTTGCATTGCTCGCATTGGCGGAAGTATTCTACTGCCTCCTTCTTCTTGGTAGGGCTGTAGTACCCGGCCCGTATGATACATCGTACGAGGGCGTGATTTCTTATATGAGCACCGCACTGAACCTCGTGTACTTCTTCGAGTACCGGCGTTGTTTGGTGCGGCCCTAGGCACTTGGCCAAGGGTCCTCCAAACGTTCTCTTGTAGAGGTTGTTGTTTATTAAGCAGTATTGAGCGGCTTGCGTGCGGAGTTTCTTTGCCTCTTCTTGTCGGATGGCAGCGTCCCGTCATGTAGATAAGATACAAACTGGTTACGCCAGTCCCAAGTCAAATTTAAAGAGAATACCTCAGTGTGATCGATGGCGGGGTAGAAGAGAGTGACTACGGTCTCTTTGTTGAAGTTTTTAGTGGCCGTAGCCAGTGTTGCTAAACTGTCTTCTTCGATATTTTGTGCCCTTGGGATCTGTTCCAGGCTGCATTCATCGAATGTGGCTATTAACCTGCAGATCTCTGACTGGTATTTTTGCAGTCTCTATTCTTTGATCTGGTAAGTCTCTGTGACTTAGTTTACCACGAGTTGGGAATCGCAGTGGAGGATGAGTCGGCGGGCGCCATATTTTATAGCCAGATTCATACATGCAATAACGGCCTTGTACTCGGCCTTGTTATTAGTCATTTTTGGGCATCGTATGGACTGGAGAATTGTTTTGCCCGTGGGGACCTCGAGGACGAGTCCCAGTCCCGATCCAGATGCATTGGCGGCACCATCAGTGTAGAGGACCCACAGGTCGTTATTGGCTGAGGCATGTTGTGCCTCAAGTTCTGCTTTTGGCAGGAATTCTGTGCTAAAGTCGGCTAAAAAATCGGCCAGGACTTGCGAGTTAATTGCGGTTCTTGGAAGATATGAGATGTCGTGCTCGCTGAGCTCAATGTTAGAAAATACACTTAACGCTAGAGGGGGGGTGAATAGCGTTATAATAAAATTTAGCATAAACTTGCGGAAATTAAAATTTGCAGGAAATAAATAAGTGCGTTAAATAAATAAAAAGGAAAGAACGCACCGATATATTCTGGTTCACCACAACACGTGGCTAGTCCAGTCCCCGAGAGACTCTCTCGAGATTTTCCACTAACTTGTTAAGCTTACGGGTGCTCAACAAACCTTTACAACTTAAGGACACAAGCCTTAACACCTTTGCTCGGAGATACAACACTCCAAGACTTCAACCAAGGAAACACAAGTTCCTTACAACAAGAGAATCACAATTCTCTTACAAGTGTATAAAACACTAAACACTCAAACAAAATACTCCTTAATGAGTAGATATGAGTAAAAGAAGTAAGCTCTAGATCACAACAACTTTGGACAAGAATATGGCTCTCAAAAGCTTTATGAAATTGAATATAAATTGATAAACAAAAGTATGCAAGCTTATAGCAATGTAATGATCAGTTGTAGTATGTTGTTGTGTTTAAAACACTGAAGTGAAGCTGTATTTATAGTTGAAAAACTTGGCATTACCGTTGCCTAATTGCCAATTAAGAGTTGCTGATTTTACTCACTGACAATCGATTGTCAAACCCCAACAATCGATTGTCTGCCAGTCAGATCAAAATTCAATCCTAGATTTTACGCTTGATAATCGATTACTTACAATCCATAATCGATTACTGGCAACTTTCAAAAAATCCTTTCCAGATTTTACCACAAACAATCGATTGTCCAGAATCAACAATCGATTACTCAGCAACGTTCAAAAAATCTTTTCCGGATTTTAATCAAAACAATCGATTATATAAAATCAATAATCGATTACCCAATAACGTTCAAAAAATATTTTCCGGATTTTAATCAAAACAATCGATTATACAGAATCAATAATCGATTACCTGACGGTATTTGAAAACTTTACGACAATGGTCAGCTTCACAATCGATTGCACAAAGTCAACAATCGATTACTTATCAGTTTTTAAAAAACATTTTAGACACTGTCTCTTTGACAATCGATTGTCCAATGTAACAATCGATTATTTAATAAATTTGAAAATCACTGGAAGACACTGTCTCAACATAATCGATTACCATTAGTTCATAATCGATTATTCTGAGTTTTGAAAAACTTTGATGGACACTGCCTCAGTCACAATCGATTGTCATTAGTTCACAATCGATTATCATGCAGGTTTGAAAAACCTGATGCTCACTGTCTTACTCACAATCGATTGTCATTAGTTCACAATCGATTGTCATGCAGTCTTGGCTTAAAACAATCGATTATCATAAGTACATAATCGATTATCTTAGTCCAGATTTTTAAGGCATGTCTAAAAATTATTTTGACTACTGTAAATATGCATGATTTAAAATCATTTGACATTAAATTAAATATGCATGATTTTGGAAAATAGTTTTATGAGAGAAGCCATGTTACGAGTCAAGTTGTAGGATCAAGATCATAATTAAGAATGACTCATTTAAACTATAAAACTTTGTCTTGAGCTTGAATCTCGTTGTATATCAATTGTGCGCTTGTTTCTTGAACTTCGTCATATATCAATTTTCGCTTCGTTTGTCATTCATCAAAACCTATACAAAAGAACACACGTTTTAGTATATTGCATTGAGAACGTGTTTCCAACAATTTCTCCCTTTTTGATAATGGCAAACATTAATCGGGATATGCAAGACAAGCAATTTATATAATGAAGATTCAAGTATATACATGCAATAAGTATGCAATTTGTTCCCCCTCAATTTGAGAATTCCCCCTCAATTTAAGCTTATAACTTGAGAGTGCATCATACCCGTTATCTTCCCCCTTTTGCCATTAGCAAAAATAATAATAAGATGCCAAAGATGAAATAGACCTTGTTTATTTATTGGAAAGAAGGTGTGATTATTTAAAGAGAGTATAATAGCTCAAATGATAGCATTACAATCGATTATTGATACGAGATAATCGATTATTAGATGAGGGAAACACATTTTTCTGAAGAAGACTCGATTCTTGCGCGTCATGCTTTATAATTCCCCCTACTTTTAGGGCGATACCTGCAAAAAAGAATTAGACGTCTCCGATGCTCAAGTTAGAAATCATGTAAAAAAATGCAATGCATTACTTAGATCAACGTGGAGTCAAGGATCCCGAGTTCACTGCGAATTCGGAAGAAGGACTCTTTCTCTAAAGGCTTTGTAAAGATGTCTGCCAATTGGTTTTTGGTTTCAACAAATTCAATTTCGACATCGCCTTTGAGAACGTGATCTCTAATAAAATGATGTCTAATTTCAATGTGTTTCGTTCGCGAATGAAGAACGGGGTTCTTCGTCAAGCATATGGCACTAGTATTATCACATCTAAGAGGGATATGATTAAGACTTAGGCCATAGTCCAAGAGTTGTTGTTTCATCCATAGGATTTGAGCGCAACAACTCCCCGCGGCTACATATTCAGCCTCGGTTGTGGACAACGCAACACTTACTTGTTTCTTGCTAAACCAAGAAACGAGAGAGCTACCGAGCAAATGGCAAGTGCCACTAGTGCTCTTGCGGTCCAATTTGCATCCAGCAAAATCGGAATCGGAGTAACCAACAAGTTGGCATGAAGAGCCTTTGGGGTACCATAGACCCACATTTGTAGTACCAACAAGATACCTTAAAATCCGTTTTACCGCAGTAAGGTGAGACTCCTTCGGACACGATTGATAACGAGCGCATAAGCACACGCTAAACATGATGTCCGGACGACTAGCAGTAAGATAAAGAAGAGAGCCAATCATACCTCGATACTTTTTGGTGTCGACTTCCTTACCTTTCTCATCTTTGTCTAGATGATCGGATGTGCTCATGGGAGTAGCCATTTCTTTTGCATTGTTCATCTCAAATGGTTTCAGTAATTTGCAATATTTGGCTTGACAAATGAATGTACCTTCTTTCATTTGCTTTACTTGTAATCCCAAAAAGAATGTTAACTCACCCATCATAGACATCTCAAATTCGCTTGTCATTAAATCGGAAAATTCCTTGCATAAAACATTGTTAGTAGCACCAAATATAATATCATCTACATATATTTGAACTAATAAAATATCATTGTTTTATGCTTAACAAAGAGAGTTGTGTCAACTTTCCCCCTAATGTAATCATTTTCCAAAAGAAACTTACTCAATCTTTCATACCAAGCTCGGGGAGCTTGTTTTAAACCATAAAGAGCCTTTTTGAGTTTGAAAACATGATCGGGAGATTTAAAATCTTCAAAATCGGGGGGTTGTTCAACATAAACTTCTTCTTGAATAAAACCGTTTAGAAAAGCACTTTTCACATCCATTTGATATAAAATGAAATTCATAGAAGAGTCAAATGCAAGCAATAAGCGAATAGCTTCTAATCTAGCTACGGGAGCATATGTTTCCTCATAGTCAATACCCTCTTCTTGATTATAGCCTTTTGCTACAAGCCTAGCTTTGTTTCTAGTGATTATACCATTTTCATCTAGTTTATTGCGAAAAACCCATTTCGTACCAATTATGGTATGACCTTCGGGTCTTGGCACCAAATCCCAAACGTCATTGTGTTTGAATTGGTTAAGCTCCTCTTGCATTGCCAAGGTCCAAAATTCATCCCCAATTGCTTCTGAGATGGTTTTGGGTTCAATTTGAGAAACAAAAGCAGTATGTTCTAAGGTATTTTTGAGAGAGTTTCGGGTACTTACCTTGTCTCCAACGTTGCCAATTACCTGTTCAAGAGGGTGATCTTTGATCGTCCTCCACTCATTTGGCACTTTTGTTTCTTTTTCCAATTGTGGCGCTTCTTCCGTTGGTTGTTCCTCAGTTTCATCTTTATTTTCCTTGGGTGGTTCCTTTTGTATTTTGTCTTTCAAGCTATCTAAGATACCTGCAAGATCAAAGCCGGAATCCTTTCTCGCCAAGCGAGCATTATTTTCGGAAAATACAACATGAGGGGATTCCTCCACAATTTGGGTTCTTTTATTAAAGACCCTATATGCTTTACTACGTGAGGAATATCCAATGAAAATACCTTCATCCGACTTAGCATCAAATTTACCCAATTGGTCTTTGCCATTGTTATGAACAAAACATTTGCAACCAAAAACTCTAAAATAGGAAATATTTGGTTTTCTACCCTTATAAAGTTCATAGGGGGTTTTCATGAGTATCGGCCGAATTACTATTCTATTTAGAACATAGCAAGCGGTACTCACGGCGTCCGCCCAAAAATGTTTGGGTATCTTAGCTTCGTCGAGCATGGTTCTAGCCATCTCTTCGAGACACCTATTTTTCCTTTCCACCACCACATTTTGTTGTGGTGTACGTGGAGCGGAAAAGGTATGCTCGATTCCGAGTTCATCACAAAAGTCCGCAAAGAGATTGTGATTAAACTCTCCCCCATGATCACTTCTAATTGAAGTGACGGTTGTTTCTTTCTCATTTTGAACACGCTTAAGAAAATATTTAAAATTTTGAAAAGCATCACTTTTATTGGCAAGAAATAAAGTCCAAGTAAATCTCGAGTAATCATCAACAATCACAAAAGCATATTTATTTCTTCCTAGACTTTCAATGCGAGAGGGACAAAATAAATCCTTATGAAGCAATTGCAATGGTCTAGAAGTTGAAACAATGTTTTTAGATTTGAAATATGCTTTTGTTTGCTTCCCTTTTTGACACGAGTCACAAATAGAGTCATTTTCAAATTTTAAATTGGGAAGACCAACAACTAAGTTTTGAGAAATCAATTTGTTCAAGAGATGAATATTGATATGTGCTACTCTACGATGCCATAGCCAATTATCATCCTCTTTACTCATTAGTCAATCAACATAATCGGGTGAGGAATTAGCAAGATCAACCGTATAAATATTATCCACTCTAAAACCACGGAGGATAATTTTGAAATCACTACGTCTGAACACTAAGCATTCATCCGAATCAAATAAAGCAAGATTTCCCTTGTCACACAATTGGCTTATGCTCAAGAGATTATGCTTTAATCCTTTAACAAGTAATATATGCTTAATAGAGGAATTTTCATCCTTACCGACCGAGCCGATGCCGATGATCTTTCCTTTATTGTTATCACCGAAGATAACACTTCCTCCTTCTTTGTGCTCTATTTGAAGGAATTTGGATTCATCTCCCGTCATATGCTTGGAGCATCCACTATCAAGGTACCATAGTACACTTGATCCCTTCAAGCACACCTACAAAACAAATTAATGTTCTTTAGGTACCCATGCCATCTTGGGTCCTTGGGGGTTAGGCATATTATAAAGATGCGATTGAGTAATATGTCTATGACGTGTAAAGCATGCAGGAGCAATATGACCAATACGTCTACAATAATGACAAGTCACATTTGGGTTATGCATCCTTCTAGGTTCATAGTAACTAGACGGATGAAAATTTCTTGCACTTTGACTATTTCGCATTTCATGAGAATTATTTCTCCTACTATGAGCTCTAGGATGGGCAGCATTTCTAGAGTGATTGTTTCTCGGTTGAAGGTCATTTCTAGGTCTTCTCAAAGGTTCAACATTTAGCCTAAAATATGCATCATTTCTAGGGCAACTATTTCTAGGTGGTAAGTCATTTCTATGTCTCCTAAAATGTTCAACATTTTGTCTAGCATGCATATTGGTTCTAGGATTGCTATTTCTAGGATAAGAATTTGTTTTATTAGTCCTAGGTTGAGCCTTAGGT
The DNA here is from genome assembly GCA_034376525.1 of Nicotiana benthamiana. Taxonomy (NCBI): domain Eukaryota; kingdom Viridiplantae; phylum Streptophyta; class Magnoliopsida; order Solanales; family Solanaceae; genus Nicotiana; species Nicotiana benthamiana. The sequence continues at coordinate 49,777,105 of CM067341.1, read as the reverse complement.
GGTTGGGGTTTGGCTTCAACCTTTTCTTTAACCTCATTCTTAAATCCTATGCCATGCTTGGTTGATTTCAAATTTACAAGGACCTCATTCAAATTCTTGTGGGAAGAATTAAACTTATCTAAGGTACATTTGAGTCTATCTACCTCATTTTTGAGATGCAAGCAAGAAGAACAATTTTTTGTAGAACTTTCGGGCTTATCGACGCTTCTTTTTCCAAAAAACTTGTTTTCCTCTTTCAGCTTTTCATTTTCTAAAACCAGTTTTTCTAAATCCTTTTCTTTCAAAGAAAGCTGTTTTTGAAAATCCTTTTCTTTTAATGAAGCATTTTCTTTTATGCCCTTAACAGTTTTTGAAGCCTTAATAAACTCAGCATATAATTCATCAAAAGCAGTTCGCATTTCTTCAACAGTAAAGTTTTTAGACGAAATTTGACATACCTCATCTTTGTTGTCTTCTTGTGCCATAAGGCAAAGATTTGCTGCTTCGTCTTCTTCTCCTTCGCTTGACTCATCTCCGGGGTCGCCTCCCCAAGAAATGTATGCACGTTGCTTTTTAAAAGGTTTCTTCTCCTTTTTGATGTTTGGGCAATTTGATTTGATGTGCCCAGTTTCACCACATTCATAGCACTTGATTTGTTCGCCTTGCTTTTTGCCCTTGCGTTCATACTCCTTGCGCATGAACTTTTGAAATCTTTTGATAACGAGTCCAAACTCGTTGTCTCCTTCCTCATCAATTTGCGGTTGGCTTGTGCTCGCCTTTAGAGCTATTCTTTGCCTCCTTTGATCATCTACAAAAGGGTTGAGAATAGTAGATTCATAGGTCTTACGGTTACCTCTTAGTGCGTCGATGGTGACGTTTGAAACGCCAATGGATTCTTGAATTGCATCGGCCTTTGATCTCCATGCCGGTGTGAGACTTCTAAGAATTTTTCGAACGAGCTCTCTATCCGTGAATGTTTTCATGAGAGCATGTAGGTCATTTATGATTATTGAAAATCGCTCAAACATTTCGTCCACCTTTTCACCTTCCTTCATGTGAAATAATTCATAAGAATGGGTTAGGAAATCAATTTTTGCTTCCCTTACCTGGTCCGTACCTTCGTATGTAACTTCTAGCTTGTCCCACATCTCCTTTGCCGTTGTGCAACACGATATTTTCCTGTAATCGTCAGCATTAACAGCACAATATAATAAATTAATTGCTTTAGCATTATTTTGAACCTTTCGGATGTCATCCGCGTCATACTCATCCTCGGACTTGGGAACCCATTCGTTTTCCACCTTCTTTGTTGGAATTTGGTTTCCCTTCATTATCACCTTCCAAAGGTGAAAGCTGTTGGACTGAACGAAGATCTTCATCCTCTCCTTCCAGTACGTGTAATTTGTACCGTTGAATAGAGGTGGTCGTGTGGAGCACTGTCCTTCATCAATTCCTGCAAAAGAGTCACGAGTAGAAGCCATGGATGGTTCTCTCAAACTGTTAAGTCTTCAGAGAGTATGGCTCTGATACCAATTGTTAGATAATACGCTTAACGCTAGAGGGGGGGTGAATAGCGTTATAATAAAATTTAGCGTAAACTTGCGGAAATTAAAATTTGCAGGAAATAAATAAGTGCGTTAAATAAACAAAAAGGAAAGAACGCACCGATATATTCTGGTTCACCACAACACATGGCTAGTCCAGTCCCCGAGAGACTCTCTCGAGATTTTCCACTAACTTGTTAAGCTTACGGGTGCTCAACAAACCTTTACAACTTAAGGACACAAGCCTTAACACCTTTGCTCGGAGATACAACACTCCAAGACTTCAACCAAGGAAACACAAGTTCCTTACAACAAGAGAATCACAATTCTCTTACAAGTGTATAAAACACTAAACACTCAAACAAAATACTCCTTAATGAGTAGATATGAGTAGAAGAAGTAAGCTCTAGATCACAACAACTTTGGACAAGAATATGGCTCACAAAAGCTTTATGAAATTGAATATAAAATGATAAACAAAAGTATGCAAGCTTATAGCAATGTAATGATCAGTTGTAGTATGTTGTTGTGTTTAAAACACTGAAGTGAAGCTGTATTTATGTTGAAAAACTTGGCATTACCGTTGCCTAATTGCCAATTAAGAGTTGCTAATTTTACTCACTGACAATCGATTGTCAAACCCCAACAATCGATTGTCTGCCAGTCAGATCAAAATTCAATCCCAGATTTTACGCTTGATAATCGATTACTTACAATCCATAATCGATTACTGGCAATGTTCAAAAAATCCTTTCCAGATTTTACCACAAACAATCGATTGTCCAGAATCAACAATCGATTACTCAGCAACGTTCAAAAAATCTTTTCCGGATTTTAATCAAAACAATCGATTATACAAAATCAATAATCGATTACCTAATAACGTTCAAAAAATATTTTCCGGATTTTAATCAAAACAATCGATTATACAGAATCAATAATCGATTACCTGACGGTATTTGAAAACTTTACGACAACGGTCAGCTTCACAATCGATTGCACAAAGTCAACAATCGATTACTTATCAGTTTTTGAAAAACATTTTAGACACAGTCTCTTTGACAATCGATTGTCCAATGTAACAATCGATTATTTAATAAATTTGAAAATCACTGGAAGACACTGTCTCAACATAATCGATTACCATTAGTTCATAATCGATTATTCTGAGTTTTGAAAAACTTTGATGGACACTGCCTCAGTCACAATCGATTGTCATTAGTTCACAATCGATTGTCATGCAGGTTTGAAAAACCTGATGCTCACTGTCTTACTCACAATCGATTGTCATTAGTTCACAATCGATTGTCATGCAGTCTTGGCTTAAAACAATCGATTATCATAAGTACATAATCGATTATCTTAGTCCAGATTTTTAAGGCATGTCTAAAAATTATTTTGACTACTGTAAATATGCATGATTTAAAATCATTTGACATTAAATTAAATATGCATGATTTTGGAAAATAGTTTTATGAGAGAAGCCATGTTACGAGTCAAGTTGTAGGATCAAGATCATAATTAAGAATGACTCAATTAAACTATAAAACTTTGTCTTGAGCTTGAATCTCGTTGTATATCAATTGTGCGCTTGTTTCTTGAACTTCGTCATATATCAATTTTCGCTTCGTTTGTCATTCATCAAAACCTATACAAAAGATCACACGTTTTAGTATATTGCATTGAGAACGTGTTTCCAACACTCAATGGCCCATCTTGTGAGCTGGACCGGTAACTCGGGCCTGTGTAGAACGCTTCTTAATGGGAAGTTTGTTATCACTTTTATAGGGTGGGATTGGTAATAGGGACGTAGCTTTCGTGAAGCTATGACCGGTGCCAATGCTAACCTCTTGAGGCGTGGGTACCGAGTTTCGGCGTCCACTAGGGTTTTGCTAATGTAATAGATAGGGGATTCTGAACCTTTGTTTTCGCGGACTAGGACGGCGCTGACAACGACCTCTGACACGGCCAGATATACTTGCAAGGGTTCGCCCGGACTTGCCTTGAGCAGCAAAGGTGGCAAAGACAGGTATGCTTTTAGCTTTGTCAAGGCTTCAACGCAGTCCTAGTTCCATTGTAGTTCTTGATCTTTTTTCAGTATGTTGAAAATTCTATGGCACCTATCGATTGACCGTGAGATGAACCGGGATAGGGAGGCTATACGCGCCGTCAGCCTTTGCACCTGTTTCTTGCTACTCAACACCTCAGGTATTGTGTCTATCGCTTTGATCTGGTCTGGATTGACCTTGATGCCTCGTTGCAATACGAGGAATCCTAAGAATTTTCCTGAAGCTATGTCGAAGGCGCATTTCTCGGGGTTCAACTTCACCCCGTACCTCTTCAGTATTTCGAAGGCCTCTTTTAGGTGGCCGATATGGTCCTCTTTCCTTGCCGATTTTACTAGCATATTGTCGGTGTAGACTTTCATAGTCTTACCGAGTTTCTCTTTGAACATTTTGGTTACCATCCTCTGATACGTGGCTCCCGCAATCTTGAGTCCGAAGGGCATTACTTTGTAGCAGTATGTCCCCCTGTGGGCGATGAAAGTTATTTTTTCTTGGTCCTCTTCGGCCGTCATGATTTGGTTGTAACCGGTGTATGCGTCTAGGAAACTTAGTAGCTCATGCCCTGCGGTTGCGTCTATTAGCTGGTCGATGTTGGGCAGCAGGAAGAAATCTTTCGGGCATGCCTTGTTTAAATCGGTGAAGTCTACACACATTCTCCAGTTCCCGTTCTTCTTTTTTTGCCATGACGACATTGGCGACCCACTCAGGGTACTTTGATTCCCTGATGGAGCCGTTGGCCAGAAGTTTGTCTACTTCTTCACCGATCGCTTCATTGATAGCTGCGTTGAATTTCTTTCTCATTTGCCGCACAAGCGGGTGTAATGGGTCAACATTCAGCTTGTGAGTGGCAATTTCTCACAGGATTCCCGGCGTATCTGAATGGGAAAAAGTAAACAAGTCTGTATAGTTAGATAGAAATTCATGATACTTACTTGGATTTGAGAGGTCGTGCCCGATGCAAGCCTTCTTAGTAGGGTTGTTGTTGTCTAGTTAGATTGGGTCGATATCTTCGACCGTAGCCTTATGGGCTTCTACAACATTAGGGTCTTTAATGGCGTTTTGTGTCGGGTGGACCTTAGTCCCCGACATAGCTAATTGCTATGCGTCTCCGCTCGGCCCCTTAAGTTGTTTGGTGTGGGCACAGTCTAAAGCTATTTTATAGCACTCTTGAGTAGTGTGGGGCTCGCCACGAATGCTGAATATTCCTCGCGGGGTGGGAAATTTAACCATTTGGTTAAAGCTCGAAGGGATCGCTCTCATGGAGTGTATCCACGGTCGTCCGATGATGACGTTGTATGTTGTTTCTTGGTTCATCACATGAAAAATTGTTTCCAACGTGACTTCCCCCGCTATGACGGGTAGCGATATTTCTCCGGAAGTTCGTTCCACTGTATTATTGAAATCGGTTAGTGTTATGCAGTGTGGTATTATCTTATCCTCGAGTATCATTAGTATGAGGACCCTCGGGTGTATAATACAGGCGTCACTACCGTCATCGACCATACTAATTTTAACATCTGTATCTATGATACGTATAGTAATAACTAAAGCATCGTATGAGGGAAATACAAACCGTCAACATCAGACTTATCGAAGATGATACTATCTTCGAAGTCGTCATACCGTTCGTGGGCAATAGTTCGCTTCAGTTTGTGCCTAGTGGTGAACTTGACGTGGTTGATTGCCAAGTTGTTGCTATTTCCAATGATCATGTTGATCGTGCGGGCTGGTGAGGGAGTCTTTGGTGGCACGTGGTGTTGCTCACGTCCACGTGCAAAGTTGATTTTTCCTTTGTCATTGAGTAACTTCCTTAGGAATCCTTGGTTCAACATCCTGACCACCTCTTGTCAAAGACCTATACAGTCTTCGGTTTTGTGCCCCCGTTCCCGGTGGAACTTGCACAAGGCATTTGATTTTCTGGTGACGGGGTCTGACTTCATCTTTGCCGGCCATTACATCTCTGAAGGGGACACACAAAAGTTATGGGCAGATAATAAAGGGGGCATACCTCTGTCATTTCGTAGTGGGGCGACATGTCGTTATAGTGCGTCCCGCGTGCCTGGGTGGCGGTGGGTGAGAGGATCTGATGTAGGGTTGGTGTCTCTCCCTCTTGAGACGTGGGCCATGTTCCTGTCGTCCTTCATTGCGTCGATCCCTCATGATCTCTGGATGTATTGCTGTTAAACGTTGGGTCGTCCCATTGAGGTCGTCCTCGTCTACACGCACTTCAGCGCAATAAGCATTGTGGATCTCTTCCCATGTGATGGGTGGGTACATGTTGTAGTCACAAGGTAGGGCCGTTGAGATCGTCCTCATCTGCTCGTACCTCGGCGCAATATGGCTTGTGAATTTCTTCCCATATGATGGGAGATATTTCATGAGGCGACTTAGCAGTTTATTGGTCGCCCTCCGGCCGTATCTGTTTAGCCAGTTCTGGAAAGTGGAAACTGCCATGCCTTCCGATACATTCGGCAGGCTCATCGAACTCTGTTGAATCTGGGAATACCAGGTTAGTGCTCCCCCTGTTATTGTTTCGTTGAACTTCTCTAGTAGAACAAATGGTACCTGTTCTTTTGAGAGGTTGTTACCTTTTACGGCAGTGACATTGTGGATCATGTGGTCCTCGGGATCTGTAGTTCCGCCGTACGCTCTCAGATAAGGCGGTATTTTGAAGGTTTTCGGAATGGGGTATGGTCCAGCCTCTTCTGTGTATGGTTGTTCAACAAACCTCCCCACGTCACGCTTCGGCAGCATTTTGAGGGCACCAGGGATTTTTTTCCACCCTTTCTTGGTGTTCTTTCATCTGGTCACGGAGTGACCTGTTTTTGTTTTTCATTTCACCGTCAGCCCGAGTATCGAGGGGAGTGTTGTTTGCGCGGGTGACCTCAAGGTTGCCTCTGACTGTAGCAAGATATGTGGTCGGCTTGCATCTAATATTATGTTGAGGTGACTTCTCAACCAAGACGCTTAGAGTGCTTGTTAACCACTCTTCCAGTAGTTTCCTGACCTCCGGGGGCGCTTCTTCAGATGTAGATTGGAAGCGCCTTTTTTCCGCAAGATAATTAGATCTTCGGGCGGTGAAGGTGAGATTTCTCTGCTGAAGGTTGTACTAGGGGTTGTAATCAAAACCCCATTTTTCACCGGCTCCGTTGAGAGGGCCGATGAGATTGGTTGCAACATCTGCTATTATTTTCATTCTTGCGTTGTTGTTAGCCATTTTTTGTTTTTGTGTTGTAAATAAGGGTTTTCGATGGTTCTCTAGGTGCAAACTATGGTTTTGATTCTCGAAATCCCCACTGACTGTGCCGAATTGTTTAGCTCAAAAATTATATTCGTATTTTGTAAGCCTAAAAACAATCAAAAATATATGGGGGTAAATCGTAATCAAATATAATAAGCCCAAGATATGATTATCACTTTTAGAGTTTTCACAAATCTGTAAATGGATGGTAAAAATAGACTTAGCTTAAGAAGAAAGCAATGGTTATGAACGAGAGAGAGAGAGAGAGAAAGAGAGAGAGAATAGAGACAGAAATAGAGATTTTATTACTCGAGAATAATGATGATCCCCTTTTACAAAGGGAAGGTTTCCTTTATATTGTAGGAAACCTTCGTCGAACCAATAAAAAAAGGTCAAAGGTTGGTGCTTCTACTCAGTAAAAAGGTCAGGTACTAAACGACGTCGATCATTCTTTGCCGATTTGGGCCGTACCTTACTTGGGTCGCCCTTATCATGGGAGACGTGCCCACCTGGCGTGGGGACATTATGAGCCAAATTTAACCCTATACAAACTTCTTTATAAATCTTCTAAAATTTTCATGTTGTAATTTCATGCCGAACTTGCATTTTGTCTATTTCTCAATATTTCAAAGATACTGATAAAAGAAAGACATTTGCTTTTGGAATGGAATATTGGAAACTAGAAAAGAAACGATACAATGTTCTAATTAATGTGAGGTTATCGAAATCGAAATGATAATTTTTTGGACTTAAAGTTCTTTTTTAATGTTAAAAAAAGATTATATTTCTACCTATTTCGCAGTAATTTACTGCGAATTAATAAAAAAAATTTAAATGCATTTCGCAATAATTTAATGCGAATTCCCTTTATATTTTTATTTTTATTAATCACCTGTTCCAGGCCCAAAAAAAGAAGGAACAATTCAAATTAAATTACTGCGAATTAGCAATTCGCAGTAATTTACAACGAATTGTCCCTTTTATTGGGCCCCACCTAATTATTTTAACTGACACACAACAATAATTCAAAATTATAAAACACAATTTTTTATTACGAATTCATTTGGAAAATTCTATGCCCCGAGTTCGGACTTGCCTTATTTATAGGCGTTTGATTTTCATGAACATTCATTCAATTAACTTCTCTCTTCTTCTTATCAATCTTTTTTATAATGTCTAAAGTTCAAAAAATTAAGGGTTTCTCTATATTGGAGTGGTGAGGTTGTGCTGGAGAATAACTCTGTGAGGTACAGTTCACCTCCACAGTGTCACGTTAAATTGCCGCTTAATATGGAGTATGATACATTGGTATCGTTGTTACGTAATAAAATGAGTGAGAGGAGGCGTTCGATTAACTTCAAAGTAACCGGTAGATTTCCGTATGCAGTGACTCCGTAGGTGTTTGCTTATTATTTGGAATTTAACATCTATGATGATGATACTCTTAGAGATTTTTTGAGGATTCCGGAGAAATACAGGGAATTTATTGTAATAAATTATTGAAAATGTACATTAAGGTAGAAGAGGGCGTGCGTAGCATGGATAGCCCCCAGCCATCGGGTGGTTATTCTGGAGCAATTTTTGCCGGACAGATTGATGAAGAAAGAGCTTGCATTGATTTAAACTTGTCACCACTGGCGAATGAGCAGACACAAAATAATTTATAGACTTTATATAATAAACAATAGGACTGTTTATTTTACATTTGAATTTGATTTGTATTGGTCATATTTTTCATAGGGGTACCGTCCAGATATGAATTTTACGAGCTATGAGCCGACCCCTAGTTGGAATATTCCTAGTTCTGGAGTATTGGATCATGGTGGTCCACCCGGGAGTCATCACCTACAAGAATTGTCAAGATAATATGACTTGTAAGTAAAGTGATATAGCTATATCTAAAATGTTTTTTCGGAGTATTAGGTAACTTATCTTGTTGTTCTTTTTGTGCAGTGAAAACCAGCTTCTTGAAGCTCTTGATCTCACACAGCTTCCCATAGATGATGTATTCACTCGTGATTTGGATGATGCACAAAGTCAGGAAGATGATAGTGACTACGACAATAATGTGGATCAGTCTGAGGATGACACACAATTCCCTGCCTCGTGGGACCGGCCTACCCCGCTCGTACGCCTCTGGCGCCGCATACTGAGCCTCGTGGTCCATTCTCTCGGAATCTCTCGCCTGCAACAGTGTCAGCCGAGCCATCTGTTCTACCTGCCAGCCAAAGTCAACCAATTTAGGGATGTCGGTACGCTGCTGCATCTGTTGTCCCAACTGGTAGAAACGATGATGACCAATAGCCTGTGAAACATTTAAAGTAATAATTAAATAATGCTATATCCATATTATAACATATTAACAAGCTGGAAAAATATACCAGTGCCTCGTGCCTCCCGGCGTACGGTCTGTAACTATCGCCAAGTACATGCACATGGTTCCCGATCATCAGTCGGGTGTGACGGCGGTACCCCTCAGGATACAGATGAATAGTGTCCTCCTGGAAAATCGTAGGTGGTTGCGAAATACGCTCAGCTCTCTCGTCCCAAACGACTAGCTGATGCTGTAGCCACTCCGCATACTGCCCGTCCATGTTGCCACGATCGTCGCGCTGATAGTGAGTGGAAACCCATACAGGCTCCCTTGGTATAGTCTGGGCCCAGGCAAACTGTCGAAGGACACACTCCGTGGCATGATACTCAATGTAATCCCAGAATATCATCGGGGCGGAGGTGCTCCAAATAAGCCGGTCGACTGAGCAATAAGCTGGCAGCTCAGCAAGCAACTTGTCGTTGTATGGCATCCAGATGAACTTCCAAATAATAACATAAATGTTAGTACGCAAACGCAACTCAGTTCGGAAAAATCAACTGTAGGTACATATTTACATGTCCGTCCACCAACATATCTAAGACATCCCTGAGGAGGGGGAGATTATGGTGTGCCTCAGTCCCTCGGTATAGCCAACGCCGAGCAATCTATCTGATAGCTAGAGGGGGAAATGGATAACGCTGACCGGGCGGAAGTGCTGGTGTAGGTGGCTTAAACGGCATGATCCGCTGCCAAGCCCAAACCTAATATAAATGTTGATGTAATATTTATGTATCATTTAGCGATATCGAATTTGAAGTAAAAAACAAAATATTCGGAAATTTGGTCACTTGTAAGAGGGGGAGAAAACCGCATATATCAATCGCTGGACCCATGCTCGCCTGACACATGCTCTTATATAGGTACGCAAGTACACTAGCACCCCAGCTGTACTGGGATACCTGGCCCAGCTCTACTATATGATGAATGAAGCGCATGCTCACTTTACTTCTCGAAGTGTCCGGGAACAATACACACCCGAAGAGCAAGAGCAACGCACAAGTTGTGTACCTGACTATCTAGAGATCCTCCGTCTGGTGGGTAATATCGGGGTGCAAATCTGCCATATGATCTCTGATGGCTGATAATGCGAACGCCCCTCTGCCGACCCTTAGGTCTAAGTTCAGTCCAATGCCCCATCAGCTCCACCAACTGTTCACGTGACGCTCCTCTAACGTAGTGGGGTAGTGTCAAGGCGCGTCCGTCTATACGCAGTCCGTACAAGACCTGGATATCCTTTAAGCTGATAGTAGCCTCTCCTGTTGGCAAATGAAATGTATGCGTCTCCGGTTGCCACCGCTCTACCAAGGACGTGATGAGCGACCAATCTAGCTGCATCTGCCCTAGCTCAAAAATGTTATATAATCCCGTATCTTGAAGGATGTGTACTACGCGCTCGTGCAAAGGATGACCAACAATAAAATCCCAAAGATCATCAGGTCTCCTAGGCCGGAGAGCCTGCTCCGACAGCTGTCCCTCCCACACATAGAAGGACCTATGGTCGCCTTGTTGCACTAATAGCTGATCCTCCACAGGTCCGTGATGCGCAGGCGGAGGAAAGGCCATGACCTCTAATATAATTTAAACAAAATTAGTTGGTTGTGTTAGTTTAATAAATTAAATAATTAAATGTAATTAAATTAAAAATTAGGATTAATAATAGAACTATGTGTGGGTTCCATGCTTGATTTTTACTACAATAAAAGGTTCAATATTTTCCTACGGTAAAAGGCTATTTTAACGAATTCGCAGTATATAACTGCGTATTGTATGAAATCTTGTCTATAAATAAACTAATTTGTAGTGTTTGTATTTTGGTTAACCTGTTTAAATAAAGATATGCATGTAATTCGTAGTATTACTACGTATTGTTAAGTTGTCATGTCAATTTGAAAACGTTCAAACCGATGTGAAAAAAATTATTTTTTTCCCGAAACATGTGCATGGAATTTGTAGTATAATACTACGTATTATTGAGTTGTCATGTTAAGTATTTTAGTTAGTCAATCCTCATGTTTCCTTTGTTAAGTTATTTCATTAGTTCTACTGTTTGTTTTTATTTTTGGTTGTCAATGTTTGTGGTTGTGATGTATTATATAAGTAAGATTATTGTTCAAACGTAATTAAAATAAAAATTTTCTACATAATTAATTGATTGTGTTATTTTAATAAATTAGATAATTAATTATGATTAATATTGGAGAAAATAGTCATCTAGGTGCTCCAGACTTGATTCAAACAGTTCGATACCACCGAATTATGTATGAGTTCAATATTTTTAGAATTTTCTTACCTTAATGATTTAAATTAAAAATTATAATTAATATTGGAGAGAATAATTATATACGGGTTCCAGACTTCATTTTTTGAATTGGAGAGAATAATTATATATGGGTTCGGATTTTATTTTTTGGCCCGGTAGCACCGAGTTATCGTTAATTATTATAATCCTCAATTTCAACATTTTTTACAATTTCTTTGCTTATTATAAATTTCTGATTTGGATAGAATAACTATGTATGTGTTCAAAACTTTATTTTATAGGCCCCGTAGCACCGAGTTATCCTTACTACGCTACATGGCTCTATATTTTACTATGGTACAAGGCTCTAAAAAGCTCTACATTTTTATTACGCTAAAAGACTATATTTTATTTCGCTAAAAGGCTATATTTCACTACGCTACAAGTCACTATATTTTACTACGCTAAAAGTCACTATATTTTACTACACTACAAGGCTTTGTATTTATATCAAAAAATAATATGCTTTCAAGTTTATAAATTTCAAATATAATACATAAATTCGGGTATCAAATAAATCAATCCGCGTATATTAAAGAACACAAACATAACGTAAATTCACATGTAAACTACTAAACAATACTAATATGCATAAATATACGAGTTTCGCCATAAAGAAAATAGAAATACATCGATGTAAATTTTTGGAATTCGAAATTTTGAACCCGAAATACGGAATCGAAATCAACCAACAGTGTGTGGGACCTACACTCCTTGTTATTCCGGGTGGGGCCGAATTTTTTTTATATATATATAAAGACGTGTGGGGGGGGGGGGTAGGGGGAGACCAGAAAGATGGGATTTTTTTATAAAAATGGTGGATGGGTTGAATGAAGAAGACGACTGAAATATTTAAATGGCTATTTCGCAGTAAATTACTACGAATTAGCCTAAATATGGCTATTTTACAGTAAATTACTGAGAATTAGCCTAAATCGCAATAATTTACTGAGAAATATACTTAAAAAAATGGTTTGGCCCATATACTGAGGAGACGCCTCTTTCAACGGGAATTCGCTGTAATTTACTGCGAATTGTATTTAAAAAAATTTATCAATTCACAGTAATTTACTGCGAATTACGTTAACGAAAAAAATTCTGTTAACCTAATTCGCAGTAAATAACTGCGAAATAGGTATAAATATATCTTTTTTTAACAATGTAAAAAAACTTTGAATCCAAAAAATTATCATTACGGTTTCGGACTCACGGAAATAATATAATTTTCTAAAAATTGTCAGAAAATAACTGGAACATTTGTTGTTAGGTGAATTTAATTCCTCGATGGGATGGCCAAACCTTGGTCCCCATTTGGTACTTATAAGGAATAAAATTCAAAATTTCAAATTATATACTTATGAAGAATTCACAATTCCCCACTTGGTAAATTTTGAATTTTGTAAGATTTTACTTATGAAAAATTCAAATTCTATAACAATAACTATTTTTTAAATTATGGACCTATAAAGTTATAGACTCGCGCTATTACTACACTTTATAAGTGCATACTTAAGATATTCATTGGTTCTCTCTTTTTTCTTTTTTACCCTTCTGGTATACCTTTAACCACGTATAAACCACCTTAATTTCGTTTTTCTACAGTGAAATAACTTAATTGTTCACGACAGTAACTACTTCCAACTTATAAAGGAAATTCGAGGAATATAGAAAACGAATAGAAAGTTAAACATTACGTATATAAATTGGAGATCGAATTATTTCGTTTGATGACGCATGAGCATGGATTTTAGCCACGTTCACCAAGTGACCCTTTTTGATTTACTTTTCCAGAAGCATGTTAAATTAATACTTTAGTGGAATTGAAATTATGGTTTAATATTTGTAACTTTATGTTGCAGCATTTCAATGGTACAAATTTAAAGTTAATTTTTTTTTGGTGTGTGTGGGGATGAACTTAGAAGTATTTTTGACGAGAAATAGTTTGTGTTTAAAAAATATTTTTAAGTGTATTTTTCTAAAAAGTTCTTTTCACAAAATATTTATAGGGAGAAATTATTTTTTTCTGCTTCTCCAAAACTTCTTCTGCTTCTACTCAGAAGAAAAAGAAAAGTATTTTTGGACTTGAAGAAGCTTAGCCAAACAAGTTATAAGTAGAGGCGAAAGTGTGAAAAGAATGGACCTTGGGCCTAACTCAACCCCAAAAGCTAGCTTATGAGGTGAGGATTGCCCAAGCCATATAAGCAGACCAAGGACCTCAAATCCCTCCGATGTGGGACAACTCAACAAAGTGATAGGACCGAAAAATCAGGTGTCATGCGGAATCTAGCAAAGCAAACCATGAATGGCAATAAATCATACTACAAACGAGAAATATATCAAAAGAGACATAAACATTATACGTGGTTCGGTCAACTAACCTACGTCCATAACGGAAATGCGCAATCTGCTATATAAAAGAGAGTAAAAAATATCGAGAGAGTACCTCATGAAGAGGCAAACACAAGTAACATGCTAATACTTATCCTGTAGAGTTCTCCCCCTAAACACGATTCTCAAACCCCATATGGCTACATTGTAGATACTACTGAATGAGAAGGAAGGATATTCAATTTATAGAAGTCTAGACCTTTTCCTACAAGAAAACGGACTAGCCAAATATGAAAAATTTATAATCCTTCTACAAAAAGGAAAACCCAATTAAGATAATTATATTTCTCTTTTTTTCAACAAATAAATTATCAAATATAATAAAAAAATTATGACAAATACCTAAGAGACTTCATTTGAACTTCCTTCGCTGAAAATAATATTGGCTCAATAGAGAGGCCATTAAAGCAATTGCTTTAAGCCTCCGAAATAGTTTATCTTTACATATTATAAATTTATTAATAAAAGAGGCTAGATTTTATACTTCATGTTTTGGAATATGATAAAGATTATCTAGATAAATAACTGGATTTTGTAATAAGATTCAATATATAAAAATGAATAACTTCATGACGACTTTAATAATTAAAAGATTGAAGTCTCTTATTGATAAAAAAATTATTCTGATATCTCAAAAAGAAATATATCAAAATCATGTCTAGATTCATTATTTTAATGGGATCGTTATTACATTAAATATTTTGAATATATTTCTTTAAAGTTTGTAACTGATAATTATTAAGTTTGATTTCAGTTTTTTACAAATTAAAATTGACCATTAAATAGCTATTATAGGATTCTTTATATTAGTTTTGAAAAAGTCAAATTTTTATATAGCCATAATGGCTATTATGGTGGTAACGTTATTTTCATTATTTGGACGTTACCATCAGATAGTCCATTTGTTTTGAACTATATATATTTATGTGTTTTTATTTTCTAAGTAGAATGAAAAACAAATAAAACTTTTCTATTATTTTGCTAGGTTATTTTTGTTAAACTTTATTGTTTCTGCTCCTAGTTTATACTAGAAGAGCTTGTTGAATCCTGGGGGATACGCCTAATATTATTTATCTCGATGTGGGCGAAATATACTTAAGGACAGTGTCCTTGACATGCATTAAACTAAACTTTTATTCTCCATAATCATCCAATATTTTTCCAACACTTATAATATCTTTTGGAGATATTATTTCTCATAAATAGTGGATAAACCTATTATTTTACTTCAAACTAGACTTGAGGTATCACAAATATGAAATAATTTTGATATATATTTAGTGGTAAAAAAACGAAATTATTAGATTATGAGAAAATTTATGAAAATATTATCTTAACCTTCAACGTATATTTCTCATAAAATATATACAAGCCTTCAGTTACCAAGTATCTTCAATTATAGGAACTAGCAGGTAACTAGGTGAATGGTCAAAATACATACAAAAGGATTCATACACAATTGTTACAAAAAAAATGTTTGGATTGGGTAAATTTGGTTCATCACGTCCACGTATTATCTACAGACGGCCTCATTAAAGATGGAGGCCTTATCGTGGTCGACTTAAGCAAGGTCGGTCCTAGTCAATAAACGGACCAAGTGATGTGACTCACTGCAATGTCACATCAAGCTCTGACATTCGTATATCGAGGCCACCAACTCATGTACCTTTTTTTAAATTATTTCGAGGAAGGTACCTTAGTATATAAAGGGGACCTCCTCCCTTTGTAAGTTTTTTACGTATAATTCATTACTGAAAATACACATCTCTCTCTCTTTCTCTATCTGATCTTCTCTCACTCTCCGGTGCAAAATCTGTTATTTGTCTTATATCTCAGTCATTTCACTAACTCTAGATCATATTACATTTGATTCCGATTGACTTATACTATTTTTGATTGTTTTAAAGCTATATAAAGTGCTCGAGTAACGTTTTAGCCAAACAATTTGGCGCCATCTGTGGGGATTTCGAGAATCAAAGCTGTAGTTTGTTTCCTAGAGATCCTTCGAAAAATACCCTCCATAACCTAGAATGGCTGAAAACAATGCTAGAATAAAGGTTATCTTGGAGGTTAGAACAGACCTCACGGGCACTCTCAACGCGGCTGCCGAAGGAGATGCCTTACACAAAACCCCGAGTACTCTGATAGGCGTATAAGCCTTACCTTCCTCATCAGAAGACCTAGTGGTGCCACGAGAAAGAGAAGCTTCAACGTCTACCACTAAGGAAGAACCCCCAGAAATAAAGAGATTACTAGAAGAGTGGCTGACAAGCCTCTGAGCGGTCTAACCAAAAAGCCATCTCAAAATGATAGATGCACCCAGCAGCAGATCATGTCGCAACTGAGGATGAGCTCGAGGTCACGAAAACAAACAACGTTCCCGTCGATGTCCAAGCTAACGACGGAATGCTCACAGCCATCCTAAAAAAGATGGAAGAGATGGAGAACAAGAACAGACCGCTCCGCGACCAGAAAAAAGAACACCAAGAAAGGGTGGATAAGATCCCAGGCGCACCCAAGTTGTTTCCAAAGCGATACATGGGGAGGTTCATCGAACAACCTTACACGAAAGGAGCTGCGCCGTACCCCATCCCAAAAACCTTCAAGATGCCCCCCTAATTGAAAGTATATGACGACACCACCGACCCCGAGGACCACCTCATACACTATGATACAGCCGTCAAAGGCAACGACTTATCAAAAGAACATGTACCATCCGTTCTTCTGAAGAAATTCGGCGAGACACTGACAGGAGGGGCCCTAACATGGTACTCACAATTTCCGGCCAAGAGCATCTCGACCTTTGAGGAGATGGCTGATAAATTCGCTACTGCCCATGCGGGAGCAAGGAAGGCGGAAGCATGGGTTAACGACATTTTTGCAGTGCGTCAAACCCCAGGAGAAGGACTCAGGGAGTTCCTGGCCAGATTCAACAAATTCAGAATGAGCCTACCTAACGTGTCCGAAGGAATGGCCGTTGCGGCCTTTCAAAACGGACTCAGCAGATATGGCTCGAAGGCGACCAAGAAACTACTTAGCCGTCTCCTGAAATATCCCCCACCACCTGGGAAGATATACACAACGCCTATTGCGCCGAAGTATGTGGGGATAATGACGACCTCATTGACCCGACTCGAAGGTTGACAACGATACACCCGAAATTCCGAAGGGACCGGTGCAACGAAGGAAGGCGGGAACAAATCCCACGCCTTAACAGGGAAAGACATCAACCATACACCAGGTCCTCGCACCTGCCACCACCAAGGCATGCATACGCCTTGAAACGACATATTTCTCCACTAAGGAGCGACAGAGGTACGCCCCCTCCATTATCTGTACATAACTTTTGTGTGTCCCCTTCTGAGGTAGTGTACGCACTAGAGAAGCTGGGCAACAAAGTACAATGGCCAGCAAAGATGAAGTCCGATACTGCCACCATAAAGTCAAACGACCTGTGCGAGTTCTACCAAGAACGAGGGCACAGAACGGAGGATTGCATATGTCTCTGACAGGAGGTAGTCCGAATGCTGAACCAAGGGTTCTTAAAGAAGCTGCTCAGCGACAAGGGAAAGCTCAGTTTTGCACGAGGACGAGAACCACACCACGGTCCACCAAGGCCGCCTTCACCTACGTGCACCATCAGCATGATCATTGGAGATGGTAATGATTCGGCAATCAACCACGTCAAGTTCACCACCACCCACAAGCTGAAGCAAACTATCGCCCATGAACGGTATGACAACTTCGAAGATAGTATCACCTTCGATAAGTCTGATATCGACGGTTTGTGTTTTTCTCATTATGATGCTTTAGTTATTACTTTACGCATACTGGATACTGATGTTAAAAGGATCATGGTCGACGATGGAAGCGGCGCATTTATCATTCATCCAAGAGTCCTCGCACTCATGGGACTTGAGGATAAAATAATCCCGCGCTGCATAACACTAACAGGTTTCAATAATGTAGTGGAAAGAACCTCAGGCAAGGTGACGCTGCCCATACTTTCAGGTGGAGTCACGATGGAAACCACATTCCACGTGATGAACCAGGAAGCAACATACAATGCCATTATCGGACGACCGTGGATACACTCCATGAGAGCCGTCCCATCCAGCTTCTATCAATTAATCAAGTTCCCAACCCCATGGGGAGTGCACTTCATACGTGGAGAGCCCCGCACCGCCCAAGAATGCTATAAGATAGCCCAGGATTACACGCATACCAAACAACTCCAAGGAGCAAGTGCAGAAGCATAGCGATCAGCCCTGTCGGGGACTAAGGTCCGTCTGACAGAGAACGCCATCGAAGATCCTGAGGAGGTCGAGGCTAGCAAGGCCATTATCAAAGACTTCGACCCCATTCAGATAAACAATAGCGACCCCGCAAAGAAAGCCTACATAGGCCACGACCTATCAAATCCATGTCAGTACCGTGAATTTTTATCTAACCATGCGGATCTGTTCACTTTTTCTCATGCAGATATGCCAGGAATCCCACAAGAAATCGCCTCCCACAAACTCAATGTTGAGACATTACACCCGCCCGTGCTGAAAATGAAAAGAAAATTCAACGCCGCCATTAACGAAGCAGTGAGCGAAGAGGTGGACAAGCTGCTAGCCAATGGATCCATCAGGGAATCCAAGTACCCAGAATGCGCCGCCAACGTAGTAATGGTCAAAAAGAAAAATGGGAAGTGGCGGATGTGTGTAGATTTCACCGATCTAAACAAGGCCTGTCCAAAAGACTCTTCCCCGCTCCCCTACATCGACCAACTAATAGATGCGACTGCAGGTCATGAGCTGCTAAGCTTCCTTGATGCATACTTAGGTTACAATCAGATCATGATGGCTGAAGAAGATCAAGAAAGGACGACTTTCATCACTCATCAAGGGACTTACTGTTATTAGGTAATGCCTTTCGGGCTCAAGAATGCAGGGGCCACCTATCAAAGGCTGGTAACGACAATGTTCAAAGAACAGCTCGGCAGAACCATGGAGGTCTACATCGACGACATGCTAGTCAAATCATCAAGGAGGGAAGACCACCTTACCCACCTGAAGGAAGCCTTCGAAATATTAAGGAAGTATAGCATGAAGCTGAACCCCGAAAAATGCGCTTTTCGAGTAGCCTCGGGAAAATTCCTGGGATTTCTGGTATCCCAAAGGGGCACCGAAGTCAAACTTGATCAGATCAAAGCCATAGAGGCCATCCCAGAAACGCTAAGAAGCAAGAAGCAGGTGCAGAAATTAACGGGCCGAATAGCCGCTCTCTCCCGGTTCATCTCACGCTCCTCCGACAGGTGCCACAAATTTTTCGGTGTACTTAAGAGAGACCAGGGACTGCAGTGGAACATAGAATGTGTAGAAGCTCAGAAAAGCTTGAAAGCATACTTGTCATCACCACCCATATTGGTGAAAGCCAACCCAGGTGAGCCGTTGCTGATATATTTGGCCGTATCAGAAGTCGCAGTCAGCGCCGTCTTGGTACGCGAAAACAAAGGTACACAATTTTCTATCTATTATATTAGCAAAAATTTAGCGGACGTCGAAACCCGATATCCCCACCTTGAGAGACTGGCATTAGCCCTCGTAGTAGCTTCATGAAAGCTACGACCATATTTCCAATGCCATCCCATAAGGGTAGTAACGACCTTCCCCCTACGAAGCGTCCTACACAAATAGGAACTCCCAGGGCAACTCGCCAAATGGGTCGTCGAGCTCAGCGAGCATGATATTACGTACCTCCCAAGGACTTCCATCATGTCGCAAGTCCTAGCGGACTTTATCGCTGACTTTAGCACGGAAGTCCTGCCAAAGGCAGAGCTCGAGGCACAACGTGCGTCCTCCGAAAGTGACCTATCGGTACTTTACACGGACGGTGCCGCCAAAGCATCATGATTGAGACTGGGACTCATTCTTGAGGTCCCCACGGGTGAAATGATTCTCCAGTCCATATGATGCCCAGAGGTAACTAACAACGAGGCCGAGTACGAGGCCGTTATTGTAGGCATGAAACTGGCCATCAACTACGGAGCTCGCCGAATTCTCCTTCACTGTGACTCCCAACTTGTAGTAAACCAGATCAACTGGACTTATCAAACCAAAGAACAGAGGTTGCAAAAATACCAGCCGGAATTCCACAGACTGATGGCTACATTCGACGAGTGTCGCTTCGAACAAATTTCCAAAGCACAGAATATCAAAGCGGATGGCCTTGCAAAGTTGGCTGCCGCCACCAAAAACATCAACAAAGAAAGTGTGGTCACGCTCCTCCACTCGGCCATCGATCACACCGAGGTACTTTCCCTATACCTGACTTGGGATTGGCGAAACCAGTTCATATCTTATTTACAGGACGGGGCATTACCCCCCGATAAATAAGAGGCAAAGAAGCTCCGCGTACAGGCCGCCCAGTACTGCATGATCAACGACTACGTTTATAAAAGGACGTTCGGTGGCCCCTTAGCCAAGTTCTTAGGGCCGCAGCAAAAAAGATCGGTACTTGAAGAAGTACACGAAGGCCATTGCGGCGCCCACACTGGCAACCGCTCCCTCGTACGATGCGTCATACGCGCGGGCTACTACTGGCCCACCATGAAGAAAGAGGCAGCTGAGTACGTCCGCCGGCGCGAACAGTGCTAGAAGTTCGCCCCAATGATACACCAACCAGGAGAACCTCTCCATTTCGTCACCTCCCCATGGACATTCATCAAGTGGGGCATGGACATAGTCGGCCCACTACCCTCAGGACGAGGAGAGGCATGATTTCTACTTCTTTTAACTGATAATTTTTCTAAGTGGGTGGAAGCATGAGAATACGCACAAATACGCGAACAAGAAGTTATCGCATTTATTTGGAAGAACATTATATGCCGTTTTGGCATCCCCAAAGAAATCAACTGCGATAATGGGCGCTAGTTCATTGGTCAGAAAACGACCGAGTTCTTCAAAAAATGGGGCATCAAAAGGATACTGTCCACACCACACCACCCCGCTGCCAACGGACAAGCGGAGTCTTCCAACAAAACAATTCTAAATATACTTAAAAAGAAGCTCGAAGATGCCAATGGGCTATGGCCCGAACTACAACCCGAAGTCTTGTGAGCGCACAGAACCACGCCCAAATCCAGCACCGGGGAAACCCCATACTCAGTGGTTTATGGAACCGACGCGGTCATACCCGTCGAAGCGGGCGAACCCAGCTTAAGGTACTCACACACCAGCGGAATGGAAAATGACATTGGCAGGTTCCAAGACCTTGATGAAGCCGAAGAAATAAGAGAAATTGGCCACATTAGGATGGTAGCCCAAAAACAACAAGTCGAAAGATATTACATTAGGAGGGAAAAATGAGGCCACTCAAAGTAGGGGACTACATCCTCAAAGCCAAGACTCTAGCCTCAAAAGACCCAAGTGATGGAAAGTTGGGCACAAATTGGGACGGACCCTACAAGATAACCGCGACGGCCGGTAAAGGAGCGTTCCAGCTAGAGACAATGCTAGGAAAGACGCTCCAGAACAACTGGAACGTCGCTCACATCAAATGTTTCCACTTCTATAAAGGTATCACCTGAGTCGTACTCTTTTTCCCTTACCCTAGTTTTGTCCCAATTGGGTATTCTCGGGAAGGTTTTTAACGAGGCGGCGAAGGGATCACCTGGAGATGTTTGTAGCGCAAGTGCATAATGTCCGCCTCTCCGTGAACTTTCCTAGCCAGACATGATACAAGGACTGGATTAGTGTCATCTCCAGATGAGTGTAAAGGCTACGACCATCTCAAAATGAATGTAAAGGCTACGACCATCTCCAAATGAATGTATAGGCTACGGCTATCTCCAGATGAATGTAAAGGCTACAACCATCTCCATATAAATGTAAAGGCTACGGCCATCTCCAGATGAATGAAAAGGCTACGGCCATCTCCAGATGAATGAAAAGGCTACGGCCATCTCCAGATGAATGTAGAGGCTACGAACATCTCCAAATGAATGAAGAGGCTACGACCACCTCCAAGCAAACACATGGCTATGGCCATCGTTTATATGGCTAAGGCCATCAGGCTACGACCTTTATTTTACATGGCTATGGCCATCGTTTATATGGCTAAGGCCATCAGGCTACGACCTTTATTTTATATGGCTATGGCCATCGTTTATATGGCTAAGGCCATCAAGCTACGACCTTTATTTCACATGGCTATGGCCATCGTTTATATGGCTAAGGCCATCAGGCTACGACCTTTATTTCACATGGCTATGGCCATCGTTTATATGGCTAAGGCCATCAGGCTACGACCTTTATTTTACATGGCTATGGCCATCGTTTATATGGCTAAGTCCATCAGGCTACCGCCATCAGGATACGACCTTTATTTCACATGGCTATGGCCATCGTTTATATGGCTAAGGCCATCATGCTACAACCTTTATTTTACATGGCTATGGCCATCGTTAATATGGCTAAGGCCATCAGGCTACGACGTTTATTTTACATGGCTGTGGCCATCGTTTATATGGCTAAGACCATCAGGCTACGGCCTTTATTTTACATGGCTATGGCCATCGTTTATATGGATAAGGCCATCAGGCTACAGCCTTTATTTCACATGGCTATGGCAATCGTTTATATGGCTAAGGCCATCAGGCTACGACCTTTATTTTACATGGCTATGGCCATCGTTTATATGGCTAAGGACATCAAGCTACGACCTTTATTTTACATGGCTATGACCATCGTTCGTATGGCTAAAGCCATTAGGCAACAACCTTCATTTCACGTAGGAACGACCTTTATTTTACACGGCTAAGGCTATTAGGCCGCGACTTTTATTTACATGGCTATGACCATCATTCTCATCAGGCTACGACCTCTATCTGTACATGGCCAGAGCCATCACATTCACAAGGCAATGGCCGCCTATTTTATATGGCTAAAGCCATCAGGCTAACATTACACCACTATGACCGATAAATTCCAAGCAGCTACGGTAAAAGGAAAGTACGACGACATGCCAAAAGGTAGAAAAATTACTTACAACAAAAATCATGTTTTCATCAAGGGGAAAAAACACCCCTAATACAAAAATCAGTATAAACAAGTATATTTACAAAGATCCTAAGAAACCACAACTTATCTAACCCGAGCTGGCCCTTAGGTGACCCGTCCTCATTTCCGGGATGGTACGCCCTAGAACTCCAAGAGCTGGATTCCAAGTGATTGATATCTACTGAGTTGCCCCCCTCCTGGGCCGGTGATTCAGGACCATAGCCCACCGCCTCACGATTTGACTCTAACTAGTTGGCGCTGATTCTCAACCTCCACTTCAGACGCTCGACCAGCCGCCAGGAATTTCTCAAGCATGACCATCCTAGCCTCCGCGTACACCCACATCTCATGCGCCTCACGAGACGTATTGTCTTGAGCAAGGGCTAGCTTAAGCTCCTCGACCTCGGACTTAGTGGATCTGAGTTCCTCCGTTAGAGTCGCCACTCGGGCGCGCAACTCTGCCGCTTCCTCCGCTACAACACGACCGAGCTGTAGCTCCTCGTCCTTGGCCTGGATAAGAACCTCCATCTCCGCGGCCCGATCAACAGCAGCCATGAGCTGTTCATCCACCTTCTCCAGCTCGGCCACTCTCTTCTTCAATTGCGCCTCGGACTCCACCAGGACCTCAGGAACCACTCTAAAATTGGGGTCCTGTTTGTACATGTCGGCCAGGGTCCGATGCGCCTCGCGTGCCGTATTGTACTTCTGCGCCAACCGATTGTATTTGGCCATCTTATCTTTCTGGCGCCGATCCCTCTCCACCTCCAAGAGGAGAGTCTGGAAAAGAGAACAAGTAAGTACGGGAAAATCATAACCTTACATAAAGAAAGGCCATCAAGCAAAGCAGGGGCATACCTGTAGGGCCGCGCCTGCCACCCTTTGGACCAAGGCTTTATCACTAAGCTCCGCTAGGGTCGTGCGCTCGGCACCTGCGCACAAGATTGTCATGCTGGAAGCAGCCTCCTCACAGTTCTCCAGCAAGTTGAAGTGACTCGGGATCACTATACGACAAGAAGATTGGTCGGCCATCATCTCCACCCGGTCTAAGGACCTGCCTCCTCCATTTGCGCCCTCCGTGGCTGCCCCTCGAGCCCGCCACATCCATGTCTTCGCTTCTCCCCGCCGCGGCCTCCCTCCTAAGATCAACTCTTCCTGAGCGAATTGCCTCTGCCATAAAGACCGGCCTTGATACAGGGCCAAATGGCCTGGCCTTTCCTGACTGGGTGACCACGGCCTTGCCAGTGAGGATCCGATGTTGCCTCCTCTCCAACGTCTCCTCCTCTTCACGGTCCCTCTTCGCGGGGTGCAGAGCTGGCTCATAGGAGGTCGGCACGGTAGAAGGCGTCCTTACGGGGGCAATCTCAGGGATAGCCACCGGAACCTCTATGGGCGTCGTCTCAGGTACGACCTCCATCACGGCCTCAGATGTGTCTCTGGGGCCGCTTCTGATGTATCGTTCTTCCTTAAAGGAGGCGAAGCACTGCCCCTGGAAGTGCCGACGAAGATCAGATCTGCCTCAGGATCGGATGCCGTCTTAGAAGGACCTGCCGCAGTCTTCTTCTTCTTCTGCTGCTTCTTCTTCCTCGCCTTCTTAGAGGCGCCTCGACCTACCAAAACACATGACAGACGGGTAAGAAAATTATATGGGCCCCCAAACCGTAACAAAGATTAGGTAGGCCATCACCATCCGGGCCGTGGAGCCTAAGAAATTCAGTCCAAGAACGGCTCTCCTCTGCAAATGGTATCAGCGCCTGCACCCACGACCTAATGTAGTCAACACTACGAAAAGGACGAGCAGATGCTGCATGAAAACAAAGGAAAACTTTCGACAGTAAGAACTAGCACAGTAAGGTCAAAATAGTAAACATCACGCACGACAATACTTACATGCGTCATTCCACACTTCAGGAAACCCGTTAGGGTTGGGCACAAGGTGCTCATTACGGACGTAGAAGAACCTCGTCCAAAATTTACGATTGGACTTGTCATCCACATGCGCCACGAAGCTTTTCTTGCCCCTGCTTCTCAATTGGAGCATCGAGCCTCTCATGAAAACCACGTTGAACATTTGCAAAAGGTGATGAACGGTCACCTCCTTTCCGTCCTTTGCCGCATAAATGGATACTACCCTATTCACCTTTAAGGCGTACAGGGTAAGCTGGGCCGGACATACTGCGAACCAGCGACACAACTCCTCCGCTAAAGGATAAATTGGGAGGGTGTATCCAATCAGGAAGGCGTATTTGTAGAAGGCACAGTACCCGGCCCTGGGCATGTTAGCGTAATCTAGCCCTACGGGAACCATGTCAATGTTATCGGGAATATCATACGTCTCCCTGAGAGAAGCCAAGTGGGACATCGTCATCTCACTATGCTCCCAAGGGCAGACTTTACGCTTATTCAGAAAATTGCTCCTTTTGCTCATATCGCGTGGGAGCAGATTGGCTGTTGATAGAGGAATAAAAACTTCCTCAGCCTCCTCACCGTCCGAGGATGACGAAGCTCTGGTAGAAGCAACGTCCCTGGTTCTGTTATCATCACGTCTACGTTTCGCCATAGTTAATGATGCAAGAAAAAGGTATTATGGATTGCAAGTTCGATTCTGAGAATGAGAATTTCAGGGAAGAAAAAAATAGCGAACACCAGAAAAAGACAGGGAAAAGAATGAGGAAATACTCTCCGAAAAGGATCGAAAGTTGAACTTAGTCCAACTCTCCATCTATTTACAAGAAAAAGTACACGAAAATCGAAGGGGCATGATTCAAAAATCGGCGCAGGAAACCAAAACGTCACGTCATAACCTGAACCACCTCGGGAGCAGAAGTAATGATCATGGATGTGATCGATGATGTCACCCCAAAAAGAAATTCCGAAAAAGAGGCAACATGTCAACGACATAACCTTTTCATACGTGAACACGCCTCTCATGGAGGTACCAACAGGAACGACCAAATTTCTATGGGTATCAAGCACGAATGTCCGTCCATTGGGAACGCCTTTCGAATGTGTCCCCAATAAACCGAGGGACTATCTGTATTGGGCAAATTTGGTTCCTCACGTCCACGTATTATCTACAGAGGACCTCATTAAAGAAGGCGGCCTTATCGTGGTCGACTTAAGCAAGGCCGGTCCCAGTCAATAAACGGACCAAGTGCTATGACTCACTGCAATGTCACACCAAGCTCTGACATTCGTATATCGAGGCCACCAACTCCTGTACCTTTTTTTTGTTATTTCGAGGAAGGTCCCTTAGTATATAAAGGGGACCTCCTCCCTTTGTAAGTTTTTACGTGTAATTCATTACAGAAAATACACATCTCTCTCTCTTTCTCTATCTGATCTTCTCTCTTTCTCCGGTGCAAAATCTGTTATTTGTCTTATATCTCAGTCATTTCACTATCTCTAGACCATATTACATTTGATTCTAATTGACTCATACTATTTTTGATTGTTTTAAAGCTATATAAAGTGCTCGAGTAACTTTTTAGCCAAACAAAATTATTCAATAAATCTAAGACCTCTTATTAAAGTTTGGCTTTAGACAATCATTTTCGTTGAGCCGTTTCTGACTGAAAATTATTGTGTATATACCAGGTCAAATTATTTTGTGTGTATATATATAATTGTTGAACTCCTTCGGTATTTACTAGAACTCTGTGTATGTTTGCATAATTGCATTGAAGTGCTGTTCCCGTTCTGTCGGCAGGTTTAAGTTTATTACCCAAGTGAGAAGGCAAACACGAGCAAAGAGTGAAGCCAGAAAAGGAAAGGGACAAATGCAAGGAAACTCATGTGACAAGTCTAGCCAACACTTTCATCAGTATTTTAAGTATATCCTTGTTTTTTCTTCAATCATCAAATAATTGTATTATGCATATAAATAAAATATTACATTTTAGAGGTATATAATATGTATTGAACATTTTTTGTCGGAGACTTTTTTTCACTTCTTTCAAATTTGAATATCCTTGGGAAGATTCCTAATTTCAGCACTAATTAGTGTACTCATTGTAATGTTAAATAGGGGCATTTGCGTCTATGCCTGTTTTTTGTGTCACGTTTTAACTTGTGTCCATTTTGCAAAAAAAAATTACAAGTGTACCTGCTTTTTTGCATAATTTCAACATACGGAGCTGATGTAGCAAAGGCAATCGCGCAAAACTTCAGCATTTTAGTAGTCGGGCCTGAAGTTCAGGTCTAGAGCTGAATTTTTTTTTTTGTAACTGTCGAACTTCAACTCTGAAATTTTTATTTGTAACTGACGAAGTTTTTGTTTGTAAGCTTCAGCTCTAGAGCTGCCGTTTTTATTTTTTAACTATCAAATTTCAACTCTATAGCTAAAGTCTTTGTTTATAAGTTTAAGCTATAAAGCTGAAGTTTTTTCTGGAGGAGAAGGAGCATAGTCTTGTGCCAATTGCCAAGGGCAAAGAGGGAGACACAACAGAAAGCAATGCCCTCAATTCCATGCAATTGCAACTACTGTAATAATGTGAGAGTAGGTGTAGTTATTTATTTTTTCAATTGGTTTCTTCAAACAATATAATGATGGAGTCCATATTAGGTTCGGGCATATATTTCACTGGATTCTGTTACTCCTACTGGCTCAAGTATCAGATAACTTTGTCCGTTAATGCCTTCGACAAATAAGAACAATAATCCGTATAATCTCACTTAGTGGGGTCTGGAGAGAGTATTATGTACACAGACTTTACCCCTACCCTGGGTAGAGAAGCTGTTTCCAAATAGACCCCCGGCATCCCTCTCTGCAAGAACTTCCCACCTTACTCTTGGGGAGACTCGAACTCACAACCTCTCGGTTGGAAGTGGGCGTTGCTTACCCCTCTTGTCCTTCGACAAATAGGAACAAATCATAATATATTTTTTCTTTTTGCTTGAAACCATGTTACTGGTTAATTCAAGGTAAATAGCACGTATTTGGTCTTGCGTTGGGATATAATTTTGAGGAGGAGAAAGTGAGCCGAAGTTGTTTAAAAAATGAGTATAAATTAAAAGTTTTAAAAAAGATAAAGTATATGTTAAATGGAGGCGACCAAATAATTAAATGACACATTTTAGAAAAACAATTAGAGTAATTCTAGAAGATACTTTTATAATAAATGCTGTTTTTTAAATTTAAAAACAAAAACTCCTATACACATAGATCCGCAATAGCAGAAAATTTTGTCGATAAGACAATTACTTTACATATTTGAATTTTTTAATAGCGGGAAGAGAAGAATAATGTTGCATTAATGACCACTTAAAGTGTACTGACATTATTCTGGTTGGCTATAACTTCATTGTGTGAGTTACAGAAAAAGACAATTTATTGTGGGGCAACTTTCCAAAACTCTGTCTCTGATTCTTTGAAGGTTTTTTTTCAAAAAGTTAGTCTCTAGTATTATCAGTAAACAATCAAGTTTTCTAGGAGTAGTAGTTCTTATAAACACCTCATCTTTTCTCAAATGTTTTGCACTGATACTGTGGCCATTTTTGTAAAAGCAAAAGTTGTTCTCCTCAATTTTTCTTTGGGATTTTGATGTTGTACTAATTTAAGAGTGTCCTCTGATTAAAATTTTCCAAAGCTACAACAAAATACTTTCTTGTTTTGACTGGAGTGTACAAGAGAATGGATAAGAAGATGACTTGTGAAGAAAATGCAGATGGAAAATTGAGGTATTTCTCTCATTTCTTATTCTTTCATGAAACTACTCAAGTGTAGTAGCGGCAGAGGCGGATTTAGGGGGACGTATGCAGTTTACCCGAACCTTTTTGCCGGAATTATACCATATATATAAGGCAAAATACGTTGTATTCCTTTATATATTATATTTTGAATCCCTTGATAAAGTCAAAGAGCATAGATCAATAGTCAAGGGGTTCAAAGCCTTATTGAGGTAGTTGGTTCAATTCCCATTAGTCACTGTCTCTTTTAATGTTTTAACCTTTTCTTTTTTGAGCTCCTTTAGAGAAAATTATGCCTTCATGATTGTGGCGGAGCATTGCGCTGAAAATTACACTGTATAGATGGATAAATTTTTTAAAGTATATATACTATATATTGATTTTCTTGATTTGCTAGTGTGTTTAATAATAATTCCCTTAGTAAGAATCCTAAGTCCACCACTAGTCAAGTGTCTATGTCTAAATTGGCCCTTTTCTTTTTTGTTTCTTGAATTTTGACACATTTATAATTTGGATATTTTTTTCCTTAGTGAGAAGAAAATGGAAGAAGAAGATAGTTTCAGGACAGTGGAATGTCTAAGAGGGAGATTGCAAGCTGAAAGAGTGGCTTCAAGAAATGCCAAAGAAGAGGCAGAGATTATGGGAACTAAGGTTTTTATTCAATTCCTCTGTTTTTTTTAAGTTTATTCTTGAGCCGAGAATTTTTCGAAAAATAATTTATTTATCTTCATAAGTAGAAGTAAGGTCTCTATATACTTTCTCCGGGAGCGGATTTAGGGGACGGAAAGGGTTCACCCAAACCCCTTTCGTCGAAAAATTACATTGTATATAAGGTCCTTGACATAGCCTAAGAGCATAGCTTAGTGGTCAAGGGAGCTAAAAATCTTTGTGAGGTTACTGATTCACTATAATTCTTTTAATTTCTTTACTTTTTCTTTTGATCCCCTTGGCCCGAAATCCTGCATCCGCCATTGCTTTATCCTCCCCACACCCCACAATGTGAGTATGTTAGTTGTTTTTTTAAAAGTAAAAGTGCTTATGTTGGTATAAATTTAAAAAAAAGTGTCTTTTCTTTTTTCACTTGAAGTAACATGGTGTTATTTTTTTGAAACGTTACAGCTGATTGATCTGGAGAATAAGTTGAAAGAAGAGACTAAATCAAGAAACAAAGCAGAGAAAAAGCTTAAGTTTCTGATAAAGAAGCTTGAATCCAAGAATATATCTTTTGTTTCAGATGATTCAGAGAATTCAAGCTTCTTAAAGAGTGAATTTTCATCTCTAATATCCACAGCTTGTAGCAGTGCCAAACACTCAGAAGATAGAGAGTGCCAAGAATCAGTTGGGAGTACAAAATCCAGCTATGAAAATTTTAATTATTCAGAGCTCATTCAGAAGAGAAAATCTGAAGATAAGTCAGTCAATTTAGAGAAAGATGGTTCACAAATGAGTACTTCTAGCCAAGACAATGAGAATCTTTCGGCAAAAGAATGTAATGAAAAATCATGTGAATTCAAATTCTCAAAGACAGATACCAATAGGTATGTATACTCAGTAGATTTAATTCATATACAGTGATAGTATAATTTATAGATGGGGAACCTTGGCGTAACTGGTAAAGTTTGTTGTTATGTGATCAGGAGGTCACGCGTTCGAGCCGTGGAAATAACCTCTTGCAGTGCAGGGTAAGGTTGCGTACCATAGACCCTTGTGGTCCGGTCCTTTCCCGGACCCCACACATAGCGGGAGCTTAGTGCATCGCGCTGTCTTTTTTCTTACAATGACCTCTCTACCTGCTTCAGGAAGGGGCAAGGTTGCATATACCCTACCCTCCCGAAACCCTACTTGTGGGAATGCACTAGGTATTATTTTGTTGTTGTTGTTGTTGTTGTTGTTGTTGTACAGTGACAGTATAATTGAGTCGAGTGTCTTTCGAAAACAGCCTCTCTACCTGCTTCAGGTAGGGGTAAGGCTGTACATACTTTACCCTTCCCAGATCCCACTTATGAGAATAGTTGAACATGTTGTTGTTGTACAGTGATAGTATAATTCATTTTTTATAATCAGTATATTTTAATTAGTTATAATAGGTAATTTTCATTATTTTTCAAGTTACGGATCCCACTCTTTATGAATGATACTTATAATTATTTTTTAGGTGATTTGAGTTCGTATATAGAAGTTAAACTCATACTCAATTTCCAGATAAAAGATAATGTTATCTTTTCTAAGGTCTTTATTTATATTCATGTGAAACCATCCAATATTGTTGTAATAACATTTTTGTTATTTTGGTTCTAGTTTGAAATCATCAGTTGAGGAGGAAGACAAAAATGGAGGAAATGAAGTGGATTTTCAAGAGGACAATTCAATGGCATTAGTTCCTATGGATCTGCCAAAGACAAAGCAAACTATTGATCCAATTGTTCTTGATGCTACAGTTAGAGAAGTTCTTGATGCACTGAGGCATGCCAAAGAGAAACTTCAAACTCAAATGCAAAGAGGGCAAATGATTAAAGCTAGTTAAGCTTCAATGACCATTAATTCTTTTGTTTTCTAGGTGTCATATTGCATAATGTAGCTCATGCCCCATCAAAGTCTATTTTCTGGTTTGTGGCAATAGACATCATAGGTTATAATATTTTCTTGGGAGGGAATCAAAGAATATATAGGCTAGTAGAGCCTCTATGTAATTGTCTATCTAGATCGATAGATCGATCTACATCTTTTCCCATGGCACTATGTTGAAGCATGCCAAAATTAATTAGGTAGAAAGATGGGGTCGCTGGCCAAATTAGGGTGGGGTGGGGGGTGGCGGTGCGAAATCAAGGAATATATAGACTAATAGAGACCCTATATATAGTTGTCTACCTTCGATTTTTCCCCATAGCCTGGATTGAAGCATGCAAAAATTGATTAGGTAAATGAAGGGGTCACGGGCCGAATTGGGTATAGGAGTACAGGTATGGGACCAGTGGCGGATTTAAAATATATGCAATCGATTCAACAGAACTTATTGCGTCTAGCTCGGACTGTATGTGTATAAAAACTAAGTTATATGATTTTGTGCCCTTCGATTGCTAGGCATATTGGTAAGTATATGGTGCAAGAATTTTGAGGGTGGTGTTGTTGTTTTATTTTACAAATTGCTGTATAGGTTAATGGAGCATTTGAGTTATATTGGTAATTAGTTAATTTTGAGTTTGGTGTACTTATTCTTGTAAATAGAGTTTGACGTTGCCATGTGTTATTCTTGTAATTAGGACAAAAAATTTCTAATTATCTTCCTATTCCAATGACTCTAGACAAAAACAGTCCTCATGTCAAGTTGATTTTTGTATATGGAGCTTGAGTTATGTAACCAATAATTAACCATCTAAGGTGGGGCGTTTACTTAGCGATGAGGTGAGCCCCATGGATTTTTAAATTTTTTAATTTACTAATTTAAAAAATAGCAAAATAATCATAAAAACTATATAGAATACATTAAAAAATTTTAAAAAAAATTATATGGGATTAAAAAATTAATAAAAACAAAATAAATGACATTCTTTATTAATATAAATAATGAAATAGTGTTAAAGTTTTTTTTTTGTAATTAAACTTTGTATTAATCACCAAAGTGTTTAACGTACATATTCATAGCCCAGCTTGATACTCAGCTGGCTATCAAACGGAGCAAAAATGACTATCCTATACTGTCCAAAAGACTAGCATTATAACAGAGAATGCTGAAGAAATACTCTTAGCCTAGGAGGAGCTCTAACATTACAAGTATAAGCAATATTTCTAAGCAGTTTGTCACTGTTACAATAGGTGTTTCTAAATATTCTCGCATTACTTTCCGGCCATAAGACATAAAACATCTCTGTCACTGTCATTTTGACTATATGAGCTCGAGGAGATTTGCCTTTAGATTGCTCAATGAACCACTGGACAAATTGGAGCCAGTTTTGACCAGTAGGTTGCTTAGTTCCAATCCATTGCAGTGTGCGATCTCTCAGTTGGGATGCATAAGTGCAATCCAGGAATAGGTGTTCTTCGGATTCCACAGCTTGTTGACACATAACACACGTGTCTGTCACATTCAGGTTCCATTTGATCAGCCTATCTTTGGTAGGCAGTCTGTCTTGTAATAGCAGCCATAGGTTGAAGATTGCTTTAGGTCGAGCAGCATTCTGCATTGTTAAGTTCTTCCACATGACTCTCGGTGCTTCTCCAATCTGTTGTAAGTAGAGCCTTCTTATAGTGCAATCAGATTTATCCAACATTTGATGTTGCTGCAATAGCTCAATGCCTTCAATGATCTTCCGGACCATCCAACTAGCCTGTTTAGGGACAGTGATGGTCTCCAACTGTTTCTGCTTTATATAAACTGTGTGAATCCATTTCACCCATAGTGCATCCTTCTTGTGTGCCAGGTCCCAGCTGAGTTTTGCAACAGCAGCTTTGTTCCACAGCAAGAGATTAGTCAAGTTCAAACCACCAGCAGACTTTGGCATGCAGATTTTCTCCCAAGCCACATATGCCTTTCTTGATACATTAACTGAGCCAGACCAGATGTAGGATCTGCATATTGCCTCAAGCAGTTTTATAATCTTGGAAGGTATTAGGAATAGTTGAGCCCAGTAAGCCTGAATCTCAAAGATAACTGATTGTACCAACTGGATTCTACCAGCATATGATAGGTGTCTAGCAGTCCAGGATGTAATCCTGGCAGTAACTTTGTCGATCAATGGTTGCCATTGAAAAGCAGTCAGCTTCTTGGTAGCCAAAGGTACTCCCAAATATTTAAAGGGAAGTTCTCCACGTACATACCCAAGGAGATCAATAATATGCTGTTGATCCTGAGGTTTCACCCCTCCAAAATAGACAGCACTCTTATGCAAGTTGGCTGTCATACCAGAAGCTGCAGTGAACTGAGAGAAGTAAGTAAACATAGTACTTACAGAGTGAGGTTCTCCTTTGACAAACAACAATAAGTCATCAGCAAAATTAAGTGAGTTATTCCCAGTTTTTTACAACCAGGATGAAATGCAAAGCCTCTAGCTTGTCTCAATTCAACCAAAGACCTACTAAGGTATTCCATCACAATAGCAAATAGAAAAGGAGATATGGGATCCCCTTGTCTCAGTCCTTTGGCTGCTTGGAAAGGTTCTGTTGTCTCCCCATTGACCACCACTGTGTAGCTGACAGTTTGGACACACTCCATAATCCATCTTGTAAATCTGGTAGGGAAATCCAGAGCTTCCATAACCTGTTGTAAGTAACACCACTCAACTGAATCATAAGCCTTCTGTAAGTCAATTTTGATCATACACCTGGGAGATATATGTGACCTAGAGTAATGCTTTATTAATTCATGTGCTAAGATGACATTATCTGCTATTCTCCTTCCTGGGATAAAGGCTGCCTGTGCATTACAGATGATACTGCTCATGACCTTCTGGAGTCTGTTGGCCAGCAACTTGGAAATGATTTTGTATAAGACTGAGCAGCAAGCTATTGGTCGAAACTCTTTGACTGTTTGAGGATTAGATACCTTGGGAATTAGGGTGATTGTGGCACAGTTTATAGGTTTATGCATTTTGCTGGTTGCAAAAAAAATCTTGACTGCTTGCAGTACCTGCTTCCCTATGATAGGCCAAGTGTGTTTAAAGAACATAGCATTATATCATCTATCCCTGGAGCTTTATCATTACCAATTGCCTTTAAACTGTTTAGGATCTCTGTGTCACTGATATCAGCTGCTAGTTCCATCCTCTGATGGTGTGAGAGTCTAGGACCATTGTTCATATACAATTTGTTAACTGCTGGTAGTGAAGTGGCTGCTGTACCCATGAGTGATTTATAGAAGTCTGTAATCTCCTTATGTAGGTCAGCTGGATCAGTTATCTTCAGTCCTCCTTCTGTGGTCAGTTCAGTAATCCTCTTATACTGGTTTCTCTCCATCATTACTGCTGAGAAGTATTTGTTGTTTAAATCTCCAAGCTGGATCCATCTGGCTCTAGATTTTTGTTGCAATGCTGATTCTTCAAGCAAAGACCATTTTTCCAATTGCTGCATCAGGTCCTTTTCTCTTAGCTGTAAGGCATTTGTATATGATATGGCCATCTGGTGTTGGACAGCTTCCAGCTCCTTTCTGCTGCTCTCAATCTTCTGTGTAATGCTCTTAAGCTCTCTAGTATTTAGAGAATTTAAGGCTGGTTTGAGGGCTTTGAGATTATTCCACACCCCTTGCAGGGTACATTGAGCAGTGCTTTTCCAGTTAGCTTTGATCAAAGACTGGAAATCCTTACTTTGAAATAGTGTTAAAGTTACTATGAGATAAAAATCAACTAAAACGTCTTATCCTCCAAACGATTAAAAAAATCATAATAAGGTTAAAAATACTATCAAACTACAAATTTAATAATCATTAAATATCTTCAAAATTGTAATTTAAAATATTATTACTTTTGTGTAAATACCAATTAATTTCAAATAGCGAAATAATAAATGTATGATAATTTTGAGAGACATAAAACTAAGATATGACAACCTATAGCAAGTAACGATGTAAAATTTGATACTTCAAATGATACTCCCCCTCACGATATTCTCAATTAGTAAATATGTAATACTATGACTCACTATTTTGAATTATTCTCACTCTTCATATTTTTATAGATGAATAGAACTTTAATTATTCATTTGTTAAAGAATTTTGAGGATTAACAATTCTAATTAGGTAATTAGACGCATAATTTGTGTTAGGAACTGTTAGGCGACCCCAGGCATTGAGCGTTAAGCGTATTTCGGGCGCACTATTGGGCTCTTGGGGCATAAGCTTCACAAAACTAAGCCCCACACGTGTGCCTTAGGGGGGGTTTGATAGTGCTCCATCCCCGGACGAGCCTCGAGGCGAGTCCCAAGAAAGCCTTTTAAAATATTGGATAAAAATAATAATTTCGAATAATGTTTAGGATTCGCTTTATTTCATGTTTGGGTTGGGTATTATTTAATCACAAAATAACTTTTACACTAAAATAGTGGTATCTAAAAGCATTCCTAACATGATATTTTATAGTCAAGTTACCAAATTTAGAAGCTCTAGATTTTGAAATGTGATGAATCTAGGAAAAGGACTGACAAGTATCTGGTCATGGAAAGCTCTCTTATTTGACATGGAATGCCACCTGAAAAGATCTGTAGCTTCAACATTCTCGATAAATACAACAACATATCCAATATAATCTCACAAGAGGAACAAAGTAAAATGTTTGTATGGAGACTAATAAGATGAACAACAAAAAATGGAATGAATTTTGAGAGGTTGCTAGCTGTTACATAACTTTAACATTATAGCTAACTTTAACATTATAGCTCAATGATATTGGAGACTATCAGAAACAGGTCATTTGATGCTTCATGCTATTAGAATTTAATATTCAAAAACGAAATTGAAGAAGGCTTGGGGCGTGAGAACGACTTTCCTTAAATAAGATATTTCCTTAAAGAAGATTAGTCCAAGTCCAAGTCCAAGTCTTTGATATATATATATATTTGCACACATATAAATAAGAGTATGTGTTCTAAATTAAACATATAAAAGGACAAGGACCTAAAATGCACATAAATTGGTCTTGCACCACCGATGTGGGACAAGCCCACTTTTCCAACATAACAAACTATCTTTCAATCCCCCACTAGTTTGTTATATTTCTAATAATATCATGCATATGGAGAGTATCTTATTCTGATTTGAACTTTCCATTAGTGTAAATATCTTAAAGTCTTGACGAAGTTATTGGTACCTTAAAGGTTTGAACTACAACTCCTTGTGTCAAAATCGAAAATATCACACGCACAATATTATACAGTGGCTAAGAAAATTCAGTATTTGCTTTAGCACGTTTATGACCATGTGCTCATCCTGACTTCATGAATATTTACAACATCAACCCCTTAAACCTTGCTTGAAGCGGCACCACTTCAATATTCATATAGGTGAAATTAGCTACATTGTTCCTGTTACTACAAACATTTACTAGTTACATTAAGACTTTAATTCAACCTCATCATGTAACAGTTTGCACCAAGAAGTTTGTTATTTTTCCTAGTTATTTCATATATTTAATAACTTCTTGACTCCTATCATATGTAGTACATTGGAATTAAGGCTCCAAAAGGAGATCAGTGCTTAAGCAATACAAAACAATTTATTATTACCTCATTGAACTTATTTTGTTAGAATATATACTAACTCAAAGTTGGGTTCCTGTTGTTTGTCTTTAATTTAGAGGTTTTCACCCCATTCCTTCACAAGTTTGTTGTATTACATTTTTCGGCAATGGTTTGGTAAGTGGATCTGCCAAATTCTTACTAGATCTCACATACACAATAGTTATAGTCCCATTTGTGATTAATTCTCTTATATAAGCGTGCCTCGAGCTTATATGTCTTGATTTTCCATTTATATATCTTATTGTGAGCCACGCACATGGCAGTTTCACTATAACAAAATACAGAAATGGCTGGTATAGGTTCTGACCACAGTTTCATATTTAATAACATGTTCATCAACCATTATGCTTCTTTCCCAGCAATTGCTAATGCTATGAATTCAAATTCCATAGTAGAATGAGAAATACAATTTTGTTTCTTGGATGCCCAACTAATGGCACCACCTCCCAAAGTAAATATCCATCCTCAAGTGGATTTATTATCATTAACACTGGTAACCCAACTTGCATCAGAATATCCTTCCAAAACAGTGGAAAACCATTATAGCAAATACCCAAATATTTTGTATATTTTAAATATCCAAGTACTCTAGTTATTGCTTTCCAGTGATCATTACTTGGATTACTAGTAAATCTTGAAAATTTACAAACAACAAATGCTATATCAGGTCTTGTACAATGCATTGTATACATCATACTACCTATTGCACTTGCATACTCTAATTCGACTGTTGATCTTTTAGTATTTTCAGTTAGCTTTATACTGGAGTCATAAGGAGTATTAAACTCCTTTATGACTAAATGACTGAACTTAGAAATGATTTTATCAATATAATGCGATTGTGACAATGCCATTCTTTTGTTATCTCTTTTTCACAAGAATAGTATCTACTTCATTTAAGTCTTTTATCTTAAAAACTGAAGTTAGATACTTCTTGGTTTCAGTAATACCAAGCATATTTGTACCAAAAATTAGCATGTCATCAACATATAGACAAATAATAACTCCGTATTATTTTGTGAACTTGGAGCAGATATATTTATCAGCATGATTATGTATGAATCCATTTGATAGTATAACACTATCAAACCTTTCATGCCATTGTTTAGGTGCTTGTTTAAAACCATAGAGAGACTTTATCAACTTACATATTTTCTTCTCATTTACCGGAAGAACAAACCTTCAGGTTGTTACATATAAATCTCTTCACTAAGGTTTCCGTTTAAAAGGCCATTTTAACATCCATTTGATGCACATACAAGTTATATATAGAAGACAACAATAAAATCACTCTAATAGATGTTATTCTTGCTACAGGAGCATAAGTATCAAAATAGTCTATGCCTTCTTTTTGAGTGAAACCTTTTGCTACTAATCTTGCTTTGAAGGTTTGGACAGAACTATTTGTATTATACTTCCTCCGAAAGACCTATTTACAACCTATGGGTTTTGATCCATTTGGAATATCAACTAAAACCCAAGTATTGTTGGACATTATTGAATCCATTTCATCATTAATAGCCTTTTTCCAGAAGGCAGCATCTCTAGAAGGCATAGCTTCTTGAAATGTCTTTGGGTCTTCTTCAATATTTAATAAGATAGAAATTTGATTACAAACATTCTTTCTATCTCCTTCTTCAAGAAAGACTAAGGACTGTGAAGAGATAAAACCAAAACCAACATATTTTTCTTTCATTATTCTTTGACTCTTTCTAGGTTCTATTCGTATATTGTCACTTTTCTTTTTTACTTGTAGTAATTTCGGAATGTGAAAATCTATATGCATTATTATTACTTTCTTTTGATTCAGTCATTTCCTCATCAATAGTGTTATCAAAAAACTTATTTTCAATAAATTCAACATGAATAGATTCTACTACAACATTAGATTCTAGATCCAATACTATATATGCCTTTGATGTACCAACTTGACCGGTCGCTTTGAGCCCTAGCGCGTCGTTCAGCAGTTTGAGGCTATGATCAACTTTATTTCAGGTATTGTGACTTTTATTCATGGTCAGAATTGAATTTTGGGAAGTTCGGAGTTGATTTGGGAAGAGAATTCTCATTTTGGAAGCTTAAAGTTAAAAGAATGAACTAGGATTGGATTTTTGAGTAAACGAACTCAGAGTCGGGATGTGAAGGTTCCAGCAGGTTCAATGTTATTGATTTCTGTTTGGGACTCCGAGGCTGGGAGTAGATCCGTATGGTGATTCTGGAGTTGGGAGCACGATCAGAAGTGAATTGGGAGGCCCATTGGTCATTTTGAAGCTATTTGGCTAAAGATAGAAATTTGAAGGTTTTCGAGAAGTTTGATCGGCAGTGAAATTTTTGATATCGGGGTCTGAATCCGATTTTGAAAGTTGGAGTAGATCCGTAATGTCAAATATGACTTGTGTGCAAAATTTGAGGTCAATCGGACATGATTTGGTATGTTTAAACATCGGAAGTAGAAGTTGGAAAGTTCAAAGTTCATAAAGCTTTAATCGGAGTGTAATTCATGGGTTTAGAGTTGTTTGATGTGATTTGAAGCCTCAAGCAAGCCAGTAATGTGTTTTGGGACTGGTTGGTTTGATTGGTTAGGGTCCCGGGGGCCTAGGGTGGATTCCGGGTGGTTAACGGATCGAAAATAGATTTTTGGAAAAAGTTAAGTTGCTGGTATTTCCGCGTCTGCGGAGATGGGACCGCAGAAGCGGCCCCGCAGAAGCGAGCAGGAAGCCGCAGAAGCGGTTGAGTGTGAGGGCAGCCAGGACCGCAGAAGCGACCCTAGATACGCTGAAGCGGAACCGCAGAAGCGGTTGGCTGACCGTAGAAGCAAAATTGGGCTAGAGCCCTTTGTCCGCAGAAGCGAAATTTTGTAAGCAAATGGTGGACTGCGGAAGCGGAAATAGTTTCGCAGATGCGAAAAAAGCTGGAGGCAGAGAGTTGTTTTAAAAATCGAATTTTGGCTATTTCTCTCATAGTTTTCATGACTTGGACGTTTTTTGGGGAGTTTCAACATAAGGTTATCATCCTAAATGATAAGGTATGTTATCCTCACCTACTATGAGTTAAAAACATCAATTGTGTATGGATTTTAGCATGAAAATAGGTAGAAAATTGAGGGTTAAAGGAAGACCTAAAAAATTTGTGTAATTAGATTTTGATCACGATTTTGGATATGGAATTAAGAAAAAATTATATATTTGAGTTCTTAATGTTATGGGCAAAGTTTATCATTGAAAATTATCTGATTCCGGGCATATGGGCCCGAGGGCTTTTGTGTCAACTTTTCGTTCGGGGTTAGGAATTATTACAATTTGGATTGTAAATTTTAATTGAGCATATAATAATGGATTTGCATGAATTATTATAAAAGTTTTCTTAGTCATTTTTGCTTGTGTACATATTTCACATTTTTTCACATTATCATGCTTGCAAGAAATATATCCATTTTTAAACATATAATTTAACAAACCAAAATTTAAATGCCGTAATCTAGTATGCCATAAATAAGAATTGGACTCAACAAATATAAGCAGAAACATAGTTTATTCCATTAATACTAAGTTTGAATATGCCATCACAATTGTAGCCTTTTCCAACAAATAAATCATTCTTAGATACTATTACATGATCAGATTCTATGACTATCTTGAAGTCTCTCTTAGACAGCAAAATAACTGACATTAAGTTCTTCTTCATGTAGGGAACATGGTACATATTTAGCAATGTTAGCTTCTGCCCAGAAGTGAAATTGTTCTCAACACTTTCTTTTCCTGCAACATCTACAGTCATATGATTTTCCATAATAACCTTCTCGGGTTCCTTCACTTTTGCATAAGTCTTGAATATATTCTTCTCATAACGGACATAAATGGTGACACCCGAATCCAACCACCAGTCTTCACTCTTTACAGTAGCAGCAGCCATGTTTAATTATGTAACCATATTACATGGTACTACAGAAACCATTGCAGCCAAGCCTTGTGAAGACCTTTCAATTGTATTTGCTTTTGCTTTCTCAGACCTTCCCGAGTTTCCCGAATTTCTATGGTTAAAGTTACTTTCTGCTTTCTTGAACCCGCAATCACGGATCTTGTGGATTTCCTTTCCACAATGATGACATTTCAAAGTATTCCTCTTTTTTAAATTGAGGCTTATTTGACAATTTAGATTTTTGTGTCCATCTCCGTTATTATTATGACTAACATTATTAATTGTGGAACTCGAAGGTTGCATAAAATTATCACGAATTCGATTCTCACTTTCAATTTGAATGTGAGTTCGAAACTGTTCCACGGTTAATTTTTCAGAAGAATGCAAGATCTTCTTTTTATTGTCATTGCAAGAAGAAGGCAGTTTAGAAGGTATAGCACCGATTTGAAGTGCATCAGGAATTTTAACTCTAAGATCAGTTAATTTTGAAACTAAGATTTGCAGTTCATGAATCTGATCCGTGATGGGCTTTATATCAATCATTTTAAATTAGAACTACTTTAAAGATAGAAATTTATCAATACATCGTTTCTCGTTTTCATAGGCACTTTACAACGCCGTCCAGATTTCCCTTGGAGACTTCAAATTTTGATACAGATCATAGAGACGATCTGTTAATGTATTCAGAATATGTCCCCGACACAACAATTCATCATCTTCCCGTTTCTTCCTCGTTGATTTCACTTAATCTTCTGCAGTGGGTTCTGGCCAAGCAGGCAATTGCGGATCAAGAACATAAAAAAAATTTTTAGAGTAGTCAGTAGGAAAATCATCTTGTCCTTCCAGCGAGTAAAGTTTGGTCCATCAAAACAGTGGTGTTTGATGAACTCTTTTGGATTTTCAACAGCGGAAAGAATGTTCTCCATAGCAGATTATCTTCTTTAAGATTGTTAGAAAATAATAATTGTAAACGAAATTAAAGAAAGCTTGAGGCGCGAAAACGACTCTCTTTAAAGAAGATAAGTCCAATAAATATATATATATATATATATATATATATATATATAAATATATATATATATATATATATATATATATATATTATAAATTAAACATATAAAGGACAAGGTCTTAAAAGGCACATAAATTGACCTTGCACCATCGATGTGGGACAAGTCCACTTTTCCAACATAACAAACTATCTTTCACATGCTGAGGTGCCAGACCACTTAAACCTTCATTTCTGAAGGCTATATGGGTTATCTCAAACAACGATAAATAGAATCTTCTTAAATGGAATCTAAAATCTGTTATCTAAAGTTCATAGGCAAAGTAAGATACTGGACTCTTCTCAAATTGATAGTACCGGTGAATGTTTTGAACTAATCGTGTTGACATCAAGCTGCAAACTTCTTACTGAGAAGAGGTGTAGAAGAAAGGTAGATGCCCTTGGGTTGAACAATCACAAACAATGAAAGTAATCAATGAAGTGCATTACCAATAACCATATCAGTCATTAACATAAGTAGATATGTTTCTTATTGTACTTTGTTCAGCATGCAAATATTAGTTCCATCATATCTTTTCTCTTTGAAACTGCCTAGTGTGGTTCGACAGTGTGGGTGATATTAAAATATTAACATATCTGTAGGAGGCAAAAATATGGTTCGCTTCGCCGCCGCCTAAGTGAGTACGCTCCACATAATGGGACCGCCCTTAGAGCCTTTCCAATCAGATGGGGACAGCCCGACCGAGGACGTTCTGATCTATTGAACAGAGGAACGACATCGTTTTGAGCTAAGCTTTTATCGTACAAAAATCCACTAACTCTTGTACTTTACTTTTCGTGTATTTCGAGAATAGGTCTCCTAGTATATAAAGGGGACCTTAACCTTGTAATAGGGCAGATTGTTACTCTGAATATACCAACTATCTCTATCTCTATTATTATCAAACTCTCTCTCTCTCTCTCTACTTTTATCAATCTAACTTCTTCACATTTCTATATCTCTTTTCAACAACATAAACTCACTATTATCTTACACACATTAAGGATCTACCACGATCATAATATTAACCACTTCTAGGACTTATTATACTTGATTGCGATTTGCCCCCATATCTTTTTGATTGTTTTTTTAGCTTATAAAGTGCATAGATCTTTTGAGCAAAAAAATTGCGCCGTCTTTGGGGAAATCGAGAATCAAAGTTATAGTTTGTGCCTAAAAAACTACTGACAACCATCCCTTACATCACACAAATAACTATGGCTGACAATTGTGCGAAACTGAAAGCGATAGATGGAGTTGGGATCAACCTCATGGATTCTCTCAACGAGGTAGATGAAAACAATATCTTGAATGCAACCCCCAGCACCATGATGAGCGGAGGAACCCCACCTCTTCCGCCCGCAGATCCGACGGAACCACGAGAAAGGGAAGCTTCTACATCTACATCTAAGGAAGCACCCCCGGAAGTCAAAGAGCTACTGAAAGAATGTCTCGCAAGCACTCTGAACGATTTGGTCAAAAAGCTGCCACAACAAGGCGTAAAACGCATATCAGTGATGGATCTCACCGTGAAAGAAGATGAACCCAAGGCCGTGCGAGCAAACAATGCGCTCGCCGACAGTCAGACCAGCAACGATGCGCTCACAACCATACTCAGAAAAATGGAAGAAATGGATCAAGAAAACAAGTCACTCCGCGATCAATTACGATAGTTAGACCAGCAATGATGCGCTCACAGCCATACTCAGAAAAATGGAAGAAATGGATCAAGAAAACAAGTCGCTCCGTGATCAAATAAAAGAACATCAAGAAAGAGTGGAGAAGATCCCGGGCGCTCCTAAGTTATTACCAAAGCGCGACGTAGGGAGGTTCGTAGAACAACCTTAAACGGAGGAGGCCGCACCATACATCATCCCAAAGACCTTCAAAATGCCCCTGTATCTGAGGGTGTACGATGGGACCACCGATCCTGAGGACCATTTGATCCACTACGTCACGACTGTGAAAGGAAACGATTTTGTGAAGGAACAGGTACCGTCAGTACATCTAAAGAAGTTTGGCGAGACATTGACCGGTGGGGCGTTTGTATGGTACTCCCAACTATTGGCCAAAGGTATCTCCACCTTCGAGGAAATCACGGACAAGTTCGTCACAGCAGATGCAGGAGTGAAGAAGGCGGAGGCAAGGGTCAACAAGATCTTCGCTATTCAGCAAATGTGGGAGAAGGGCTCTGGGACTTCCTGGCCAGATTCAACAGAGTTCGGATGAGCCTGCCGAATGTATCAGAAGGCATGGCAGTTGCCGCTTTCTAGAATGGGCTAAACAGGTACGGCTCGAGAGCAACCAATAATCTGCTAAGTCGCCTCATGAAATATCCCCCACCACATGGGAAGAAATTCACAACGCATATTGCGCCGAGGTACGAGCAGATGAGGACTATCTCAAAGGCCCTACCCGGCGACTAACAACAATACTTTCGAAGACCAGGAGGGACCAACACAATGAGGGACGATGAAAGCAAATCTCGCGTCCCAGCAGGGAAAGGCACCAACCGTATATCAGATCTTCCCATCCACCGCCACCAGGCACGCAGATGCACTATAGTGACATGTCACCCCCTACAAAACGAACGAGGTATGCCTCTTTTACTATCTGCACATAACTTTTGTGTTTCCCCTTCAAAGGTAGTGTACGCACTGGAAAAGTTGGGCAACAAGGTAAAACGGCCGGCAAAGATGAAGTCGGACCCTACC
Organism: Nicotiana benthamiana; assembly: GCA_034376525.1. Taxonomy (NCBI): domain Eukaryota; kingdom Viridiplantae; phylum Streptophyta; class Magnoliopsida; order Solanales; family Solanaceae; genus Nicotiana; species Nicotiana benthamiana. The sequence goes on along the minus strand of CM067341.1, from coordinate 49,732,578 downwards.
ACTCGGAAATGAAACGCCCTATGCGAGTTCCACCATTAGCGAGGGCACAAAACAAGGACTGCATAGGCCTCCGGCAAGAAGTGGTCAGGATGCTGAACCAGGAATTCCTAAGGGAACTACTTAGACAAAAGGAAGCTCAACATCGCACGAGGACGGGATCAACCCAACGGGCTACCAAGGTCGCCCACACCAACATGCACGATCAATGTGATCATCGGCGATGGTAATGACTCGGTGATCAATCATGTCAAATTTACCACAACACACAAGTTGAAGCGAACTATCGCCAACGAATGGTATGACGACTTCGAAGATAGTATCACTTTTGATAAGTTTGATACCGACGATTTGTATTTTCCTCACTACAACGCCCTGGTTATTACTTTACGTATTGTAGATACAGATGTTAGGAGAATTTTGATTGATGATGGAAGCGGTGCTTGTATTGTCCACCTGAGGGTCCTGGCACTCTTGGGACTTGAGGATAAGATAATACCGCACTGCATAACGTTAACTGGTTTTAACAATGCAGTAGAAAGAACCTCAGGAGTGATAACGCTGCCTGCCTTGGTGGGAGGAGTCACGCTGGAAACCACCTTCCATCAGGAAACGGCCTACAGCGCCATCATTGGACGACCATGGATACATGCCATAAGAGCAGTCTCCTCCAGCTTCTATCAGATGATAAAATTCCCTACCCCATGGGGAATATTCAGCATACGGGGTGAACCCCATACCGCCCAAGAATGTTACAAAATAGCTCAAGACTATGCCCACACCAAACTCCAAGGATCGAGCGCGGAAGCATATCAATCAGCTCTATCGGGGACTAAGGTTCCTTGGACAAAGGACGCCATCAAAGATCCAGATATGACGGAAGCCAGCAAAGTTACAGTCGAAGATCTCGATCCCGTACATCTAGCCGACCACGACCCCACGAAGAAGGCCTATATCAGGCACGGCCTTTCGGACCCAAGTAAGTATCGTGAATTTTTATCTAACCATGTAGACTTGTTTGCTTTTTCCCATTCATATATGCCAGGAATACCATTGGACATCGCCACTCACAAACTGAACGTCGACCCGCTATACCTGCCCGTGAGTAGATGAGGAGAAAGTTCAATGTCGCCATCAATGAAGCCGTAAGTGAAGAAGTAGACAAGTTATTGAAAAATAGGGCCATTAGATAGGCCAAGTGCCCCAAGTGGGTCGCCAACGTTGTCATGGTTAAGAAGAAAAACGGGAAGTGGTGGATGTGCGTGGATTTCACAGACTTTAACAAAGCATGCCTAAATGATTCATTCCCACTCCCCCACATTGATCAGCTGATAGACGTAACTGCCGAGCACGAACTCTTAAGCTTCCTAGATGTATATTCCAGCTACAATCAGATTATGATGGTCGAAGAAGACCAAGGGAAGACGACCGTCATTACTCACCGTGGAACGTACTGCTACACAGTGATGCCCTTCGGACTCAAGAACGCCGGGGAAACTTACCAGAGATTGGTGACCGATATGTTCAAGGAACAACTTAGAAAATGGTGGAAGTCTACATCGACAACATGTTGGTAAAGTCGTCCAGAAAGGAGGATCACCTCGACCATCTGAAGGAGACCATCAAAATATTGAGAAGATATGGGATGAAACTGAACCCAGAAAAATGCGCCTTCGGCGTGGTCTCGGGAAAGTTCTTGGGTTTCCTCGTATTGAAGAGGGGCATCGAAGTTAATTCGGATTAGATCAAAGCAATGGACGTGGTCCCGGAAGTACTGAGCAGCAAAAAACAGGTGCAAAAGCTCACAGGTCGGATAGCAGCCCTCTCCAGGTTAATCTCGCGATCCTCCGACAGGTGTCGTAAATTCTTCAGCGTGTTGAAAAAAGGTCAGGAGCTCCAGTGGAACGAGGAATGCGTCAAAGCCCTAAAAAATATGAAGGTGTACCTATCTTCGCCAGCCCGACTATCCAAAGAAAGCCTAGGAGAACCACTTCTGGTGTATCTGGCCGTATCTGAGGTCGCCATCAGCGCTGTCCTAGTGTGCGAGAACAAAGGTACACAATCTCCTATCTACTACGATAGCAAAACATTGGTGGATGCTGAAACTCGGTACCCGAACCTTGAAAAGCTAGCATTAGCCCTGGTTGTAGCTTCACCAAAGTTGCGACCTTATTTTCAATGCCACCCCATAAGAGTAGTAATGACCTTCCCATTGAGGAGCGTCCTACATAGTCCTGAGCTATCGGGCCGACTCGCTAAATGGGCCATTGAGATCAGCGAGCACAAAAATCCTGCCAAAATAAAAACTAGAGGCCCAACACGACCTCCCCTCTAACGACCTACGGGTCCTCCACACTGATAGTGCTGCCAATGTTTCGGGATCGGGACTAGAACTCGTCCTCGAGGTCCCCACGGGTGAAACAATTTGCCAGTCCATATGATGCCCAGCGATAACTAACAACGAAGCCGAGTATAAGGCTGTTATTACAGGTATGAAGCTATCAATCAAATACAGGGCCCGGCGGGTCCTTCTCCAATGTGACTCGCAACTCGGGTTAAACCAGATCGCCGGGAATTACTAGATTAAAGAACAGAGGCTGCAAATATACCAAGCAAAAATCCACAGACTAATGGCAAAGTTTGATGAGTGCCGCTTCGAACAAATTCCGAGAGCATGGAACATCGAATAATATGGCCTGGCAAAACTAGCCGCAGCCACCAAAAACATTAGCAAGGAAAGCGTGGTCACCCTCGTCCATTCAGCCATCGATCACACCGAGGTATTTTCATTAAATCTAACTTGGGACTGGCCAACCAGTTCGTATCCTATCTACAAGAAGGAACGTTGTCGAGCGACAAAGAAGAAGCAAGGGAACTCCACATGAAAGCAGCCCGGTACGGCTTGATCAACAACGACCTCTACAAGAGAACGTTTGGAGGACTGATGGCCAAGTTTCTAGGTCCGCACCAAATGGGGCAAGTACTCGAGGAGGTACACAAAGGTCACTACGGTGCCTATAAAGGTAATAGCGCCCTCGTATGATGCATCATCCGCGCTGGCTACTACTGGATCACCATGAAGAAAGAAGTAGCAGAATACATCCGTCGATGCCAACAATGCCGAATGTACGCCCCTATGATCCACTAGCCAGGGGATCCCCTACACTCAGTCACCTCTCCATGGCACTTCATCAAATGGGGAATGGACATAGTCTGCCCCTACCCGCATGACCGGGAAAGGTACGATTTTTACTTGTTTTGACTGACTATTTTTCCAAGTGGGTGGAAGCAGGTGCATACGCACAGATACGCGAACAGGAGGTCATCGCCTTCATATGGAAAAACATCATATGCCGCTTCGGCATCCCCAAATAAATCAGCTGCAACAAAGGACGACAGTTTGTCGGTCAAAAAATGACCGAGTACTTCAAAAAATGGCGCATCAAGAGAATCCTCTCCACGCCATACCACCCCGCTGCCAACGGACAAGCAGAATCCTCTAACAAAACCATACTAAACATAGTGAAGAAAAAGCTCGAAGATGCCAAAGGGTTGTGGCCTGAACTGTTGTATGAAGTGCGATGGGCGCACAGGACCACACCCAAATCCAGTACAGGAGAAACCCCATACTCATTGGTCTACGGAACCAACGCGGTCATACCCGTCAAAGTAGGCGAAGCAAGCCTGATATACTCACACACCAGCGGAATGGAAAACAACGTAAATAGGATCCAACACCTTGATGAAGCCGAGGAAAGAAGAGATATGGCCCACATAAGAATGGTGGCCCAAAAGTAGCAAGTAGAAAGGTACTACAACAAAAGGGCAAAACTAAGGCCGCTCAAAGTAGGAGAGTACGTCCTCAAAGCCAAGACATTGGCCTCCAAAGACCCAAGTGAAGGAAAGATGGGCACAAACTGGGACGGACACTACAAAATCACAGCAATGGCAAACAAAGGGACATTCTAGCTGGAAACAATGGAAGTAAAAACACTCCAAAAAAACTGGAATATCACTCACCTCAAATATTTCCATTTCTAAAAGGCGTACCCCAAGTTGCACTCTTTTTCCCTCACCCGAGTTTTGTCCCAATTAGGTTTTCTCGGGGAGGTTTTCAGCGATGCAACGAAGAGGACTCTGGGGATATTTGTAGGATAAGTGTATCACGCCCGCCTCTCCAAACGCTCTCCAACCGGACCTGATAAAGGGACTGAACCAGAGATATCTCCAATATGTAAAAGGCTACGGCCACCTCCAACTTGTAAAAGTCTACGGCCGTCTCCAATGAATCAAAATGGCTACGGCCATCTCCAATGAACGAAAAGGCTACGGCCATCTCCAATAAAGGAAAAGGCTACGGCCGTCTCCAATGAATGAAAAGGCTACGCCCACCTCCAACTTGTAAAAGGTTACGGCCGTCTCCAATGAATAAAAAGGCTACGGTCGTCTCCAATGAATGAAATGGCTACGGCCATCTCCAATGAACGAAAAGGCTACGACCATCTCCAACTTGTAAAAGGCTATGGCCGTCTCCAATAAATGAAAAGGCTACGACCATCTCCAATAAAGGAAAAGGCTACGGCCGTCTCAAATGGAAGAAAAGGCTACAGCCATCCCCAACATGGCTAAGGCCATTCATTTGGACATGGTTAAGGACATCGATTGAATATGGCTAAGGTCATTTCTTCAAACAGTCAACCCAACGTCAACTAAGGCAGAACGAAGGATTCGACGACTCTCGAAGTCAACCACATGGCTAAGGCCATTCAATTGTACATGGCTAAGGCCATCGATTGAAAATGGCTAAGGCCATTGCTGTTAACAATCAACCCAACGTCGACTACGGAAGAACAAAGGACTCCACGACAGTCGAAGTCAACCACATGGCTAAGGCCATTAAATTCTATATGGCCAAGGCCATCTATTTAAAATGGCTAAGGCTATCACCGGAAACAATCGACCCAATGTCAACTAAGGCAAAATGAGAGACTTGACAACAGTCAAAGCCAACTAGCACGGCTAAGGCCATTTAATCCAAACATGGCTAAGGCCACCGCGGTTAACAATCGACATAACATCAACCACAGCAAAACAAAGGACTTCACGAAGGGCGAGTAAAGCTAAAAACTACGAGTTACAAACACAACAGAAGTTCCGAGGAAGAAAGAAAGTATAACAACAGAAAAAGGTATGTACTGTTATATCCAAAAAGTATATACATGGTTGGCCCCAGAAAATGGGACATGTACAACAAAAGGGTACAAAAGCAAACCCTAGGCACCCCCATCACCCTAGCCGACACCATCAAAACATGGACCTTTACCGCCCCCGGAGGGAAATCCCTAGAGATCCAAGAAGCAGATTCCAGGCAGCTAAGATCTTCCAAATTATACCCTTCCCTAGCCGGCAAATCGGAAAGGTAACTGGCCACCTTGCGAGCAACTCGGGTCAGGATCCGCTGCTTATCCACTTCCTCCTAGGACACCAGGCTGGCTGTTACGAATTCTTCAAGCACGACCAGCCGGGAATCATGGTACACCCACATGTCGTGAGCTTCCCGGCACTCGGTTTCCTGAGAAGCGGCACGAGAAAGGGCCTCGACCTTGATTTCCTTGGCTTTAAGCTCAGTGGTCAAGGCCTCAACCCTGGCTCGAAGCTCAGCATCCTCTGCCACTACGGCATGATCCAGCTCAAACTCATCATCCTTCGCTCGATGAAGAGCCTCCAACTTGGTGTTCCGAGCGACCACGGCCACAAGCTTCTTGTCTGCCCTCTCCAACTCATCCAACCGCTTCTTCAGATGCTCCTCCGACTGGGTAAGACCCTCGCAGAACAACCTGAACTCGGGGTCCTGCTTGTACATGTTGGCCAACGTTTGGTGCGCGTCGTGAACCCGCTTGTACCTCTGCCACAACTTCTTATGGGCATCCGCCCTCATCACCGGGCGTCGACCCTCTCCACCTCCGAAACGAGAACCTGTAAAACATCAAAGGGAGAGTTAGTACACAGGCAAACCGCCCCTAAACCATCAAAGGGACGAAAGCCAAAGTCACCTGCAAGTCGCCACCCGCTGCTCTTCTAGACAAACCCCTGTCACTGATTTCCGCCAGCGCTTTACCCTCGGCGCCTGCACAGAGAAGGGTCATATCCGCGGCCACCTCCTCACAATTCTCCAAAAGGTTTTAGCTGCTGGGGATCACGATACGGCGTGTGGACCTACCGGACATCATCTTGACACAAGCCGGAGAGTCCCTTCCTTCGACCAGTATCTTCAAAGTTACACTCGCCCCCGCCGCTGCACCCGACGAACCGTCTTCCCTAGTAAGGGACGTGCCGGCCTCAACATCAGCCCTCCTCCGAGGGGCAGCCCTCCATGAGCAAATCTTTTCGGTTATAAACGATTGCCCCGACTCGCGATGAGGCAACTCCACCCTCTCCCCTTCAACGACCACTCCTTTTTCCAGTGATCAACCTCCACCTCCTGCTTGTGAGGGACTCCTCGTCTTCGGGAGCCACCTCCATTGGCTAAGAAGACGACTCCAAAGGAAGCGCTCTATTTCCTGATGCAACTTCGACCCCATCTCAGGCACTGCTTTGGGAATCACCGGAACCTCCTCCCCCGCCTTCGTCTCGGCCACCGAATGAGGTGCAAACCCCGACATAATTTCCTGCTGAGGAGCCAAGAGTGCACTACCTTCAGGCAAGCCTTCCACATGCACGTACTCCTCCTCAGAGTCCGGCTCTGCCCTAGATAGGCCAGCATTAGTTCTCCGTCTCTTGACCCTCTTGGAGATGCCCCGGCCTGCTAAAGAAAAGGTACGTCAAACCAGAAAGCTCCCGAGTTATGATATGGGAATAGGAATAGAGTAGGGAAAAGACCGTTACCAGTTGGGCCGTATGTGCTAAAAAACTGAGCCCACGTACGACACTCCTCGACATACGGAATCATCCTCTCCTCCCACGACCTAATGTCGTCCGCACAGAAAAGAGAAGAGGAGTACCTAGGCATACGGGCCACCACTGCAAACAACGAATAAAAAGAATCGTGAGAAGATAAACCGCTGCAGCAAAGAGCATCGAATAATATACAAGGGAATATTTACAATTTGGGTTCTACACCTCCGGGAACCCTTCGGGCTTGGCCACCAGATGCTCCGTCCGGACATAGAAAAACTTCTTCCAGTAGCCAAGGTTGAACTTGTCATCAGATTGCACCACGAAGCTTTTCTTGCACTGACGTGTCAGGTGCAACATCGAACCCCGCAGATAACTCACATTGAACATCTGTAGAAGATGGTATATCGTAACCGCACACCCGGCTCTCTCCGCGTGAGTAGTAAGTATTCTGTATACTTTCACCATATAAGGAGTAAGTTGAGCCGGGCACGCCATGAAGAAACGGAAAAGTTCCTCCGCCAAAGGGTTGAGCGGGAAACCGTAATCGATTCAGAATGATACTCATAGAATGTGTAGAATCCGAGCCTATGCACGTTGGCATAATCTTCTCCGGTAGGTGCTATGGCAACATGGTTCGGAAACCCGTATGTCGCCCTAAGAGTATTTAGGTGGGAAGGCATCAACGCGCTATGTTCCCAAGGTAGAGATGAACCCTTATTCTTAAAATCATTCCTCTTGCTCATGTTCTTCGGAAGAACATTCGCCACCGATAAAGGAACTAGAACCTCTCTGCCACCTCTGCCTCACCATCAGAAGGAGGTGAAACCCTAGTAGGAGCACTGTCTCTGGGCCTCTTGGTACCTTGGTATCGTTTTACCATGGTTAAAACGTACCAAAAAAAGGACGTTTAAAGTGGATGCGAAGCAAAATTTGCGAAAGCGATGGTTCATGAAGAAAGCAGTAATCGCCAGAAAATAGAGCAAGAAAAAGAGAGAAATATCCTTCAAAGATTCAAATAATGAACCATTTTTGAATCACTCTGTTGTTAATAGGAGTGGAATGCACGGAAATCGAAGCGGCAACATTCAAAAGCTGGCGCGGGAAACCCAAAAGCCACATCAGGATCTGAACCGCCTCGGGAGTAAAAGTGATAATAATGCACGTGATTGATGACATCACCCTAAAGAGGGAGTCGAGTGTCGACGGCCCCGTACTGTCTCATAAGAAAACATATTCGTCCATTAAAGACGCCCCACAAGGACGCCTCCAACAGACAGAGGGACTAACTGTATGAGGCAAAAATATGGTTCACCTCGCCGCCACCTAAGTCAGTACGCTCCACATAATGGGGCCACCCTTAGAGCCTTTCCAATCAGATGAGGACGGCCCGACCTAGGACGTTCTGATCTATTAAATAGACGGACGACATCATTTTGAGCTAAGCTTCTACCATACAAAAATCCACCAACCCTTGTACTTTACTTTTCGTGTCTGTCAAGAAAAGGTCTCCTAATATATAAAGGGGACCTTAACCTTGTAATAGGGCAGATTTTTTACTCTGAATATACCAACTCTCTCTCTATCTCTATTGTTATCAAACTCTCTATCTCTCTCTCTACTATTATCAAGCAAACTTCTTCACGTTTCTATATCTCTTTTCAACAACATAAACTCTCTAGTATCTTACACACATTAAGGATCTACCACGATCCTAATACGATAACCACTTCTAGGAATTATTATACTTGATTGCGATTTGCCCCGATATCTTTTTGATTATTTTTTTTAGCTTATAAAGTGCATAGATCTTTTGAGAAAAATAACATCCAACAAGAAGTAGAGAGGAGGGGTTTATGTTAAAGAATATTAGCATCTTACATTTTCGGCTTGAAATTAAAAAACAAAAAGAAAATCCATCACTAACCTTCCAATACCTTCTCTCCATGACAACTTCATCAAGTATAAGACTCTTAAAACTTCTAATAAACCGACTTCAGAGCCAACCATCTTAATATGTTTAGGTCATATGCTTTCTAAGAGCCTTTTAGGCCCTATTAGATTTTTATATTAGTAGAATATATAGAGAACTTCTAATACTTTTTATTTTTGTAAATTTTTGGCTTGAAATATATTCAAATCTTGTACGCGGACATACTAATTTCAATTATAAAATATTTTCATTTCCAACATTGTTTTATATGATTTGAGCCCCGAGCGAATTCGCGTTAGGTTATAGAACTTATTTGTGTGTTTAGACGGGTCCTGGGAGCCTCAGGTGTGCTCCAAATGGGCTACGGGTCATTTTCCCTTATTTTTGAACTACTGGTTCTGTTGTCTGATGTCCTCATTCACAATTGTGAAGCTCCTTTGGCGTTCGCGAAGCGTCTCTATTGATCATCCCAATTTCCTTCCCGCGTTCGCGTAATAATTCACGCGATCACGTAGCTCTGCACTTTTCCCTATTTTTTTTGTATCTTTTGTTCCGTATTTGCATAGTAGAAGCCTGGCATTGAACACTGGTACTCGTTACTCTTCGCGTTAGCATGACCTTGTTCATGATTGCAAAAGTCTGTATACTCCTCCTACGCGATCGCATAAGCCCTACCGCGATCGCGTAGCACATTTTGGGATAGTGGCCATTTTCTTTCTACACGATCGCGCATTTCTTCTGAAATCGCGATGTACGCATACATGGGCAGGAAGAATATATTCGCAAATCGAGAGTTAGAACATTTTCACCATAATTTGAGTTGTAGAGCTCGATATTGAGTGATTCTTTGTAGGGTCTTCAAGTAAAATGATTGTGTAAGTATTGTTCACCTAGAATTAAATATATTTCATAATTTTTTCTTTGTTTTTATCATTTAATTTGTATTTTTAATTGAGGAAAATGTTGATTTTTGAAGTAAATTCCTAAAATGAAAAATCATGATTTGAGGGACGAAATGATATCGAAATTTGATAATTTGTGTATGGTTGAAATCATATTAGAATGGGTATTCGTAATTTATAAAAAAATTTGGGTTTCGAAGTGTGGGACTGGGGGTCAATTTCTGGTCCGATTTTTGGACTTTGTTAAAAATTGAGATTTTACTATCCGGAATAGTTTCTTATGAGTTTTGTTTGTGCTTTGAAGTTTTTTTGTTAATTTGAGCCATCCGGGTGTCTTTTCTTCCGAGAAGTTCATTTTTAGAGTACATGGTTGTCTTTCTTTAGGTAAGTATCTTGCCTAACCTTATGTGGGGGAACTAACCCTTAGGATTTGAGTCTTCTATGTTGATTGCAGTATGTGTACGTGAGATGACAGGTGTATGCTCGGAATTATTTATGGAAAGTTGACACTTTAGTGATCTTAGGTCCTTATATTCATTGAGTATGAATTTATTCTTGATATGACTGAGTTCCTAATTACTAGTTTCACTCTACTTGCTAAAATTTGAACTTCTTGCTTTTGGAATTACACTTGTTTCTTATTTGACTCCTAATTGACTTAACTGAAGTTTATCCCTGTTACTGTTATGATATATCTTCATAACTTCTTATCTCTATTTGTAATTATCATCATCTCACCCTATAATTGTTTGGTCTTAATTGACGTTATGGTTATTTTCCCATTGCTTGTCCTTAAGTGAAATTATTGAATATCTTCATAGATTTTCAATCTTAAAAGAATATCCTATATCTTAGTGGACTTACTTACATATAGTTATCAGATTTGTGTTAATTTCTTATTGTTGAACCATGCATTTGGGTATGATTGCTACATATTATTTTCTTCCTTGTTGAACTATTCTTATCATGCCTACCATTCTTTATTGTGCTTATTCCTTGTGATCTAGCCTTGCTTTTCTGTGATCGAAGGTTCTTGAGTTGGTCTATTTACTGTATTTTGTATTATTATTTTTGTTGTGGTTGTACTTATTGTGGTTATTGCGATGTACGAGTTTTCTGTCGTGCGGCTGTTGATGGGGGGATCTGCACAAGGTTCTTTTCGTTCCGTGCTTTCTTCTTCACATGCGGCGTGATGAAGCGAGATATGTATATGTGGGTTGCGCATGTGGCGAGGCAAGGTGGGAAAATTATTACGACCCAAAATCTAATCATGTTGTGATGGCGCCTATTGTGATACTAGGCCAACCACTTATTTCCAAATACTCCATTTTTCAAATAAAAAACTTAAGAAAATCACAACTTAACAGAAATCTAATAAGATAAAAGTAGAAATCAAAATCTAGCAGAAAGAAACACAATCCCGATATCATGTGTCACCAAGTCACGAGCCAAAACTACTACTTCTGTTCGAAATAACATGACCAAAACGGTCTGAGAATATCATACTAAATATACAAAAGGAAGATAAGGAAAGGAGAATGCGGAACTGCAGTCGTCAAGCAACTACCTCACAATCTCCGTAAAACGTATCCAACTGGCAAGATCAGCAACCGATGCCGTGCCCCGGATACCTGGATCTGCACATAGGGGTGCAGGGGGTAACGTGAGTACACCAACTCTGTAAGTAACAAGTCCAAACTACGGACTGATGGTAGTGACGAACCAAACCTCAACATGTAGCAATATTTAATCGTACAAAAAAAGTAGACATGCTTACAGCTCAAGTAAATCCTCAGCAGTGAATAAACACAGTATAAACAATGCAGAGTATAAAGCTCAGGAAACCCTAAGAACCAATCCACAGATAGCATGATCATTGTTGCGCATAATACTTCCACTCACAGTGCTCAACCACTCGGTACTGTATATGGCACATTCGGGCCAGGGAAAATCCATCCCGGAAAATATATATCACTAGCTATAAGTCACCATATACCAAGGAAATAGGCCAATCCAGCCTCATAGAGAAGATCCATTTCCATACCAATACTGCAGACAAGATCCTTGTGGGAAGATCCATCCCTCAATATCATCAATTGCGCTCACTAGGGGTGTAAATACTCCGGAAGGGCTTCTCTGAGCCCAAGCGCTATATCAATGCTAGCGAAGGCATGATCAATATCTTGCTGGGGTGTGCTGCCTGATCCTATACTGTCAATAAATATCTGACTCTCGGCCTCACTCACTCAATACTCTCCAGTCTCACACTCATGGGCTCAAAAATGTTATGATACTATCCCGAACAATCATATGATATGCCAAATAGCAATAATACAGAATGATGCATGATATAATATGCATGTACATGACTGATTATAGAATATAAATGAAGCTAATGACATGACAACAAGAAAAGACCTCTCGGGTCTCAACAGTATTGGCGTGAAGCCTTAACATGGTAATTAGCATGATTTGCAACTCATTAACTTAATCACATATATACAACACATATATCAGCAAGAAAAAGTTACTAAGCGGTGCTCTGGAATGATCCTGCTGCATTTCCCACGGTGCATGCCCACACGCCCATCACTTTGTATTTGTGCCACCTCAATAGTAATCATAGAACATATAGTTCGAGGTTTCGAACCGTCAGAACCAAGTTTGGAAGCGTTACTTACCTCAAACCAGGCCAAACTCTAGCCCGCGACGCCTCTACCTCTCGATTCGGCCTCCAAATGCCCCGAATCTAACGGAATAAAGCCCACGCGAAATTAATTAAATTATAACAATATTTAGGACTTCTGAATCAACTACAATTTTATTTATTATATTTTTCCCTATTTGAATTATGTAGAAAATAACTTTAAAATTAATTAAAATTTTACCTTATATAATTATTCAATTTAGTTGTGGCATAACTATAACTATTATTTTTCTACTTAGGAAAAAAAGGGGAATAGAATAGGTGGATTATTTCCATAAATTTATGCTATCAATTTTCCTTTTCCACTAAGAGTATTTTAATTTGTTTCGCCAAGCTTGAAATCATTCAGTTTAATTATACTATTCGTTTACCATTATTGCCGCTGAATCCTTTTCTAATATATATATTAGGTTGGTGCATCCCGTGCCAATACGGGCCCAACTTTATTTAACGTGTTAATTAATTGTAAATATAATACTCATAAAATAATGATGTAAGTATGGAATTCAGTAGATAATATTTCATACTAAGTGATACACACTTAATTTACATACATTTTAAACAAAATATACATTGTTTGCATTTACGGGAGCATCACATTAAGGGATGCTTAAAGTCAGAGGCGGCCCTACATAGACAGTAGAGAGGTCACCAGAAATCATTTGCCTCGGCAAAAACCATGTACATATATTTGTATATACGATAAGGGCCCCTTAATTAATTTTGATGTGCCCCTTGAACACAAAATGGATTGGCTCCACTGGTTTAGTACACTGCATTTGTCTCCACTTAACCAGGGTCCAAGACCTATCACCAGCCCTTTTTTCATTCAATTTTTTTCCTGTCACTGCCCCAATCCCGGTCGTGATGGCGCCCAACATAATTGCTAGGCAAGTCCGATCAATTAACGCTCACAATTCAATCACACAACCCATTTCCAATTTATAGCTTTTAAATTATCAAATATTATATTTCCAACGAGATAATAGACATAGGTATTAATAAAGTCATAACAGCGGCTAATAAAACTCCCAAAGACCTAGGGTCATGAGTATAGAGCCTCTAAGACAGCAAAATAATAAATCCTCAGTAATACGGATGTTCACAAATGCGGAAATAATAAAGAGATAGGGAAGGAGTCGGGTCCTGCGAACGTCAGGCAACTACCTGGACAACTTCTGAGAAACTCTGAAACAGCAAAAGCTCAACTATGCTCCCGAGGTACCTGTATCTGCACACATGGTGCAGGGAGTAAAGTGAGTACTTTCAATTCAGTGGTAATAGACATGTATAATGACTAAAAGTAAAATCCCGAAATACCACAATGTAAAGCTGAAGCTAACCACTTAGCACATTTAACGATGAAGCAACAGTAAATCAATGACAGATAGACAAATAGATATCAATGTATGAATGCAATGCAATGCACATGACCGCTGCGACATACAACCAGATCCATTTGGGTACCCGCACTCACTGTGGGTGTTCATAATCCGGAGGGGCACCTACAGACCAAGCGCAATATCATCGTAGCATTCGTTGCGGCGTGTAGCCCGATCCATAATCAGTCAAATTATATGCATGCAAGCTACACGTGCACAATCAAATTTACCATTTTTAGTTCTGTTTATCACGTATTATAGCTTAAGTATTTTTAACCTTAGAAGTTTAACAAATCATTACAAAACAATGTTTAACTCAGGACTGATACCATAGAAACATGCTCAACATTATGGAAACATTGATAATAATCCCTAAGAGACCCAAATAATCGGCACGCAACACAAATATGCTCATAACAATCAAAGTAGAATGTTTACCAATCAATTTCTAGTCATTAACACGGTATGGATATCACTCGGATGGACTAAGCCATAGTCCCTGTCCACAAACGACCCCGCATTCACTGTAGAGTACGTGTCTTGCCTCAATGCCGCATCGCAGGGTGGTATACCAGGGTTTCAAACCCTCAGGTCATCATCTATATCTACTACTCACCTCAAGCCTGCTAAAGACTAGCTTGCAATGCCCATTCCTCTCGTATCTACCTCCTCACGCGTTGAATCTGGCCAAAACCACAACGAATGCATTACAATAGACTGATAGGACACAACCCAATCGAAAAGGCTCGACAAATACCAAAAATCACGAAGTTGGCAAAACCCTAGCCCGGGCCCACTTCTCGAAAAATTACAAAATTTCAAGTACTGAATTCCTCATTTTTTCACGAGTCCATACATATCAAATTTACTAAAATCGGAGTTTGTTTGCCCCTTCAAAACTCACATTTAAACTCTCTTGAGTTTCAAGCCCTAACCTCCATTTCTAACCTTTCAAACCTTGAATTTCAGTGATTAATCAATGTTTTACACCATAATAACATATTCCAAGGCTAATAATTCATACCTAATGAAACTCCTTCAATTTCTCCTCAAAATCTCCCAAGAACAGCCCTAGTCGAAGTCCCAAAATGTTTCTCTTCTCTTTCAAAAATAGCGAAACACTATTCACTAAAAACCCCTGTCAGATTTCGCTTCTGCGGTCCAGCTACCGCCTATGGGGAACCACCTCTGCGGCCAAATGACCGCTTATGTGGTTTTCACATAAGATGCCAGACTTCGCCATATGCGGCTCAATATCCGCTTATGCGGTCCTCCATCGATTGCTTCTGCAGTATAATATCTGTTTATGCGGACCTGCTGAAGTGATCCCCTTGTACACTCATGCATAAATTCCCTGGGCCACATCTTTCCGCTTATGCGACCTTGCCAGCGCATCTGCGGGCCCGCTTCTGCTGCTCCGTTTTTGTAGATGCAGAAATACCAGAAGGTAGAAGTTGAGACCTGCAACAATGCTTCAAAATTCCCGTTTAACCACCTAAATTCACCCTGAGGCCCACGGGACCTCAACCAAAAACACAGACATAGTATAAAACTTCATTCAAACTTGTTCGAATCATCAAAACACTAACGTTAACATTAAAATCCTCAATTATGATCAAATCAAACCCAAAATTTCTTAAAAACTTTTGAATTACATATTTAATCAAAAACCCAACCTAAACACCTCCGAATGACCTAAAACTTTGCACGCATATCCAACATCACCTAATGGAGCTACTGAAACTCTAGGAATTCCATTCCAACCCTCGGATCAAAATTTCACCTATCAATCGGAATTCGTCAAAATTCAAATTTAGCCAATTCAAGCCTAATTCTATGCCGGACCTCCAAATTTAATTTCGATTTCACTCCTAAGTCACAAATCATCCCCCGAAGCTAACTGAATCATCAGAATTCATATCTGATCCCTCTAACTAAATAGTCAACTTCCAGTGGACTTTTCTAAAACAAGCTTCCTTTATGAGACTAGGTGTCTCAATTCCAACTAAAACCAATCCAATTCTACCCGATCAGCTCAAATACTGATATTGAAACATAATGAAGCATAATATGAGGAAATGGGGCGGTAACTCACGTGACGACGGGTCGGGTCGTCACATCCTACCCAACTAAAACAAACGCTCGTCCTCGAACGGGTCAAGAAACATACATGGAGTCTCAAATAAGTGAGGATATCTGCTCTTCATCTCCTGCTTGGTCTCCCAAGTGGCCTCCTCCACGGGCCAACCTCTCCACTGCACCTTCACCGAAGTTGTGTCCTTTGATCTCAACATTCGGACCTGACGACCCAAAATAGCCACTAGCTCCACATCATAGGTTAAGTCCTCATCCAATTGGATTGTTGAAGTCTAACACATGAGACGGGTCCCCAACATACTTCCAGAGCGTAGAAACATGAAACACCGGATGAACTCCCGACAAGCTGGGTAGCAAGGCAAGCATATAGGCCACCTCCCAAATTCTCCTATGTATCTCAAAGGGTTAAATGAACCTTGTACTCAACTTCCCTTTCTTTCCAAACCTCATAATGCCTTTCATAGGAGAGACCTTCAGCAAGACCTTCTCGCCCACCATATAAGATACCTCTCGAACCTTCTGGTCCGCATGACTCTTCTGACGCGACTGAGCTGTGTGAAGTCTTTCCTGGATCACTTTCACCTTCTCTAAGGCATCCTCGACTAATTTTGTCCCCAATAGTCTAGCCTCTCTAAGCTCAAATCAACCAACCAGAGATCTACACCGTCTCTCATATAAGGCCTCATACGGCGCTATCTACATACTGGATTGATAGCTGTTGTTATAAGAAAACTTTGCAAGTGGCAAGAACTCCGCCCATAAACCTCCAAAATCAATAACACAGGCACGCAACATATCATCCAATATCTGGATAGTACGCTCGGAATGTCCGCCCATCTGAGGCTGAAATGCCGTGCTCAATTGTACCTGTGTGCCCAACTCCTGATGAAAAGTCCTGTAGAACTGGGAAGTAAACTGAATACCCCAATGAGAAACAATGGAAACTGGGACGCCATGCAATCGTACAATCTCCCAGATGAAAATCTCTGCTAACCACTCAAAAGAATAGGTAGTACACACCATAATGAAGTGTGCAGACTTGGTCAGCATATCCACAATCACCCAAATCGAATCAAATTTCTTCGAGGTACGAGGGAGACCACTCACAAAATCCATCGTAATCCTCTCCCATTTCCACTCCGGAATATCCATTCGCTGAAGTACACCACCAGGTCTTTGATTTTCATATTTAACCTGGTGAAGTTGAGACACCGAACCACATAACTCACAATATCCTTTTAAATTCTCCTCCACCTGTAATTCTGTCTCAAATCCTGGTACATCTTCGTGGCACCCAGATGAATGGAATATCCTGAGTTGTGGGCCTCTTCTAATGTCAACTCTCAGAGCCCATCCACATTGGGCATGCAAATCTGGCCGTGCATCCGTAACACACCATCATCCTTCAGGACAAGCAAATGCGGGTCATTATACTGGCGCCCTCTAATGCGGTCATACAAGAAAGATCGAGAAACCACACAATCCAACACCCAACTAGGCTAAGAAATATCTAATCTCACCATCCGATTGACTAAAGCCTGGACATCAAATGCAAAGAGTCTCTCCCCAACTGAAATGTACGCCAAATTGCCCATACTAACTGCCTTTCGGCTCAAAGCATCGGCCACCACATTGGCCTTCCCTAGATGATACAGAATGGTAATGTCATAATATTTGAGTAACGCAAGCCACCTCTGCTGCCTCAAATTAAGATCCTTCTGCTTAAACAAGTGCTGAAGACTGTGATGGTCCGTGAACACCTCACTAGATACGCCATATAGATAGTGCCTCCGAATCTTCAAGGCATGAACTATAGCAGTCAACTCTAAGTCATGAACAGGGTAGTTCTTCTCATGGGGCTTTAACTGACGAGAAGCATAAGCAATAACTCTACCCTCCTGCATCAATACACAACCGATCCCAACTCTTGAAGCATCATAATACACTGTGTAAGAACTTGAAGCTGATGGAAATTCTAGTACCGGAGTTGTGGTCAAAGCTGACTTCAGCTTCTGAAAGCTCTCCTAGCACTCATCCGACTATACAAATGGAGCATTATTCTGCGTCAACTTCGTCAAAGGTGAAGCAATATATGAAAACCCATGAACGAACCAGCGATAATAACCCCCCAAGCCGAGGAAACTCTGAATATCAGTAGCTGAGGATGGTCTAAGCGCACTCTGCACCGTCTCAATCTTCTTTGGATAAACCTGAATACCATCACTGGACACCACGTGTCCTAGATAATCCACAGAACTAAGCCAGAACTCACACTTGGAGAACTTTGCATAGAGCTTCTCCTGTCTCAAACTCTACAATATCACCCTCAAGTGCTGCGTGTGCTCCTCCTGGCTACGCGAGTACCCCAGGATGTCATCAATAAACACAATCACAAATGAATCCAAATACGGCCGAAATACACTGTTCATCAAGTGCATGAATGCCGATGGGGCATTAATCAGCCCAAACGACATAACCAGAAACTCATAGTGCATATATCTCATCCTAAAGGCCGTCTTCATAATGTCTAAGTCCCTAATCTTCAATTGGCGATAGCCTAATCGGAGATCAATCTTAGAGAATGCCTTTTCTCCCTAAAGTTGGTAAAACAAATCCTCAATACGGGGTAGTGGATACGTGTTCTTCACTGTCACCTTGTTCAATTGTCTGTAGTCAATGCACATTCTCATTGTGCAATCCTTCTTATTTACAAACAAGACTGGTGCACCCCACGGTAACACACTCGGACGAATGAACCTCTTATCTAGGAGTTTTTGAAGCTGCTCCTTCAACTCTTTTAACTCTAATGGTGACATATGATAGGGAGGAATAGAGATGGGATGAGTCCCCGGCACCGGATCAATACCGAAGTCAATATCCCTGTCTGGCAGCATGCCCCGTAGGTATGCTGGGAATATATTAGGGAAATCCCTCAAAACGGGAATCGAATCAAGACTAGGAGTCTCGTATCCAACATCTCTAACGAAATCCAAGTATAATAACCAACCCTTCCCAACCATCCGCTGGGCCTTTAAGAAAGAAATCACCCTGGGCACATACTCGGTCATAACTCGCCACTCGATCCTCGGGATACCCGGAATAGCCAACGTAACTATCTTGGCATGACAGTCCAGAATAGCATGGTACGGGGATAGCCAATGCATACCCAGAATCACATCAAAATCTACCATACCCAATAATAACAAGTCAACTCGGGTCTCCAGACCCCCAATAGTCACCAGACACAATCGATATACATGATCCACAATAATAGTATCACCCACCGAGGTAGATACGTGCATAGGCAAGGCAAGACAACCACGATTCGTACCCAAGTGATGAGCAAAATATGAAGATACATAGGAATAGGTAGATCTGGGATCAAACAAAACAGATGTATCCTTGTGGCAGACTGAGATAATACCTGTGATAACAGCATCTGATGCAATAACATCCCTCTTATCTAGAAGAGCATAGAATCGAGCCTGACAACCGCCAGTCCGGTCTCCACCCCTGGGGCGACCTCTGGCAACCTGGCCCCCACCCCTAACTGACTGAGTGGGTGCTGATGAAACAGGAGCAGAAGATGAGGGTTGATCCCTCTGCTGAAATTGACCACCACAAAATCGAGGACACTATCTCCTTATATGACCCAACTCACTGCGCTCGTAGCAATGACCTGGAGCTGGAGAAAGGGACTGAAGGGAACCCCTCACTGCAGATGAACCTTGGGCTGAAGAGATAGGAGTAGCACCCTGAGTTGGAAGAGTACTAAGTGAAGACTAACCCTGCTGATGACCCTGATGACCACGGCCTGAAGAAGCCCACTGGACTTTGTACGACCTGACTGATGAGCTCTGAAGGAACGACCTTTGCTGCACTGGAACTGGCCCCTAGACGGAGCACCACAGAAGCTACCTTCACCTCGAGGCCTTTTGGCCTCCCTCTCCTCACACTCCCAACGATGATATGCCTCAATCTGACAAGCCATATCAACTACCTTCTAAAATGAGGCGGCCACAACCCTCTCTCTAGTCATCAAAATGCGAATGAGATTGTTGAGGCCATCCACGAACCTCCTAATCTTCTTCCGATCTTTCGGGATCATCCAAGTAGCATGTCTAGCTGTGTAAACCTCAGCTCATACTGGGTCACAGTAATGTTTCCCTCAACCAGCCACTCAAACAAACGATGCAGCTCCTCTCTACGAGACTGCGGTACACACTTCTCCAGAAAGAGAGTGGAGAATTGCTGCCAAATAAGGGGCGCTGCTCCAACAGGCCTACGCCTCTCAAACTCCTCCCACCATATAAATGCAGGCCCTGAGAACTGGAAAGAAGTAAATGCTACTCCACTCGACTCCAATATCCCAGCAGTGCGAAGCATGCTCTAACACTTGTCTAGAAATCTCTGGGTATCCTCGCCCTCAGTACGACTAAACATCGATGTCTGGAGCCTACCGAACCTCTCCAAACGACGCTGCTCGTCATCTGGCATAGCATGGACCACAAAGTCTGGAACTGGTGCGACTAGCGCAACTGGGGCAACTAGTGAAACTAGGGAACTCCATGTGTCTGCAATCCCTTAGCACCCTACTCGGGTGGTCGTCCGTCACGTCCAGTAGCACGTGTTCTCGCCATCTGCCAAAGAATAGAATATAGAAGATTAGGTCTTAGAACAACAAAGTCGCACGCCAAGAGTTCAAGAATATGAAATATTACATATAGGTTCTGCAACCTCTCGAGGATAAATACAGACGTCTTTGTACCGATCCGCGAGACCCACTAACTAGCTCATGATTCATGAGGCCTAGTAACCTAGGTTCTGATACCAGTTTGTCACGACCCCAATCCCGGTTGTGATGGCGCACAACACAATTGCTAGGCAAGCCCGACCAATTAACGCTCACAGTTCAACCACACAACCCATTTCCAATTTATAGCTTTTAAATTATCAAATATTATATTTCCAACCAGATAATAGACAGAGGTATTTATAAAGTCATAACAACTGCCAATAAAACTCCCGAAGACTTGGGGTCATGAGTCTAGAGCCTCTAAGATAACAAAATAATAAATCATCAGTAATAATAATGTTCACAAATATAGAAATAATAAAGGGATATGGGAGGAGTCGGGTCCTGCGAATGTCAGGCAGCTACCTCGACAACTCCCAAGAAACTCAGAAGCAATAAAAGCTCAATTATGCTCCCGAGGTACCTGAATCTGCCCACATGGTGCAGGGAGTAAAGTGAGTACTTCCAACTCAGTGGTAATAGACATGTATAATGACTGGAAGTAAGAAATCCCGAAATACCATAATGTAAAGCTGAAGCTAACTACTTAGCACATTTAGCGATGAAGCAACAATAAATCAATGACAGATAGACAAATAGATATCAATGTATGATGCAATGCAATGCACATGGCCGATGCGGTGTACAGCCCTGTCCATTTGGGTACCGACGCTCACTGTGGGGGTTCAGACACCAGAAGGGCTCCTACAGCCCAAGCACAATATCATCATAGCATTTGTTGCGGCGTGTAGCCCGATCCATAATCAGTCCAATTATATGAATGCAAGCCAAACAGGCACAAACAAATTTACCATTTTTAGTTCCGTTTGTCAGGTATTATAGCTTATGTGTTTTTAACCTTAGAAGTTTACAAATAATTTCAAAACAATGTTTAACTCAGAACTCATGTCATGGAAATAGTGATAATAATCCCTAAGGGATCCAAATAATCGGCACGCACCTAAAATATGCTCATAGCAATCCAAGTAGGATGTTTACCAATCAATTTCTAGTCACTCGCACAGTATGGACATCACTGAGACGGACTAAGCCGTAGTCCCCGTCTACAAACAACCACGCACTCACCGTATACTACATGTCTCGCCTCAATGCAGCATCACAGGGTGATATACCGGGGTTTCAAACCCTCAGGTCATCATCTACATCTATTACTCACCTTAAGCCGGTCGAAGACTAGCTTGCAATTCCCTTTCCTATCATATCGACCTCCTCACACGTCGAATATGGCCAAAACCACAATGAATACGTTAAATAGTCTAATAGGACACAACCCAATCGAAAAGACTCAAAAAATACCAAAAATCATGAAGTTGGCAAAACCGGAGCCCCGGGCCCACTTCTCGTCGCATCACTGGATTCCTTGTCTTGTTACGAGTCCATACATATCAAATTTACTAAGATCAGAGTTTGTTTGCCCCTTCAAAACTCACATTTAAACTCTCTTGGGTTTCAAGCCCTAACCTCCATTGTTAACCTTTCAATCCTTGAACTCGGTGATTAATCAATGTTTTTATACCATAATAACATACTTTGAGACTAATAATTCATACCCGATGAAACTCCTTCAAATTCTTCTCAAAATCGCCCAAGAATAGCCCTAGTCGAAGTCCCAAAATGTTTCTCTTCTCTTTCAAAAATAGCGAAACACTGTTCACTAAAAACCCATGTTAGGTTTCGCTTCTACTGTCCAGCTACCGCCTATGCGAGACCGCTTCTGCAGCCAAATGACCTCTTATGTGGTTTTCACTTAAGATTCCAGACTTCGCCTATGCGGATCAATATCCGCTTATGCGATCCTCCATCGACCGCTTCTGCGGTATAATATCCGCTTATGCGGACCCACTGAAGCGATCCCCTTATCCCCTTATGCGGAAATTCCCTGGGCCATGCGTGCCCGCTTCTGTGACCTTGCCGCCGCATCTGTGGGCCCGCTTCTACGGCTCCTTTTCTGCAGATGCAGAAATACCAGAAGGCGGAAGTTCAGACCTGCAACAATGCTTCAAACTTCCCGTTTAACTCCTCGAATTCACCCCGAAGCCCCCGAGACCTCAACCAAAAACACATACATGATCTAATACTTCATTCACATTTAGCCAATTCAAGCCTAATTCTACACGGACCTCTAAATTTAATTTCGATTTCACTCCTAAGTCACAAATCATCCTTCGAAGCTAACTAAATCATCAAAATTCACATCTGAGCCCTCTAACTAAATATTCAATTTCCAGTTGACTTTTCAAAATAAGCTTCCCTTTAAAAGACTAGGTGTCTTATTTCCAACTAAAACCAATCCAATTCTACTCGATCAACTAAAATACTGATATTTAAACATAGTGAAGCATAATATGAGGGAAACGAGGCGGTAACTCACGTGACGACGTGCCGGGTCGTCACATTCTTTCAATTCAAGTTTGATTGGTATCTCCTGTATTTAGTGCTCTACTTAGTGCTCTACCTTGGTATTTTTTCCCCTTATTTTTTCCAAGTTCAATAATTATTTAGCATTAGTACATAGTAGTCAACTTCTACACAAAATAGTCTCAAATGCTTTTTGAGAAATATCCTTCTAGATGTCAAAAAAGTAATAGAGATACATAAGAAAATATTAAAGGAAATTAGATGGAGATAAGATATTCCATTTGCAAGAAGCCAATCATCTCATAACTAAGTTTATAAGCATTACCATGTTCTTTACATCTATAAAAATAAGTAATTCAATTTTTTCAAAAAATAACAACAACAACTACCCTGTATAGTCCCACAAAGTGGGGTCTGGGGAGGGTAATATGTAGACAATCCTTACCCCTACCCGAAAGGGCAGAGAGGCTGTTTCCAATCGACCCTCGGCTCAGAAAAGGAAAAGCACAACAAAAACAAAAACATTAACAAATTAGCATTAGTAACTCCAGCATAAATCACATAAATAATTATCTAAACATAAAAACATATATAAAATGGCATGCAATAATACTAAATAGTAACTACCATAAGTGTGTACAATCTAATACACAGATAATCTATGGAGAGTTCTGCCAAACCCTGCCCAGCCCCGGTAAAGGAGTGCAAAAAATTATAGACGCCCCTATCCTAAAACCCTGATACTAGACCTCCAGACTTTCCTATCAATGGAAATCCGCATTCTAGCCATGTCCTGCCAAATCACATCTCCCCAATACCTCTTATGCCTCCCTCTACCTAGACTCACGCCAACCATCACCAGCCGCTCACAACTTCTCACCGGGGGATCAGAGCTTCTCCTCCATACATGCCCAAACAACCTGAGTCTCACTTCTCGCATTTTCTCATCCACTGGGGCCACCTCCACCTTCTCCCGAATAACTTCATTCCTAATCTTATCTAACCTGGTAAGCCCACACATCCACCTGAGCATCCTCATCTCCGCAACGTGTATCCTTTGAACATGCGAGTTCTTCACCGACGAACACTCCGCCCCATACAACATGGCACGTCTAACCACAGCTTTATAAAACTTCCTCTTGAGTTTCTATGGCACTTTCTTGTCACACAAGACTCCTGATGCAAGCCTCCACTTCGACCACCCCACCCCTATACGGTGAGTGACATCCCCATCGATCTTTCCGTCCTCCTGGATCACCGACCCAAGATATATGAACTGCCCCTCTTAGCGATAACCGGAGATCCAGGCTTCATGTCCCTGCCTACTTCGCTCGGCTCGGTACAAAACTTGCACTCTAGGTATTCTGTCTTAGACTTGCTTAGTTTGAAACCCTTATACTCTAGATTATGTCTCCAGACCTCAAAAAACCTCCACAAAAAAGCTTCTGCCGTCAAGGATCATTTCGGCAAAGTAGCATACGTCCATCGATTTAACGACAACAACTGAAACTCCTGCTTTAGAGACTTTCAATCCTGATCTTATTAGATTAAATTTTTGGTATATTTGAACATACTTTCGATCAGTGAATCAAAGTCACAAAGTTTTTAAGAAGTCAACACGTCAAATTTTGTCATTACTAGCTAACAAATCTATATCAATAGTGGTGCTCCCATTACGCTCAAATCCTGGGTCCGCCTCTACTTATAATGCAACAATAGTTACAACATGTATGATACAATTATTTACATATGCGCCTTTGATCTTCTATCTGATCCTTTTTCTATTAGCTCTTGACCAAAAATATCTGCAAACAAATAAATGTGTTATAAATTGGAAGATTACATATCTTTAGGGAAGAATATAATAACAGTCACATACTTGTTGTAAAAGCGCACAGATAAAATTCACAAGATGGCAAATTTTCAAGTAAGCAACACAAAGAAGTACTTGCTTAATAATTAGTAAAAGTCCGAGCATATATGAAATAAAAAATAATTGAAATAGAAAAGCAATTACAATAAACTATGTAGCTTAAACATTCGAATTCGCGCCGAGAGCAATTTAAATCACTGTGATTTAAGCGCGGTTATAAAGACATAAGAAAACAGAACATTAAAACAAACTTGACATGTTGGAGAATTTAATACATTCCCGACATAGTAAATACATTACTAATACCTCGAAGAGCTATGCCAACAATCTACAGAACTAAGTGTGTCCTCTCCAATTTTATGACTCCGTTGATATACTTTTAGTCACGGTCCAAACCCCGGTCGTGATAGCGCCCAACACCTTGTTAGGCAAGCTCGACCATTTAAACATTTTCAGCCCAAATCATAAGCTTAAAATATCAAGTTTAGCATAAAATTCTCAGTTTAATGTTAATAGAACACTGCGAAAAATCGTAACCAAAAATAACAACAACCCAAAGGATCCGGCGTCACAAGTCAGAGCCTCTATGTACAACTGAACAGTATGCTAAACATAGAAAAATCTACATACGGAAGCAAAAGATAGATAAGAGGAGAGATCAGGTCATGCGGACGCCAGCAGCTACGTTGATAATTCCGGTACTAAACTAAGGATCAGCAGATAGTCGCGGCTAAGCCTCTGGGATCCCTGTATCTGCAAAGAAGGTGCAGTGAGTAGAGTGAGTACTTAAAGCTCAGTGAGTAATAGTAATAAATAATAACTGAATGTAATAAATCCGGTAAGAGCATTATACAGTTCTAATATCAACAGCAAAGGCAGTAAATAAGTACTAAACAGGGAAAAGAAACTAACAAATACTTCTCTTTTAGTCCTACAAGGTACTAACACTGCTCCAGCGCGCAGCCCGATTCAATATAATTTATATATATATATATATATATATATATATATATATATATATATATATATGGCCAATCCAATATAATTTATATAGAACTGTGGTGCGCAGCCCGATCCAATATACATAGTCGACTGCGCTCACTGGGGGTGTGTGCATACTCCGGAGGGGCTCCTTTATCCCAAGCGTTATAATACTGCAGCGTGCAGTCGGATCCATATAATATATCACTGCGGCGTGCAGTCCGATCCATATAATATATTACTGCAGCGTGTAGTCCGATCCATATAATATATTACTGCGGCGTGCAGTTCGATCCAATACATGTATGTGCATATACTGTAGAAAATCATTCTATCCATGATATGTGTGCTTTGGTTGTATTAGCATGATTTTCAGGTATAGGTTTTGATGAATGACAAACAATGAAGTCAAGTGTCAAACAACGTTATTATATGACAAACAATCAAGATTGAATGCCGAGAAGCATATTGATGAATGGATTGCATGGAAAAGCCAAAGACGAGCTCAAAAGTTCAAGACCAAAGACCCAAGGCGTAGGTCGTTAGGTAGAACCAATGTAAGAGCAACGTTTAAGTTATCTCGTCTTTTGGCTCAACATAGGTCATCATAAATATGCATAAAATATTTTTATCAAATCATATTTATCATAAACATATTTCAAATACTTAAAACAAAATGATTTTCAAACATTTTCATTTTAGCCAAAATGATTTTTAAACAAGCCTTTCAAATCTGGACAGAACTGCCAGATAATCGATTATGTGATTTGATAATCGATTATGTTAAGTCAGCTAAAATCGGAATTTACAAAACACCAAAATAATCGATTATGTAATATGATCATCGATTATCCTTTTTATTCAGATTAAATTAGAAATTCCGCAGAGGTCAATAATCGATTATCCTATATAGCATAATCGATTATTCACTGACCATTGCCAAAGTTTTTTTTAAACGCTGAAAGATAATCGATTATGCACAAGGCAATAATCGATTATACTAGCTAAAAATCAGCGTCTGATTTTTGAACGTTATCAGGTAATCGATTATGCAAATTGAATAATCGATTATTCTAGCTGAAAATCAGCAATTAGTGATTGGCAATTAAGCAACGGACATACTACTTCTACCACCTATAAATAGAGGTCTTTTGAGCTGATTTGAAACACACAACACCTCTCATTATTCATATACATATTGATATTATTTGTGCATCATTTTAGAGCTTTTGTTGAGCCAATTGAGAGACAACTTTGAGTTGTTCATAGAGCTAATATTGTATCTCTTTATCTACTCTTTTTAGAGAGTTCTTGTTGTAAAAGAGAAAGGTGTTTGAGAAGACCATATCTTCTCATTGATTGTCGGGTTTGCTAAGTACCCTCAATCTTAGTGTGTGAAGTCTTGTGGTGCGGTATCCACGAGCAAGGTGAAGTCTTGAGGTGAGGTATCCTCGAGCAAGTTGAAGTCTTGTAGAGTGTACATCTACGAGCAAGTGTAACGGTTTGTTAGGCACCCGTAAGCTTAACGGAGTTAGTGGAAACTCGAGAGAGTCTCTCGGGGACTGGACTAACCACACGTTGTGGTGAACCAGTATAAATTCGGTGTGTCCTTTCCTTAATCTTTTAATTACTGCATTTACTTTACTCCTGAAATTTTAATTCCGCAATATTTATCAATATTCTCGTGCCGCACTATTCACCCCCCCCCCCTCTAGTGACGGGCATAAATCCTAATAATTGGTATCAGAGCCTAACTCTCTAAAAGCCTTAACCGGTTGAGAGAACGACATACATTTTTTTGTTGAGAATGTTGAACGCAGGAATGATGAGCGAAGGACACTCTACCATTGAGCCTCCACTATTTGATGGAACAAATTACACATATTGGAAAGAGCGGATGAGAATCTTCATCCAGTCAAACAACTTTCGCATATGGCAAATCATCAAGAACGGTGAAACGCCGACAAAGAAAGTTGGGGAAGCCATGGCTCTGAAGGAGAAGAATGAATAAACAACGCCAAGGCCATCAATATGTTATATTGTGCGGTGCATCCGGATGACTATCGGAAGATTTCCTATTGCACAACCGCCAAAGAAATGTGGGATAAACTTGAAGCCATTTATGAAGGTACACCTCAAGTCCAAAAGCATGTGACATGGGACTCGGACCGCTCGTGTGATGAAACGACTGCCCTATGCTTCATGGCCGACGAAGAAGAAGAGGTAAGCACTTCTAATTCTTGCTCTTTTGAAGAATTACAAGAAGCTTTTAAAGAATTACTTGGTGAATTGAAAAAGACTTCAAAAATCGCCAAAGAGGCCAAGGATAAAATCAAAGTTTTAGAAGAAGAAAATAATTTTTTAGAAACTGATAATATTGTTCTTAAAAATAAAATTAAGGAGATGAATGAAGCCTCTTCAATTGATCAAAGTTCTAATTGTTCTTCTTGTAGTTATTTGAAAATAGAGAACATAGAACGTAGGAACACACTAGAAAAACGTAGTGTAGATGATCCTAAAACAAGTGAAGAAATTAAGAAGAATATTAGAAAGGATGATAGAAATGAGGTTGGACCACCTAGAAATAATTCTAGGAACTTCACTAATGAGTCTAAAATTAATCATTTTAGGCCACCTAGAAACGACTCTAGGAATTTCATTAATGAGTCTAAAATTAATCATTTTAGACCACCTAGAAACAACTCTAGGAATTTTATTAATTAGTCTAGAATGAATCATTTTAGACCACCTAGAAACGACTCTAGGAATTTTGTTAATGAGTCTAGAATGAATAATTTTAGACCACCTAGAAATGACTCTAGGAATTTCAACGCTTCTAGGAATAACGACTTTAGATCACCTAGAACGTATTTGGCTCAACCAAGACATATGCACAACCTGAATGTTATATGTCATTATTGCAACCGGGTAGGACACATAGCACCCGCATGTTTTGCAAAACATAGGGATTTATCTTTGAGCTATGATTATTATTTGCCTAACCCCCAAGGACCCAAAAGTGCTTGGGTACCTAAAACCTATTTTTAGGTACGTTTGCAGGTGTGCTTGAAGACTACAATATCGTAGTAGATGCACCAAGCACGAAACCTTATTGCATCGAGGGGGAATGTCGGTTAGTTATCATATTTTTGA
The DNA here is from genome assembly GCA_034376525.1 of Nicotiana benthamiana. Lineage (NCBI taxonomy): Eukaryota > Viridiplantae > Streptophyta > Magnoliopsida > Solanales > Solanaceae > Nicotiana > Nicotiana benthamiana. The sequence continues at coordinate 49,703,485 of CM067341.1, read as the reverse complement.
TAAAAACGCAATAGTTGATATGTGTTAACAATTAATATATCTTTGTTGGCGATTGATATTAATTATTTTTGTTGATTCATGTTTTGATAACTTTTATCTTGAATAACAATTGGTATCAATTATTTTTGTTAAAAATAATAATTGATTCATGTTTTGATGAATATTATTTTTGGTTTGATTAACTGTTGATATGTTCTTAAGCAATATGATTTGCGAAAAATAACCGTTATTATGGTTGTTATGTTTTTACTAACATTTGGTATTATTTCATGTTGGTATGATTGTTTAAATATCGTCAATGTATATTCCTCATTGTATTTCCTATTTTATTCTTGACACTAACTATTGATATACCCAAAAGGGGGAAGTGTCGAAAGGGGAAAGTAGCCTTTGCATACTCTATTTTTGCTAATGCCAAAAGGGGGAAGAGTTTAGGCGATATGCATCAAATAAGGGGGAATGTATCTACGTTATAGTATGCCTTATTTGAGGGGGAATTATCATTAAGGGGAATCATTTGCATGAATTGTATGTTGAGATATAGCATGAATTTAGGGGGAATCCGATATGCATATCTCCTGTTGTAGAAGGGGAAAATTGTAGAAAATCATTCTATCCATGATATGTGTGCTTTGGTTGTATTAGCATGATTTTCAGGTATAGGTTTTGATGAATGACAAACAATGAAGTCAAGTGTCAAACAACGTTATTATATGACAAACAATCAAGATTGAATGCCGAGAAGCATATTGATGAATGGATTGCATGGAAACGCCAAAGACGAGCTCAAAAGTTCAAGACCGAAGACCCAAGGCGTAGGTCGTTAGGTAGAACCAATGTAAGAGCAACGTTTAAGTTATCTCGTCTTTTGGCTCAACATAGGTAATCATAAATATGCATAAAATATTTTTATCAAATCATATTTATCATAAACATATTTCAAATACTTAAAACAAAATGATTTTCAAACATTTTCATTTTAGCCAAAATGATTTTTAAACAAGTCTTTCAAATCTGGACAGAACTGCCAGATAATCGATTATGTGATTTGATAATAGATTATGTTAAGTCAGCTAAAACCGAAATTTACAAAACAGCAAAATAATCGATTATGTAATATGATAATCGATTATCCTTTTTATTCAGACTAAATTAGAAATTCCGCAGAGGTCAATAATCGATTATCCTATATAGCATAATCGATTATTCACTGACCGTTGCCAAAGTTTTTTTTAAACGCTGAAAGATAATCGATTATGCACAAGGCAATAATCGATTATCCTATATAGCATAATCGATTATTCACTGACCGTTGCCAAAGTTTTTTTTAAACGCTGAAAGAGAATCGATTATGCACAAGGCAATAATCGACTATGCTAGCTGAAAATCAGCGTCTGATTTTTGAACGTTATCAGGTAATCGATTATGCAAATTGAATAATTGATTATTCTAGCTGAAAATCAGCAATTAGTGATTGGCAATTAAGCAACGGACATACTACTTCTACCACCTATAAATAGAGGTCTTTTGAGCTGATTTGAAACACACAACACCTCTCATTATTCATATACATATTGATATTATTTGTGCATCATTTTAGAGCTTTTGTTGAGCCAATTGAGAGACAACTTTGAGTTGTTCATAGAGCTAATATTGTATCTCTTTATCTACTCTTTTTAGAGAGTTCTTGTTGTAAAAGAGAAAGGTGTTTGAGAAGACCATATCTTCTCATTGATTGTCGGGTTTGCTAAGTACCCTCAATCTTAGTGTGTGAAGTCTTGTGGTGCGGTATCCACGAGCAAGGTGAAGTCTTGAGGTGAGGTATCCTCGAGCAAGTTGAAGTCTTGTAGAGTGTATATCTACGAGCAAGTGTAACGGTTTGTTAGGCACCCGTAAGCTTGACGGAGTTAGTGGAAACTCGAGAGAGTCTCTCGGGGACTGGACTAACCACACGTCGTGGTGAACCAGTATAAATTCAGTGTGTCCTTTCCTTAATCTTTTAATTACTGCATTTACTTTACTCCTGCAATTTTAATTCCGCAATATTTATCAATATTCTCGTGCCGCACTATTCACCCCCCCCTAGTGACGGGCATAAATCCTAACATATAATGTTGCGCGTGCAGCCTAATCCGGTATATATCAAATACCCTCACCCTGGGTTCCTTGACCGCTCTCAGTCAATATAGACTTGGCCTCTCGGGCCCACTCAGCTAAGACATGGTATTCAACCTTAGGTATTGCTCATTTAGGATGCAAGTTACTATGTCCGGTTCATTCCATGATTCACAATTAAATTCAGGACAAATAGTGGGTGTTCAATAGGTAAAGTGAGGTCAATCAACTCAATATGCTCCCTAAGTGTTCTACAGCTCGGCACAAGGCCCCAAACATGGTATCTAGCCCAAAATATACGGGTACAAGCTCAATTTCAGTTTAAAGTGTGGTAAGTCATCAATCGGGATGGACCAAGTCCGAGTCCCCAGCAGTAACATCACAACGCTCATCACATGGCGCGTGTTTTATCTCTACATAGTACCGCATTGTGAAAATACAGGGATTCAAACCCTCGGTATATCATTCATAACTATTACTCACCTCAAACCGTCCAAAATCCTATCTCGCCTTGTGCTTTCCTCGCAAATCGCCCTCCTCGAGTGCATAATCTGGCCAAAATCACAAGGAATAGGTCATAATAGTCTAATGAGACATAACCCAATAGAACGAACTCAAAAAACACCCAAAAACACGAAGTTGGCAAAAACTGAGCCCCGAAGCTTACTTCTCAAAAAATTACTAAATTCATATCACCGGATTCCTCGTCTCGCCACGAGTCCGTACATATAAAATTCATCAAAATCGGAGTTCAAATGGGCCATCAAATCCCCAATTTACATTTCAATAACCAAGCCCTAGTTTCTTCAAATTTTAACCCAAATTTCAGAGCATCAAAGGATGAATCTTTAATTAAATGGTGTTTCTAGGCCTCGAGACTTATCTTCAATCATTCCCGTCGAACTCCCCTTCAAATTCTACCAACAAGCTCTCAAGATGGAGCAAAAAGGGAGAAAATAATGATGGGTTTGTGACTGAAATTTCATTAAAAGCCCTCTGCCCACCTAAATTTCCTTCTACGCAATCACGTACCGTCAGACGCGATCGCGATGCTTAAATCTCCTATGCTATACGATCGCGACCTACTCCACGCGACAGCGATGCTTCAGATGCCATACCTACGCGATCGCGACTCAACACACGCGAACGCGAAGCACCCAGAACCCAACCCTACGCGATCGCGAGCTTACCCATGTGAACGCAAAGGCCAAGTCTCTGCAACACCAACAGCTGAAAATCTGCTATTTTTAAAATCCAAAAATGGTCCGGTTGACCACCCGAAACCACCCCGAGGCCCTTGGGACCTCAACCAAAAACACCAACATAGCTCAAATTATCATACGAACTTGTTCCAATCATAAAAACACGACCAACAATACAAAAATCATCAAATTTTGACGGATTCAAGCCTAAGTTTAACTAAAACTTCCGAATCTCACATTCGATCAAAAGCCCGACCAAACGACGTCCAAATGACCTGAAATTTTTCAACATATCTAAAATCACCTAACGAAGCTAGAGCAACTCTCAAAATTCCATTCCGGCCCCCATATCGAAATGTCACCTAATAGCCGAAATTCCCTAAAATTCAAACTTAGCCAATTCAAGCCTAATTCTACATCGGACCTCCAAATTCAGTTCCGATTTCACTCCCAAGTCATAAATCACCACCCGAAACTAGTCGAATCGTTGGAAATCCATTCCAAGCCCTATAACTTATAAGTCAACATCCGGTTGACTTTTCCAAATTAACTTTCTCTTAAAGATACTATTTGTCTCATTTCCAATAAAACTCTGCCCGAATTACTTCAAACTCTACAAACACGTATAATGAAACATATAGAAGCATAAAACGGGAAAAATGGGACGGTAACTCACGTGACGACGGGTCGGGTCGTCACAATTTTACGCAAACTAAAAAGATTATTAATTATTGAAATTAAATAAAAAATACTTACATTGAATTAGGTAAAAATATTTCCATTAAATCTCTTGTGTTTTTACAGGTATTGGTGTACAAAGGGGTAAAAGTCGTAGCCAACTTTCAGAGGCAGAAGAAGCTTATAATGTGTTTAAGTAAATCTAATACTTTCCACAAGGGGCATAAACATACATATATTTTGCAGAAACATAAAAGGGAAATGTCATAGACAAGTACATTCTTGCATGCATTCGGTTCTATGTATATGTGAAAAACCATTAAAATGGCAACTAATTTTAAACTTCTAACCCATTAAATGAAGGAAAATTTTATGAATAATTCATAGAGAGTTAATTTGAATATTTATTTGTATAAGACTCTTTACATGAGCAGAGAATTCAAATAGTGATATAACCAAAAAGTTAAAGATCACAAGAAAGATAGTATAGGAGTTGTTATTATAGTATGCCAAACAAAAATCTCTTTTTGCATACAATGTATTAGTACCAACCACAACTCTTATTAGTTACAATTATGTATTCCACGTTGATGTGATGACCCGGCCGGTCGTCTTTGAAATTTATGCTCCGTTCCCCTCTTTACTGCTTCCCCTAAGTTCATTTCTGCTATTTTTTATTTTCCGGGATGTTCGGTAATAGAATTCGGAGCGTTTTGGGATGCTTAGTCCCTAATTGAGAGCTTAAGTGTTGGAAAATGATCCGTAATTAGAACAGTGTCAAGACAACCTCGGAATAGAAAATCGATGGTTCCGTTAGCTCCCTTAGGTGATTTCGGGGTTGGGAGCGTGTTCGAATGTATTTTGGATGTCTGTAGCTCATTTAGGCTATAAGTACCGAAAGTTAGAATTTTGAAGTTTCCGATCCAATAGTGAATTTTTGATCCGAGGGTCGGAACGGGATTCCAGAAGTTGCTGTAGCACCGTCATATCATTTGGGACGTGCGTGCAAAATTTTAGGTCAATCCGACGTGTTTTGGCTTTGAATCGAAAGCGAGCTTGGTTAAGTTTTGAAGTTTTAAAGTTCAAATATTTGATTAAATGGTGTTTCCGGCGTTGTTTTAGGTGATTTAAGGATTGGTGCAAGTCCGAATGATGTTAAGGAATAGGTTTGTAGGTTTGGTTGAGGGCCGGGGGCCTCGGGTTTGTTTCGGATGCTCGACGGATTGATTTTGGGATTTTGGATGAATTATTGATGTTGTCATCTATTGTTTCCGTGGTCGTGGAAGGGAAGCCTCGTAAGCGGCTTCCGCAGAAGAGGATTTGGGGGTCGCGGATGCGGTCTTCGGAAAATGGTTGTGGATCGTAGAACCGGGAGAAATCTCGCTTAAGGGTGACCGCTGAAGCGGTCAAAGAGCCACGGGAGCGATCCCTGGCGTGGGTAAGCAAGACCATTGAAGCGGTGGTTTGGTCACCTAAGCAGTGACCGCGTATGCGGTCACTCAGCCGCAGAAGCGGAAGTCGCTGAGTGTTAAGAGTTTTATCCGAGGGTTTAATTTCATAAGTTAAAAACCAATTGAGAGCTCGGACCAAGGTGATTTCGAGTGAGTTTTGAAGAATAGATTATTGGATAACGATTCTATGATCCTTTCTAGCTTTAATCCATCATTTAGTTGTTAAATTCATCTATTAAATTCAAATTAAGGTCCAAAAATGGAGGAATTGGGGTAAATTCTTAGACCCGATTTGGATGATTTGAAGGGGCATTTGACCTCTGATTTGGGAGACTTTTATATGGTTAGACTCGTGAGAGTACGAGGTTTTGAAAATGTAAAAATTATTAGATTCCGAGACGTTGGCCTGAGGGGAATTTTGGTCAATTTACCTATTTTCGCGCCTTAGTTTAAATTTTAACAGTGTAATCAGTTGCTTGCGATGTTATTAACAATATGTAATTGGTTTGAATAGATTTAGGCCACTTGGATTCGGATACTCGTGGCAAGGGCATTGTTTCTTAGCGGTTTTGTACCAATTCGAGGTAAGTGGCTTGCCTAACTTTGTGTGGGGGACCTTTCCCCTTAGGATATCCTTGTCATTGCTTAAATGCCTTGTGCGCGAGGTGACAAGTGTGTACTTGTGCTAGTTGTTGAAAATTTACCTTACTTGGCTTATTTAGACTGTGTTTCTTCACATATTTAATTGTTTAAAAATGAAACTTTACTTGTTTTGACTTAGGAAAAGCATGTTAGTAACTTAACTGGTCTATTTGACTAAATTGTAACATATGTCTTCTCTTGGAAAGCATGTTAGCAACTTATTTGCCTTATTTGATTAAATTGCAATATTCATCCCTCTTGTGAAGCATGTTAGATTCTCGATTTTATTTTTTGTTCACATTTCGCGTCATTGCCGTTAAATATTAGTTTGTTGTGGTGTATTTACTATTGAGACTACGGGACGGCATCCCAGAAGCTCCTCTGTTCGTATTTTGTTTCGAGGTTTGGAAGTACGGGATACCAAGAGATCCCCGGTGCTGGATTATATGACTGGCGGATACTAAGAGATCCCCAGTGCAGAATTGATTTTCTGGCAGATACTAAGAGATCCCCAGGGCAGGACTGATTAACTGGAGGATACTAAGAGATCCTCGGGATACTTGGAGATCCCTTGCTTATATGATAAGGATACTGGTAGATCCTCGGGATACTTGGAGATCCCTTGCTTATGTGATGAGGATACTTGGAGATCCTCGGATACTTGGAGATCCCTTGCTTATGTGATGAGGATACTGGGAGATCCTCGGGATACTTGGAGATCCCCGATGATAAATAGCATATAATGGTTGTTCTTGTTTTGTAGAATTGTAATATAGACTATTCCGTTCTTCTTATTGTTTGTTAGATATTCGAGATTTACGTATTTCTTATTGTTACTTTCATTTCATATTTATTCTTATATTTATCTTAGTAGGGGCCTCGACCTTCCTCGTTACTACTCCATCGAGGTTAGGCTTGGCACTTACTGAGTACCTCTGTGGTGTACTCATACTACTCTTCTGCACACTTTTGCTGTGCAGATCCAGGTACTTCTGGTCCGACACGCTATCAGTGATTTAGGAGCTATACTCGGAGATTTTAGGTATGCCTCTGTCGCGTCCGCAGAGCCGAAGAGTCTCCTTTTATTCTCCCTTTAGCTATTTGTTTCATTCATGCACTCACTTGTTATAGATACTCCTGGATGTTAGAGCCGTATGTTATACTTTAATCTTAGCCTGTGTTGTCCGCGGGTTTCCGGGTCTTGGAGGTTTTTACATTATTTTGGGTCGACATGTATGTGCCAGGCGGCACCCTATACATTATCTTATGCTATTTATGTTTTATTTATCGTTTCCGCAAAGATTGTTGAACTTCCGCAATGTGTCAGGCTTACCTAGTCGCGAAGACTGGGTGCCGTCATGACAGGTTCACGATTGGTGAACTAGAATCGTGACAATTATAGTATAGTTTTATATCTCAATATTGTTGTAATAATTTCAGTAGTCTACTATCACAGATAGTACAGCAAATTGAATATTTTGTTAAGTTTTAAAAAAGCAATTGGAGTCTAGATTTGTAATCAAGCAGTCTAACCTCATGTCGTTGCGACATTCTGAGTAGAGGAGTATCTAGAAAGCAGACGCAAAAGTGGACGTAACTCTATTCAAAAAGAGTAACCAATACAAGATGTTAGGATAATTTCTATGGCCATAAAAGTAAAAGAAAACAAAACATCAAAACAGAATTTGAGATATTGAAGAATCTAATACATTCCACACATAGCACAAATCCCAAAAGTCTTATTTTTTTTAAACTCTTTGTCCAGTCAAAACCAGCAACAGTAATCTATGTGCAAATTTAATTGCAGCAAGAACATAAACGGATCTTGAGAGCAAAAAGAAAATGGTCTGATCTTGCAAAAATCTATGGTCCAATTATGAGTTTAAAACTTGGCCAAATTACTACAATTTGTGTTTGTGAAAACTTCCAGCGACACGTACAAGGTCCATTGCAAGATAGCTCCCCACCAACTCCCATGGGAATTCAAAGAAGAAGAAAAATAAGCAGGTATTCATATCATATTTTTCAAATAAACTTTTATAGTAACTCTTCCAGGAAACCTAATATAAAATATGATTTGTGACACATAAGGTCTTCTTATTCTTGTACTTCACTACTTGAACAACAAGAAACATGACGGGCATTGCATAATATGTCATGAACACTGCACTGAGGGGGAAGAGATGTCTGAAAATTATTAATATAATATTGCAGCTGTATATGTATTTAGATAGGTTGAGATTTATGAGAGATTGCAACAATTTGGTGATAAAGACATAAACAACTACATCAGATTTCAACCCACGCTAATCTAGCAAATGGAGAAGAGAAAGACCATGTATCAAGCATCAGGTGCCCTAACAGATATGACATAGTAAAAATGGTTCTTTTTTTCCTTTTTCCTTAATATTTTGGAGATTTAAGTTTATCCAAATATTCCAGAGGGAAAAACTACAAAATCAAGCTAAAGTTTCTGTTGGATTCTAAAAGGATTCAGGAAAACTAATAGCTCTACAAAATACAATTGGATCTGAAAGCTTCTTGTGCAACCCAAAATCAAAGAGTTTATTTGGCTTCTATATAGGAAAAAACTACCTACCAAAGAATTCCTTAGTCATATTAATTTAATTTAGGATACCACTTGTCAATATTGCCACCAAAAAGATGAAACTATTATACACTTGTTACTTGATTGTACAAAAGCTAAAGCATATTGGCAGGAATTGGAAATTCTGCAGTTTATTAACCAAAATATATCCTATAGAAACACAACCAATTGGGTACATGACCTAATAACTTGTAAGAATTTTCACTTTCCTTATCATATGAACCGAGTTACATACCTACCTCTAAGTCTATGTAATATATGTCTAGCTCGCAATAACAATATTTATAAGCGTACTACGAACACTGCTTCAGTTAAGCATACCACACAGCAAGCGGCAGAATACACCCACCTTGTAGCTAATAAACACACGTGCGTTAAAAAAAAGGCAACAACATCTAAACTGAAAACATCCAAAAGAAAATTGCTATAAACTAAATACTGATGGAGCTCATACAACAACCAAGACTGACATTGGTGGAATAATTTAAAATTCAAAGGTTGACCAGATGTTGGGCTTTGCAGAAGCAGTCCTAAGAGATTCATCTACTTAGTAGAATTATATGCTTTATTACACGATCTTAAGATGCCATATGACCACAATGTCATTTTATTGGAGGTGGAAGTGGATGCACAAGACATTATCCTCTATAATAATGTCTCATTTGATAATTTGTTAATTGAGCGCATGTACTTTCTGGACATGTTAGGTAAGGCAGTAGTACAACATGCGTACAGAGAGCCTAGAAAAGGTAGGCTGTAATTTTGGACATGTTTGGACAGAGGGCATTCGTTTAATATGCATAAGTATGAGGTGATGTTTGAGATGTTTCTGTTGGGAATAAATTCCCTACCAAAATAATATTCACAGTAATAAAAGCGGAATAATAATGTAGCACCGAGATACGGTAATTAACATGAATAAAAGAGTAACAATGACACCAAGATTTTTACGTGGAAAACCCTTCTGAATAAGGGAAAAAACCACGGCCCTGAGAGGAGCAACTGATATCACTATAGTAAGGAATTTTACACTTTGTACGTCCGAGAAAAGTACTCCAAAGACCACTACAACACTAAAAAAAAAACCCTCTTTTGATATTTCCACCTCACTACAATATCGCTCACTCTCTATTTTCCTCACAGACTATTTTCTTATACCCTGTCTGTGAAACCTTACTCTTTTTCTCAATTTCTGTTGGTGTAAAAAAATAAGAGCCGAAGCTCTCATTTTATAGGCAAAACATTGCCAACTTAATTTGACTTTTTCATTTCTGCAGCCTACTTTCTTTGACAAACAAAGAAAACGTGCTGCTGCCTATATTGAATGAAGAAGCAATTATCTAGAGGGAATAACACTGCAGTTTCTAGTTTGAGTGTATGCAGACAAGTTCTTTGCATAATTCAAACTTGTCCCTTGGTACCACCTTGGTCAGCATATCCGCAGCATTTTCGCTTGTGTGAATCTTTTTGACCTGTAAAGATTCGTCCGTCACTTTCTCATGAATCCAGTGATATCTCACATCTATGTGTTTGGTCCTTGCATGGTACATAGTGTTCCTGCTAAGGTCTATTGCACTTTGACTGTCACAATAGACGACATACTCCTTCTGATGCAATCCAAGCTCTTGAAGGAACCGTTTGAGCCATATCATCTCCTTGCCAGTTTCTGTAGCGGCAATGTACTCTGCTTCAGTTGTAGAGAGTGCGACACACTTCTGCAACCTCGACTGCCATGATATAGCTCCCCCTGAAATTGTAAACAAATATCCAGTAGTGGATTTTCTATTATCAATGTGACCTGCCATATCAGCCTCCGTATAGCCCTTCAAGATTGGATCTGATACTCCAAAACATAAACAATCTCCCGTGGTGCCTCTCAGGTACCTGAGTATCCACTTGACTGCTTCCCAATGTTCCTTTCGAGGATTTTCAAGAAACCTGCTGACAACACCAACTGCGTGAGCAATATCAGGTCTAGTACATACCATTGCATACATCAAGCTTTCGACTGCTGAAGAATAAGGAACTCTAGCCATGTTCCCTTTCTCCTCCTTGTTGTAGGACACATCTTTTTGCTCAATTTTAGATGACTAGCAAGAGGTGTGCTGACTGGCTTAGCATTTTTCATGTTGAAGCGTTCTAGTACACGTTCAATGTACTTCTCCTGGGATAGCCACAACTTTCTACTTGTTCTCTCTCGAACTATCTTCATTCCTAGAATTTGTTGTGCTGGGCCCAAGTCCTTCATATCAAATGATTTGGACAGATCTCCCTTCAACTTTGCTATCAACCCCTTGTCTTTTCCTACAATTAACATGTCATCCACATACAACAACAATATAATAAAATTATTTTCAGAAAATCTTTTGAAGTATACACATGGATCAGAATAGGTCTTTATGTATGTTTGACTTTTCATGAATGAGTCAAACTTCATGTACCACTGCCTTGGTGCCTGCTTTAATCCATAAAGACTCTTATTCAATTTGCACACCATGTGTTTCTTTCCTGCTACTTCAAATCCTTCTGGCTGCTCCATATAAATCTCTTCTTTCAAATCTCCATGAAGAAATGCAGTTTTCACATCCAACTGCTCCACTTCAAGATCTAGGCTAGCTGCTAAGCTCAAAATTGTTCGAATAGAGGTCATTTTGACAACAGGTGAGAAAATTTCATCAAAATCAATACCTTTCTTCTGTTCGAAGCCTTTAACCACCAATCGAGCTTTGTATCTGACCAGCTTTCCATTTCCATCTTTCTTGAGTTTAAAGACCCATTTGCACTTGAGTGGTCTTTTCCCCTTTGGAAGTTCAACCAGCTTGTACGTGCCATTTTTCTGTAGAGATTCCATCTTTTCTTGCATGGCTTTCATCCACTGGTTCTTTTCTGGATGGGACAGCACCTCCTTAAGACTTTCTGGCTCCCACTCATCACTGATGAGGACATACTCTGTGGAAGGTTACCTGCATGACTCTACCCTTGGCCTCTACGATCTCCTCAGAGGTTGAGGTTGTTCTTCTTCCTGAGTGGGGTGCTCCACTTCCTCGACACCTTCATCAAGTTTCTCCCCCTGCCCAATAACCTCACCAGGTTGCTCCCCCTGCTCAGCAACCTCGTCGGTCATACTTTCTGCACTTGTGGGATTGTTAGAAATAGAAGGAATAGTAACAAAGTTAGGAATTATACCATTCTTCGCATTTTCTAACATATCAGCAGCCGTTCCAACTTCACTTTCTCGGAAGACTACATCTCTGCTTCTGATGACCTTCTTCTTTACAGGATCCCACAATCTGTACCCGTACTCTTCATCTCCATATCCGATAAATATGCAGGGAACAGATTTATCATCCAGCTTTGTTCTCTGCTCTTTTGGTATATGTGCAAAAGCTCTGCAACCGAACACCTTCAGATGCGAGTAGGACACCTCCTTATTGGTCCAAACTCTCTCTGGGATGTCAAACGCCAATGGAACTGACGGACTCCTATTGATCAGGTAACATGTTGTTTGAACTGCTTCACCCCAGAATGACTTAGGTAGTTTAGCCATTCTGAGCATGCTTCTCACCTTCTCCACAATAGTGTGGTTCATCCTCTCTGCTACACTATTGTGTTGTGGGGTTCCAGGAACTTTCTTTTCATGTCTAATCCCATGACTTGAACAGTACTTTTCAAATTCCCTTGCATTGTACTCACCTCCATTATCACTTCGGAGACGTTTTAGCTTTTGACCTGTCTCCCTTTCTACTAAAGCATGAAACTTCTGGAAAACTTGAAACACCTGATCTTTGGTTTTCAAAATATAAAACTACAATTTTCGTGAAGCATCATCAATAAAAGTACCAAAATATTTGTTACCGCCCATTGATTCAATTTCCATTGGGCCACAAACATCAGAATATACTCAATCAAGTATATTCAACTTTCTTTCAGACGATATCTGAAATGACACCCTATGTTGTTTACCAAATAAACAATAGTCACAAGGTTTTACCGTTGTACCTTTGGCATAAGAAATGAGTGATTTCTTAGCAAGAATCTGCAATCCCTTCTCGCTCGTATGACCCATTCTTCTATGCCACAAATCTGCAGAAATCTCATCTTGTGCCGCATTCAATTCTCCTTGGCATATTTCTGCATTTGTCCTGTACAACGTGCCACGAGCAACTCCCTTTGCAATCACCAATGATCCCTTGGTGAGTCTCTTTTGATTTGCAAAATAGTTCTCGTATCCATCTCGGTTCAAAGCAATCCCTGAGATCAAGTTCATCCGCAAATCAGGTACATGCCGCACATCCTTTAGAACCAATGTGCATCCGCATTTGTCTTGATACAAATGTCACCAATCCCCTCAATCTTTGAGTAACTCGTGTTACCCATTCTCACAGTGCCAAAATCACCTGCTATATATCTACAAAAAAGATCTCTTACCGGTGTGGCATGGTAAGATGCCGCTGTGTCAACCACCCATTCCGACTCTGGACTCGACAGGTGCATGCATTCCTCTTCATCATTTATAAAGAGGACAACATTGTCATTGTTTTGCACCATAGCAGCTGTGTTGTCGTCATTCTTCTGGTCACTAGTTTCACCTTTGCCCTTCCTTGGATTTGGGCAATCTCTTTTGAAGTGACCTGGTTGATCACAGTTGTAGCAATTTCTGGCTTTTGATTTGGATCGATTCTTTGACTTTCCAAGAGCTCTGGATCTACCATAGTTGCTCGAACTCCTTTGATAACTCCTGCCTCTGCCTTCTGTGATAAGAGTCTGTCCTTGATTTTCATGCTTCTTTCTCATCTTCTCATTGAGTAAAAGAGCTGATGTGACATCTTTCAACTCAATAGTAGTCTTACCGTGCAGGATGGTTGTTGCCAAATTATCGTACGAAGATGGCAACGAGTTCAATAGCAAGATGGCTTTATCTTCCTCCTCGATTTTTACTCCAAGGTTGGCAAGCTGTGTGATTAGTCCGTTAAACACATTTAAATGTGACAAAAAATTCATACCTCCACACATGTGTAGGGCGTATAACTGCTTCTTCAGGTACAATTTATTTGTCAGCGTTTTGGACATGTATAGGCTTTCCAACCTTGTCCAAATTCCATGGGCAGTGTCTTTATCAATGATATTATTTACCACATCATCCGATAGGTGCAACCTGATTGCACTAGCAGCTCTTTCATCCAAGTCAGCTCAATCCTCGGCTTCATGGTATCAGGCTTTTTGGCATCAGCAACTAGTACCTTGTGTAATCCTTGTTGGATGAGCAGATCCCTCATCCTTCTTTGCCATGTTGAAAAACCGTTATCTCCGTTGAATTTTGCTACCTCGTACTTTACTCCGGACATTTTTATTTTTCACCGAGTATAGTACTACCGACAGTGAATAGTATTTTAGTGAACGAGCAGAACCTGTGCTCTGATACCAGTTGTTGGGAATAAATTCCCTACCAAAATAATATTCACGGTAATAAAAGCGGAATAATAGTGTAGCACCGAGATACGGTAATTAACAAGAATAAAAGAGTAACAATGACACCAAGATTTTTACGTGGAAAACCCTTCTAAATAAGGGAAAAAACCACGGCCCTGAGACGAGCAACAGATATCACTATAGTAAGGAATTTTACACTTTGTAGGTCCGAGAAAAATACTCCAAAGACCACTACAGCACTCAAAAGAAAATAACCCTCTTTTCATATTTCCACCTCACTACAATATCGCTCACTCTCTATTTTCCTCACAGACTATTTTCTTATACCCTGTCTGTAAAACCTTACTCTTTTTCTCATTTTCTGTTGGTGTAAAAAAATGAGAGCCGAAGCTCTCATTTTATAGGCAAAACATTGCCAACTTAATTTGACTTTTCCATTTCTGCAGCCTACTTTCTTTGACAAACAAAGAAAACGTGCTGCTGCCTATATTGAATGAAGAAGCAAGGAAGAAATTTCTTCCTTAATAAGTGGGCTGGACCCCACAGTTTCAGCATAATTTTCCTGAGACAGAGTTTTGGAGTTACACTGATAAATGGTAATTGCAACACGTTTACCTTTTCGACAATCTATTTGTTAGGATGGAGGAAAAAGTGCTATTTGTTTTCACTTTTAAAGGTTAAGAATCACAATGATTTGAGACAACCCTTTTTCCTGTTTCATGGTCTGTACCATCATTAAATGCGATGATCAATTTGCATGTTTGATACACGTCTGTCCTAACATCTTTTTTTTTTTTGCATTGAACAGTTACTGCTCTCGATTGTGCAAATGCAGAGGGTGCCTTACTTCCTTTGCCTAAGATTCTTGATCATGTTGGTGTCGAGCATGGAATTAAGCCCACAGTGAGCAAAGGTATCACCTAACATTGCAACAGTTTTTGTGATATCTTGGTTTATTTGGCACTATTTTTTGGTTTTTGAGTGTGTGTATTTCGAACTTGTTGTGGTTGCGTATCTTGAATTCAAGGCACATTGCCATTCCCTAAGAGGAAGAATCTTATAGATTAGAACTGCTGATAAAACTGGTTACTCCATGCCAGAATTGTTTCTAGGTTTGTAAACAGCACTCATTTGAGATTCTCTGCTGCTCTCAGATCCCAGCTTTATTCGAGTTAATCGTCATATTGAAACTTGTGATCCATGATACTAGTGCTTTTGCACTGAATATTTAATTTGTCAACTCAAATGTGCGAGAGGAACTTTCTTCACTTTTCATCAGTCCTTTACTACTACCTCCGTTTTAGTTTGTTTGTCTTAGTTTAACTTGGCACAAAGTTTAATAAAGAGAGGAAAACTTTTGAAACTTGTGGTCTTAAATATGCCATAACATTTGTGTGGCTACAAAAGCTTCCTATTAAGGAAATATAGGAATAGGCCAATCTTTTTGAAACAGAGGGAGTACTAGTGAAGAGTAAGTTATGTGACCTTAGATGAGATTTTGTTAGTAGAACTCGGAAGTTTTCGTCGCTAACTATAGTTCTCATCCCGAGTTTTATGGACTGTTAGAATATTGTCTCAATTAACGTTTTTTGTCTTGACCCTTTTATCTCGAGAATAAATTAGATATATTACCTAAATGTTTACTACTTAACGTGGAAGCTTTTGCTTTGCTATTTGCAGATGTCATTGGAAAACAAGGTGAAGATGAGGTCACAATTTGCATGGAGGACCAGTTAAGATCCATAGGTATAATTAGCAGTGACTATGATCTCTCGCCTAGCTCAATTCTTGATCCTAAGGTTTTGAAAGGAATAAGTGTTGATGCTAGTATGCCACCGAAGAAGGTCTGTATCTCTTGGAATACTCAGGATACTTTTGGGTCTGATTTGCTCACCTTTTATGTTACCATATCTTCAATAATTTGTTTTAACTGTGTTGAACTCGGATGAAATCAGCTGTTTTATCTCTGGAATCACCTGATGCTTACAACTTATTGGATGCCTTGGTGGCTGCATGGCAGTCCAGGTGGGTTCTTCAAATCCTTGAAGGAGATTGCACGTATCAACTCCATATTGTACCTCAAGAGTGGAGATGCACTGCATCCTCCCACTTAAGGGGAAAAAAGAAATGCACTACAAAAATTGGTACTCTATTTTGAGTTAAGTCCCAAAAATAATGGCCTGGTTCAGTTCTTGGATGTGAAAACTAATTCCACACACTGTTCTTGGACATTAGTCATTAGAATTTTTGAGATAAAATTGAAAGATCTTGAAACTACTTGAAAACTATGTTGCGCGGGCTCTCCAAAATGCTGCCGCAACCGTGTCGGATCCTCTAAAAGTACACTATTTTTGGAGGATCCGACATGTTCCCGGCGACATTTTCGAAGTGTCCGAGCAACATAGCTTGAAAATACTACCAACAAGTAGCCCCGGGGCTTTGATCTAGTGGTAAGTGGCAGTGCATGATGTGTAGGTTAGGACACCTCCGCGTGTTCGAACCCGGTGCTGACAAAAGCCTGGTGTTTTAGTGAAAAAGGGCAGAGGGAGCTTGGTAAAGTGAAGAAGGGTAAGGGAGGGCCCCTTATTCACTGACTTTTGACAGCACCTGCCCTTCAGGGATTTCTCGATTAGGTTAGGAATTGGGAATTCATATTGGAAAAGTTTCATCCTCCTGAAACTCTCTAAAATAGCTAATTTTTTCTGTATCAACATCATTAAACATAATGTCGCAGTACTAATCATTGCCCCTATTCGAGATACATTTGGAAATTCATAGCAGAATTTTCCCTCCTTTAACTCTGCAAAAAGGCTAGTTATTGCTTTATTTGGCAGAACGAATGATTGCACCAGTTGGAAACCTTTTAATTATTGATAGCTAAATCTTTATGCATATCATAATTCTTTTTTTCGTTTTGCATGTATTTTCTTTTTTGTAGATCAAGCATGGGAAGACATGTTCTTCCATGGATATACTGTATATTGGTGAACCACAATGAATTTGTTACATCGCAGGAACCACTAACTCCTCTTCTGGATTCCTTGAACAAGGTAGGATATGCTGCCACTATGCTACTGTTGCTTGGCAATTATGTGATTACTTTGGGGGTGCCAAGTTATTGATGGTTCCATGTTTTCTATAATCTTGTTCCTGATTGATCTTTTTGATTAGTTACATGTATGTTTCAAACTCTTTTTCTGATTGATCTTTTTGATAAATTACTTCCTTTTGTTTTCTCAACTTAATGTGATGAGTGTTATTCTGTTCCATATCAAAGGGACACAGTTTTCCAGATGGTATGTTATGAAGGAGGAAGGTTTCACAGCTATGCTAAGTTATGGAAAAAGCTAATAATTAATCTTTCATTGGGATGTCAATGACTGTTCCATGCCAAAATTTTTAGTATCAGACACATTTATACGAAGAATATTGGTTATTGTGTGTAGAGGAGGTTGCCTATGATCATGGCTGTAGTAAAAATTGTGATGATGGCAGGATCATGGTGTTCCTCGTATATATTACATGATTTGGGATGAGTGTTGGATTGAGGTACAGATGAGGAAGAACATAATCCTGGTCACCAGGGTTTTACAAAGGTGTGGCATATTGATCAATGAAGTGGGTGCAAACCCTGGTGACCAGGTTCAAATTCCAGTAGAGATAAAGACTCGAAATAATATTTGTCGATAGCTTTGGTTTCAAAAATTTGAAACGATAATTTTTGAAACGATATTTGGAGATTATCTCAAATAACGATTTGTTCATTAAACTGTCTCATTATTTCAACTTCAAACTTGAAATATGGAACTTGAAGTTTGGAAAACAGGCTTTAGGATTTTTTTCAAGTTTTCACCCACATAACTTCAATTTGTATGTTCATGTCCAAACACAACTTCAATTCCCAAATACCCTTTTCAACTTAATTTCAAATATCAACCAATTCTTGTCCAAACGCCTTCTTAGGTGATTTCTTTTGATTTGCGGAAGACTGGTGGGTAAAGTTACTCGCCGATACCAGTGGTGGGAGGTTGCAGCTAACTTGTGGTATAGTGAGTCCACAAGCTTGCCTAGATATCAGTATTATTTTAAGAAAAAAGGACATGCTCACACCCATGCTACCCGTCCATATAATCTAGGTAAACAAAGGGTCCATGTAATACACTGCCTTATGGAGCGCCATTTTTTCTCGATATTGCAGTTTATTTTAGCACGGCAAAACCTGCATATTTGTGCAAGGAACCATATTCCCTCCATTGATTAACGGAGAAAGTGCCTTTTGTAAGTTGATTATTTTACTTATATTTTGTAACCTAAGTTGAAGACTCATTCTTGCAGTCCTTTTTTTTGCGATAAGTAATTGGAGAGTAGTATTATATCAGAAAAACCAGCATGGAGAAAGTGC
Source organism: Nicotiana benthamiana (assembly GCA_034376525.1). Lineage (NCBI taxonomy): Eukaryota > Viridiplantae > Streptophyta > Magnoliopsida > Solanales > Solanaceae > Nicotiana > Nicotiana benthamiana. Next base: position 49,684,957 of record CM067341.1, on the reverse strand, counting down.
TGGTTGTCATGTACAACCCAATTACAAGCTGTGCAGATTACTAATAGAATATATCATAGCTTCTACGTCATTAACATTGATTCTAGCCATGTTACACCAAAAAAGGAGCAAAGAGATTCATGCTTAAGGCTAACTATGTTTCTCCTCTTTGTCTTCAAAAATCTTGCAAGCATCTTATAAAGCTCCCTCCTTCCTCCAAATGGGTGGTTAGTGGGGACATCTGAAGTGTAGCGTAGTGGCCCTTGAGTAGCTAAGCTGGGAACTCATTGGGTGGGCAGTGACATTTGTCCTTCCAAACGTGTCAAGTTTGCAACAGAATTCGCTTTGTACAAGACTGCAGGAAGATTAGTAGTCATGAACGCTTATTGAAGTTTGATCACTGAACAAGTTTGAAATGAAAAAATCAAAAGGAAATGGAAGTCATTTTACAATATACATCATTTGGTGAATAGCTTAATCAGAAATTAGTTGGGGTTGGCTACACCGCTTCATTTGGACCTGTTCCATTCCAATATTCATTAGTTTGGATTCTCATTTGTTTGGTAACTGAAGTCAATATCTGATAACATATCTTGAGGTTTATTTAATTTCCTATTCAGCGTTGAGTTTTTTAAATTCCTCTGATGAAGTACTGGCACTAATGTCTGTGAGTAGGCATGTTCATTTCTATGGAGCCACATTGCCACAATAAATAGAGTGCTAATTCCCACCAACATGATATTATGCTTTATAACTGTCACGTTTTTTGTCACTTCCCCAAGAATTGGATCTCCAACTGAGCTCTGGCTTCTGGAATACCGGGCCAGATCAACCCCTGTTTTCCAACTATTTTGAAGAATTTGTCACCATAATTAGTTGTCTCTCGGTAGTTGAAGATTGTCGTATTTGTTCATGATGACAAAAACTCACTATTGTTAGACTGTGAAAAACTTTGAAAGGTATTAAGTACTTGATCATTTGTGTTTCTTCAGCTTACCAGGTCAAAGGTGGCAGCCCGGAGCTCTTTATTGCAGTTATCTGGTCGTTTGCAGCTCGTAATGGCACAGGTTGGTTACTTGAATAGTAAAAGAAATTTGGCAGTCCAGTACATGTTCTCACACGAACCCTTGTCTGTTGTTACTTTTCAGTTCGAGAAGGCTGATAATAGGAAAAGCCCCGCACTAACACTCGAGGGGCGGATGGATGAAAGTGAGGTAGATGAAGTTATGTATGGCATAGATGAAGAATCTCAAACAAGCAGTGACGGAAATGACTAGGACTTTTTGCCGTTTTGGTAAGTGATGTTATTTCGTGGCTGGGGCAGGTGCTTTTACAAGGGAATCTCTGGGTCAGTTTTGGTAGGTGTTTGGACCTTGGGGGTCTTAAATGACAAGTGCAAGGAGATATAATTTAGGTTGCTCTATCATCCTTTGGCATGGGGATAGAGGGATAAATATCTCTACTCTCCGTCTCAGACCCTTCCTCATTGGTATGCTTTAACTTGATAAATCTGTTGTTATGTGAGGTTCTTATCCTCAATCTATTGTGTCTAATTATCGTTCATAATGTTGAGACTAAAGGAAAAAGGCCGTTCAACTCATCTCTATCTGCTCATGGTGGATCATAGCAAATTTCAGCTGCCTTCAATTGTCTGTCTGATCCCAAAAGATGCTACTTCCTACTTGTCTAGTTGTATCATTCCCCTGACCTGTCTAGGGAGATGTTCATACCTTGTGTAAATATCAACAACAACAACAACAACAACAACCTACTATAATCCCACTTAGTGGGGTCTGGGGAGGGTAGTATGTACGCAGACCTTACCCCTACCCTTGGGTAGAGAGGCTGTTTCCAAATAGACCCCCTGCATCCTTCCCTCCAAGTACTTCCCACCTTGCTCTTGGGGAGACTCGAACTCACAACCTCTCGGTTGGAAGTGAGGGTTGCTTATCATCAGAGCAACCCCTCTTGTCACCTTGTGTAAATATCATATAACTATAATATTTTTTTACTAAAATCATATAACTTTATTTTCTCACATAAAAGTCGTAAAATTTTTACTGGCAAAGATAATTCTCCGGTAATTTTTTCGTATTATACCAATTTTTTTATTTTAAATTTAGTCTAATAAATCATGGCTCAATTAAAACCCGACCTGATATCCATATCCACAAATTAAACATCCCTCAAATCTGGTACTTAGTTCTTTTTCAAGCATCTTTAGGGCTCTCAAGCAAGGATCAGCAAAATACATACTACTATCTCAATTCTCTTCTCAAGCAACGGTGTTTCGAGGCTCTCAAGCATTGGTCTTTCAGGGCTTTCAAGCCAAAAGGATGGCTTCATCTCCATCTCATAGGAGTACTTTCAGGGACTACCATAATACTTTTGTTGCACTAAGTGACCACACTAATGCTGCAAAAGCACTAGGAATAATTCCAAAAGAGGTAAAATTATTATTTTTTGTTTGTGTTGCCTTTGTTAGTTTGAATTTTAGTTGGCGACCCTGATTATAGGTTAGGGTTTTTGCTTTATGTTAGAATTTTTGTATATTGTGACAATGAGTGTGGGCTAGGGTTTATCTTTATTTTAGTGTTATTTTGTATATTTGGATACTAATTATAGGTTAGGATTTTTTGATATTATCGATTTTTATTTTTATTTGTGTACTTTTAAATTGCAATTGCATTTATGTCTAGGTTTCACATATCGATTTGAGTCTCCTGTTCAGTGAAAGCTCTAAAGTTGGTGTGTTGAATTTTGAAAAACTTTTTGAGTAGAATTCAAGATGGTAAGTGTTGGGGATGGTAGTGATAATGACGATTTTAGTGACATCGACTATAATTTGGAAGATGGTGATGATGACTTTGAGAATGTAGTGGCTAACAGTCGAGCAAGTAACAGTTGAGCAATTACGAAAGAAAGGGATGGGAATGCCTAAGAAAGGATCAAGTAGTGTTCCATCAACTTCTGGCATCCTTATGCCCTAACAGTGTACTTTGCTGATCCTTGCTTGAGAGCCCTAAAACACGCTTGAGAAAGAATCGAGAAGTATCGAATTTGGAGAATGTTTTAATTTGTGGATATCAGATCGGGTCGGTTGGGGTAGGATTGGGTCATGCATGTTTTAATTGACTCATAATTTATTAGACTGAACAAAAATAAAAAGAAAAGTTAGAATACGAAAATATTATCGGAGAATTGTAGTTGCCGGGAACTATGGCATTTTGAGTGAGTAGTGAAAGTTTTATGACATTTATGTGAGAAAACAAAGTTATGACTTTAGTGAAAAAATATCATAGTTATATGACAATTTGTGTAGTTTACACTGTGTAGATATGTTGTTGTCGATGTGTGTGGCTCAAAGGGGTATTCAAACCGAATTGGAAAATCGCACAATTCGAAAAATCAAAACAAATCGATTAAAAAACCCGAATAAGTTTGATTTGATTTGGTTGGGTATTGAGTAAAAAAATCAAACTATATATATATATATATATATATATATATATATATATATTAAAGACTTTATGTTAAATTTTTTTTAAAAATTATTTGGGATCCTATCATGTGTTAATCTTGAAAGCGTACATTAACAAAAAATTATTGTTAGACGATATCATGTGTTACTAAAAGAATTCTCCCATTAGAATATTTTAATAGATCATATGTTGGTTAATTTTTTCAATATTTACTTATTAAAAAGTATATCTATATTTTTAATAAAATAAGATTGGAATAATACTCATTAATAAAAAAAATTTGAAAATTTGACAAAATCGAATCAATCTAAATCGTTATAGTTGGTTTGGTTTGGTTTGATTTTGATAAAAACCAAATCAATTTGATCCATGTATGCCCCTAGACTCAATGGTGCTAGTTTGTCTCATTCCCGCCAAGTCGATGCCGAATTCTTATATTTATCAAAACTTGTAAACTAATATATTCACAACGAAATGACGTGGTCAGAAAGTAGTTTGCTGTGGATAAATTAAATATGTCTAATGTATCTAAGAATCAAACTTCAAAGTAAATTACAACACATGTACTAAAAGCACTAACAATCAATATATATGCAAAGGATACCTCTAGATGATCAAGAAAGCGCAGTATATATCGTACGTTAAAAAACCGGGGAATAAGCAATAGTGCAAGAGTAGTAAAACCTTAGTTAAATACCCCAGAATTAGCGGACGAAATAATCCATAACCCTACTGATGATATGACACTTTCATACCAATTGCATCAACTGATAAATCATGTTTGTATGAGCCCTGGAAATACTCTGTGATAGTTAAGTTATTTGGTTGACGGATTACTCATCAAATCTTGCGCGATAAACTTTTAACTCTATGAACACCAATAGAGGACCTACCTATCATTGATTTGGGCTCTGATTTCTTTCTCATTAAGTTTCAAAGAGAAGAAAATATGATCAGGGCTCTATACGGAGATCCATGGTTTATTTTTAACCATTTTCTAACTGTACGAAGGTGGGAGCCAAAATTTAAAGTCTCCTCTACACAAATCACATACTCAACTCTTTGGGTTAGACTACCTGAACTGCCTATAGAGTTGTACGACTTGGAAATACTAAGTAGGGTTGGTTCAAAAGTAGAACGACTATTAAAGATAGATACATCTATCTCAACTGCTACACGAGGAAGGTATGCACGTATATGCATTGAAGTACCTTTGGAAAAGCTTTTAAAAACACATCTCTATATAAGGAACCACAGGCAGTCACTCCTCTACGATGGACTAAATCTTCTATGCACATACTGTGGATGATTTGGGCACCCTACTATCAGTTGCTCTGGAGTTATCCATACACCCAACGGACAAACCAAAAAGAGTCGACAGTTGGCATCTAATCCAACCCCTTATCCTAGACTATCAGAGGAAAACGAATGGAAAACAGTAACCTTTAGCAAGAAAACTACATACCCACCCAAACATCCCATCTTTGACAAAGGGAATGCGGCTACAATAGCGGAGCTACCAGTAGCACAATCCCTAACATGCCAGTTCTCTAACCCTACTTCAGCTATATTGGGCCGGGTAAATTCTACAAATCACCTTATGGTACAAAGACCCATAATAGAGGTCAATAACAAGTTCCGTTCACTTTCTTATGTTGGGCCTTCTAAAACAAAGACTGGTCATTTTAACTCAACCCCAATAGCAAAAATTCCAAGTGCTGAAGCAATACACGACTTAGTGATGCTAACTCAGCAACGTTCAAAATCCCATTCCAATAATCCCGTTAATCCACCGACCTCCTTGCCTAATACAATTCTTAATGACCCTATGCCTAGATTAACTGAACCAAAATCACAACCTTTAATTGGATATTACATGTTTCCTTAGGACTACAAGCCACCTCATGAGTCTTTGCCATGTAACCATCAACTTACACCCTCAACCCAATCCTTTTTTGACAACTCAGTAAGGCACCTTCACATTATAGATACGTTGGTTCCAACTCAAACCACTACAATACCAACTTTGCATGCTACATTAACCCTTACTAATCCTGAATCCAGGTTTCCCCAAATCCGATGCAATAAGCATGATGAATTTCCATGTGAAGATCATCATGAATCACCCACTACCCTGTTTGCCTTAATGCTTAATATCTTCCACCACTCTATCAAAACAACCAACACAAATGCTACTCTTTTATCTATTGAACCACAAAAATTACCAAGCCATATACACAATGCAGAGACCAACCTTCATAGGCAGCAGCTAGAGTCAGTTTCTGAGGGAGAACATACAAAACCAACAACCAGTTCTTCCATCTCCCCCGTTTAACTATGGTGGGTTCTCAGTTACCTCATTTCTCATCGCCCCTAATCTACATACCTCAGCTGATGTCCACGGACCTCCTACTCCAATCTTAATTGGAGATGGGATTATAGGGGTATTCCGTTGTGGGCACGGGCCCCGGACCCGGATCGCCTAAATTTTTTTCGGGATATCGAATACGGCCTAAAAATCATAATCACCACTCCTCCATGACCAAATTACTTTTTTGGCATCTTATGGCCATAAAACTGAAATACGCGTGTGTCCCAAAAGTTCGCGTGCTATAGCCCATGCCTTCCGTCGTGGGCCCGGGCCCCCGAACCCGGATCACCTAAAAATTTTTCGGGTCATCAAATACAGCCTAAGGAACTATATTCACCGCCCTACCATGACCAAATTACGTTTTTTGGCGTTTTACGGCCATAAAACTGAAATTCTACATGATTCTCACATTTTCGTGTGCTGTAGCCGACGCCTTTTGCCGTGGGCCCGAGACCCCGGACCCAGAAACCTCAATGAACAGTTCAAAAAAATTTTATTCTAAAGTATCCATCGAAAATGGTAACACACAGCTTTCGTCAAACCACCAATCCCTAGGTAGGGAAATATGCTATGGTTATCATTCTAATGTTTCTTCGGCTTTTAATGAGTTTGGATCCGACGACATCTCACATTGTCCATCCAATGACTCAAGTTCCTATAGTGCAGCCCAAAAACCCTAATTCATACATGAATTTCTTGGCCTAGAACTGTAGAGGCTCTCATAATTCAGAATTTAGGAGGAACTTTAGGCCTTTATTGGATAGTCATAGTCCAACTCTAACTATCTTACTTGAAACACACATGCAAGATCATACAATCTTACGTGAAGACTTTGATTTAGGTAATATGGCACAAGCCCCTGCAAATGGTCTAATAGGTGGTTTAGTAGTGTTTTGGAATGCAGATCTTATTAACATCACAGAAATGAGGATCTCTGATCAAGAAATACATTGTATGGTCCAGGTTTGTCCTAAACCTCCTTGGATATTATCTGCACTAAATGCTAGTCGTCATTATCATTTACGTGATGTTTTTTGGCAAAACTTAACTAATTTGCATGATAATACTACTATTATCTGGTTAATAGGGGGCTATTTTAATGAAATTTAGAATCCAGGGAAAAATTTAAAGGACTACCTATAAACAATAATAGAGTTGATAAATTTGCAAATTGCATGTATTACTGCAGACTTATTGATTTAAGTTATCAATGTAGTCATTTTACATTGACTAATAAACAAATGCATGGTCATATAATATTAGAAAGACTTGATCGTTTTCTAGCTAATTATGACTGGTTAAGCCTATATCCAGATACAACTGTGACACATCTTCCTTGTTTTCATTCAGATCATTGTCCGATCTTAATCAACTTAGAACCTCCTCAAGTTATACGATATAGGATATTTAGATTTGAAACTATGTGGGCATTTTACCCATAATTTTAACAACTTGTTCATGATACTTGGTCGGGTGAGCTGCCTTTTCTTCCTACTATTAATAAATTTAAAGTAGCGGCCATAAGATGGAACCACAATACTTTTGATAGTATATTCCAACAAAAAGAAAGATTTTGGCTAGACTAACAATGATACAATTCTCTACCCATTATCCTATTAGTATGCTTAAAATTTAGAAACACAATCGACATTGAAATACAGTCACATACTGCGAATAGAAGAAAAATTTTGGCAACTAAAATCTCGAATAAATTGGTTAAATGACGGGGATGACGGGGATGCTAATACTAAATTCTATCACTTGTCTACACTTCACAGACGTCAAAAAAATAGAAAAAATGCCTTATAAGATAATGTAGGCAACTGGATTTCAAGCCCTACTGAAATTCAAAACCTAATTCTTAATTACTATAATAAGATTTTGAAACTGACCAGTTAATTTCGACCAAAACTATCAAGGATGCATATAGGTGTCAGCTCTCTTCTAATGATATACTTAGGATTGATTCTATATCAAGATGAAATTATTTCTGCGTACACAGTTTTAAACTATATAAGGCTCCAGGCCCAGATGGGTTACACCCATTTTCTACCAAAAATATTAGTGGGATGTAGGCGATAAAGTCACTTCCTTCTGTGATGATATCTTTAACTCAAAGATCATTCCTCCGGAACTAAATAAAAATCTTATATGCCTTGTTCCTAAGGTGAAGCATCCTACTAAAATTCAACAATTTAGACCTATTAGTCTTTTTATACAATCTACAAACTTATTACAAATATAATTATTAGTAGGCTCAAGCCAATCATTAGTAAAATTTTAGGTCCTACGCAAACTAGTTTCCAACAAGGTAAAAGAGCTAGTGATAATGCTATAATAGTGTAAGAAACTTTAAATTACTTTGCTAAAATATAAGGCAAATGTCAATAAATGTTATTAAAACTTGATTTAGGAAAAGCCTTCGATAGATTGGAATGGTCATTCATTAGACAAACCTTATATTATTTTAATATATCCCCCTCTATGATTTCCTTAATAATGTCATGCGTTACAACTGCTTCCATTTCTATATTAATTGACGGTTAAAAAATATAGTACTTTGCACCAACAAGAGGTATGCGTCAGGGAGATCCACTATTACCCTACTTGTTTATAATGTGCATGAAATTATTTTCAGGTAGTATATCCTTCTCAGTAGACTATCTAACAAAGGTCCATATCTTTCATACCTTTTCTTCGTAGATGATATTATACTTTTCTCCAAGATTACTACTAAAAGTTGCCATGCTATTATTGATGTTTTGAATAACTTTTTACAACATTGGGGACAAAAAATTAATTTTAAAAATTCAAAAAAAAATTCTCTAAAAATTGTAGCTCTTCGGGCAAAGCTTTTGTAATTACCTCTTTCAGTATTAAATAAGAAACCTCTTTTGGAAATACTTGGGATTTTCTATGTTCCAGGCAAGACCCAAAAATGCTGACTTTCAATTTCTCCTTGGCAATTTCAAAAATAAACTTGCAGAATGAAAATCTAAATTTTTAACATTGGCAGGAAGAGCTACACCAATAAAATCTACTCTAAATCAGTTACCAAATCATATTATACGGTACATTCATATTCCTACCTACATAGTTAATAAAATTGAACAATATCAACGGAATTTTTTATGGGGTACAACTTCGGAAAGGAACACCTTGTTATATGGAATGAAATAACAATTTTAAAGGAAACAGGAGGATTAGGAATTCAAAAACTACGTCAAAAGAATTTAGCTTCACTAGCAAGTTTAGCTTGGAGGATCTTTAAATCACCATAAGCAATGTGGGCTCACATCCTTCTTAACAAATATCTTAATATATCCCCCAAATATTCTCACTCACAAATATGGACTAGTATTATCAATGGATGGCATCTCTATTAGGTATGAATAAAATGGAAGATAGGAAAAGGTACACATGTCAAATTTTGGGAAGATCCATGGATTAGGCCTGACACAACGATTAGATCACAAATTCAAGGTCCACTGCCATTAGGCCATCATAATATCACAATCTCTTCTTTAATAACTGATACTGGATGGGATTGGAATAGTTTCCCATTTGAATACCCATCAATATTACTCACACAAATCTAGCTACATATATCTCCAAATATAGTAATAAGGAAGATAATATTTATTAGGGTCTAATTTCAATGGGTCACTTCACAACTAGATTTATGTATGGAGTTTTGGAAGCTCGGTTAACTGAACCTACTAATAGCTCTACAAAATACAATTGGGTCTGAAAGCTTCTTGTGCAACCCAAAATCAAAGAGTTTATTTGGCTTCTATATAGGAAAAAACTACCTACCAAAGAATTCCTTAGTCATATTAATTTAATTTAGGATACCACTTTTCAATATTGCCACCAAAAAGATGAAACTATTATACACTTGTTACTTGATTGTACAAAAGCTAAAGCATATTGGCAGGAATTGGAAATTCTGCAGTTTATTAACCAAAATATATCCTATAGAAACACAACCAATTGGGTACATGACCTAATAACTTGTAAGAATTTTCACTTTCCTTATCATATGAACCGAGTTACATACCTACCTCTAAGTCTATGTAATATATGTCTAGCTCGCAATAACAATATTTATAAGCGTACTACGAACACTGCTTCAGTTAAGCATACCACACAGCAAGCCGCAGAATACACCCACCTTGTAGCTAATAAACACACGTGCGTTAAAAAAAAGGCAACAACATCTAAACTGAAAACATCCAAAAGAAAATTGCTATAAACTAAATACTGATGGAGCTCATACAACAACCAAGACTGACATTGGTGGAATAATTTAAAATTCAAAGGTTGACCAGATGTTGGGCTTTGCAGAAGCAGTCCTAAGAGATTCATCTACTTAGTAGAATTATATGCTTTATTACACGATCTTAAGATGCCATACGACCACAATGTCATTTTATTGGAGGTGGAAGTGGATGCACAAGACATTATCCTCTATAATAATGTCTCATTTGATAATTTGTTAATTGAGCGCATGTACTTTCTGGACATGTTAGGTAAGGCAGTAGTACAACATGCGTACAGAGAGCCTAGCAAAGGTAAGCTGTAATTTTGGACATAACTCAGCGGTCCGTATTTTGATAGACAACCCATATTTTGCATGGAAAGTTTTGGAACAAGACAAGAATGAAGTGCAGGGACATATTTTGGAAGACTTCCGCACTACCTCAAAGAATTCCAATGCTAATAATAGTAGTACTGTCGGTTTGTATAATAGTTTGGTACAAGTACTAGTACGTTATCGTGTAATAGGATGCAGCATACGCATCCATCCTCTGTATGCATTACTTAATCATAATATATGTTTATCTTTTAAACAAAAAAATGACTATCAAATTCAATTAATCTGATTCATAATGAAATTAAAAAAAGTCGTTATCACAAAATAGAATGAGAAATCAAAACAATACATTAATAGAAGCTATTGTTGGGCTTTTAAGCTTGGTGTAGCTTAGGCCATTTTCAACCTTGCCCCCATTGCTTGTTCCCAAAATGAGAACTTTTTTCGTTTTGGGGACAATTTACTCAAACCATTCTCTCATTTTTTTCTCAAATTTTTTATATTCTTCTCTTTATTCTATATTATATTATTATCTGTTCATTTCAATTTATTTTTTTAATTTCCATTAAATAAATTCATCTTTTATTTTTATTAATTTATAATTTTCATAACTAAAATAATTTCATAAAATTTTAAATAATATAATTTGTAAGCAATTATTATAGATTAGCTAATAATTCAAATAAAAGTGAAATCATTGCGATACAAGATTAATTAAATACATATTACATAACAATTAACTTATAATTTTACATAAAAATAATAAATGCACTTAATTAATTTATCAAAATTATACACCAAAGTTAAGATATAATATTAATATTATAAAGACATTACATAAACATAATTAGGTATAAATAAAGAGATAAATTATAAGATTAAATAATAAAATAATAATAAAAAATTGATGAATAGTAATGGAGGATATGAATAGTACACCCCATATTTGAGGGAACATTATTCATCCCCTATTTTTTGGGACAAAAATGGGGAAGTTGGAGCAAAATTTCCCCAAAAGTTTCCTTTATTATGGGGGATGAGGGAAAGGTTGGAGATGTCCTTAAAGAAAGTGAATGGGAAATGGAGAGAAAATAAAATATTTGAGTTTCCCTCCTTGACAAAGGAACAGTGCCCCATACATAAGAAGATGATGATTTTTATAACATTGAACAACCATAAAAAATACATAGCTGAAGAGGGTCACCGATCTTTAACGAGGTAGAACCCCATACATCTATTGTGGTGAGACTAATGATATGAATTGAGGATATGATTTTCCTTGCCTCTTCCTCCTTCGGAGAGAAAGAGAGAGATGAAGATCCCTCATCCTCTCAGAGGGAATGTCTGTGTGTCGATTTGTTTTCCGTCCCCTTTTCTTCTCCTTCTCACTTAGTTTATATACTAGGTGTTTTCATTTACCCATCAGTCATAAACCATGGTACATAAGTTGTTTAACGGTATTACGGGTTGACCCCTTGAAATGTTGTAACATCCAATTCGCCTCCCAAGTGTAATGCATACATGACCTCGACCATGGCCGATGTGTGTGTCGTTATAGCATTGGATAAATACGGCTACCTCAAGAAACTTTTCGCCTTTCTTTTTCACACCGATTCTCGTCTGGTCAAATTTTGGCTCGTACATGAACCAAATTAATATAAAAGTTCGCCAAAAATAATTGGACAAGAGGAATATGAAAAAAGATTAATTAAAAGCAAGGTTGACAAATCTGATGCCTGATCCCCATGTATCCATATTGACCAAGTCTATTAAACTACTATCCAAGTAGGATAAAGCAAATTGGCAACAATTGCTCAGCTCACGTTATGTGAATAGTGAAGAGGTTGGGTGTTCCCTTCAATAGGCTCCATTTGCATAGTAGAAGCTTCTTAACAATAGTCTTGAAAAAAAGAAGAGGTTGGGTGTTCACTATTTGATTTGACTTCATTTTATTCAATATCAAATAATTACTTGTGCACCGGTTTTCTCTTGTTGAAAAATTAACTAGGTGAAAGTCAATTTTCACGGCAGGACAGTATCTTGTACAAAATATTCCGTGTTAACATAAGGTCCGGAGAAGGATTGCATTTCAAGGGGTGTGATGTAGACATCTTACTATAATGCAAGCATTTTTGGCTGCTTCTATAGCTGGAACTCGCGACCTATAAGTCAAATGGAGACAATTTTACCGTTACTTCAAAACTCCCCTTCTATGTCATATTATTTTAGTAGGAATAATTAAAAGCACTTTCACTTGAACCTAACACTCATTTGGGGGGAGGGGGAGGGTGGTACAAAAAAGGTCCATCCTTAAAGAAGCGAAGCCATAGTTTGAAGATTATGGATTTTGAGATTCTAATTCTTTTATGGTTCTAAATTAATAATTGATACAACTTTTTCAAATAAATATAAAGTTTGAACCAAAGTTACTGAGTTAATTTATCCGAAACCGTAGGCAAAGAGAAAACACTGCCCCTACCTCTTTATGACTTACGCGATTGACACCTTTCAAGCTAAAACTATTGTTGATTGCATAACTGCATAATACTGTCACACTTCTTTATAACAACTTCCCCATATAACAATCATTTACAATAAAAGTCAAGTTTTTTTCCGAAGACGATTATTATGTTATATTATTATATATATCCTCTGTAACAATACTTCACGATAGTAACAAAAAAATATAGGAACAAACAAGCTTGCTATAAAGATGCTTGAATGTATTTGAATTCAATTTGTTAAAATTACACATCAAAAGATCACTGAAATGCATTGTGAAGAAGAGGGTAAAAACACTAAGGTAAAAAAGCTCCCATCAACCTAAACCAAACTTTGTTCACAATTGGTGAATTTCCTTTGGGGTAAGGAGGATTTGATCCATTGAATTTGGACATAAACAGGAATGTCTGTTCTTCTTTGTACAGTATAATGTGTTCTTTACACATCCACTGAATGTTATCCAATTACAGAAACATGTCACCATCACTCAACTCTCTTTCATCCCTTTTTTGTAGTGGTCCTATTTTTAATTACCATTTCTTTACTGATTTCCTATTCTGTTACTACACGACAATTTTGGTAGCTAGCTAGGGAGAGTAAATAATAAATAGTTTGGCCAAACTAGGAAAATTAATTTATTTTAAGAATTCTTTTTTTGGGAGAAAAATAGTTTATATTTTGCTAATTAATTTAAAAAATACTTTTGAGTAATAATTTATATTTAACTAAGCTTTTTAAAAAGTATTTTTAAGTATTAAATTACAAATAAAGACATGAAATGATTTACCTAATAGTTAATATTATATACGTAGATAAATAATTATAAATATTTATTATTAAAGATAGTAATTAAATTTTTTATTTTATTTAAGTAAAATATAAAATAAAATTGTAAAGTATTTTATTCTCTCAAGATGATTTAAAATATCAAAAAATTATTCAACAAATATGAAAGTTCATCCCAAAAGTCATTACTACTTAATAATTTAAACTAAATAAGGTTATTTTGGTATATAATATTTTCTTAGGATATTTTTGGTAGGAAGGAAATTCAAAATTGATTTGGCTTCGAGGAAGATGTTATTTTTTCTGCTTTTCAAAAATTGTTTCTGCTTCTATCCAAAAGCGCTCCCCCCCCTCCCCCCCCCCCCCCCCCAAAAGAAAAACTTGGCCAAACACCTCAATTTGAGAAAAAAATTACTTTTTTGAGAAAAATATATTTTGGGCACAAGGAGAAGCTTGGCCAAATAGGCTATAAGATTTGATCAAATAAATTTATGAATAAAATAGGGCTAAAATTTATATATTTAAAACTATGTGAAATATATTAGTATAGTCAAATCTCTCTATAAGAATCTTATTTGTTCCGAATATTTTTGGATGTTATAGCGAATTGTTGTTATAGAAAATATATATTATGACATAATAAAAAAATTAATACCAAAAAAACTTATCTTTTATAGTGAAATATTTATACAGCGATGCTGTTATAAAGATGTCTGGCGGTATAAGTTACCAGTCGGCAACTCCCGTCTCTCTCATATCATTTTTTTCTTATATGTTTTACGAGGTACAATTAATGAGTTGAAATTATCTAGTGACAAGCTCAAGCCAGCAATAAACAACTATAAAACTTTGTGAAATATATTACTATAAGTTACTGGTCGACAACATTTATGTCACGATTCGAATTTTTTAATTTCGCGAGTTGTGATAATGCCTATTAATATAAGCTAGGAAAATCAATTATTGAATCATCTACCTTTTTATCAATTTTATTCTCTTTAATAATTACGAAAAAATAACATTTAAACAACGAAATATAACATATGGGGAAGGAAACAATAAGCCATATGAACATAAATATCTATTACAACTGTTGGAGTATCAACTACCCAGAACTGGTGTCACAGTTTCACAGACGGTCTAAGAATAGAACAAATAAAGGTCTAAAAGAATTAATTACAATACTATCTCTGAAAATACATTTAAGAAAAAGGAAAGTAGATAGAAGGAGACGCCAAGGCCTATGGACGCCTGCAGGGGCTGCCTCAGGTCGCCTGATAAACAAGAGTCAGCAATTTCACTGCGGTTTGAAGTTTACAACACAATGGTCTACACAAAAGAGTACAGAGTATAGTATCATCACAACCGACCTTATGTGCTGGTAAGTGTCTAGCCTAACCTCGACGAAGTACTAACGAGGCTATGACTAGACTATCAAATAAACCTGTGCAGTTATATAATATACAACAAAAGATAAAGCAGGAATAAGAAAGTAAAGATGGAGGGGGAAACATTTTGCGGGGGTATACCAGTATTAACAGTAATATTATTGCGGCGTGCAACCCAATCCACATATAATATTGTTGCGCGTGCAACCCGATCCACATATAATATGATTGCGGCGTGCAACCCGATTCACATAAAATATTGTTGCGGCGTTCAACCCGATCCACGTATATTATCAACAACAATCATACCAAGAGTCCCGACAAGGGGTCAATAAGGTCTACACTATCCCGACAAGGGAGAAACAACTATAACCAAACTTGTAACATCTAACTACCTCTGCTATAATCAAACTTGTTACATCACCTAACTACCTCAGTTATAACCAAACTTGTTACAATATCTAACTACCTCAGCTATAACCAAACTTGTTACACCGCCTAACTAACTCAGCAATAACCAAGCTTGTCCAACGTCTAACTACCTTAGCTATAATCATAATTCTTACCCAACACAAAGAATCATAAACCCAAGCATCTGTAATATCAATTAAGAACACAATACAAGGGAATCACAACTCAACAATAGCTTGGAAATGGGGAAACATAATGATTTCTTCTTTTTCTCACTTTTACTTCACAATTCACTTCACAACTCGAGCCAATGCCCTAGAGGTTCAATTATCACTTATACTTTCACAATTCATTATACAACTGGAGCCAACATCCTCAATGTTCATAGGTCACAAATTCTTTCCTCAACTTTACACAACAATTAGAAATCTTCACAAATGCATGAATAATACAACGAAGTCATGAGAATCACAATATAAGACCCATAGTCATGCTCGACACCAATGTACAGATACTCGTCACCATGCCTATATGTCGTACTCAACAAGAAACAAATAGCAAATAGGATATACTCCTAATCCCTCAAGCTAAGGTTAGAGCAAACACTTACATCGAACTTTCACGGCAATCTCAAGCCTCAAACACCGCCTTTTCTTTCGAATTTGATCCAAATCAATTGTATATTGACATAATCGACTTAATAACATCAATAGACGCCAAACAATCTAATTATAATGCTTAATTATAACTTTCTAATCATTCTTCCCAAATAGCCAAAAATTGACCTCGGGCCTGCTTGATGAAAACACGACGTTCGGGCCAAAACCTGATTACCTGTTCACCCACAAGCCCGGATATATAATTAGTTCCAAAATTCGACCCAAAATGAGGTCTAAATTATAAATAATCAAAATGTCCTAACTCTACCCAAATCCCTAATTTTCTACCCTTAAGAACATGATTTAAACTTAGAAATCTAATGTGTGTTAATAAAAATTAAAGAAAATGAGTCTAAGATTACATATCTATGAATTGGTAGTGAAATCCCCTTCAATAATCGCCCAATTTGGAGTTTAGATTAAGAAGTTATGAGTTCTAGAAAAAATCCCTTAATGGCTACTGTTTTTAAAATGACTAGATAAAAATAGCTAATGCATTCGCGACCTGAGTGGTGCGTTCCCCTTCCTTAACCCTTCACGATCGCGTCAAAAGGGATCCGTTCGCATAAGCTTAACTCTACCCAGCTGTGACGACCCGGCCGGTCGTATTAAGAATTTACGCCTGATCCCCTATTAACTTCTTTTCCCAAGTCTATTTCTGCTAATTTGAATTGTCAGAATGTTCAATTTTGGGTTTTGGGGAGTTTTGAGATACTTAGTCTATAAATGAGAGCATAAGTATTGGAAAGTTACCTGTAGTAGAAACAGTGCAAAGATGGTCTCGGAATGAAAATCCTACGGTTCCTTAGCTCCGTTAGGTGATTTCAGGGTTGTGAGCGTGTTCAGAATGTATTTTGGAGGTCCGTAGCTAACTTGGGCTTGAAATATCAAAGTTTGAATTTTTGAAGTTTCTGGTCCTATAGTATTAACAGTAAATCCAGAGTAACAGTCTAGGGCAACTTAGAATTCACAACGAACAAAAGAAGCTAATATCCTAAAATAAACACACTTGTATCATAAATTGTTGCGGCGCGCAACCCGATCCCAATATATAACAACACTATTGCAGCGTGCACACCGATCTGTATCATTTATTATTATTGCGGCGTGTAACCCGATCCACATATAATATTATTGCGGCGTTCAACCCGATCCACGTATATTATCAACAACAATCATAACAAGAGTCCCGACAAAGGATCAATAAGGTCTACATTGTCCCAGCACGGGATTCGACGACATAAGTAATTACGTTGCGGCAAGGGAGAAATATAACCAAACTTGTTATAACATCTAACTACCTCAGCTAACCAAACTTGTTATATCACCTAACTACCTCAACTATAACCAAACTTGTTACAACACCTAACTACCTCAGGTATAACCAAATATGTTACATCACCTAATTATCTCAGTTATAACCAAGCTTGTCCAACATCTAACTACCTCAGCTATAACCATAATCCTTACCCAACACAAAGAATCATCAACTTAAGCATCTGTAATATCAACTACGAACACAATACAAGGGAACCACAACTAAAAAATAGCCCAGCAAAGGGGCAACAGAATGATCTCTTCTCTTTCTCACTTTTATTTCACAACTCGAGCCAATGCTCTAGTGGTTCAATTATCATTTGTACTTTCACAATTCGCTATGCAACTGGAGCCAACGCTTCTCCGTGTTAATAGGTCACAAATTCTTTCCTCAACTTCAATAAATAGAAATCTTCACTAAGGCATGAATATACAACGAAGTCATGAAAATCACAATATAAGACCCACGGTTATGCTCGACACCAACGTATAGATACTCGTCACCATGCCTATACGCCGTACTCAACAAGAAACAAACAAATAGGACACACTCCTAATCCCTCAAACTAAGGTAAGACCAAACACTTACCTCGAACTTCCACGGCCATCTCAAGCCTCAAACACCGCATTTCCTTTCGAATTCGGCTCCAGACCATCTAGACATAATCAACTTAATAACATCAATAAATACTAAACAATCCAATTTCAATGCTTAATTGTAGCTTTCTAATCATTTTTTTTCAAAAAACCAAAAATTGACCTCGGGCTCGCTTGGTCAAAATATGAGGTTCGGACCAAAAACGATCACCCGTTCACCCACGAGCCCAAATATATAATTAGTTTAAAAATTCAACCCCAAAACGAGGTCTAAATCACAAATAATCAAAAAAGCCCAACTCTACCTAAATTCCTAATTTTCTACTCTTAAGAAAATGATTTAAGACTAGAAATCTAATGGGTGTTAATAGAAATTGAATAAAATGAGTCTAAAATTATATACCTATAAATTGGTGGTGAAATCCCTTTTAAAAATCACCCAATTTGGAGTTTAGATGAAAAAGTTATGAGCTTTAGATAAAATCCTGTAATGGCCATTGTTTTTAAAATGATTGGACAAAAATAGCCTATGTGTTCGCGACCTGAGTGGTGCGTTCGCACACGCTCCCCTCCCTTAACCATTTGCAATCGCGTCCAAAGAGATGCGTTCACATAAGCTTAACTCTGCGCAGCCCCCGCCCCCTCTCTAAAGTTACGTTCGCGACCACCTAGGTATGTTCACATAGTTTTCCTTTTCCTACCTTCCGCGTTTGCATTCCCATGAATAAAATCACCCCTGCCCATTTTTCCTTTCGCGATCGCGTGTAGAGCTTCGTGATCGCGAAGCACAGAAGATCTGTGCACCAGAACAGCTGTTGTTGCAACTTTTATTAGTCAAAAAAAAGAAACACATCTGAAACACACCGGAGCCCTCCGGACTCCTACCCAAACATACGTACTAACTCAAAAAATTATGTGAACTTATCTGTGCGATCAAATCGCTAAATTAACCCCATAAACAAAGAATTAAACCCCAAAATTAATAAAATATTTAAAAATTCCTTAAAACATCAAATTTTAAATCACGTCAAACGGATTCCGTTTCTTACCAAACTATACAGGATTATCTAAAATCACAGATATGACATGTACCGGGCTTCGGAGCCAAAATATGGGCTTGATACTCTCGAGTTTTAATCAAAATTCATTTTCAAATTCTTTAAACAATTTCAGAAAATAATTTTTTTAAAATTTTTATTTCTCGGGCTTAGGACCTCGGAATTATATTCCAGGCATACGTCCAAGTCCCATATTTTTCTACGAACCCTCCGGGACCATCAAATTACGAGTCCGGGTCCGTTTACCCAAAATATTGACCGAAGTCAAATTAATTCATTTTATTGTCAAAATTTATTTTATTTTTTACAGATTTTCACAAATAGGCTTTCCAGCTATACGTCTGGACTGCGCACGCAAATCAAGGTGATGCTAAAAGAGGTTTTTAAGACTTCAAAATATAAAATTCAATTTAAAAACACGTGATGACCTTCACATTTTGCCCCAGCTATCATATCATCTTTTTCTTCTTATTTATTTTGCGAGGTACAATAATGAATTGAAATTATCGATTGACAAATTCGAGCCAATAATAAGCCCGTGAGGATTCACTCCGTAGGATCGGAGCTTTGCCAACGAACAATGTTCAGTTGAATATTTTTCGCTGAAAAATTATATTACTTATACTGGTTAAATATTATTTTTTATACATAATTAAATTCTTGAGCACATTAGAGAAATTTTTTATTTCTTCACTATGTTAAGGGTTTATGTCCTGTTAATTTATCAACTGTTCAACTTAATTAATATGGACTGTGTTGAAAAAGAATAAAGCCCATAAGGTTAATTAATGTGGTTGGAAATTGGATGAAAACACTTTATTATCTGTCTAGTGCCATTTCACTTACTTTAATGGAATAATAATCTGCTGAATATTAAGTATTTAGTTAAAAGTGTAAAAATGTATTGATAATGAAAACATTATTTATATTGTCAGTATATACAAATTAAATCCTTTAATTTTCTGTCTTTCGGATGGGAAACAACAAAATTATCTCCTTCTTTTTTATCTTTTTTTTTTGGGAAATTAAATCTCAAATCAACATCTGGTGTTGTATTAGTTTGCTTCGCAAACACACGTCCAAAGACAAAGATAATATATTGTTTTTCTTTCTGCAAAATTGGGCTGTTCTTAGAAAATTAAAATAATTTTTGTAAAGAAAATTGGACACAAATTGGGGAACATTGTGTAACAAAATTTCTTTTGGTTTGCACAATGATAAATCTCCTAGCAGCATGGAGTTCTGTGCTTTAGATATTTCACTTTCTAAACTTGAATATAGAAAATGGAACCTTCTGGATAGTAATTAATTTCCTGTTCAAGACATATTTTAAAATCACAAAATAAAAATAAATATAAAAAGAAAACATTCAAAAGAAAGCTATATGTATGGGTCACAACTTGACCTCATGATAACGAATGAGATTAACACATTTATTAAAATTTATTTGTGACTAATAAATGGTACAGCCATTTATTCACAAGAATATCGAGCAGTTATCCAATTTGACAACTAAGGCCACGGCCTGGCCGTCCTTATGAGGGCATCCCCTCTATGTGCTCCCAACCCCCTGGCGCCAGCTGACAGATCTCCTAACTATAAACACTAAGAGAAAGAACCCTGGGGGAGGGGAGCTGCTTCTTCTTCTTCACATCTATTTCTAAAAGAAAAGAGAAGATATCATTGTAAGGCTCTGAACCTCTCCATGGAGAGGCAGACCAAACCAATATCATTAATAAAAGATCTTCACCCTCCTTCCTTTAACAAATATCTACTATCTCTTGCACCTTATTTCTTCGGTCTTTGGATTTATTACGATATGTTATGATTGGCTCTCCATTTTGATTGTTTTATGCTTATAAAGTAAATGAAAACTTTGAGCTAAACAATTTGGCGCCATCTGTGAGGATTTCATAGCAGAATCACGCAATTTATCCTTAGACCGAAAAAGGAAAATGAACAACCCAGCTCGAATAAACCCTAGCGGTATATTGGATCATAGGAAGTCAAAAACCTCGAGATGAGCTTGCTTCCACATCCCCGCGTCTCCGAGCAAAGGGAAGAAGAAGGAAAAGAAGAAGCAGATCCCCCACCCCTATGGGGAAAATAAGCCTAAGGTACCTCGCCCCCTTTCCACACGGGATCCTGTCAAAAGGAGGGAAAGCACAAAAGTATCTCTCGAACCGAGATCTGTAACGGGATCACCCACGCGAGCCAGTTGAAAAGACCACAAGCGCAAGTTAGGCAAGATCTGAAACCAGAAACAAATCCCAACCCCCAACACGAAGCGGGCTATGTGGGAAAACAAAAGGTTCAACTACGGTTGAACGGCAATTCACGTTATGCGCCTTCGACTTCAAATATTACAAAGGTTCAACTATGGTTGAACTAGGACTCAGGCTATGTGCCTTCGACTTCAAATATTACAAAGGTTCAACTATGGTTGAACGGCAATTCAGGCTATGCGCCTTCGACTCAGGTTACGCGCCTTCAAATATTACAAGGTTCAACTACAGTTGAACGTCAGCTCAGGCTACGTGTCTTCACCCAAAAGTTCAACTACGGTTGAAATAGGACTCAGGTTATGTGCCTTCGGCTTCAAATATTACAAATGTTCAACTACGATTGAACGGCAATTCAGGCTATGCGCCTTCGACTCAGGCTACGCGCCTTCAAATATTAAAAAGATTCAACTACAGTTGAACAACAATCTAGGCTATGCGCTTCGACTCAGGCTACACGCCTTCAAATATTACAAAGGTTCAACTACGGTTGAACGTCAGCTCAGGCTACGTGCCTTCAACCAATAGTTCAACTATGGTTGAACTAGGACTCAGGCTATGTGCCTTCGACTTCAAATATTATAAAGGTTCAACTACGGTTGAACGACAATTCGGGCTATGCGCCTTTGACTCAGGCTATGTGCCTTCGACTTCAAATATTACAAAGGTTCAACTATTGTTGAACGGCAGTTCAGGCTATGCACCTTTGACTCAGGCTATGTGCTTTCGACTTCAAATATTACAAAGGTTCAACTACAGTTGAACGGCAATTCAGGCTATGCGCCTTCGACTCAAGCTACGCGCCTTCAAATATTACAAAGGTTCAACCACAGTTGAACGTCAGCTCAGGCTACGTGCCTTCACCCAAAAGTCCAACTACATTTGAACTGGGACTCAGGATATGCCCTTCAAAAGTTACACAAGTTCAACTTCGATTGAACGATAGTTCAGGCCACGTGCCTTCACACAAAAGTTAAACTATGGTTGAACTGGGACCCAGGCTATGCGCCTTCAGAAATTACATAAGTTCAACTACGGTTGAACGATAGTTCAGGCCCATGCCTTCACCCAAAAGTTCAACTACAGTGGAACTGGGATTCAGGCTATGCGCCTTCAAAAATTACATAAGTTCAACTACGGTTGAACGATAGTTCAGGTTACGTGCCTTCACCCAAAAGCTCAACTATGGTTGAACCATAACTCAGGCTACGCGCCTTCAAAAATTACATAAGTTCAACTACGGTTGAACGATAGTTCAGGCTACGTGCCTTCACCCAAAAGTTCAACTATTGTTGAGATGGGACTCAGGCTATGCGCCTTCAGAAATTACATAAGTTCAAATACAGTTGAACGGTAGTTCAAGCCACGTGTCTTCACCCAAAAGTTCAACTACAATTGAACTGGGGCTCAGGCTATGTGCCTTCAGAAATTGCATAAGTTCAGGTTGAACGATAGTTCAGGCCACGTGCCTTCACCCAAAAGTTCAACTACGGTTGAACTGGGACTCAGGCTATGTGCCTTCACAACTTGCATAAGTTCAACTACGGTTGAACGATAGTTCATGCCACGTGCCTTCACCCAAAAGTTCAACTACGGTTGAACTAGGACTCAGGTTATGCGCCTTCAAAAATTACATAAGTTCAACTATGGTTGAACGGTAGTTCAGGCTACGTGCCTCCGCCCAAAAGTTCAACTAAAGTTGAGTTGGGACTCAGGCTATGCACCTTCAGAAATTACATAAGTTCAACTACGGTTGAACGTTCAGGCCACGTTCCTTCACCCAAAAGTTCAACTACGGTTGAACTGGGACTCACGCTATGCGCCTTCAGAAATTACATAAGTTTAACTAAGGTTGAACGATAGTTCAGGCCATGTGCCTTCACCTAAAAGTTCAATTACGGTTAAACTGGGACTCAGGTTATGCGCCTTCAAAAATTACATAACTTAAACTATGGTTGAACGATAGTTCAGGCTATGTGCCTTCGCCCAAAAGTTCAAATACGGTTGAGTTGGGATTCAGGCTATGCGCCTCCACCATTATGAATTACAAAAGATTCAACTGTGAGGCGAACCAGAACCCAGGCTACATGTGTCCGTCGCAAAAGCCACAAACTCAACCACGGACGAATCAAGGCCAAGGACACACGTCCCCAAGGCTATAAGCCCAGCCGCAATAAGACGAGAACAAGCCCCCCTAAATGTCCAACCACGGACGAACCCCAGGTCGGACCAAGCGCTCCGCCGTTCAAGTAAGTACGACTAACTCAAACTAAAGTATTGACATGCGCAAAGATCAACCCAAGTCAAACTAAAAGGCCGTACTTTTCATTATCACGCCCAGTAGTTCGAGTATGCCCGAACTGGGACTAAGGCTATGTGCTACCACTGCCCAAATGCGGCTAGAACCCACTCCCAACAAGTGAAGGAAGGTGACGACCAAAAGCGTCTATCTATGGCCAAGGCCATCTACACCAACTTTCCTTAAGGCAAGGAATTAGTTCGCAAATGGTCGAAATCACCTAACCGGTTGAGACTATTAACATGCTCACTAGAAAAACTCTAAGGCAAGGCCCTCCCAAACAAACACAAAAAAAGGAATAAGGTGTATTCGATACAAAACAAACAGAAGGGAAGAAAGCCACATAAATTTACAATATTTACACGGGGTTATCCCAATTACATTGGCCCAAGGCCGGCAAAGAAAAAAAATAAAACGAAAATTAAACAAACATTACAAATTTTTCCATTTGTTCACTCGAGCCCCCTTCAGCATTATCAGCGCCCACGACGCCATCATCGCCCCCGGGCGTAGACGGGTCAAAATTGAAGTCGAGGCGGGCTCACGAGCCTTTTGGCGTGCCTCCTCATAAGTGTCCTCAGACACGACGTTGGCTTCCCATAACCGCCTGTATACATCAAGCTAGGCCTCGGCATACGTCCAAAGCTCACGAGCAGGACCAAAAGAAGCGGCCTGGTCCCTCAGGCACTGATTCTCGGCCTCCAAGGCCTCAATCCGGTTCGTTGTAGCATGGGCGTCCCGCTCACAGACGGCAATACGCCCCTCCAACGACCTCTCTCAAAAGGTAGTGGCGGCCCTCTCTAATACACGCTCCCTTTCTTGGGCATGGTTGGTCGCCTGCAGTGTTTCAACCCTCACCAGGGCGTCCTCTGCCTGCTTCATTGAAGTGGCGGCCTCAGTCTCTAGGGCATCCACTTGCCTAGTTAAAGCTTCAGCGGCCTCTACTACCACATTCCGATTTTGGCGCTCCCTCTCAGTAGCCGCCCTTCTCTCAGCATCCATCTCCTTGATCTTCTAACGGAGCTGCCCCTCAAGATCATTTACCCTATTAAGGGTCTGTTGCATCTGAAGCTCCCTCCGTGCCAGCTCTTCTACCGGCTCCCAATTCCATGGGTCGTTCCTGATGTGTTCGCGCAAGTCACGGAACTGGTCACGATAGAGGCGGTACTTCTCCAACAACCGCACAAAAACCGCCAAGCAGACGTTGACCCGCCTGATGCTTTCCACCTCCAACAAGAATGACTACAACAAACAGAGCTAGTTAATACAAGAAGAGGTACTAAGAAAGAAAACAAACCAAAAGTTTTAAACATACATTTATACTCAGGGTAGCCACCTCGCCCATCAACCCTACATACGAGATGCCTCTCAAGGATGCACTCTCTGCATCCGAGCACAGAACCCCGAACAGCGTCACCAGGTTCTCCTCCTCGAGAAGCAGGTTCAGGTCGTTGGGTATCTCCAAATAACGGTAATCCCCTTCGTCATGCGCCGCAGGGCGGGTGTAACCCTCCTGAAATAGACGGACGTCCTCAGGGTCCATATCGGACTCCGAATCATCCCCCTCTCCTAAAGCGCCCCTTCCTTCCGCCACTCTGGAAATCGAGGCCTCCACCGCCCGAGACGTCGAAGCGCCCTTATTCGCCAAAATATCGGTGCCTGTCTCTCCACCAAAATAGTTGTCGAGGAACTACCTTCCCTCTCAGCAACAGGAACAGAAACTTGAATCGCCGAAGCGATTGTGTCAGCTTGGCCTGAGCCAACCGGGGCAACCCCCACTGAGTTCTCTCCCTCGGAGGCAAGGTCCGTTGCGCCCCCTCCTCTGCCGATGGCAAAGAGTCCAAACTAATCACCACCGGAAGGGCCGGGGTAAATGCCACCCTACGCCGAACTAGCGGCCTCCCATCTTATTCTTATCTTCATTTGGTGATCGCTCCGCCCTGGAACGCACGACCCGTGGAGACTCCTCAACTCGGGGAATGGGCCATACCAGAGAGTGTGCAGGCGAGGATTCTACTTAAGTCGCCCTCGGAACTGGGAGAGGCACCGGCATTGTAATCAATAGGGCAGTCGCCCCCGGCCTGCGAAAAGCAAATGAGGAGCCCTCCTGCGTCGTGGTCGTTCTGTCCAACCAAAGAAGAAGGGTTAGGCCAAAGAAACTAAGGACTACGAAAAAAGAATAATAAACAGCAAGTCAGATCCTTACCAGCAGTCGGCCGACGACCATGGACCTCCTAGAAAGACGCCCATGTGCGAATCCCCACTGTAACAGGGAGCACGGCCTCAACCCACTCGCGGATGCCAGAAAATGGCGCCGGCGGCGCACCTCTCACTACTGCCTAAAAAAAAAGATCATTACGTACAAACATAAAGCATGACATTTAACCAATGGAAATCAGGGCCGGTGTAAAAGAAACTTACGAGCATGGTTCCACTCCTCTGGGAAGTCAGTAGCGCAGGCCACCAGGTGCTCGGTCCTGATGTAGAAGAAATGCTCGTAAGGACAAGTAGCGACCTCATCATCGAGCTCTGCAGTTAAGACGTCGGGCCTTCGAGAGACCAACCGAATCATGGTGCCACGCACCCTCTGAGGGGCGTAAAGAGTTAGCACGTGCCCAAGTGTAATCTCCCTCCATGCCAGCTCCGCATATTTGATCAGCATCGCCAATAATTTGTGGCAAGAAAGGACGAGTTGGCCAGGGCACACCCTGTAGTAGCGACAAAAGTCCACCACCAGCATGGGGAGAGGAAGCCTAAATCCCAACTTGAAAGGGTAGGCGTAGAAGACGCAGTACCCTCGGTGGTCGACGTGTACCCTATCGCCGCTCCTGGCAAAGAAGATGTCAGCGAAGTGAGGAATATCACACTGCTCCTTCAGCTGAGCAATGCCAACTTCCCCCATCAGTGGAGCTTCATCCACTTGATCCTCTCCCTCAGGGTCGGAGAAATCAGATGTCGAGACACCGGGCAGAGATAGGATGTCAGTTGCCGATGGTAGCCGGTCAACATTCGGCAAATTGGTGGTTCTCACCACCGTAGATTAGCCATCAGCCACCATAACCCCCACCAGAGCTATATCAGAATGAGAACTGCTCGCCATTATCAGCATAACGAGAGAAAAATGGCAAAATTCACCGAAAATAAGAGAATACGAAGATCCGACGAAAATGACGGAGAATGAATTAACGAGCAGTGAAAGACTAGATAATCTATAAACAAGAAAGGTTGTCTCTCTCAGAATTCCACTTAGAATAATATCGAAAAAGTGAGAATTGAACGATATAATCCTTTATTTATAGACAAATCATAAATGACCTTTACTAATCCCAAGTGTCACCATTAACTACCTGACCAACCGTAAAACGGTTTACGCCTACAGTAACGGGCACCATTATGACAGATACCATTGAACGGTCATTCAACCGACAATCGGCACGTCCCCCATGAAATGGTTGTGACGACCTCAGGATACCATAGACGCGCCCTATGCGTCACCATGCATATGACGTTTCTCCTCATACACGTTGAGTATGATCGCATTCTCTCCAGGCATGTGAGAAAGGCTACGGCCATATCTAAAGTAAAAATAGATACGGCCATCTCCAAAAGATAAAAAGCTACGGCCATCTCCAAAGTAAAAATGGCTACGGCCATCTCCAAAGTAAAAATATCTACGGCCATCTCCAAAGTAAAAATGGCTATGGCCATCTCCAAAGTAAAAATGTCTACGCCCATCTCCAAAGTAAAAATGGCTACGCCCATCTCCAAAATAAAAATGGCTACGGCCATCTCCAAAGAACAAAAGGCTACGACCATCTCTAAAGGTACGAGGGGTTACGGCCATGTCCGAAGAATAAGGGGCTACGATCGTCCCCTACGCATAAACGGCTACAGATGTTCGTGGAATCCGCTCATCGAGCTCGGCCTGAGCACGACCTCAATAAGAGGAGGGACTATCTGTATGGGTCATAACTTGACCTCATGATAACGAATGAGATTAATGCATTTATTAAAGCCTATTTGTGACTAATAAATGGTACATCCATTTATTCACAAGAATATCGAGCAGTTATCCAATTTGATAACTAAGGACACGGCCTGGCCGTCCTTATGAAGGCATCCCCTCTATGTGGTCCCAACCCCCTCGCGCCAGCTGGCAGATCTCCTATCTATAAATACTAAGAGAAAGAACCCTAAGGGGGTGCTTCTTTTTCTTCACATCTATTTCTAAAAGAAAAGAGAATATATCATTGTAAGGCTCTGAACCTCTCCATGGAGAGGCAGACCAAACCAATATCATTAATAAAAGATCTTCACCCTCCTTCCTTTAACTAATATCTACTATCTCTTGCACCTTATTTCTTCTGTCTTTGGATTTATTACGATCTGCTATGATTGACCCTCCATTTATTTTGATTGTTTTATGCTTATAAATTAAATGAAAACTTTGAGCTAAACACTATATATGGGTGGTGTGGAATTCTCTGTATTTTTTGTGACTTGTCACCTTAATTCCTACTATTTTACAATTGATTAAATCAAATATACAACAACAACAACATATACAGTATAATCTCAAAAATGAGGCTGAAAATGATAGTGTGTATGCAGACCTTAGCTTTCCCTATAAAAATAAAAAGACTCTTTTTGAAGATCTTCCGCTCACAAAAATATACACACATGCTCACTCTCTCTCTACACTAATAACAACATACCTAAAATATTATCAAAAGTGGGGTCTGAAAAGGATAGTGTGTGGGCAGATCTTACCCGTGTCATGTAGAGATAGAGAGATTGTTTCTGAAGACCTTATATATATATATATGTATATGTATGTATATGTATGTATGTATCGGTGCACAAAGAATCAAGAATTGAAGCAGGATTTCGGAAAATGTCATATTCAAAGGGGTATAATGTAGATAGTTTACCCTAACACAAGCATCAGTAATTGAATTTACTCCTTAAACTACTGACCAATTTAGGTCACACGAAGATAACTTTACCGATAAAATTTTTATTTTTTATTTTATCTTGGGTTGTGCTAATATGTAGACATTCATAATTTCATATTGCAATCAAGTTTTGTTTTGTAGTGAGACTTGCCATTTGCCAAAATAGCCTTTTTCTATTAGCTAGGTTCAAAAGCAGCCTAACCAACATTTGACAACAATGATGATGTTTACAACTTCTATATTATTTGAAACATTAGTCTCAATCACTGCCTAACTACGTGAACTAGTCAATCAAGTTTGTTATTTGTTCTCAAGAGTCTTAACAAAGAAATTGTCACTGAAATATCCTCACAAACATGGCTAGTATATAGTAAGATATCACACTGATCACGAGAAGCACATGCATTTTAATTTAAACATAAACCAAACTTGCTTGTCTGCATTTATTTGCTTTTCTTAAGTCATAAAGTTGCCAATAAAATAGTGGCTTTGTGTCTCTGAATGGGCAGCCAATAGAATATTGTGGATTCATTTTGATAATTTATATTAGTCTATATATTATTCATCATTTTAGAGGCAAATTAAATATTAAATTCTATAGGTTCAATCTTTAATATATATTGAATCTATTATATCTTTACAGTTATGAGTTTATATTTTCTATTTGTGTTAATTTTAGTGAATTTTACATATAAATTTATGCTCCACATCAAAAATAGTACAGATGAACCTAGCACTCCAATGCTAGATCCGCCCTTGGTCATTCTAGGTTTATGTTAAGCCAGGTCGAAGATCAGGGGCAAAGTTGCAGTATTAGGTATGAGTTCAAATGAATTCAATAGCTTTTGCTTAGATTTATGTTGTATTGGGGATATATTAAATATTTATAAATATATAATTACAAACTCAATAATTAAAATGAGCTATGAGGAAGTTGAGAATCCATAAACTTCAAATCATAACTCTGCCATCCAAAAAGTTGAATTATTGGATATAATTTTTAAAGTATGTAAATTTATTTTATTTTTAAAAAACATGAAAACTATATACCCAAATCACACAAAAAACTAGTAGATGTTTTGACCCTAGTGCCTTGTACTCCAATTCTTTCATAGTACTATAAAATGAGAAGAGGGAGTAATATTTTCTTTTCGAAAAAACAAATGTTTGAGGAAACCATCTTAGACAATAAAAGCTTAGGTTGTTAGGTTTCAACAAAACTTTGGGCAAACACATATATTTTAGTGCCAATTGAATTCACTTGTTTACTTCTTCCATGTAATAATATATTAGCACGCAATACTTTCTTAGACATCAATGTCGCTAGTGTCTGTCTGATGACGACACGATGTAAAAAAAGTATTCAGCACAAAATATTCCATATTCACGTAGGATTGCGGAAAAATGCACACCCTAAGGGATAGGGGTGAATGCATATAGTCATTCGACACCGGATGATTTCACGGCTCAATTTAATATGAGTAATAAACAGCTTTCTTAAATTAATATACATTCTTAGAATAGCCTGTAGAAAACCAGGGTTGAGCATATAGGAGTATCAAATAAGTGAAATATGTATAGTTTATACAATAGGGTTAGAGAAAACTAGGGTAGAGCATAAGTATTATGTTTATTGTTATACCTAGACGACTACCCCATGACATATATTATTACTGTTGTTGTTGTTGTTAGTGGTAGTGGAATCTTACGTTACACAATTAAAGTTGGAATATTTACCTTATTTGGTTGGGGTTAAGCATATTCAACTTATGGTCAAACTAATTATTTTTTTGTTTCGGAAGATAAATTTTACAATTTTCATATATATACACAAAAATTGCCAAAAAAATATTAATCATGAATTGAAAAGCATTAAATCAAAATAAAGTGACACTTAAGCATCTTAATTATATGGAACTTTATTTTATTAATTGTAGCATGTAGGTGTGATCTGTGGAGTATAATAATATATAGAGCATGACTTGCACTGGATTTTAAAAATTATATAAGAACATTTTTAACTGATTCACAACATAAGAATACGGACTTTTGACTAATTAGTTGTATGTGTTTAATAGAGATATGATGAAAATTTGCTTTAAAATATCGATTAACTACCCCTCATCAATCTCAACATTAAATAAAATTCGCTATATACTTTATTTCTATTCCGGTCTAATCGGATGGAGTGCTTGAAATTTTAGAAAAAGAAAGGACTCGAAAGGATCACAGCTGTACGGGTCAGAATTCGACTTCATAATAATTAATGGAATTAATTTTTACTTAAGCTAATTCATAATTAATAAGTGGTACCATTTATTAATAATGGTACTCGATAGTCACCCGATTCGATCAGAGAGGCCACGGCCTATCCGCCATTATGAAGGCGTGACCTCAATGTGGTCACAACCACTCATTGCCAGCTCACAGCTATAAATACCAAAAGAAGAAACCCTAGAAATTGGGGCTTTTTCTGCTGCTGCTTCTTCTTCTTCACCTCTAGTCCCAAGAAAGAGGGAACAGACAACAGTATCCATACTATGGGAAGAAAGAACATCATTGTAAGACTCTGAACCTCTCCATGGAGAGGCAGACCGGATCAATACTATCAATAAAAGCTCCTTACATATTTCTCCTTAATTCCAAATGTCTGCTTTTCGTTTCTTTCTCTTGGTCTCTTGATTTATTACGATCTTCTATGATTAGCCCTTGATTTATTTCGATTGTTTATGCTTATGAAGTGAATGATAACTTTGAGCTAAACAATTCGGCGCCATCTGTGGGGATTTCATAGCAAGATCGCGTAGTTTTTCCATGGACCAGGAGGGAAGAACCCAACCCAAACAAGCCAAAACGGTACACCAGACAAGGGGAACTCGAAGATCTCAAATCAAGATCCAAACCCCATGTCTCTCAGATCTCGGATAGTGCAAAGAAGAATAAGAAGCCCCCATGTGGAGAATATCTCTGTAATACATCTTCCGCATCCCTGATACGAGTTCCGATTGGAAACCGGCACGGATATATCTCAAATCGGGAGCCACTTCAAGATAGCCCACATACCCTGAGGGGGAAGACGACGTATAGGCTGCTCAAGGTCTCAATTCAAAACCGAGCTTTAGCACTCAATACTCACGATGTGGGACTCAGGCTATGTGCCTTCTTCATCAAAAATAACAAGTTCAACTACAAGTTGAACTAGGACTCAGGCTATGTGCCTTCGCCAACAAGTTCAACTACGGTTGAACCAAGACTCAGGCTATGTGTCTTCGCCATCAAAAATAACAAGTTCAACTACAAGTTGAACTAGGATTCAGCGCCTTTGCCAACAAGTTCAACTATGCTTGAACCAAGAATCAGGTTATGTGCCTTCGCCATCAAAAATAACAAGTTCAACTACAAGTTAAACTGGGACTCAGGCTATGCACCTTCGCCAACAAGTTCAACTACGGTTGAACCAAGACTCAGGCTATGTGCCTTCGCCATCAAAGATAACAAGTTCAACTAAAAGTTGAACTGGGACTCAGGCTATGCGCCTTCGCCAACAAGTTCAACTACGGTTGAACCAAGACTCAGGCTATGTGCCTTCGCCATTAGAAATAACAAGTTCAACTACAAGTTGAACTGGGACTCAGGCTATGCGCCTTCGCCAACAAATTCAACTACACTTGAACCAAGACTCAAGTTATGTGCGTTCGCCATCAAAGATAACAAGTTCAACTATAAGTTGAACTGGGACTCAGGATATGCGCCTTCGCCAACAAGTTCAACTACGGTTGAATCAAGACTCAGGCTATGTACCTTCGCCATCAGAGTTGAACTGGGACTCAGGCTATGCGCCTTCACCAACAAGTTCAACTATGGTTCAACCAAGACTCAGACTATGTGCCTTCGCCATCAAAGATAACAAGTTCAACTACAAGTTGAACTGGGACTCACGCTATGCGCCTTCGCCAATAAGTTCAACTATGGTTGAATCAAGACTCAGGCTATGTGCCTTCGCCATCAGAAATAACAAGTTCAACTACAAGTTGAACAAGGACTCAGGCTGTGCTCCTTCACCAACAAGTTCAACTACGGTTGAACCAAGACTCAGGCTGGGACTCAGGCTATGCGCCTTCGCCAAAATGTTCAACTACGGTTGAACCAAGGCTTAGTCTGCGTGCCTTCGCCAAACAGCTCAACTACGGTTGAACCAAGACTTAGGCTATGCGCCTTCGCCAACAAATTCAACTACAGTTGAACCAAGGCTCAGGCTATACGCCTTCGCCATCAAGTCCTACGAGCTCGATCCCGCACGAACCATAAGGCAAGACACTTTTGTCCTCAAATCTAACAGGCTCAACCATGGTTGAGCCATGAATCAGGCCAAACGCCTTCATCGTTGGACTCAGCAAAGCCCGTTCCTCAACGAATGGAGGCGCAGGTTAAGCATCCTCGCCGTTCAAGTAAGTACTCCCAAACTCGAACTAAGATTCGGGCCACATCAAGTCTGCCCCGGTCAATTACATGGCCACATTTTTTACCATCACGGCTAGTAGTTCGACCGCGTCCTAACTTGGACTAAGGCTAAGTGTCGCTATCGCCAAATGAAGGCTACGACTCGCTCGCATCGAGTCAAAAAAATAAGAACGTCAACAATCGGGGATTAACATGCCTACATGAGAAACTATAAGGCAAAACCCCCTTTGAACTCATGCAAAAGAAAAACTTGAGATACAAGGGAAGATACAAAATAAACACAAGATAGACAAGGGAAAAGAAAATTGCATATATTTACAAAGTTTATAACGGGTCAGCCCCACCTAAATCCGGCCAAGGCTGGTAAATAAATTTAAAAAAACAATAACAACAAGAAATGCCAAATGGAAAAAAATACAAGGAAAAGTACATAACAAATCCGTTTCACTCGGCAGCACCATCAGCACCATCTTCAACCCCGAGCGTCATTGGGTCGAAACCACAGTCATACGGGCTTCACGAGCCTTCTGACAGGCTTCCTCAAAAGCAGCTATGGGTACCCAGCCTCCCACAAGCTCTTATACACATCATGTTGGGCCTTACCAAATGTCCAGAGCTCACGAGCCTTGTTGGAAGAGGAAGCCTGGTCCCTTAGGTGCTGATTCTCCCTCTCCAAGGCCGTGATCCGCTTCGACATTGCTTGGGAGTCCCGTTCATAGGCACCAATGCGGTTCTCTAGCCCTGTATCTCTGAAGGACGCGACAACCCTCTCCAACTCCCGCTCCCTTTTATGAACGAGGATTGCCGCCTCCAACGCCCCAGCCCTCGATGAGGCATCCCTCGCTTGTAGTCATAAAGCGGCAACCTCAGTCTCCAAAGAAGCCACCTTCCCGTTCAAGGTCTCAGAGTCCTCTGCCGCCATAACCTGACTTTGGCGCTCCCACTCTGCTGCGGCCCTCCTTTCAGCCTCGATCACTTTGTCTTTCCAATGAAGCTGCTCCTCGAGGGCATGTACCCTATCAAGTGCTTGCTGCATTTGAAGCTCTTGCCTCGCTAGCTCCTCGACCAAGGCCCGACTACGGGGATCGCTCCTTAGGCGCTCGCGCATCTCGCGGCATCGATCTTGGTAAAGACGGTACTTCTACAACGCCCACAAAAAGATCCCCGAGCGAACGGTGGCTCGGCGGATGCTCTCCACCTCCAACAAAAACGACTGCAAGAACAAGAGATAACGATCAAGATCAAGATAAAATAATAAACTAAGAAGAAAACAGACTAAGGTCATAACACATACCCTTAGGCCATGTACCACCACTTCATTCACCAGTCCAACATCCGTGGCTTCCCTCAACAACGTGCTCTCAGCCTCTGAGCACAGCACCCCAAATAATAGCACCAAGCTATTCCCCAGGAGCAATAAATTTGACTCCATAGGAATCTCAACATAGTGAGACCACCCCTCCGCATGCACCGTTAAATTGGTAATGCCTTCTTGAAACATGCGGACATTGTCAGGGTCCAAGTCAGACCTGGACTCGTACTCATCTCTAGCAACGCCCCTTCCTCCCTCCGCTGCTTGCGAGGTCGAAGTACCCGCCGTAGCCGCCGAAGGATCGCTTGATTCTCCAACAAAAACAACCCCTGAGGAATACCTCCCACCTCAGTGACTGGAACTATCAATTGAGTTACCGAAGTGACGGTATCATCATAGCCTGAGCCAATTGAGGCAACCCCCACCATTTGTCCATCCTCAGAGGCGGGGCCCACAGTCGCATTCCTCTCCGCATCCGATGATGGAGAATCCAAACTTATCACCACGGGAGGAGCCAGCGTAAATGCAACCTTCCGCCTGACCAGCGGCCTCTCCTCTTCCTCCTCATCCCCATTTAAGGGCGAATCCGCCCTAGGACGCGCGCCCCCTGAGATACTATCGACACAAGGTGCAGTTCGTGTTGGAGAATGAGCGGCAGAAGATTCAACCAATGTCGCCCTCGGAACCCGACGCAACTCAAATGCTATAAGAAGCCGAGTAGTCGCACTCGGCCTACAAAAAGCTAGCTATGGAGCCTTGACGCGGCATGCCCTCCTTGATCATAAAAGAAAAGGAGAAAGTCAATAAGAAGATGGGAAATTAAATAGAACAAGGGCGGAAAAAGAGGAAGTCAAATTCTCACCGGTCGTAGGCCTAAGGTCGTGCCTCTCCCAGAAAGGTGCTCATGCACGTATTCCCGGTGTTTGGACGAGTACGGCTTCGACCCATTCGCGTATCCTCGGCAACAGAGCTAGCGGCAACAGGCTACAAAAAATAATATGAGTTAATGCTTATGAGTATAAGGCGTAAGGAGGAGCAAAAAGAAAAATTCAACTACTAAAATACTTACGTGCATGATTCCAAGCTTGTGGGAACCCAGTGGAACACACCACTAGATGATCGGTATTGGTATAGAAGAAATGGTCATAAGGGCGAGATTCGACTGCGTCATCCAAAGTTGCAGTCAAACCCATCGTCCCGCGGCATAAAGACTCAGCACATGCTGCAACGTGACCTCTCTCCGGGCCAATTCTGCGTACTTGGTAAACAAGGCAAGTAGCTTGTAGAGGGAAGGAGTAAGCTTACTCGGGAATACCTCATAATATCGGCAGAAGTCGACCACCAGTATTAGGAGAGGGAGCTTGAATCCTAACCTGAAAGGGTAAGCATAAAAGACGCAGTACCCACTACGGTCGGTATGGACCCTCTCCCCATGTCTAGCGAGGATGATATCGGCGTAGCTAGGAATGCTCCATTGCTCCCGTAGTTGAGCCATGCATACTTCCCCCATCAATGGGGCTTCATCTACTTGGTCTTCTCCCTCATCATCGGTAAATTCAGTCATCAGACATTGAGGCAGAGATAGAACCTCGTCCACCGACAGAACCCTATCGATCTCTACTGATTCTACACCTCTCACTACCGAAGATGGCCCTTCCACCACTAGAAGATTAGCCGTACGATTCGTTAGAAGAGTTTTTTAGAAGAACTGCTTGCCATAGTTGATCATTGAACAAGAAAGGAGCAATATTCGACGAAGAAAGATGAAGATTATGACAATCGAAGAGCAAGAGTGAAGATGAACAAGCGAGAAGGGTCAGAAATTTTCTCTCAAAGACAAACAGCAAAAATTGTGAGAAATAAATACCTCAACCCCTTATTTTTAGACAAAAAATGTGGCTTTCACGAATTTCAATAGCCATCATTAACTACATGACCAACCATAAAACGGTTTAGTTCCACAGAAACGTGCGTCATTATGACAGGGTCCATAAAGTGGATTTTCAGTCTCCGACCGGCGTTTCACCTTCAAAACGGTTGCAACGACCTGTGAACACAGAGGGAACGTCATGTACACCTTCAAAACTTTGGAGGTCGCCAAAATGCATGTCAAGCGTGTCCGTACTCCCTAAGGCTGCACAACATACAACTCGTCCGTCGAGGATGACGATTACACCTTCAAAAAAACAAAGATTCAAACTCCCTCGAGCGCTACCCCACTCGAAATAAGTCAAAAGGCTAAATGCCTCCGCCAAGGGGGAAAAATTCGAAGCGCAGTAATGCCTAGATAATATTATGTGACGACACGGCCGGTTATCTTTGAAATTTACGCCCCGTTCCCCCATTAACCTCTTCCTGTAAGTTCATTTCTGCTACTTTGGTTTTTTGGGATGTTCGATAAGAGAACTCGAAGTGTTTTGGGACACTTAGTCCCTAAATGAGAGCATAAGTGTTGGAGAATGGTCCGTAATCTGTACAATGTGAAGACGACCTTGAAATGGAAATATGATGGTTCCATTAGCCCCGTTAGGTGATTTTGGGATTGGGAACGTGTTCAGAATGTATTTTGGATATCCGTAGCTCATTTAGGCTAGAAATACCGAAAGTTAGAATTTTGAAGTTTCCGGTACGATACTGAATTTTTTATCCGAGGGTCGGAACGGGATTCTGGAAGTTGATATAGCACTTTCATGTCATTTTGGACGTGTGTGCAAAATTTCAGGTCAATCGAACGTGTTTTGGTTAGGTTTTGAATCGAAAGCGAGTTTGGTTAAGTTTTGAAGTTCAAATCGTTGATTAATTCGAGTTTCCGGCGTTTTGCTAGGTGGTTTAAGGATTGGTACAAGTTTGAATGATGTTATGGAATATGTTCGTAGGTTTGGTTGAGGTCCCGGGGGCCTCGGGTGTGTTTCGTATGCCCAACGGGGCATTTTGTGTTGAAGAACAGTTGCATATTTGCGGCTATATCTGTTGTAGACCTTTCTTCTATGAGATCGCAGCTCACCTATGTGATCGCATAGTGCAGTTGGTAAGGGTCCTATTTTCCTTCAATGCGATCTTAGGTCATTGTATGTGGTCGCATAGTTTTCCCTTCTGCTTCTCCGCTATCGCACTACTCTTCATGCGTTCGCATAGTAGAAATTAGGAGCTGGACCTCGGGGTCAAAATCCTTCTATGTGATAGCATAGCCCAGTCCACGATCGCATAGATTCACCTCCCCCTTCTCTGCGATTACATGACCTCCTCTGCATTTGCATAAGTCATTTTCCAGGCCTTCAATTTTTACTCTACGCGATCGCATCACTCCTTATGCGATCGCATTGAATAAATGCCTAGGCAGTTATAAACTTTTCAAAAACGAGGGTTTTTCCATTTTTATCAAACTCAAGCTAGAGAGCTCGTTTTTGGGAGATTTTTCGAGGAATTTTCAGAGGCAATCATTGGGTAACGATTCCTTACTCCCTTATGATAATTACCCACTAATCTAATCTCGAATTCAAGCTTTAATTTCGGATTTTGAATGAAAATTGGGGTAAAATTCTTAGACCTAACTTTGATGATTTGAAGGGGTATTTGACCTCTGATTTGGGAGATTTGTATATGGTTAGACTCGTGAGAGTAGTAGGTTTTTGAAAATGTAAAACATTATTCGATTACGAGACGTTGGTCTGAGGGGCATTTTGGTCATTTTACCTATTTTCACGCCTTAGCTTTAATTTTAACAGTGTAATTAGTTACTTGCGATATTATTTACAATATTTAATTGGTTTTAATAGATTTGGACCACTCGAAGTTGGATACTCGTGGCAAGGGCATTGTTTCTTAGCGATTTTGTGCCAATTCGAGGTAAGTGGCTTGTCTAACTCTGTGTGGGGGACCTCTCCCCTTAGGATATCATTGTCATTGTTTAAAAGCCTTGTACGAGAGGTGAAGAGCGTGTACTTGTGATAGTCGTTGAAAATTCACCTTCTTTTTTTTTGGCTTATTGAGACTGCGTTTCTTCACATATTTAGTTGTTAAAAATGAAACTTCACTTGTTTTGACTTAGGGAAAGCATGTTAGTAATTTATTTTCTCCGTTTGACTAAATTTCCATATTTTTATTTCTTTTGAAGCATGTTATATTCTCGACTTTACTTGTTCGTATTTCGCTTCATTTCCGTTAAATATTGATTTGTTGTGGTGTATTTACTTTTGAGACTACGGGTTCAATTCCCGGGAGATCCTCTGTTATTGATATGCTGGACTACGGGTTCAATTCCCGGGAGATCCTCTGATATTGACATGAAGGATTATGGGTTCAATTCCCGTGAGATCCTTGATATTGACATGACGGACTACGGGTTCAATTCCCGGGAGATCCTCTGATATTGGCATGACGGACTACGGGTTCAATTCCAGGGAGATCCTCTGATATTGACATGACGCACTACGGGTTCAATTCCCGGAGATCCTCTGTTAGTGGTATGAAGGACTGCGAGTTCAATTCCAGGAGATCATCTGTTAGTGGTATGAAGGACTGCGAGTTCAATTTCAAGAGATCCTCTGTTATTGATATGATGGACTACGGGTTCGAATTCCCGGAAGATCTTAAGATATTGGTATAAAAGGACTGTGGGTTCAATTTCCGGAGCTCCATGTGGCATCCTGACTTTTGAGAGATTTTTCTTGTGTTCGTAGACTGTACTTGTAGCCGTTCTGTTTTACTTACTGTCTTGCTAGATATTTGGGATTTACTTCATTATCTATTGTTTATTTATTCTTACATTATTTATTATGTTCATCTCAGTAGGGTCTCGACCTTCCTCGTCACTGCTCCACCGAGGTTAGGCTTGGTACTGACTGAGTACCGATGTGGTGTACTCATGCTACTCTTCTGCACACTTTTGTTGTGCAGATCCAGGTACTACTGGTGGGACGTGCTATTAGGGATTTCGGAGCTACATTTGGAGGCTTGAGGTTATGCATATGCCGCGTCCGCAGATCCGAAGAGTCTCCTTCTATTCTACCTTTAGCTAGTGGTTTCATTCATGTACTCACTTGTTGTAGACACTTCTGGATGTTAGAGCTGTGTGTTATATTTTACTCTTAGCCTATGTTTCCCGTGGATTTCCGGGTCTTGGAGGTTTTTACATTATTTTGAGTCAAAGTGTATGTGCCAGGGGGCACTCTATACATTTTCTTATGCTATTTATATTTTATTTATTATTTTTTGTAAGGAATGTTGAATTTACGCGATGTGTCAGGCTTACCTAATCGCGAAGACTGGGTGCCGTCATGACAGGTTCACGATTGGTGAACCAGGGTCATGACATATTAACACCTTGCAAGGCTAAAGGTCGTCGACGAAAGATCACGGCCTTGGCCAAAATATCATTCGACTAACGTGTGAATGACTACGGTCATCTCCAATGTATAAATGGCTAAGGCCATCAACAAAACATGATAAGGTCGTCAACTTGATTCTAGTCAAGGCTATCGACTCCATTATGGCTAAGGCTGTCAACAAAAA
The DNA here is from genome assembly GCA_034376525.1 of Nicotiana benthamiana. Taxonomy (NCBI): domain Eukaryota; kingdom Viridiplantae; phylum Streptophyta; class Magnoliopsida; order Solanales; family Solanaceae; genus Nicotiana; species Nicotiana benthamiana. The sequence goes on along the minus strand of CM067341.1, from coordinate 49,644,990 downwards.
AAAAGCTAAGGCCATCGATTTCAATAGTATAACCTCGAATGAATAAACGGCTGCGGCCACCTTTGGTCTCGACCAAAACAACATTCGACCTCTCTTTCCGAACTTCTTGAACTACAGTCGATGAAGTCCGCTCATCGAGCTCGGCCAAGGCACGACCTCCAAAAGAGGAGGGACTAATTGTATGGGTCAGAATTCGACTCCATGATAATTAATGGAATTAATTCCTTCTTAAGCTAATTCGTGATTAATAAGTAGTATGACCATTTATTAATAATGGTACTCGATAGTCATCCGATTCGATTAGAGAGGTCACGGCCTATCCGCCATTATGAAGGCGCGACCTCAATGTGGTCACGTCCACTCGTTGCCAGTCCACAAAGCTCACAGCTATAAATACCAAGAGAGAAACCCTATAAAGTGGGGCTTTTCTTGTGCTTCTTCTTCTTCACCATTATTCCCAAGAAAGATGGAACAAACAACAATACCCATACTATGGGAAGAAAGAACATCACTGTAAGGCTCTGAAACTCTCCATGAAGAGGCAGACCGAATCAATACTATCAATAAAAGCTCCTTACATATTTCTCCTTAATTCCAAATGCTTATTTTTCGTTTCTTTCGCTTGGTCTCTTGATTTATTACGATCTGCTATGATTAGCCCTTGGTTTATTTCGATTGTTTTATGCTTATAAAGTGAATGATAACTTTGAGCTAAACAATAGCCACAATAACATGATTTACATAGTCAAACGAGGAGGAGATGAAGGTAATAAAAGAGAGAAAATAGGAAGCTTTTGCCCATAAAATATTTATAAAGAAAAAAAATTGTTAGATGAATTTATTTGTCTTATTTCTTATAATAGTATTGCCCGAGTTAGCTTGAATACATTGCAATTATTCATCGAGTACATGCTAGCTCCCACCAATAGATGTACGAAATAATTTTTCCAGATAAGACAATTACTTAATATCTTAAATAATTGGCTGTATATATTTTATATGCATATATTATCGCGAATTTATTAATTAGGCCATCGAACTAATATTTGAGACGATGAAAATTCTATAAAATATTAATTAATTGTATTTTCATCTCATGAGGTTCGAGTCATGCTAGAGGGTAGTGAGAACTCTATTGATCGTCCTGATGGGGTGGGATGGGGTAAAAATTAAGTTGAGACTTGAAAATAAATATGAATTTATATTTATTATGGTCTATTAGAATGGAGATATTGAAATTAAAAAGGCATAGAAAGCAACATGGCCGAAATTACTTGAAATATTCAAAAATAAGAAGGAGAGAAAAGGCAATAAAAAGAGAGAAAATAGGAGGGTTTCTGTTACAAAAATAGTAAAATAAAAAAATAAAAAGAAATTGTCAGCATATAAATAAAAAGATTTTCTTTGCCCTAAATATTTCTCTCTCTACATCATACTCTGAGATCTTCTCCTGACACCAATCTAAAAGATCCTCTGACCCCCAAGAAAAGCTTCCAAAAAAAAAACCCCAAATTTTTATTTTTGTTATCCATTCCCTGTTTTAATCCCTCTGATCCAGGAACAAACTCTGTCACCATCAATCTTTATGTGTTTTTAACAGCTAAGTCTGTAGTTGAAAATTGACACAAAAATATTTATCGTAAGGTCCACAATATATATTGAAAACCAGGTTCAAGGGATGCAAAAAAACCCAGCACTGTACCATATTCTCTGAACTCAAATAAAAACTATTGCTTTGTTGTCTTAGGGAACATATTGCTACTTCAATTTTGCCCATACCCTTTTGGTCTTTTTCCATCTTTTATCAGTTTTTTTGCTTATTAATGGTGTCCTGGCCTTGTTGTGTTGGTGGGGTTATAATATCAAGATTTGGGGTTGTGGGTTTTGAACATAAACAAAAACTGGAGCTAAGGTTAGGATTGATGAATATATTGTTTGCTGGTTCTTTTGGATAATTTTTGTAAGTACCTAAAAAGGGGGCTAAAAAAGATACAAACTTTATCATGATTGGTAGACTTTTTTTTTTTAATCAAGAATTTGATAGAAATTCGCGTTGTGTCTTTGTTTTTTCCTTGTTGTTAACATTGGTTGCTTCCTTGTCACTATTGGTTGAGCCGGGAGTCTATTAGAAACAGTCTCTCTACCTTCACAGGGTAAGCCATACCCCTTGTGGGATTACACAGGTTTATTGTTGTTGTTCTGTGCGAAAAAGAGATGATTAAGCCTTGTTGGAAGCCTTATGTTGAGGGGGATGGTGTAGGGAGGGGTGGTGATTTTAGGGGTAGAGTTGATGGTTTAATGTGGTATAAGGATTTAGGGGTTCATGCAAATGGAGAATTTTCAATGGGAACTATACAAGCCAATAATTTGATGGAGGATCAAAGTCAACTTGAATCAGGGCCATTGAGTTGTCTTGAATCAGGTCCAAATGGAACATTTGTTGGAGTTTATGATGGACATGGAGGACCGGAGACGTCGCGTTTCGTAAACAACACTTTGTTCTCCAATCTTAAGAGTAAGTCTTGTTAGCTTTTTGATTGCAAAAATGTTTGTTATTGTTTTGATTCTCTTGATATTATGTTGAAAGTTCAAAATAGTTTATGTGTCTTGTTCATGCTATGGTATTTCTTTTATGTGGAATTGAATTATTTGATTGAACAAATGGAGTGATTTCTCATAATATTTGAGTTTTATAAGGCTGTGAATGCCAAAGCTGTTTAAGTTTTGACATAACTCCTAAAAGAGGTCAGGTTGTTAGATCTGATCTTTACAAGATTGTGCCATTTGCCATTTTAATTTTTTTTTTGATAAGTCATAAGTTTCATTGACAAGCCAATAAGGTGTTAACTTTACAAAAGTGTTATATCATTTGGAGTGGTGACTTCCACAAATATGTGACGAGCTCACATTGATCGTAACTGATGTTTGCGTATTCTTGATACAGAATTTTCAAGTTATTTGTCAAATTTCTAGTATCTACTACGATATTGCTTTACTTACCACCTTGAAGACGCTTATGTTGCTCAGACTCTCCAAAAATGTCAAGTGCATGTCGAATCCTCCAAAAATAGTGCATTTTTGGAGGACCCGACATTGGTGCGGCAGCATTTTGGAGAGTCCACGCAATATAGGAAGATACTACAGAACTTTCAATTCAACTACTGTGTTTCATGCTATCTTTTTGGTTAATCAGACACCACTTGCATTTCTTCTCAAATAAGCTCTTTTAACACTTCTGTTAGTGTATTAGCTAACGGGATAGTTTATAATTAGGAGGTGCTGTTAATGCAATTTGGTGTCTAATTGGAACACTAAATAAACTTCTGAGATATATGATCTGGCCGGTCACTTTTATTTAGTTTCGTCAAAAATAACTGTCATCACAGTTGAACATTTCAGGTTGTTGTTTTCCTCTTTGAATAGAAATATTATAATGACTAAACTTTTGCTACATGCAATAACACTCGAGTAGAGCCTTAGAGGTACACTAGGAATATATATATATATATATATATATATATATATATATATATATATATATATATATATATATATATATATATATGGTGCCCTCTCCAGATGCTCTATATGTTTGAAATATCCTGATCTGAATCTTCAATACTTTTGTGATTCAACCTCACTACATTCAACACTTCTTTTATCGCAGTACAAGTAGGCAGGCCTAATGAAATACTCATAATATAAGTTTTGGAGACATGACTACTTGAGCGGGAGTATCAGTTGTCCGCTCACACAATGGCAGCTAGGTCAAATTAGTAGTCTTAGGTGATACATGTCCTACAACACTGAACAGATAGATCGGTGTTCAGTATGTGCATAATTCACCCTAAAATTTGTTGCTGAAAGATCAATTTTTCCTCCTAAAATATATATATGATTATCCCCCAAGTGTTATTTTCATCTGTTTCATATTCTGGAAAGTTTTGACCTCATGTTTGTGGAGTAGAATCAACGCTAATAGGTCTTTTCTACTAACATTTGTCATTTCATTTGCAGAATTTGCGACAGAACATCAAGAAATGTCTGCAGATGTCATAAGAAAAGCTTTCTTGACAACGGAAGAGGAGTTTTTGTCACTTGTCAAGCGACAATGGTTTGAGAAGCCACAAATTGCATCGGTGGGATCATGCTGTTTGGTGGGTGTAATCTGCAGTGGACTACTATATGTTGCCAATGCCGGAGATTCACGAGTGGTATTAGGTAGAGCAGAAAAAGGTGCAAGGGGTGTGACAGCTATTCAATTGTCCATGGAGCACAACGCTAATAATGAGTCTGTGAGAGACGAGCTTAGATCATTGCATCCCCAGGATTCGCAGATTGTTCTTCTCAAACACAAAGTTTGGCGTGTCAAGGGTATCATACAGGTGATTATTTTTGTTTTGTAGAAGAGTTAAGTTTTTTGGCCATCTGGTGTTGATTTTCCCAAATGTGCCTTGTATAAGTTACTCTGAAGAAAGCCATTCCTAAGGTGTCGCGGATCGTGCATGGCATAAGAGTTGATGTTCGTATGTTATCCTCTTTACAGGTTTCAAGGTCCATTGGTGATGCCTATCTTAAGAAGGCAGAGTTCAATCGGTCACCATTATTAGCAAAGTTTAGATTGCCCGAGTCCTTCTCTACGCCAATTCTAACTGCGGAGCCATCAATATTCATTCACAGGTTGACTTCCAAGGATCAGTTCCTCATATTTGCTTCAGATGGTCTCTGGGAACATCTTACCAACCAGGAGGCTGTTGATATAGTCCACAGTCAACCCCGAAATGTAAGTGGATAATGCCGTTTATGTTCTCCTTCATTAGGATTTTATCTTTTAAATAACAATCTAAAGAGTCTGCTTTGTTTTATCGTTCCTGAGCCGAGGGTCTATCAGAAACAATCTCTCTACCTTCCTAGGGTAGGGATATGGTTTGCTTACACACTACCCTCCCCAGAACCCAATTGTGTGATCCCACTAGTTTTTTTTTTTTTTGGTTAATCTAAAGAGTCCATGATACAGAAGAAAATTCACTCATTGAAAGAGGCTTTTCTGGTACAATAGATTTCGTAAAAACTTCATTATCTACAAATTTTGTTTTGTTTGGGGGGGGGGGGGGGGGGGGGGGTTTAGCTGTTTCTTGCTCAGACTCAAGTAATGTCGGTGTTTTTCCACGTTTCGGATTAAAATGAGATTATTAAGTCGGGTTGTGCTTTTTTCTTACTGTTGGATCCCAGGGGATAGCAAGGAGACTAATCAAGGCTGCTCTTCGAGTGGCGGCTAAGAAAAGAGAAATGAGATACTCAGACCTGAAGAAGATCGAACGAGGTGTAAGGAGGCATTTCCATGATGATATCACGGTTGTGGTTGTGTTTATTGATCCATATTCCATGAATAGAAGCTCTTCTCACAGTCCAATACTCTCCATTAGAGGAGGAGGAGGTGGTATGCCCGCCTCTCCCAAACGATAGTTTCCAAGGCTTCTCGAATTCTCACTCCAATCAATCCACTTGGAAAGACAGCAGAACATGCTGTTGTAGCCACCACATGTGCAAAACAGCATCCAGAAAAGAGAGCTTCTTTTTGGAGGCCTTGAATGTCTTGTTGTCTTTTTTTCTTTCTGTTGACAACCAAGAAAGCCCCGAAATCAAGTTGGTGCACGGTTTGAGACTCAGTGAATAATGGACTCGCTCCTCTACTTTTCCCACCTACTGTTGGCAATGTTCGAATTCGTGAGCACCTAATCCACACATCACGTCTCTTACCACTTGATCAAAGCTCTAGGAGCCAAATTTCTTGTGTCTTTACTCCTTATAGTTTCTTTATGATTTTGGGGTTGTAATTTAATTGTTATACGTTGTTTTATTCCTTGATTTTCAATTGATAGTTACTTCATGTGCGGTGTAGTACTAGCCTCGTGTTACTGGCAATGTAAAAAGGTGTACGACATATTGCGAGAACATCAACACGCAAAAAGTAGTATTGCAATCATTTGCAGCAAGATAAAAGCTAGGACGAGAACGTTGCTTCTTCAATGTTCAAATCACTTCGTTTTTTGCCTAGTATTTCTGGCTTATTACCTATGGTTTGTTTAAGGCTTTAAACTTATCCCAATTAGTCCTTTGCTGTCCCTATTGTCTAATTTCTTTACTCATTTTACTCTTTTAAAAATTCGTAAGACAAGTTCTTTTTTCACTCCCCTAATAACAGTGAAGATTTTGTCATATAGCAATTCCAATTTGCTTGGTACTATGGTATTGTAATTATAATATAAACCTTCCATGCATGTCAGACGACGTATGAGACGGTAGAACTCCAGCATTGCCGATGTCTTGTAACTTTTGGTAATACCGTCAACTTCCAGGTCAGAATGCCTTACCATAGCAAACAATCAATGCAAAACCACAACCATTTAACATGATTTTACTCTCCATTTACTGGAGGAAATTTACTATTACTAAATTAATGGTACATGACAGGGTGGATTTCACTTGCCTTTTTACAGGTAAAATAAGAATACAAAACCATTCACTGGGTAGAAAATAAATCCTAGATCTCTATAATTACAACAAAAATTCCTATATACAGTTGAGTTAAACTAAAACAAGAAATCGGATATGAACATGTCAACACCGAAGATAAAATTCTTTGGCGCCTCTACATTGTTTTTCAAACTGCTAAAAGCTAAACAGCCCCTACCCTTCAGAATATATCAACTGTGTTCTCAGTCCATAAACCTGAAATGAGCACCACTCACTGGTCATTAATCAAGCCATTTTAGTCCAATTGGAGTCTCCATTTTCTCTTACAAGTCCTGAATTTACATTCAAAATTCCCCCTGTAGGCACTTTTATACACGTTTAATGAGCCTCAAATTTAGGCTTGTAAGATTCACAGCTTTTTATTAGTAATTTGGGCCTGAACATTCATAAACAAGTAAATACAACAACAACAACCCAATATAATCCCACTTAGTGGGGTCTGGGGAGGCTAGCATGTACGCAGACCTTACCCCTACCCTTGGCTAGAGAGAGTAAAGAGCCTGTTTCCAAATAGACCCCCAGCATCCTTCCCTCCAAGAACTTCCCACCTTTCTCTTGGGGAGACTCGAACTCACAACCTCTCGGTTGGAAGTGGAGGTTGCTTACCATTAGAGGATTGATTACCATTAGAGGAACTACTCTTGTCTAACCAACATGAATATTTGCATTTGGGAATAATTTTTGCAAATCGTCACCTTCTAATATAAGGAACTCAATTGCAACTAAGTATAGATCAAGATACATAAAAGTTGATATTATTATTCTCCCTTTTTTCCTAAAAGCAAATTGACCAATGTCAGCATATGTATTGATTGTCTGAGAGGCACTCATGCATTTTTGTAAAAGTAATCCAGTATAGCAACATAGTATTGCTACCAAGAAAAGTATTATCAAACTTAACCATCCTCCTTCTGAAAGTGCATAGGGTACTGATAGTATTCCAACACCCAGCATTTATGCAAGAGGCTATTTTCGACGCTCCAACCCGTGACCTCCTAGTCACATAGCAGCAACTTTACTTGCGTCACCCTCCCATTCAAGCTAATTAAAAGTAAACATCAAACCACAAGTGCAATAAAAGTTTGTAGATTACAAAATCAGAATGTAAATCTACTGTCATTACAATTCAAAAAACAAAAGTACTACTACTTGCAACTAAACTTCAATAACTAAGCACAAAAAAGAACAAGCAGTTGCCTTCAAAGTCATTCTATACTAATTTGGACATCTATTGACTACAGCCTAAGGGATTCGCCCAGTGATACTAGGTACTTGAACACACCTCCTTGGTTTAATCTGTCTGATACGACCCACAACAACAAAATCTGAAACAAAAAACTTGAAAATAGTTTTTCACTACTGAACCTTACAAAAAAAGAGTCATCAATAAAACGCAAGAGCACCAGCTTGAATATCATATAAATATGGCTTTGATGACTCCATCACCATATGGGCAGTAACTGACAGTAATGCCAACTTTGCTCAAACAAAAAAGTCTGCAAACATGTAGCACAATCAAGTGGTTCTTTTTTCTTAAAACAAAATTTAAGGCCCTTAACATCATTCAGGAGATCCATGAGATGCAACAAAGATGCAGCACCAACCACATAATGCAATAAACAAGTACTCTTACCTTTTCAACTAGGAATATCACTAAGAATGTGGCTAAACTTGAATTAACATATGATGCCTCCAGGATGCCATGAAGAATGAATGCTTATCTTCTAAAATATCAAAATCTACTACACTTCCCACTAACAAGTCTTGAAGGAACATCTAGATCTAAACAAGATTGTGCCCTACCTACCCCGACAAAAGAAACATCTAATATCAAATATCTTCAAAACTACATGGAGCACTTCGACAAGTGATAAACAAATTGCTTTTGCCACTTGATCCTTGACATGCAACACCAATTTTTATTTTTATTTTTTTGTGATAGGTAAAACCGCAAGAATGTGAGAGAATAATTGCAGATTAATTGAGGAAAGCCCGATGATGAAGTCATCAAATCAAAGGTTTCAAGTAGGGCATATTTAAAGAGCAACTTCAACATTTCTAAAATTGTCTTTTTTTTTTCTTTTTTTTTCCTTTTTGGATAAGTTCACTTTAGATATTCTTTATTGGTGACTTCTGACACATCGACACCAAGGAGATTTTGTCCATATATCCTAGTGCTACTGGCTAAACTAGGAGGCCATGCTACCCTAATCTGCAGGATAGTGTTTTGGATGCTACTGGGAGGTTTGCAAAATGTTAGAATTCTAACCTGCCAAACAGAGAAAGGAAGGGAAAATCTCCAAAAAGGGGTAAAACAAAACCTTAGGGAATTCAAAGTCACTCTACAGAGAACTCCTACACTGCGCAGCAACAACAAGCTATACATTAAAAGCAAGCCTCACTGTTGAACAAAGTTTGAGAGTGGTTTATGTTCCTCCTCTGGCCTTCTCCACCACAACAGTATCCTGAGTAAAAGAATGTATCCAATTATCAGAAAGTCGTATAAGTAAAAGTTAGGTATCACATGAATACCACTCAAGCAACAACACACTAATTATCTTTTTTTCCCAATTCTTTTCAAATCACAAACTTCACCAAGTGTGTAGAAAATGAAACCTGGTCGATTTTTCCTTTGCCATTCTCTTGTGATTGGGAAACAGACTGGGATTGTGAAAACCTGCAAAATAATATCAACTATCAGCCAAAGCCGTAAGCCAAAGTAACATTGATATAGTTGACCGCAAGCTAAATAAAGAAAGAAGTGAAAAGTTTTGTTATAACCTGAGGGCCCTAGCTTTCCTCTTGTCTTCCTCTACAGGATCAGCCTTCGCGGTAGATGTAAACCTTGCCAACCTAGCTTTCTTCTTAGCTTCCTCATCAGCAATGTCTGATTGGTTAAGCCCAAACCTGACAGAACCAAAATCTATCAACAAACTCATAAAAATGCTAACTGTCCAAGCTGGCATTGACCCAATAGATAGTACAGATACCTCTCAGCTCTAGCCTTCCTCTTCTTCTCCTCCGATTTCTTTAAAGCATCTGATCCCTGAGCTGCAGATGCAGTGCCAAACCTGACACAGGGTCCAACAGAAAGATGTGAAGAACAACTTACGTATGTCATTATTATGTTCAAAACTAATTAGGTTTTGTTCATATTACTCTTGTGACTATGGCTATTGGTAATCCAATTTCCGTACCAATGCAGATATGCCTGTTGGACTATGTAAGGCTTGAAAATCAATCATATGGCAGCTGGAAAGAAAGATGAGCAATTTGAGGAACCCGTTGCTGAAAGTTTTTACTTTCCAATAGTATTTGCTACTTATGAAGAATAAAGAAAGCCAAAATAAGCTATTTAGCATTTCAACTTTCATGGCCTACTCTGCTTGGGTTTCGTGGCTGCTTTACCCCACTCTAATTGGGTTTCGTGCACCAATTTCAGGTCACAAGGGTAGGTAAGCTTCTAAGAGATAACTACATCGCTAGACAAGAAAAGCAAAGGGAAATTTTAACACATTTCCAGCACGAGTCCCGCACTGTTTGGAGAATGGCCCCTTATGGCATGGTTAAATAGTTATTCTCAAAATTCAAATAAGACAGAGTCCGCCAATTCCCTACTATGACCCCGTGACATTAGGAGATAGCTTTATACGATAGGTTCTATGGTTGTAAAGGATAGCAAAAGATTATCCCAACACCATCATCAATGAACCTAAACAAGGAGTTCAGCTACTATGCCTTCACATATTGTGGAAGGCTGGAAGAAAATACAACAAAAACAAAACCCTAAAGTTTACTAAGCAGCACTAAGCTTCAATGTCTAGGAACTTGAACAAGGAGTTCAGCTAGCTACTATGCCTTGCAAATTGTGAAAATAAACACAACAAGAACAAAACAGTAAAGCTTGCCAACCAATCAACTATGCCTCAATCCAGAACATATATATATATATATATATATATATATATATATATATATATTCTCTGTTCGGGCCCATCGTTTAAGACAAATAAAAAGTCTAAAGTTTACCAGCCAACGGACTAACCAATCTCAGACTAGTTGAGGTCAGCTATATGCAAAAGCAGATTCAGGATTTGACCATTATGGTTTTGGGTTGGAATTCTACATCATCCCATTTGATTTACTGGTTTCAAAATTTAATCACTTAGTTGGTGGATTTGTTAATATATATACAGGGTTCAAGCCAAATCTAATGGATTCGGGTTCAACACTACGTTCACCCCTGGCTAAATGAATCATCTATATCTATTCCGTTCTAAGTCCGGAACATCTCATTCCAATAATAGTCAATAACTTCTTTTTTTTTTAATAATTTATCTTTTAAGCAGAATGCTAAACCCAAAAACATGCAACAAAATTTTTAATGAAAAAAAGTACCTTTCGGCTCGAGTGTTTCGCTTCTCTTGTTCGGAAAGCTGAACCGGCATTCCGAACCGCTCCGCTCGCTTCATCTTCTTCTCTATATCAGTAGCCTGACCTCCGCCGCCATCACCAGCCGCTGCCGCCTCTTTCTCGGGCTGGTCTTTGGCGCTGTCAGATGGTTGTGGTGATTTCAAGGAGTCGGTTGCGGAATCGTGCGGCGAAGGTTCGGAAAGAGGGGTGGGATTAGGGTCGGAGGAGTGAACTAGGGTTTTCGGGAATCTGTGCCGCGGTGGTAGTCATGGTTGAGGATTGAAAAAAGAGACAGGAATCCAACTGCTGAAGATTGAAGCTAAGGTCTCTCTGCTTCAATACGGCAACAGATGATAAAGTGAAGTTTGGACCTTGTTGGTGGGAAAATAAGAGAAAAAATGAAGAGTTTGGAGTTTGGACCTCGGAAGATGTATTTCCATCTTTTTCTTTTGGTAATTTTTAATTATTTGTGCTACATTATTAACTTATTTACCTTTTTTTAAGAAATTATAATTTAATTATATATATATATATACACATACATACACACTACTTATATACGAAACAATATATTAGACTACTTGAAAATATCTTTTGAAGTTTGTATCTAAATTTTGAAGAAATTTGATGAATATTCGAGTTGGTTTTTGTTGGAATTTCATATTAAAATTTGAAGAAGAAGACATAAATAAATTATATGTAAATTATGAGTTAGGTTGCTCTGATGGTAAGTAACCCCATTTCCAACCAAGAGGTTGTGAGTTCGAGTCTCCCCAAGAGCAAGGTAGGATATTCTTGGAGGGAATGATGCCGGGGGTCTATTTGGAAACAGTCTCTCTACCAAAAGGTAGGGGTTGGGGTAAGGCCTGCATACACAATATCTTTCCTAAACCCCACTAAATAGGATTATACTGGGTTGTTGTTGTTATTGTTGTTATTGTATAAATGGCATGTAAAAAACATACAACAAACATAAATTGTGTGCAAGTTGTAACTACGGACAGTTCTACCGAATTTTGTACAATAAAATGTTATATGCAAAATTATATATATATATATATATATATATATATATAGAAAATCTTGCTAAATCGGGCAAATAGTATCCTAATTTTATATATCGAAAAAAATCTCTTTGTTAAGAAACAATAAAAGAACAAGAGCAATATTGCAGAGAAAGAGAGAGAAAATTCTTATTGAATTTTGGGGGTGGTTTACAATGGGGTAAGACCCCTATATTTATAGGAGGAAAAATAACTTAGCCTCAAAGTAAAACTCTCTACAAGATAGACATTCACTCTAATTAGAATTCTATTCTTAACATTCCCCCTTGAATGTCTACTCAATAAGTAATGTGCCTCATTAAAAACCATAACTAAAATAAAATCCAATGGGAAAAAAAATTATAGAAAAGGAAAAAGAGTACACATATTTAGTAATGCGCCTATTGGTTGCCTCGTTAAAAACCTTGCAAGGAAAACCCAGTGGGACAAAACCTTGTAAGGGAAAAAGAGTGCAACGCGCATTAACTCCCCCTGAAAAGAGCATCAATTCACATCCTTGAGCCTTCGTATTCCAATCTTGTGTACCAGCTTCTTGAAGGTTGACGTTGGTAGATATTTTGTGAACAAATCAGCCATATTATCACTTGAACGAATCTGTTGCACATTGATATCACCATTCTTTTGAAGATCATGTGTGAAAAATAACTTTGGTGAAATATGCTTTGTTCTGTCTCCTTTTATGAATCCTCCCTTCAATTGGGCTATGCATGCTGCATTGTCTTCATACAAAATCGTGGGTAGTTTGTCACATCTCAAACCACATTTGTCTTGAATATGATGTATTATAGACCTCAACCACACACACTCTCGACTTGCTTCATGAATAGCGATTATCTCAGCATGATTAGATGAAGTAGCCACAATTGATTGCTTAGTCGATCGCCAAGATATGGCAGTGCCTCCACAGATAAACACATAACCTGTTTGAGATCGAGCCTTGTGTGGGTCAGATAAATATCCAGCATCAGCATAACCAATAAGATCAGGACTGCAATTATTGCTATAAAATAAGCCCATATCGGTAGTCCCTTTTAGATACCGCAATATATGTTTGATTCCATTCCAATGTCTCCTTGTGGGAGCAGAGCTATATCTTGCTAAGACATTAACTAAAAAAGTTATGTCAGGCCCTGTAGTATTTTCAAGATACATTAGTGCGCCAATTGCACTAAGATATGGTACTTCAGGACCAAGTAGCTCTTCATTCGTTTCTTGCGGTCGTAATGGATCCTTACTCACATCAAGTGATCGAACAACCATCGGAGTACTTAGAGGATATGCTCCATCCATGTAAAAACGTTTCAATACCTTTTCTATATAGGCAGATTGATGAACAAAAATTCCGTTTGCCAAATATTCAATTTGCTCCGAGATCTTTCATCTCGAATTCCTTCTTTAAATAATCAATTGCCTTTTGGAGTTCTATGGGAGTTCCAATAAGGTTTATGTCATCGACATATACGGCAAGTACAACAAATTCCGATGTTGTTTTCTTTATAAAAACACATGGGCAAATGGCATCATTTATATAGCCTTCCTTTAATAAATACTCACTAAGACGATTATACCACATTCGTCCTGATTGCTTTAGACCATACAAAGGTCTTTGCAATTTGATTGAAAACATTTCCCGGGACTTTGAATTATGAGTGTTTGGCATTTTGAATCCATCGGGAATTTTCATGTATATCTCATTATCAAGTGAGCCATAAAGATAGGCCAGTAACCACATCCATTAAATGCATGTCAAGCTTTTCAAGAACAGCAAAACTAATGAGATAACGGAAAGTTATAGCATCCATTATGGGTGAATATGTCTCTTCATAATCGACACCAGGCCTTTGAGAAAATCCTTGTGCAACAAGGCGTGCCTTATATCTTTGTACCTTGTTTTTCTCATTTCTCTTGCGTACAAAGACCCATCTATAGCCAACAGGCTTAACACCATTAGGTGTTTCAACTATAGGCCCAAAAACTTCACGTTTTGCAAGTAAATTCAATACTGATTGGATTGCTTCTTGCCATTTTGGCCAATCAAGTCTTTGTCGACATTCTCCAACAGATTGAGGTTCAAGATCCTCACTTTCTTGCATAATGCTAGATGCAACATTATATGCAAAGACATAATCCACCACTATATTAACTCGATTAAAATTTGTCTCAATATCGATTGGATTTATTGATAGTTCCTTATTTTCCTGAGTCTCGGGCTCAATGGATTCTTCATGAATCTCAGAATTTATTAAATCGTGAATTTCCTCATAAGATTCTTTCGTAGTGTCATTTTGATCATTTACTTTCCTTTTTCTAAGATTTCGATCTTTGGAACCTAATGGCCTGCCATGTTTTAGGCGTGCTTTCGACTCATTAGATATGACACTAGAAGATTGTCCAATAGGGACATCAATACGGATTGGAACATTCTCTGCGGGGATGTGAGATTTTGTTATCCTTTTCGAATGCGTCAGGCATTTGATTTGCTATTCTTTGCAAATGGATAATATTTTGCACCTTTTTTCACAAGTAGAGGTATGTGGATCAAGATGAGATAATGATGGATTTTTCCACAAAATTTCCCGTTTGGTTTCACCAACTTCTCCCCCTAATTTTGGGAAAAGTGTCTCATCGAATCGACAGTCTGCAAATCGTGCAGTGAACAAATCCCCTGTCAATGTTTCGAGGTAGCGAATAATGGAGGGCGATTCAAACCCAACATATATTCCTAACCTTCTTTGCGGACCCATTTTGGTGCGGTATGGCGGTGCTACAGGCACATATACTGCGCATCCAAAAATTCTTAAATGGGATATATTAGGTTCATGACCCAAAACTAATTGCAACGGGGAATATTTGTGATAATTCGTCGGTCTGAGACGAACTAGCATTGCTGCATGCAAAATGGCGTGACCCCAAACCGAAGTGGGCAGCCTCGTTTTCATGAGTAATGGTCTTGCAATCAACTGCAGACGTTTAATTAAAGATTCTGCAAGACCATTTTGAGTGTGAACATGAGCTACAGGATGTTCCACTTTTATCCCAATTGATAAGCAATAATCATTAAATGCTTGGGATGAAAACTCAGCAGCATTATCTAGTCTAATAGACTTAATTGGATTATCAGGAATTTGTGCTCGTAATCGAATTATTTGTGCCATTTATTTTGCAAACGCAAGGTTGCGTGATGACAATAGGCACACATGAGACCATCTAGAGGATTCGTCTATTAAGACCATAAAATATCTAAAGGACCCACTAGGTGGTGAATAGGTCCACAAATATCCCCTTGTATACGTTCCAAAAACGTAGGTGACTCAGTTCCAACCTTTGTTGGTGATGATCTAATAATTAACTTGCCTTGATAACAAGAAGTGCAAGAAAATTCATTATTTAAAAGAATCTTTAAATTCTTTAATGGATGCCCGTATGAGTTTTCTATAATCCGTCTCATCATAATTGATCCAGGATGTCCCAATCGATCATGCCAAAGTACAAAAGTATTGGAATCAGTAACCTTTTGGTTTACTGTGGAATGTGCCTCAATTGCACTAATTTTTGTCCAATACAGGCCACAAGATAAAGATGGGAACTTCTCAATAACCCTCTTTTGGCCAGAGACATTCTTTGTAATGATGAGGTATTCAAGATTATTCTCATCTATTGTCTCAATATGATATCCATTTTGACGGATATCTTTAAAACTCAACAAGTTCCTCTTGGACTTGGAAGAGAACATTGCATTCTCTATGATAAATATTGTTCCTTTAGGCAGAGTTATAGTTGCTCTTTCGGAGCCTTCAATCAATTTACTACTACCAGAAATTGTAGTAACATCTGCCTTACACATACTTAAATGAGAGAAATATTTCTTCTCTTTGAATATCGTATGTGTGGTACATGAATCAATTAAACAAATATTTTTACAATTGGACGTTGATCCAAGTTTGCTTTGTGAGATATCCATATTTGCTTCCCATGGTTTGACATACAAAAGAAATATACGAAAAAATATTAGTATTTTTTATCATAGTTATTCTCCTTTTAATACTCTTGTATCCGTTGCTTAATAATTAAACAATATTTTCAAAATCTGTTGAGGTTAGTTGATTAACCAAATAGATAATCGACTAACCTGTTTCAACGTTTAAAAAAAAAACTAGTCGATGAACAGGCAACGGACATAAGGTTAATCGATTAACTAAAGTGATAATCGATTAACTTAGGCAACGGTCATTAGGTTAGTCGATTAACTAATCGAATAGTCGACTAACATGCCTTGCGGAAAAGGTCCAGTTTAATAGAATATATTGGTTAATCGATTATCTGTTATGTTAATCGATTAACTTACTGAATAATCATTACAAATAAAGCATAAGATGAATGTGTAATCTAAAGTTATATATTTTAAAACCATAATACAGATTATTTGTTTTAAAATATAAAATTTGAACCATATCACAATAATAGATAACTTATGTAAACTATGATAATTGTTTATTCATTAACTACTACGAATAAGTAAAAATAAAAATATCAAACTGCTCAATCTTCTTTAACCATGGATCCATCACCGATCAAGTGATCTATTTTTCCCTCGGGGTGCTCAAAGAAGTCTGCCACATCCAAGTGAGTGATGTCAAAATTATTGTCAGAGACAAAATTGGTTTCAGGGCCTTTACTCTTTAGAGATGCTTGATAAAGCGCCTTTACTCTTTAGAGATGCTTGATAAAGCTCAACCAAATGTCTTGGTACACGGCAAATTTTTGCCCAGTGCCCTTTTCCACTGCAACGATAACATATAGTTTCTGAACTATTTGCTTTTGGATTCTCATAATTCCATTTCCGCTTTTGGTGGTTATATCTCTTTGGGGGGTGAATAACACCAGGAAAATTTCTTCCTTTAAGCCATTCCACAAGATAAGTGGATCTTTGACTGTGAGATATTCAATTTTCAAACCTTCATCAAGGTGATGGCGCAAGAAAATCAAGGCCTTAGCACAGTCTTGGGTGGATGCATTATTTCTATCTTTAATGGCGTCTCCAAGACCCATTGCATCCAAATGGATTTCAGCATCCAACACCCATGTCATGTAGTTCTTGCCCGAAATTTCAAGGGCAACAAACTTTCTTTTCATAATGTCAGACATAATTAAAACAAAATTAGGAGGAGAAAAAATACCTTAATTTTCTCAAAGAGATTCTTGAGATAGTAGAGCTTCGTGCTGATAACGTGTTATGAAACAATAAAAGAACAAGAGCAATATTGCAGAGAAAGAGAGAGAAAATTCTTATTGAATTTTGGGGGTGGTTTACAATGGGGTAAGACCCCTCTATTTATAAGAGGAAAAATAACTAAGCCTTAAAGTAAAACTCTCTACAAGATAGACATTCACTCTAATTAGAATTCTATTCTTAACACTCTTGATGTATTTCCTTCTTTCTTCCGAAATGCCCAGAAAACCCCTCCCTTATTTTGTATTTTTTATATACTCATAATTAAATTGGGGGACAAGGGAAGGCGAAGGGGCGGTAAGGGAATCAAACCAATCTTGTGAGATTCCTAGTGATATGATTGGACAAGTCTAAATTATTGGTGAACTCCTCGTTATAGATGGCCAAACCCATAAGCAGTCCCTTGGCCCAGCGCACTTCAACTTAGACTTGTTCCATTTTGACACTCTAATTCATGATTTTACGTGTCACTTAAATACAAAACATTAATTTATTATAGTGTATGATTTACACCTCTTTTAGATGCGTGGGAAGCTGAAAAATTGGCCAAAATTCAATTTTTTTTTCTGAAAAACTAAAAAAAAAATTAAACTGAAATTTTGTATTTGTATAAACTGATTCTTTTTCTTTGTAAAAGCATAAAAATAAATTTGTTTTTTAAAAACTAAAAAATTATTTTTAACAAAATTTTTTTTTCATTTTTTAAGTTTTTTTAAAAACAATCATTTTAAAAAATTGGAATTCTTTTTGTAAAAACAGAAAAAAATAATTTCGTTGTTTAACAAAATATTTTCGTTTTTTACAAAGTGAAACAATTATTTTTAACAAAATATTTTTTCCATTTTTTTAGTTTTTTTTAAAAATCAGTTTAAAAACTGGATTTTTTTGTAAAAATAGAAAAATATTAACATAATATTTTTGTTTTTTTAAACTATATTTGAAAATAGAGGGGTATATTTGCCACATGTCATTGTTCCATTGGTGTGTGAATTACACTCTCTTCAGTTTGGCACCTCATCAGCGTTTTGTGTTTAAGTGACACATGAGACCATGAGTTAGAGTGTCAAAATAGAACAGGTCTAAGTTGGGGTGCCAAAATAAAAAGTTGGGCCAACTTAAAGGGGCTGCTTAGGGGTTTGGCCTTTATAGATTGATACTCCCAGCGTCTCAAATATGTGCGTGATTTTTAAAAATAATTGTCTTAAATTATTTATCATTTTAGAAGTTCAAGATAAATAAAATTATATTTTTCTATTTTACCCTTAATAATAATTGTTCTTGAAGATAAAAATAGCACAGAAATAAAATAAATATTCAACAAAGAAAGAGTGTATCTTAAGATATAAATAAGGTAAAATAGTCCAATACCTCTCCTAATTAATGTTTTTAAGGGATGTGTAAAAGAAAAACACGAAAGATAATTTGAGACAGAGGACATACTATTTAAATTACTACTTCCTCCGGTTCAAAATAAGTGATTTTTTGGTTTTTTTTTTCTTGTCGTCCAAAATAAGTGATTTTTCCATATTTCAAGAATGAATTGATTATTTTTTTCCTACATTATCTTTGGAGTAATAGTGTTGGAATATGTGTTAGGAGTATTTATGTGAGATAGTAATGTTAATCTAGTCAATTCGATTGCTAATTATGTTAAAAGGTGAATTTCTTAATATGTGTGAAAACATCCAAAAGATCACTTATTTTGGACCGGAGGAAGTAGTGATTACACTGGTCTGAGGACCGAATGGCTTTCAATTATTATATTACAGATACTAGACTCGTTTGTCTAAGATAATTGGATTAATTTTATATATATTGAATAAGCTGAGATAATAAGGAAAAATTCGAGAGGTTAAGACCTATATTAAGAAAATAGAAAAGGGCAAAATATACTCTTGTACTATTGAAAACGGTTTGAATATACTTTTCGTTATACTATTTGGCTATTTCAAATTCTATCGTTATACTATATGCACCAAATTAAATTGTTTCATTTGATTTTTTCTAACCTGTTTCACTTTAAAAAAAATACTACCCGACCCAAAAGTGGGGTGGACTATGTTGCCAGGGTACTGATGTATCTTGTCACGATCCGGATTTACCACCATCGGGAGTCGTGATGGCGCCTACTGTCGAACCTAGGCAATCCAATCTTTATAATCATTTTCACAATTTATATCTAAAACATTTTAATACTAAAATAATTAATTAAAGCATGAGGAAGACTTTTAATAACAATAATAATAAAACAAGATACGGAAACCGACAATCTGTCTCTACCCAGTATCTGGTGTCACTGCTCACGGACAACTAAAGAATACTAAAATAATAGCCTGAAAGAAAATACAACTGGAGTCTGTTTGATACAAATATAACAAACTAGAAAAGATAGATGAGACTCGGGGCCCGCGAACGCCAGCGAACTACCTCGGAGCCTCTGGACTAAAGGATCACTCCCGGTCTAAAGCTGCGGTCCGTAAAATGGGTCTTGACCTGTGCACAAAAAGGCACAGAAGCGTAGTATCAGCACAACCGACCCCATGTGGTGGTAAGTGTCCGGCCTAACCTCGGCGAGGTAGTGGCGAGGCTAACCGGACCTACCATAAACAACCTGTACAGATATATATACGATAACAGAAAAGGAAAAATCAGAATTTAAACAACAAGGGAAGAGGACATGGTGAGGGAAATAGCAGTTCAAATATAACTTGTACAATTAAAAGATGGAACTGAAATAGATAACTTTTAAACAAGAGATAACCAATGAATCAACAACTAAGAAAGGAACACGGGATAAGGAACACCAAAAATATAAGCCAATCAAACACCGTTGCACGACATCACTCATCGTGCTTTTACTCTCGTTCTCACACAATCAATAGCACCACGCCATTTCGTGGAGAAAATCAATAAATACCACTCAATCTTGTGGAGGAAATCAATATGTACCACTCCATCTTGTGGAGGAAATCACCACTCCATCTTGTGGAGGAAGTCAACGGCTGCACAGCATCACCCTTTATGCCTCTACTCTCATTCCTTACCAACATAGTCAAATATAATGCACGGTATCACCCATCGTGCTTTACGCTCACCTCTCCCCAAACAATGATAATAAATTGGGGAAAGGGAGTAAACAACAAGATTAACCATACCGGGCAAGGGAAACAATTTAACAATGAGTCCCGGCAAGGGAAACAATTAACAACAAGTCCCGGCAAGGGAAACAATTAACAACAAGTCCCGGCAAGGGAAACATTTATCAACAACTCAGCTTTAGTTCATTTACTTCTCATCTTTCATTTCATAGCTCTCATAACAAGAGTTTATCTCAATTATTCACTTCTTTCACACTTTTTAATAATAAAAAGGATAACACGGTCATGCTTGACTCGGGCGCATAGGTAACCGTCACCATACCTATACACTGACTCTATATAGCACATAACAATTAACAACCTAATCCTATTCCCTCAAGCCAAAGTTAGATCAAATACTTACCTCGAAGACTTCCAACTCAACTCACGCCTCTAGAATAGCTTTACCCCTCGAATTCGCTTCAAAACCGGTTGAATCTAACCACATTTTACTCAAATGTATCAACAAATGCTAGTTAAATCTATTTGGATGCATAAGAATGAAATTCCCAAAGTTTTACTCAAAACGTCCCAAAATTCCCCCGGGCCCAGGTGGTCAAAACTCGAGGTTCGAACCAAAATCGGGTTACCCATTTTCCCATGAGCTCATATCTATAACTAGAATGGAAATCGGACCTCAAATCGATGTCCAAAAGCTTAAATTATAGAAAACCTAAGTTCTACCCCAAATCCCAAATTCCCATTTTTGAAAATCTTTGTTTGAAGTTGAGACTATGTTAAAAGATGTTAAAGAGTAGAAAATTTAAGTTAGAAATCACTTACCAATCGTTTTGGAGAAGAAACGTTGTTTAGAAAATCGCCTCTTAGGTTTTGGGTTTGTGAAAAGTGGAAAAATGGTTGAAATTTCGGATTTATAGGACTTTCTGGGGCATTGGCGCAAACCGCACAGAAATGGTATGCGGCCGCGCTGGTTACCCTGGAATCCCTGGCCTCAGACACAGCCACGCACACCGCATAGAAATGGTCGCGGCCACGCAGCTCCACGCGGTCCGCATAGAAATGACCGCGGCCGCGCGGCACCACACCGACCACATAGGAAAGGATCGCGGCCGTGCAGCTCCACGCATACCGCACAGGAAGGGATGCGGCCGAGTGGCCCCCAGGCGGACCGCATGGAAATGGTATGCGGCCGCACTTGTGCCTGCAACCCTGAACCTGATATTTTTCCTAAGTTTAAACTACCCCGGACCACCTCCAAAACACCCGAGCCCTTGGGGCTCCAAATCAAACATGTACACTAACTCGAAAACATTATACGAACATTACTCGTGCGATCAAATCGCCAAAATAGCACCATTTACATAGAATTAAGCCTCAAAATCATAATTTCGCTCTTTAACACTTGAAACTCAAAGTTTCCATTTTCAAGTACGAAATACGTCAAACAACGTCCGATTCAAATGAAACTTCACAGATAGTGCTTAACAATTATTTAAGACTTGTAGCAGGCGTCGGATCCAAAATACGAGCCCGATACCATTACCTTTTGCTCATTTTTCTAATTCTTTTCCTTAAACATTAACAGGAACCAATTAAACTGAAAAATTATTTTTTTCTTTGACTTGGGACCTCGTATTCCGATTCTGGGAATACGCCCGGGTCCCAAATTTAATTATGGACCCTCTAGGACCGTCACATCACGGGTCCGATTCCGTTTACCCAAAACAATGACCAAAGTCAACCATAGCAATATCAGTATCAATATTCATAGTTTATAACACGAAGTTTCAAATATTTTCACATCAAAAATTTTCGACTTCGCGCCCGGATTGCGCACGCAAATTGAGGCAACCCAATAAGAGGTTTTCAAGGCCTCAGAAACACAAGAAAAGGGAGAATTACAGTGATGACCCTCTGGGTCGTCGCATCCTCCACCTCTAAAACAACCGTTCGTCCTCGAACGGGCAGAAGAAAGAAGTACCTGAGTCGGGGAATAGATGGGGATAACGGCTCCGCATATCAGACTCGGACTTACAGGTCGATGCCTCAGGAGGCTGACCTCTCCACTAAACACGCACTGAAGGAAAACTCCGCGACCTCAACTATCGAACCTGCAGGTCTAAAATAGCCATCGGCTCCTCCTCATATGACAAATCCTTGTCCAATTGGACAATACTTAAATCTAACACGTGGGTGAGATCACAATGATACTTCTGAAGCATGGATACATGAAAAATCGGATGCACAACTAACAAGCTAGGCGGCAATGCAAGCCTATAAGCCACCTTCCCCACACTGTCAAGAATCTCAATAGGGCCAATATATCTAGGGCTAAGCTTGCCCTTCTTCCCAAACTTCATCATGCCCTTCATAGGCGACACACAGAGCTATGCTCGCTCACCAACCATGAAAGAAACATCCTTGACCTTACGGTCTGCAACACTCTTCTGCCTAGACTGAGCTGACCGAAGTTTATCCTGAATGATCTTGACCTTATCCAAGGCCTCATGTACTAACTCCGTACCCAATAACCGAGCCTCTCCCAGCTCAAACCATTCGTCTGGAGACCGACACCGCCTACCATACAACGCCTCATATGGAGCCATCTAAATACTGGACTAGTAGCTGCTATTGTAGGCAAACTCCGCTAACGGCAATAACTGGTCCCACGAGCCTCCAAAATCAATAATGCAGGCTCGGAGCATATCCTCAAGAATCTGAATGGTCCTCTCGGACTAACCGTCCATCTGGGGGTGAAATGTTGTACTCAAATGGACCTGGGTACCCAACTCATGTTGCGCCGTCCTCCAAAAATGCGAAGTAAACTGCGGACCCCGTTCCGAAATAATAGATGGGCACCCCCATGAAGGCGAACGATCTCTCTTATATAAATCTCAGCATACCTCTCGGATGAATAGGTGGTGGAAACTGGGATGAAATGCGCTGACTTAGTCAGTATATCAACAATAACCCATATAGCATTAAACTTTTTCCGAGTCATCGGAAGGCCGATAACAAAATCCATAGTGATCATCTCCCACTTCTACTCGGGAAGCTCAATCCTCTGAAATAACCTACCAGGCCTCTGATGCTCGCACTTAACCTGCTGACAATTTAGACAACGAGCCACATACGCAACAATGTCTTTCTTCATTCTACGCCACCAATAATGTTGTCACAAATCCTGATACATCTTCGTGCCCAGATGAATAGAATACCGAGAGTTGTGGGCCTCCGCTAAGATTAACTCTCGAATACCATTAACATTGGGCACACAAACTCGCCCCTGCAACCTTAATATGCCATCATCTCCCAAAATCATGTCCTTGGCACCTCCCCTCTGCACCGTGTCTCTCAGGACACATAAATGGCGATCATCAAACCTGCTCCCGGATACGATCCATCAATGACGAACGAGCAACCGTGCAAGCTAACACTCTGCTGGGCTCAGAAATATCCAATCTCAGTAATCTATTGGCCAAGGCCTGAACATCCAAGGCAAGCGGTCTCTGGCTGACCGGAATGTATGCAAAACTACCCATGCTGGCGGACTTTCTATTCAATGCATCGACAACCACATTGGCCTTCCCTGGGTGGTATAAAATAGAAACATCATAATATTTCAACAACTCCAACCACCTCTGTTGTCTAAAATTCAACTCTTTCTGCCTGAACAAGTACTAAAAGCTCTTGTGATCTGTGTACACCTTACACGTCACACCATACAAATAATGCCTCCAGATCTTCAAGGCATAAACAATAGCTGCCAACTCGAAGTCACGAACTGGATAATTCTTCTCGTGGATCTTCAATTGCCTCGAAACATATGCTATGACCTTGTCGTTCTGCATCAACACTGCACCAAGTTCGATGCGGGAAGCATCACAATATACAGTATAAGTCCCAGATCCCGTGGGCAAAAGCAATACCGGTGACGTAGTCAGGGATTTCTTGAGCTTCTGAAAGCTCACCTTGCACTCATCTGACCACCTGAACTGGGCACCCTCTGAGTCAATCTAGTCATCGGGGCTGCGATGGATGAAAACCCCTCCACAAAATGCCTGTAGTAACCAGCGAACCCCAAGAAGCTCCGAATATCTGTAGCTGAAACTGGTCGAGGCCAATTCTTGACCACCTCTATTTTCTTCGGGTCCATCTGAATACCCTCTATTGATACGACATGACCCAAAAATTCTATTGATCTCAACCAAAACTCGCACTTTGAAAACTTGGCGTACAACTGACTATCCTTCAAAGTCTTAAGAATCCCTCTGAGGTGCTGCTCATGCTCCTCATGACTGCAGGAGTATACCAAGATACCATCAATGAATACAATCACAAATATATCCAAGTAAGGCCTGAACGGTTCATCAACTCCATGAATACTGCCGGGGCATTGGTCAATCCAAACGGTATGACCAAAAACTCATAATGCCCATAACGAGTACGAAAATGTGTCTTAGGGACATCAGATGCCCTAATCCTCAACTGATGATAACAAGACCTCAAATCTATCTTCGAGAACACCTTAGCACCCTGAAGCTGGTCATATAAGTTGTCAATCCTCGGTAGTGGATACTTTTTCTTTATTGTCACCTTGTTCAATTGCCGATAATCAAT
The DNA here is from genome assembly GCA_034376525.1 of Nicotiana benthamiana. Classification (NCBI taxonomy): domain Eukaryota; kingdom Viridiplantae; phylum Streptophyta; class Magnoliopsida; order Solanales; family Solanaceae; genus Nicotiana; species Nicotiana benthamiana. Next base: position 49,620,028 of record CM067341.1, on the reverse strand, counting down.
GCATATCCTCATCGGTCCGTCCTTTTTTTTCACAAACAACACTGGCGCACCCCAAGGTGATACACTGGGTCTAATGAAACCCTTATCAAGCAAGTCCTGAAGTTGTTCTTTCAACTCTTTCAACTGTGGTGGGGCCATGTGATACGGCAGAATAGAAATAGGCTGAGTGCCAGGAGCTAAATCATTACAGAAGTCAATATCCCTGTCGGGCGACATACCCGGCAGGTATGAAGGAAAAGCCTCGAGGAACTCCCGAACAATAGGAACAGAGTAGATACATGGAACCTCTGCGCTGGAGTCGCGAACATACGCCAAATATGCTAAGCACCCCTTCTCGACCATGGGTCGAGCCTTGACATATGAAATAACACTACGGGTGGCATGACCTGGGGTCCCTCTCCACTCAAGCCGGGGCAAGTCTGGCAAGGCCAAAATCACGGTCTTGGCGTGACAATCCAAGATAGCATGATACGGGGACAACCAGTCCATCCCTAATATAATATCAAAGTCCACCATGTCTAGAAGCAATAAATCGACATGGGTATCAAGACCCTCAAATACCACTACACAAGAGCGATGCACTCGGTCGACCACTATAGAATCACCAACCGGTGTGGATACATATACATAAATACCCAAAGCCTCACTAGGCATGATCAAATAGGGTACAAAATAGGATGACACATAAGAATAAGTAGATCCCGGATAAAATAATACTGAGCACCCCTATCATAGACCAGAATGGTACCTGTAATCACAACATAAAAAGACTCGGCCTCCGGCCTAGCTGGCAATGCATAACAACAGGGCTGGCCCCCATCTCCCTGAACTGTGACTCTAGGATGATCTGCTGCAGGCTGACCCCTACCCCTGGCTGTCCGGGCTCCACCTCTACGGTCTCTCCCTCCACCTCTATGATCCCTACCCCTCCTCTAACTGGCTGGGTGGCCTGTGGATCAATTGCTACCTGAATCGCAGGACGAGGACCCAGCTGCTGAGAACTACTCGAGGCTCGAGGGCAATACTTGAAAATATGACCTTGGTCACCACAACCATAACATGCCTCGGCTGCTGAGACTGCTGGCCCTGTCGACCTGTATGTCCTCCCCTGACGCTCTGAAGTGGCGTCGCACTGATGGGGGCTGATGGTGAGCTGAAGAGTTTCTGGCCAGAATACTGCTGATGAATACCACTGCCTGGGGTACCATGAGACACCTGAAGTGCCGACTGGAAAGTTCTCGGGGGATGGTCTCTGTCATAGGAACCTCTACCTCCAGATGGGTACCACTATACCTACCAGAATGTCTAGGCCTCTTTTAAGAACGCTGACTACCTCATCGAGCTAATGCCATCTCCACTCGGCGGGCCGCATTGGCCGCCTCCTAAAAAGCAATATCACTGCCAACCCCCACTACCATATGTAGGCGAATGCGCTGAATCAATCCGCCAATGAACCTCTGGACCCTCTCCCGATCAGTAGGGAGTATCACTACTGCATGGCGTGCCATGTCAACAAACCTGGTCTCATACTGTGTAACTGTCATAGAACCCTGATGAAGATGCTCAAACTGTCTGCGAAGTGCCTCCTGCTGAGTAACAGGGAGAAACTTCTCCAAAAATAACTCTGCAAATTGATCCTATGTCAAAGCTGGGGACCCTGCTGGTCAAGACAGACAATAATCTCTCCACCAAGTCTTGGCAGAACTCACAAGTCTGAAAGTGCAAAAATTGACCCCATTGGCCTCCACTATCCCCATAGTTCTAAGGATCTCTTGACAACTAAACAGAAAATCCTGGGGATCCTCCGATGAAGCACCGCTGAAAGTGGTAGTGAAAATCTTGGAGAACCAATCAAGTCTCCACAAAGCATCCAAAGACATGGCCGGCCCATCTCCGTCCCGAGCTGTAATACCTGCCTGAGTCGCCACTGCGGGCTAAACCAATGGAACATGAGTCTGGGGAGCTACCTGCTCCGGAGTACATGTAGCAGGAGTCTGAACCCCTCCTCCATCCTGAGAAGGGGCTGGTGCTACTGGCAGCAATCGCGCTCTAGCAACACTGTCCATAAAGCCTGTTATGCGGACAAGAGCATCCTGAAGATCCGAAGAAAACATCACTCCTCCTGGGACCTAGGTGGGCCCACTGGAGCTGGGGGAGCTGGAACCTCCTTATAGAAGTCAATATGAGGCTCCACCTCTGGAACTGCTGCCTGGGGCTGAGCTCTGCCCCTGCCACAGCCTCTGGCACGGCCTCGGCCCATGCCCCTCGCGGGACCTGCTGCTGAGGGCTCGGGCTGCTGTGCGGAAGAAGAAGATGCACGTGTTCTCGCCATATGCGAAAGAATAGAGTAGAACGACAATCAATACTTGAGAAACAGAATCGCATGACAAGAATGAACAAGGTGAAACTTTCCTAACTCAGTAGCCTCTAGGGGATAAATACAGACGTCTCTGTACCGATCCCTCTGACTCTATCGGGCTTTTCCGTGCGTTGTAAGACCCAAGTAATCTAGTGCTCTGATACCAACTTGTCACGAACCGGATTTACCTACCATCGGAAGTCGTGATGGCGCCTACTCTCGAAGCTAGGCAAGCCAACCTTTATAATCATTTTCACAATTTATATCTAAAACACTTAAATACTAGAATAATTAATTAAATCATGCGAAAGACTTTTAATAACAATAATAATAAAACAAGATGCGGAAACCAACAACCTGTCTCTACCTAGTATCTGGTGTCACTGCTCACAGACAATTAAAGAATACTAAAATAATAGCCTGAAAGAAAATACAATTGGAGTCTGTTTGATACAAATATAACAAACTAGAAAAGATAGAGGAGACTCGGGGCCTGCGAACGCCAGCGAACTACCTCGGAGCCTCTGGACTGAAAGATCACTCCCGGTCTAAAGCTGTAGTCCGTAAACTGGGTCCTGACCTATGCACAAACAGGCACAGAAGCGTAGTATCAGCACAACCGACCCCATGTGCTGGTAAGTATCCGGCCTAACCTCGGTGAGGTAGTGACGAGGCTAACCGGAAAAAATAGAATTTAAACAACAAAAAGGGAAGGGGACATGTTGGGGGGAAATAGCAGTTCAAATATAACTTCTACAATTAAGAGATGCAACTGAAATATATAACTTTTAAATAAGAGATAACCAATGAATCAACAACTAAGAAAGGAACACAGGATAAGGAACACTACAAAGATAAGCCAATCAAACAACGTTGCACTACATCACCCATCGTGCTTTTATTCTCGTCCTCACCCTATCAATAGCACCACTCCGTCTCGTGGAGGAAATCAATAAATACCACTCCATCTTGTGGAGGAAATCAATATATACCACTCCATCTTGTGGAGGAAATCACCACTCCATCTTGTGGAGGAAATCAATGGTTGCACGGCATCACCCTTCGTGACTCTACTCTCATTCCTTACCAACATAGTCAAATATAATGCACGGTATCACCCATCGTGCTTTACGCTCACCTCTCCCAAACAATGATAAAAAATGGGGAAAATGAGTAAACAACAAACCATCCCGACAAGGGAAACAATTTAACAAAGAGTCCCGGCAATGGAAACAATTAACAACAAGTCCAGGCAAGGGAAACAACTAACAACAAGTCCCTGCAAGGGAAACATTTATCAACAACTCAGCTTTAGTTCATTTACTTCTCATCTTTCATTTCATAGCTCTCATAACAAGAATTTATTTCAATTATTCACTTCTTTCGCACTTTCTAATAACAAAAAGGATAACACTGTCATGCTTGACTCGAGCGCATAGTTAACTGTCACCATACTTATACACCGACTCCACATAGTACATAATAATTAACAACCTAATCATATTCCCTCAAGCCAAAGTTAGATCAAACACTTACCTCGAAGGCTTCCAACTCAACTCACGCCTCTAGAATAGCTTTACCGCTCGAATTCGCTTCAAAACCGATTGAATCTAACCATAATTTACTCAAATGTATTAACAAATGATAGTTAAATCAATTTGGATGCATAAGAATGAGATTTCCAAAGTTTTACTCAAACATTTGCAAAATGCGCCTGGGCCACGTGGTCAAAACTCGAGGTTCGAACCAAAACCGGGTTACCCATTTTCCCATGAGCTCATATCTATAACTAGAATGGAAACCGAACCTCAAATCGAGGTCCAAAAGCTCAAATTATAGAAAACCTAAGTTTTACCCAAAATTCCACATTTTCATATTTGAAAATCTTTGTTTGAAGTTGAAATTATGTTAAAAGATGTTAAAGAGTAGAAAAATTAAGTTAGAAATCACTTACCAATCATTCTGGAGAAGAAAAGTTATTCAGAAAATCGCCTCTTAGGTTTTGGGTTTATGAACAGTGGAAAAATGGCTCAAATTTTGGATTTATAGGCCTTTGTGGGGCCCTGGCGCGGACCGCACAGAAATGGCATGCGGCCGCACTGGTTACCCTGGAATCCCTAGCCTCAGACACAGCCACGCGAACCGCGCAGAAATGGTCGCGGCCGCTCAGCTCCACGCGGACCGCATAGTAATGACCGCGGCCGCGCGACACCACGCGGCACCACACGGACCGCATAGGAAAGGATCGCGGCCGCGCAGCACCATGCGGACCGCACAAAAAGTTATGCGGTCGCGTGGCCCCAGGCGGACCGCATGGAAATGGTATGCGGCCGCACTGGTGCCTGCAACCCTAAACCTGATATTTTCCCTAAGTTTAAACCACCCCGGACCACCTCCAAAACACACCCGAGCCATCGGTGCTCCAAACCAAACATGTACACTGACTCGAAAACGTTATACGAACATTGCTCGTGCGATCAAATCGCCAAAATAGCACCATTTACATAGAATTAAGCCTCAAAATCATAATTTTGCTCTTTAACACTTGAAACTCAAAGTTTCCATTTTCAAGTACGAAACACGTCAAACGACGTCCGATTCAAATGAAACTTCACAGATAGTGCTTAACAATTATTTAAGACTTGTACCAGGCGTCAGAACGAAAATACGAGCCTGATACCATTATCTTTTGCTCATTTTTCTAATTTATTTTCCATAAACATTAATAGGAACCAATTAAACTGAAATTATTTTTTTCTCGGGCCTGGTATCTCGGATTCCGATTCCGGGAATATGTCAGGATCCCAAATTTAATTACGGACCTTCTAGGACCGTCACATCACGGATCCGGGTCCATTTACCAAAAAATGTTGACCAAAGTCAACCATAGCAATATTGGTATCAAAATTCATAGTTTTACACGGAGTTCAAATATTTTCACATAAAAATTTTCCGACTTTGTGTCCGAACATCACACGCAAATCAAGGCTACCCAATAAAAAATTTTCAAGACCTCAGAAACACAAGAAATGGGAGAGGGTCATCACATATCTCTTGTTAGAAATTTCATCTCACTGACATGAAAACTTTGGTGAAATAGGTCGACAGAGCATATGTTTCGTTGATTCGGAGTTCCAAATTTTCTTTGCTTAATTACGATATTACATAGGCCAGAACTAGCCAGATGGATTGAGGTATATGTGACTAATACTGTTATATATCGACTACTATTCATATACCAATATTCACTTCTCAGATAAATGTATCGTGGAAGGTTCATTATAACCGACTATATGGCTTGATATTAAATTAATTTTGTTTGGTTGGGGAAGGGGAGTAAAGTCAACCTCACATGATATTTATAATAAACCAATGAATGCAAGACACATAATTATTCATATGTAGAAGATTGACATTTTATAATTAAATTACTTTGTTTAATGTAAACACCAAATGCAAGTAGCCAGTCTCTACTTAATATAAAAGTTGTTCGTCTGTTACATTTTCGTGTCTAATTGTGCCTTGAGATCACTTTGGTAGGAATAGTAGGGGTGTCAAATGGACGGATTGGATTAATTTTGAGCGGATCAAAACGGGTTGAGTTAATAATTGGGCGAGTCAAATGACCTGCCCAGGTTCATAAGTTATTTGCGTTAAGATGAGTTGGATCAAGATAGACTAAAACTTGGATCATAGCCCAACCCACTCAACTCTTATCAAGCTTTACTTAATATGTATTATTTTCTTATAAATTGTATAATTACTAAATAAGATTTTTTTGTGTTATAGTGACATATAACATTCAAACAAAATAAAATTATTTTTAAGATATTTTGGTAAAGTTACTGGTAGATTAATTTGGACTAAAAATCAACCCAATTTTAAATGGATTGAGATGGATTGAATCAAAATGGACGAAGATCAACAAATGAACGGATCAACCAATGGTGATAATCTGATAATTACAAGTAACTGCGCCTAAGTATGAAATGTGTCGTGGTGTTCTATAGATTTGTGCATTAATAGGAGTAATAGCCTTGGTTTAGCATAGATATAACTTTAATGCATGTAATTCTGCTTGCAGCTGCTTAATAAAATGGGATTTATTTTGTATCTATTGACGCTGTAATCTTTAATTATTTTAGGGAAAAAGGCTAAAATTGTATCCTTGCTATTAAAAATTATCCACATTAATACTTTGTTTTATTTTTCGACTAAAATAATACTTACCGTCATTAAAGTAGGAGAAATAGTACCCAAATCTAACGGATCTTCTACGTGGCAACCGGATTTCTTAAAATAATGTGCCAACTAGTTAATAAATTTTCATCTAGACTTTATAACCCGCCCACATAATAACTCGCCCCATTTTATTATTACTCCACCTAAAAATTAATCCAACCCGGTCAAAACCTTTCACCTTCCTTTCCAAAAAAATCTCTCACCTTCTCTCTTCACGGTAAAAGTTGTCTTCATCGTTGATGCATATGAAGGTACCTATTTCCTTGTTAAATTTAGTAAAGCCTCATTTCTTTGTTCTGTTTTTGGTATGGACGGAAGCATATCGTTGCATTTAGTTTGATTTTTTGTTTCTTTGACTAGGGTTTTGACTGCTTTATATATAAATGTATTTTCGAGTTTGGAGGTGTGTCTGATTTTGTTTGTTTTTGTTTGCATGTTGTCTGTTCATACTCGATTTAACCATGGATCTTATTTTCGTTTTGTTCTCTTTTTCCCGTGGTGGTTTAAGGTTTGTATTTTGTATTCGAATAATCCCTATCTGGTATTTTTTAATTCTGGTTTAAGGTTTCAATTTCTGTTGTCCTACTAAAGGTGGCTAACGGGCCGGGTTGGATCGATACCGGACCGGCCCAGACCAGTTTAAACCGGGACCGGACCAGCCCGGTTCATAGGGGGTCGGGTGGGCTGGGTTCGTTGGGGGAGGGGGGTTGTTCCGTTTATTTCAAATTAACGGGTAACCGGACCGGTTAGGCCCGGTCCGGATGAACAATATTCTTACCGGTTAAACCGGCCCGGTACTAACGGCTAAAATTTTTTTTAAAAAAAATTCTATCACTGTGGGGCCCTCAGACCGTTATCAACGGTCAGAAAGATGACTGATCTGTTAGCCAACGGATATTTTGCAGAAAAAAATCCTTTTTTATATTTTTAATCCTTTTTTATTTTACAAAAATAACCTTTTCTAAAACTATAAATACCCCCATTCTCTTCTTCATTTCTCACTCAAATCTCAATTTCTCTTATTTTCTTATTCTCCAATATTCAAGACTTGAAGTCTTCAATTCATCCTTTCATCTTCTAATTTTATTTGACTCTCTTTTCTTGAATTTACTTTATCGGAATATGTCATTCGGAATTTGAAGTTTGAAGTTCAAAATTAAAATACTTGCTTGACGTTTGTTTGTGGTAACACCGGAACTGCGTGATCAAGTGCTCAATTTATTATCGAATTCGGTGCACTCCCTCCAACTCTTTCTCTTATTTAATATTTTAATTGCATATTTAATATTAGCTTACACTTTAATTTTTACAATATGTTTAGTGCTGCTAAAAGAGCGTGTAGAAAAGTTACTGGTAGTGGTGGAAATAAAAAAAGAGGTAGTCCTGGAGCTTCTGGTAGTAATAGTAATGACCCAATAACACATGTTTCTTAATCATCGCCTAATGATAATGTAGTTATAAATTATGAACAATTAAAAGAATATTTTAGAATAGAAGATAATGAAATAGGAATAGAAGATGAGATATCACCTACACCTACTAGTAGTGGAGTTGGTAGTATTGGAGTTGGAGTTGCTAGTGCTAGAAGGGGTGGTGGTCATGGCACCACTTCTGGTAGACGACATGTGGCTCCGACTTCTACTCGTAGTAGTTAAATGCAAAATTTTAACGATACTTTTAAACATTTGACTGGAGAAGATTTAGGTGGGACTGGGACGCTTAGTAGACATATGAGAACTGACCATCCCATAGAATGGGGCACTTATAGGGATGCAAATCAAATAACTATTAACCCTACTACTGGAGGTCTAGTAAAATATGATAAAATGAGATTGCTTTGGGTTGTCTACCTTTTCCTTTTGCTTCTTCATCATATCTTATTATGTATTTTCAAAGGATTGACAATCCTCTATTTAAAGGTATCCCTATATGTACTTGTAGAATAGATATCTTTAGACTTCACAAACAATATTAAACAGTATGTATAACTTCTGATATTGGTCACGCTGTTAATGGAAATGATTATTTGACAATTACATGTCATTGGATAGATGATAGTACATGTATGCAAAAACGTATTATCCCTTTAAATATGATGAAGATTAGAGTCATACTGCTGCGTTTATAAGTAGTACTATTGTTGTAGTTGTTGAATTTTATAATCTAATTAAAAAGTATTGTATATGTCTTTTAATAACGCTTCTAACAATTATTCCGCAATCTTAATTTTAAAAATGCATTTGCAACCACCTCTTGATGATATTTTTCATGTTAGGTGTGCATGTCATGTTTATAATTTAATTGTTAAAAGGCCATGATTTATTTTCAATTGAGATTACTCATGTTAGAAGAGCAGTTGGTATTATTTATGAAAATAATAGACAATCTAGAATAAAAGTATTTAAGACTAAGTATATCCAGTATAACCTTAAACCTAGATTCATGCGAGACGAAATTGTTACTAGATGGAATTATACATACATATTTTTAAAATGTTGCTACAAATATAGATTCCCAATAACTGAAGTTGCTAATGCACATTGTACTGATCCAAGGCGTATGTTAACAAGTGATACTTGGGAGGTCATTAATGATGTTGTTAAATTTTTACATATATTTTATATAGCTACTGTTGAGTTTTCTGGAGCATATTACCCCACTGTTACTATGGCTTTAGTACATATAGCTGAAATTTCTTTTCTACCATCTGAATTTAAGCAAAACTCAAAAAATATTTCTTTCCAATTCCTCCGATTTACTTAATTGGTGCAGTTTTAAACCCTTCTATTAAAATGTCTTATTGTCACCAATTAATGAATGCTTTATATACTTATATGGAGATTGGAGAAACTGAAACCCCAAATTTATATGTTTCTATGAAGGTAAATGAATATTTATAATAACTATATAATTATTATGCAAATGAATATGATAATGTTGCTCGTGCTTCTGGCAATGATAATCCCACTATGCAATGTAGCACTTCTACTATTGTGGATGATGAAGAAGGCCTTGATAGTTTTAATAGTTTTTTAACACTCAAACCAATAGCGGGAATATTGATGAACCTCAATTGTACTTGCAGAAGCAAAAGGAACCTCGCACAAAGGAATTTTCACCACTGGGATGGTGTCATGAAAATGGAAATCAATTTCATGTTCTTTTCGAAATGGCTCGGGACGTGCTGAATGTGCCAATTTCTACTGTTGCATCGGAGAGTGCATTTATCCAAGCAAGACAACAACTTGGAGACACCCGCCACTCATTGGGAAGCAATCTCTTTGGAAGTTTTGGTATGTTTCATAGATTGGATTAGATCGAAACAAAGAAATCAAGGAAAGGAAGATGTTGATAGCCCAGAAGATGAGGAACTTGGAGATATATTAACACATGGAAACCCATCTAAATTTAACACGCCAGAAGAAGATCAATCAGTTCACATTGATTGTGATGAACTTGCTAGGGCGATGCAAAATATTTGAAATTACTACTTTACTAGTTTACTTGTTAGAAAAATATAAACATTTCATTTTGTAAGTTTGAAAGTTGAAACTTGAAATTAAGAAATAAAGTAGCACTTACAATAAGTGCAATTTTTTCCCATCTTACTTGTATTCTTTTTATTAATACAAAGTATTAATATAACTTACAATAGTTATACAAAATTTCACAAAAAAGTAAAAATACACTAAACCCTGCCCGGCTCGGCCTCCTTAACCCGTAATCCTTATGGTTCAATTTTTACCCGGATTAACCCATCCCGCTAAATCCGTTACTGTACCAACCCGAAACTGGCCTGGCCTGAAACCCGAACGGGTAAAAGAAATGGACCCGGCCCGGCCCACCCGTTTAACAGATTTAGGTACTACATATAAGGTATTTGACAGAAAAGGGGTCCCTTTTTGTTGGATATGTTTCTTTGATGATCTTATTTTGAGTGTTTGATCCCCTATTTATTATACAATTGCGTCGTATTGGATTGTGTCTCCCTTATGGTAGTTATTTATGGTAGTTACTGTCTGATATTATTGCATGCTATTTTATTTATGGTTCTTATGTTTAGATAATTATTTACGCTATTTCTGTTGGAGTTACTAATGCTCCTTTGTTTTTTCTCCTTTCCTTCACTGAGCCGAGGGTAGATTGGAAATAGCCTATCTACCCTTTCGGGTAGGGGTAAGGCCCGTTTACATATTACCCTCCCCAGACCCCACTTTGTGGGACTATACTGGGTAGTTGTTGTTATTGTTGTTGTTATACTTAGTCCCACATCATCCCTTTGTTTATTCTAGTTATGTCTTCATGTGTGGCAGCCCACTATTTTCTTTATTTATTTATGTATATTTGTATTCACTTTATGCCTTTGTTCTATGGTCCACTTTGTCAGCATATTATATAGGTTGTAATGTTACTTTTTTGTAACTTTTTTCCTTTCTTATTCTGCAGCTTATCCAATAGTGTTATTGGATCTAATATTTCATTATGGTGGTGATTGGATACATAATCCACAAGTCTTATACTCAAGGAAGCTTGTGCACACTATTAAAGGTTTTAACTCTGACCAACTGATTTATAACTATTTAGTAAATGAATTTACTTCTAAGTTGGGGTTTATTGGAGTTCAACAAGTAATTGTGAATGCGCCTAGTGGTAGATATTATGAAATAGAAAGGGATGAAGGTGTTAAGACTCTACTGTCTTTTGTTAGTGACCAGTTTAACGTTATTGACTTTTTTGTTGTAGATGAGTGTGGGTTAAGTATTAATGTTCATAATATAGTCCAACACATTGAGTCAAACATAATAGAACCTGATGCTGCTACTGACTGTAGTTCAGATGACAGTGAAGAATATGTCAGTCAGTCTTCTGATTCTTTAGATAATTATGACAGTGAATCTGATTCATTAGAACTACTGCATACATAAAAAGAGAGGAAGATATCTGATAAATTGATTGAGTATAAGGAGTTACACAAGTCCATGGCATTCAAAGACATTTTAGAATCTAGAAAATACATGAACATGTATTCACTTGTTAGTGGTTATGGGTTAGAACAACTTAAGAGTTGCCCCCAAAAGCTCAGGTACATATGTTTAGATGAAGACATCCCTTTGTCTATTATATCTCTAAAGACTCTAAAGGTCCTGGTGTTAAATTCAAGACATTAAAGAAAGAACATAAGTGTAATACTGCATATGATAACCATAGGATGAATGCTAAAATCATAGCTGCTTACTTTAAGAGCAGGCTTAAAGATGATCTTAAGATAAAAATTAAGGAGATGATGGCAAGTGTAAAAGCTGCATTTAACATCAATATTAGTCATCAAAGTGTAAGAGAGCCAAGAGAATGATATTGGAGAAAATGGAGGGTAGTTTTGCAGATGAGTACAACAAGCTTGAGGCTTATGCTAATGAATTAAGGTCTAGTAATCCAGGAACAAATGTGGCGATTAATATTTCAAAGGATGCACTTAGTGAAGGTAAAACATTATTCCTAAGAATGTACATATATTTTCATGCATTGAAAATGGGGTTTAAGAGTGGGTTGAGACCATTCATTGGCTTGGATGGAACCTTTTTGAAAGAGAAATGCAAGGGTCAATTGTTAGTAGTTGTTGCTGAAGACTCTATGAGGCACTTTTATCCCTTAGCTTGGGCAGTTGTTGATAAAGAGACCAAAGTGACATGGAGTTGGTTCTTAAAGCTGCTACAACATTTTTTTTAAGTTTAACAGTTAGCTTTCATTAATATCAAAAAAATTACAATGAAGAGTATATAGTAGTAGTATGGACTAACCACTACTTCCAGTATGAACACCTACAAATACATGAATTTGTAACCTAAAGCTAAGGGTAATGGTTAAGTTGTCGTAGTCCAGCTTGCCAAAGCTTACAGTTTATGCCGCGAATATGAAGAAGCAATGCATCCTCGAGACATAACGGGTTCTCCTCGAATGCTTTTCCTTCAAATCTAATATAGTTTCTGTTTCTCCAAATCAATGCAACAGTGGTTACAAAGGCAGAAGCAGCAACAGCCTTGTGCCACAGTTTACTCCTAGTTTGACAGCATATCCATTGGAGTTCAGCTTCCCAGCTCCCAATTGTTCTGTTATGGCCTATCCAGCAGCACATTCTATGCCACAATCGATTAGTGACTGGGCATTCAAAAAACAAATAAGCAAAATCTTCTTCATGTTGCTTACAAAATACACAATTCATAGACACCTGCACACCAATTTTCTGTAATCTGTCGATAGTAGGCAGTCGATGTTGAGCAGCAAGCCAAGCAGTGAATTTGTGTCGAGGAAGGACATTAGAGATCAACAGCAGATTGTTCCATTCCACCTTAGGAAAGATAGGGAGCATTACATGGTAAAGTTTCTGAATATGGAATTTGCCTAGCCTGCACAACCCATCCAGTCTAAGTGAGGATCACCTTGCAATTGTTGATTATCCAGAATTGGATTTCTGCAGTCCAATATCTTCCTAACAACCCAAGATGCTATCTTGGGAATAGGCATTGTAGCAATGTCATGGTTCTTACCATAATAGTAGTGTATCCATTTGATCCACAAACAATTTTTTTTCCTTGCCAAATCCCAAAGGAGCTTAGTGATAGCTGCCTTATTCCATATATGCATGTCTATGATGTTGAGACCTCCAGCAGTGACTGGTCTACAGACCCTTTCCCAGGCTACCAGAGCTCTTTTAGTAATTGTTGCATTCCCAGTCCACAAATAAGATCTGCAAACAGCTTCAATGATCTTCAGAACCTTCTTTGGCAGGATGAATATTTGTGCCCAGTAAGTTTGAATACCAAAAATAACAGTTTTGATCAATTGTCATCTTCCTGCATAAGATAGTAATTTGGCAGACCAGCAAGTGATTTTATCAGTGATCCTCTCAATCAGTGGCAAGTAATGGTGAATGGCAAGCTTCTTTGAGTGAAGAGGTATCCCTAAATATTTGAATGGAAGCTGACCCTCAATGAAGCCCAGAGACTCTAATATGACTTCTTTGACATTCTGATGAACACCAGCCAGATAAACAACACTCTTAGTATTGTTAGCATATAGTCCAGAAGCTACAGAGAATGTAAGGAAAGCATCATGCAGAATCTGGATAGAAATAATGTCAGCTCGACAGAATAGGAGAAGATCATCAGCAAAACAGATATGGGCACAGTTCAGCTTCCTGCATTTTGGATGGAAGTTGAAATCTCCATTTCTGTGTAACTGAGCCAGCAGCCTATTTAAGTATTCCATAGCCAGAACAAACAAATAAGGTGACAAGGGATCTCCTTGTCAAATACCCCTTCTAGCACCAAAAGGCTTAGTGAGACCACCATTCAACACTAGTGAGTAAGTCACAGAAGTGACACAAGCCATTGTCCAATTAACAAATTTTGCTGGAAATCCAAGATCAATAAGTAGTTGTCTGAGGAAGCTCCATTCAAGAGTGTCATATGCCTTCCTCAAATCCACCTTCATAACACATCTTGGAGACACACCTTTCCTTGAATAGCCCTTGAAAATTTCATGGCTAAGCAAAATATTATCAATGATGCTCCTCCCTTCAATAAAGGCTGACTGGGCTTTTCCAACAAGATCACCAATAACAGGTTTCAGTCTCCTAGTGATGACTTTGGATATAATCTTATAGACAGTAGTGCAACAGGCAATAGGTCTATAATCTTTCACTGTTTTAGGAGTTTTAATTTTAGGCACAAGAGCAATAGCAGTAGTATTGACCATGTGAGGCAGTGTACATGTAGAAAAGAAGTCCTTTGTAGCAACATATATATCTTCCTTGACTATCTCCCAGTTGCTAGTAAAGAACTCCACAGGGAAGCCATCTACACCTGGTGCTTTGTCTTTAGGCATGTCCTTAACAGCTGCAGTGATTTCCTCCATAGTAATATCCTGAGTAAGTGACCTTTGCTGTGATAAGGTCAGACAGTATCCTTCCTTAACAATATCAGTATTAATGCAAGGCAATTCATCAGCACATTCACCCATCAATGACTTGAATACTTCAATAAATTCCTGCTCCACAGCCAAGGGATCTGTCAGCTTCAAACCTGCATCAGTGTATATAGAAGTAATATTATTCTGACTGGTTCTGATCTTCCACTGAGCATGGAAATATTTTGTGTTTGCATCTCCACATTCTATCCAACAAGCCTTTGATTTCTGCCTCATAATTTGCTCCTCTACATTGCTCCATTTCTCAATGTCATTTAGAGCTGCTTTCTCCTCATTAAACAATTGCTCTAAAAATGGATTATATAGAAACTGATTCTGTATGATATCCAATGATTCCCTAGCCTGAATTAGCCTCTGTTTGTAGGAAGCCATATGGATGTTCATTTCTTTTAAGTGCTGCTTCAAGATCTTCAATTTATACCAAATCTATTGCAGAGGTGATCCTTCACACTGCTGACTCCATACTTGCTGCAAAATAGAAGAAAACTAGGGATTCTCCATAGTAGCATAATAGAATCTGAATGGTTTAGGATGCAATAGCTTTTGACTCCCAAACTGTATGAGAATAGGAGAGTGGTCAGAGACTGAGGAATTCATAAAATCAGCTTCCAGATGCCCATATTACTGAAGCCACTGAAAATTACCTAGTGCCCAATCAATTTTGCTATAGACATGCTTATTTGTCCATGAATACTTCCAACCTTTAGATCTAAGGGAGGTCAGTTGGAGATCAGTAATGACCTCTTTAAACTCTATAACTTCAACATCAGTAACAGGAGAACCAATCCTATCATCAGAGCATAGGACAGAATTAAAATCACCACTTAACAGCCATGTATCTTGATTAGGGACATTTACTGATCTTAGATCATTCCACAGCTGTTTCCTTAGGACTGCAGAATTGTGAGCATAAATGACACTCAATTGTATTATGACTTTATTCAAAGGATCTTCTAACAAGCAACGAATAAACTGGTCAGTCACACAGGAGATATGGATCTGAATGTGAGGCTTCCAGATTAGTCGTATCCTTCCATTGACAGCTTTGGCATAGTTGCATTGTACCTTCCACCCTTTAGCAATCATATCTACAATCTTCTTTGCTTTATGTTCCTTTACTCTAGTTTTAAGACATTCCAGGACATCAACTTTATTCCCAGCCAGAAAGCTTTTCAGTTCTTTCTGTTTATGGGCTTTATTAAGCCCCCCAATGTTCCATGTGACTATAATCATGAATCACTAGGCAGCAAACTCCAAGAGGGACCGGGATCCAACTGTTGTCCCCTCCTACCATCATCAAGTAGATCAGCAACAGCCTTGCCCTTGTCATGGTCAGCCATAACATCTATATCATCACTAGATGCATTAGATTCAACATGTACTTCCTGATTGGCAGGGTCATCTAATCCAGTCCTCTGACTTGCATACATATCAGTATTAATCTGCACCCTCTGCATCTTCTCATCATGTTGCACAGATTGCACTGGAAGGTTAGGCAATGTACTAGCATGCATTGTTAAGCTTACCAGTGTATCTGCATTAGCTTTAGGCAGCCACTCTTGCTTTGTAATTTTTGCTGGTTTTTTAACTCTAGGTCTTTGCCTTAGTTCCTTCCCTTGCTCTTGCACCTCCTGTACCACATCATTATGTCCATTATACCAACAGTCAAAAGAGTCATGGCCAAATTTTAAGCAGTGATTGCAGAATATAGGCTTCCAGTCATACTCAATCACTTGTAACTTCAGACCAAAAGGAGTTTCAATTTCAATTTCCTCAGGCAGAGAATAAGCAGCATCTACTTCAACCAGTACTCTAGCATATGAGATCTTCTCAAAATGAGCTGTGTATTTGTCAGTGTACAGAGGTTTACCCACTGCACTAGCTAGTTTGCTTAGAATTTCAGGAGACCAGTAGCCCAATGGTAGACCAGGGAATCGAATCCAAATAGGTACAGTACTAAGAACATCATTTTGAAAAGAAAAATCATCATCCCAAGGTTTCAGCACCATAGGTTTGTTCCTGTACGAGTATGGCCCATATTGGAGAACTAAATTCTTATCCTCAACATTATTGAATCGAAAGATACAATATTCATCAGAATGGACTAAGATCTGTGGTTTAGCCACAAAATTCCATACATGCAAAACGAAATTCTCTAGAGATTTCACTGTGGGATTATCACCAATAGTGTATCCAATTAATGAAGCATTCCAGTACTCCGATTGAGGTTTCAGTTCAGCTTCACTAATTTTGACTACCTTTTTCCCATCCCTATCAGTAGGAGGCACAAACGAGAGAGCCTTACCCATATTACGATTACCCTTGACGACCTCAGCAACAGTAGGAGATGAATGCTCAGATACAGCTACATCAGAGAACTGCAATCTTCGCACAGCAAGACTTGCAGGAGCTTCATCAATTACTATCAGAGGAGGCACAACATTCACAACTTCATCTGCATGCTTAGTATCGATCGATTGGAATTTTTGAGGAAGGAAGTTGCCAAACGTTAGTGGTTCTAGTTCTTTAGTCACACCCGGTGCTGGTGTAACGATTTGGGCAGTGGTGACGGTCGGTTGTCGCCGGCGACGAGCCATTATCGACGACAAAGCTTCGTTCTAACATACGCCAAGTTATACTGTTTCATTGCTTAACGTGCGCCCGTCCCTATCTTCTGTTAGTTACTCCTTTGGCTGCTACAACATTCATTGGACCTCAAAAGTGGAGAAGGGATTATATTTATTTCATATATGCAAAAGGTACGAGCTTACTGTTTCATTTAATTAACTTTTCCCTATATTCATTATTGTTACATCTCATTGGTTTGTTGCATTAATTTACTATTTTGTTTAATTTATGCAGTTCATTTAATGTTGCATTACTGGAGATATTTAGTTTAATTAACTGGAGTTGTTTAGTTTAGTTTCATTTCTGGATATTTTTAGATTAGTTAATTATTGCATTACTGGAGATGTTTAGTTTACTGATGCATTTCTTTACTGTTTTTTTTTCATTTTAAGGGTTTGATTGATTTTCTCCACTTTGTTCTTCATGAGACACACCATAGATATTAAGTAAGGCGCATAAAGGCAAATTGGTGCAAAAAAGCATGGAGCACATATAAGGAAGATTTTAAATACCAATTAAGGAATATGGCACAAGTGGATGAAGATAGAAAGGAGGTTGTTGAAAATTCGATGAAATGTCCACCTGAAAGTTGGAGTAGAGCATACTTTGACACTTTTTGCAAGGACTACTCAATTGACAACAACCTAACTGAGTCATTCAATTCATGGATCAAGGAATCAAGATTTAAGCAGATTATCAAGATGCTTGAGGATATTAGAGTAAATGTTATGAACTTGCTGAGGGAACATGAATCTGATGTGATGTCATAGAGTAATGACTTCAGTTCCCAAACAATGCAATTGTACAACCAATAGTTGATGATTGCAAACAAGTGGCATGTTCATTCCAATGGTAAAGAAGGATATGAAGTGATCGAAGATGGTGACAGAACGCAGTGAATATGGTCATCAAGAGATGCACATGTAGGATATGGGACCTTGATGGAATCCCTTGTCCTCATGCAATCAAAGCAATGCAATACCACAAGGTGAATGTTTTAATTGGAATATACCGGTGGTAGTCCAAAGTGGCCTATCTCCTAGCATATTCACATAAACTTTAACCAGTGAGAGGAGAAAAATTCTGGAAGGTTGAAGCATCTCATGCTATGGAACCACCAGAATTGGTCTCAATGGCTGGCAGGCCTAAAGTCAAAAGAACAAGAGAAAAAAATGAAACAGTCAACAGACAAAGTGAATGGATTCAGTCTAGGAAGGGGAGGATAATAAAGTGTTCCACATGTGGTCGGCCTGGACATAATTCCAGGGGCTGTGGAAGGTAATACTTTTTTCAATACTGTCTATGTTATTCACATATTTGTTACCTATTTACCTATTTACTCTTACCTATTTGTTAAATAGAATTCTAAGGGAAAGCAACAAATGGCAAGTAAGAAAAAGAGGCAAAGATATTTAGCAACTCAAGACAGTAATAATGACCATCCCATGTCACCACTTGCTTCAAATGTACCGGCTGAGGAGGACATAGATCTATCAGCACCACTGTTCAGTCAAGCAAGTCAGTCAAATCATCCAGTACAAGATTCTCAGCTTCAATTTATGCCAACTCCATCAGTCCAAAAGAAACCTCCCAAAAACACTGTGCCACCAGAGTTTGAATCAGATTCTACCCCAAAAATTAGGCCAAGGGGTTTCTCTCAAGAAAGGACAAGACTACTTGTGAGACAGAAAAGAATCATACCAGGTATAACAAGGACAATCAATTTTGTTGGTGACTCATCTGGTGCGAAACAGAAAGCTTTAACAAAAACGTAATGGCAAGTCACACAAGTAATGTGACTTGAACTATAGGTTGACAGTTTTTTGTGTAGTGAAAGTTTTTGTGAACCTAAATTTTAGAAGGCTTGTAATTACTGCTATGACAGTACTGTTTTTATCCTTCGCTAGTTGATGTAATTACTGTTAGGACAATATTTTTTTGCTGGTTGCATCTCTTTTTTGGTGGTTGATGTAATTAAAAAAGGGATCCCTTAAAACAGTTGGTAATGTTAGTAACATGCTGGTGTTTGTTGGTGTTATGATTGTTATGACAGTTGGTCTCAATGTTGGTAACAGTCTTAGATTTTTGTTTCACGAACCAAACTGAAGGGCCATGACTAGTACACGACTATACTTGCCGAGCACCAACAGACATTTTATCTAACTTTTTTTATTATCTTTTACGGCTGACGAGATCAATATAAATGGTAGACGTGGATCATGGTCAACCAACAATAAAATTTGATGGCATGAACATACATAATATGGGATGACCAGACAATCAGGAAACTATATATAAGGTACGAGCTAGCACGCTACCATGAAATACTATACAACAAAAACTAGCCGACAAGGCATACCAAACTATACATGAGTCGACACCTGTCTATGAGCCTCTAAAGGAGCATAAGTACTGAAACATAGTCGGAACAGGGCACCAACATACCCATAAAGTCAATAACAAAAATGCATACCAACACCAAGGCAAGTCCGGAGAAGGGATCTCGCCAATCACCGCTGAACTAGACAGCCTACTGTGGTGGGGGAGCTGCACCTGCCTGTCTATCAGAACCTGCAGCACGACATGCAACGTCCACAAATAAATATACGTCGGTACGAGTAAAGTACTGAGTATGTAAGGCAGAGAACCATAAATACGATCAATACTGTAAGTAGGGATAGAGAATATACAACCTGCAATATATGAGTACCTCTGAGGGCAACTGACATGAAATGCATAATACATATATATAAATAAACATTTATAAACATTCGCCTCTATGGGCATCATCATCATCATATCGTACCCGGCCATAATACGCTCGGTAAAAAAACGTACACGCCCATGTGGAGCTCGATAAAACCCAAGTGGTTGCACAATAGGTGCCATACCCGGCCGACTATAGCGCGGCTCGGTAGAGTAAAATAGATATAGATATATATATATATATATATATAATACATGCTCGACTCATGAAATTACATTTTAAAACTTTCGGACCGACGTAAGGTCGGCATCCTCTACACACGTTACAGGGACAAACTCTTAACTATGAACCTTATAAGAATCAGGAAGTACCAACAACATTGATAACATAAGTTTAAGAGAAGCAACACTAACATCAATTGTTTCATAAGAGGGGAAACAATGTAAGTACTGCTAGTTTCTAAGAGTAGAGTATCTTTGGAAGCTCGTTCATTGCATTATGTACAATCACAGTTGTGCAAAAGAAGGAAAAGTATAGCCTTACATACCTTATATATACTGCCCCAATCTCAAGCTATGCAATTTTCACAACTCCTTAGTCTACAATAAGAGAAACGATACTATCGTTATCATTTGAGCGTCACAACTATTATGTATCGACCACAACCTATTTTAAGATGAAACGCAAAGCGCCTACCCTATATATATGACTTCACACCATTCAAACAAATAACCAAACAGCCCAAACAACATCAATAATAAACATATTAAGCCTCCCAAAACAGTCAACGGACAACCTAATCACTTCATACATACGACGACCACCGTAGTCGTGTCAAATGACCCGGAAATGTTACAAATAACTATTAGCCCACAACCCTACATATATGTGGTGTTTCTCCACACCCTTCCTCCTCCAAAACTCCACAAAACATTAGTAAAATACGCGGCCCAACAGCAACACAAAATAATAACATTACTACCAAGCCTTTCGATATATATTTCACAGGTTCTAGCTTCAATGGCTTTGCCGCAACTTGGATAATCTTAAATACATATAGATCAAGAGTTTTTTTACCTTTATACAGAAATAAAAACTCCAATTTGACCTTAAATTTCCATAAATATCCCTTCAATGCTGCCACAACAACAAGAAAGCGAAAACTAGCGATCAATTGGTGTTTTCCGGCACTAGAATCACTTTAGAAGGCTTGAAATCACCTAGGATTGATATTAAGAACATGAGGAAGTATTTACAGAACATAAATTCTTTAAAACAACCTCCCACACGAGTTGGAACAATACAAAAATGAGCAACAACGGGAAGAATAAGAGACTTACTAGCGCCATGGAATTTCCGACACTTGATTTGTGTTGTTTGCCCTTTTTTTGGTTCTTGAATCTTGAGAGAAACTTGAGAGGGAGTTCCTAGGGTGCTAAGTTATGTTTTGGATAGAATAAATGTAGGGGTTCTAATACAAAAATGTTAATATCTCTCTACTCTGAAGTCGTATTAATGAACGGTTTCTTGCGTTGGAAACTAGACTCGTAGACCTTCAATTTGATAGGTATAGCACACCATAAATACCATATATTGAGAGAAAATCTCATCAACATTTGATCCCAAATTCCAATAAAATTTAAAACTCATAACTTGTGGCGATCTTTGCCAAATTTTTAATCACAACTCAAATGAATTTCAATTTTAGCGTATAAATATCACATAATTTAAATACCTCGTAGCAATTAACTTCCTATCTAATTAGACCTTTTACAGCATGATAACACCAAATACACAAGGTGTAACATTCTCCCTCCTTAAGGACATTCATCATCGAATGTTAGCGGTTAAATTAACCTCTTAAATTATTTTTTTTATAAAAAATTCGCCAGAGTTCCCACTATATATAGGACTATCCAAAACCTGTCATCAGCCCAAACATACATATCCAAGGCCACACATCATCATAATACCATTAACTTGGCCTCACACAACCGCTTACTTATACAATAATAATAAGAAGAAGAAGGTTAGCCATACCTTAATTTCCACCGATGTTACTGGTTTATATCTGTGCAACACCTGCCACATTTGTCTCAAGCATACCACTTGAAAGCTCATATAAAGGAGGGTACCTGGACTTCATGTCTTCCTCGGCCTCCCATGTCATTTCCTCTACATTATTGCTCATCCACAGTACTTTTACTGAGGCTACCTCTTTAGTCCTTAGCTTACGGATTTGACGGTCAAGGATGGCAACAGGTATTTCTTCATATGACAAGTCCTCGGTAACTTGAATATCCTCAATAGGGCTAATGCAAGAGGGATCACCTAAGAATTTGCGAAGCATGAAAACATGAAATACCGGATGGATTGGTGGCAAGTCAAGTTTGTAGGCTACTCGCCCAATTCTCTGAACAATCTGATATGGCCAGATATACCTAGGACTAAGTTTGCCCTTATTGCCAAATCTCATCACACCCTTCATAGGCAACATTCAAGAACACCCAATCTCCCATATCAAATTCCAAGTCTCGACGTCGGTTATTTGAATATGATTTTATCGGCTTTGAGATGTACGCAACCTTTCCTGGATCAACTTTACCTTTTCTACAGCTTGCTGTACCAATTCGGATCCTAGCAACTTTGTCTCGTCAACATCAAACCAACCAATAGGAGATCTGAATTTCCTCCCATATAGTGCCTCATAAGGTGCCATCTGAATACCGACGTGATAACTGTTGTTGTAGGCAAACTCAATAAGCGGTAAATGATCTTCCCAACTTCCCTTGAAGTCTAAGACACAAGCTCACAATATATCTTTGAGCGTATGAATAGTACGTTTGGATTGTCCGTCAGTCTACAGATGAAATGATGTACTAAGGTTAATAAGAGTACCCAAACCTTCTTAAAAGACCTCCAAAAATTAGATGTAAATTGGGTACCCCTATTAGATATGATAGAAAGAGGAACTCCATGTAGCCGAACTATTTCCTTGACATACAATCTGGCATAGTCTTCTGTTGAATATGTGGTGCTAACTGGAAGAAAGTGAGCCGATTTCGTCAGCCTATCCACGATGACCCAAATAAAATCGAACTTCCGCCGAGAATTGGGCAATCCTGTAATGAAATCCATATTAATCGATTCCCATTTCCAAGCTGGAATCTCAATATTTTGAAGAAGTCCTCCAGGTTTCTGGTGTTCAACTTTAACCTTCTGGCAGTTGGGATACTGAGCCACAAATGTGGCTATATCTCTCTTCATACTATTCCACCGGTATAGCTGATGAAGATCATGATACATTTTGGTTGAACCAGGATGAACTGAGTATTGATATTTGTCCATCTCTGTCATAATTTGCTTACGAAGCTCCCCAACATTAGGTACATACCATCAGCCTTTATATTTTAGAATTCCATCATCAGATTGCTCGAACAACTGCTTCTCCTAAAAAGGGATGCTCTCTTTAATCTTGACTAACTCCGGATCTTCAAATTGACGGATTTCTACCTCAGCTACTAGTGATGACCCCGCAATATTTTGGACTACTACACCCTAGTCACCTCTATCATGTATCCGTACAGTCAGGTTTGCCAATCGATATACCTCCTTAGACATTTCTAATTTCCCAGCTTCTACATGCTTCAATCTACCCATGGATTTGCGACTCAACACATCAACTACCACATTCGCCTTGCCCGGAAGGTACAAAATATCCACATCATAGTCCTTCAGTAATTCAATCCACCTCTTTTGTCTCAAGTTCAACTCTTTTTGCTTAAATATATATTGTAAACTTTTGTGATCTGTATAGATATCCACATGAACACCATAAAGATAATGACGCCATATTTTCAAGGCAAATATA
This sequence comes from Nicotiana benthamiana, assembly GCA_034376525.1. Lineage (NCBI taxonomy): Eukaryota > Viridiplantae > Streptophyta > Magnoliopsida > Solanales > Solanaceae > Nicotiana > Nicotiana benthamiana. The sequence goes on along the minus strand of CM067341.1, from coordinate 49,596,235 downwards.
GAGGCTGCTAACTCAATATCATGAGTCAAATAGTTGTATTCGTTCTTCCGCAACTGCCTCGAAGCATATGCAATAACTTTTCCATGTTGCATTAGAACAAATCCCAATCCAACCCTAGATGCATCAATATTTACCACATAACCTTCAGATCCCTCAGGAAGTGCTAGAACAGGTGCCGATGTTAAGCGTTTCTTCAACTCATGAAAGCTTCTTTCACATGCATCAGACCATTGGAACTTAACGGCTTTATGTGTCAATTTTGTTATAGGAGCAGCAATAGAATAGAAGTTCTCCACAAATCTCCGATAGTAACCTGCTAAGCCCAAGAAACAACGAACCTCCGTGGGAGTTGTGGGTCTAGGCCAATTTTGTACTGCTTCAATTTTCTGACCATCTACCTCAATACCTTCATTGGAAACGATATGCCTAAGGAAAGCAACTGAATTAAACCAGAATTCACATTTGGAGAATTTAGCATATAATTTCTGCTTTTTCAAAGTCTGCAACACCACACGCAAATGATCCTCTTGTTCTACTAAATATCATCAATAAATACAATTACAAATATATCTAGAAATGGATTGAAAACCCGATTCATAAAATCCATGAAAGTTGTTGGTGCATTAGTAAGACCGAAATACATCACAAGGAATTCGTAATCGCCATATCTAGTTCAGAAAGCCATTTTTGGAATATCCCTCTCCTTAACTCGCAACTGGTGATAGCCGGATCGAAGGTCAATCTTTGAGAAATACTTGGCACCTTGAAACTGATCAAACAAATCATCAATTCTGGGTAAGGGGTACTTTTTCTTGATAGTCACTTTGTTGAGCTGACGATAGTCAATGCACATTCTTAATGAACCGTCCTTCTTATGAACAAACAACACTAGTGCACCCAGGGAGAAGTACTGGGCCTGATAAAGCCCTTATTCAGAAGATCCGTCAACTGGACTTTCAACTCTTTTAACTCGGCAGGAGCCATTCTGTATAGAGGAATAGATATTGGCTGAGTATCTGGAAGCACCTCAATAGCAAAGTCAATTTCTCTTTCGGGAGGGAGACTAGGAAGTTCATCAGGAAATACAACGGGAAATTCATTCAAAACGGGAATCGATTGAAGGGTTGGAGATTTCACCTCCATATCCTGCACTCGTACCAAATGATAAATATACCCCTTCAAAATCATCCTTCGAGCTTTAAGGTAGGAAATAAACTTCCCCTTAAGCGCTGCAGTATCACCTTTCCATTTAATAATAGGCTCACCTGGAAAATTAAAACGAACAATCTTTGTCCGGCAATCTACATTGGCATAACAAGAAGCCATCCAATCCATACCCATAATGATATCAAAATCAACCATTTCTGGCTCATGCAAATCAGCTAACGTATGGCGGTCATGAATTTTCATGTCACAACTTTGATATACCCGTCTAACTACAAAAACTCACTCATTGGCATAGATACCTCAAACGACTTATGTAACAGTTCAGGATCTCTCTCCCATTTACTAGAAACGAACGGGGAGATATATGACAGTGTAGAACCAGGATCTATCAAGGCATACATATCGATAGAAAATACAGATACTATACCTGTAACCACGTCCGGAGATGACTCTAAATCCTGACGACTCGATAAGGCATATAAGCGATTCTGCTGACCTCCTGAACCAGAAGCTCCAAATATCTCCCTACCCCTACCATTTGATGTCTGCATACTCTGCCTAGGAGAATGTACCGAAGATGAAGAAACCCCTCAAGATGTCCTCGGTTGAGCTATACCCCCTCCGCCTACCGTCGGACAATTTCTCATAAAATGACCTGGCTGTCCACATGCATAACATGCATCAAAACCCTGGTAAAATTGTCTAAAATAATTTCGGCCACATCGATCATATCTAGGAAACAGAGGTCTCATCTGGCTGAACTCGCCTCTAAACTGTGGACCTGGGGTCCGTGAACTCTAACCTGGATCAGAATAAGTGGTCTGATCATGTCACTGCCCCTGAGAAGATGTGGCGCACTGGCTACCGGATAAGATAGATGCCTAGGAAACTGTGTCCTAAGTCCACCTCGAATCTCTCCTGTGTTACCTACGAACCCCGCCCTCTTTTGTTGGCCTCTATCATGCTCTCGATTGGCTCGTTGCTGCCTCTTGCGATCCTCTAGACCTTGTGCATATGCTTGAATACGGTCAATATCCATTCCTTGGTTTAGTGAAGTTGTAGTGCACTCATTTATCAAGTGTGCCCCCAAACCACTAACAAAATGGTGTACCCGATCACTCATATCAGCAACAACCGTAGGAGCATACCTAGCCAAAGTGTTGAACTGCATGCTATATTTCCGACCGCTCATATTACCCTGTTCTAAGTGTAAGAACCTATCTCGTCGGGCTCTTCGAATCTCGATTGGCAAATATTGCTGTAAAAATGCCTCAGAAAACTCTTTCCATGTCATTGGTGGCGCATTAGGCCCCCGAGTCTGCTTCCAAGTCTCATACCATGTCACTACAATATCACGTAGTCTATAAGAAGTACACTCCACTGAGTCAACATCTGTGTCATGTATAATCTGTAAGGTCTGTTGCATAAGATCTATAATATCCTTTAGATCAGTATTAGGATCAACCCATGTAAATACTGGAGGATCCAAGTTGATAAAGTCCCAAAATCTCGCACTCACAACCCTATTAGCAATACTTTGGGTCTGGTGTTAGGCCTGGGAGGCCACTATTCAAGTCAGCAATTGTACAACACTCCGCATGTCTACGTCCTAATCAGGAACAACTAGGAGATGGACTGGAGGTATGTTAGCTCCTATACGCCCTTCCGGGGTGGTGGAGGTGCTGCCCCGGAAGCCTGAGAATCAGCCTCATTCTGTGGCTCATGTTGATCTACATTTGCAGGTGGCACCTGACTTGTGCCCTCTCCCGCCTCCTCATCTAACCTCTGAATAAATTTCATAGCCACTTGACGTCTCGTAGTATTAGGCATCACTGAGAAGGTAAACAAAAAAAATTAGAATGAACACTTATGATTAGGCTCTATTGCACGACCTAGATCAAGAAGAAAGTAATAATCCTAAATGCCTAATAGCCTCATGTTTATCAATGTGGTGCACAACACACCATAAATAAGACTCTACTAGACACGGCTCATAGACAACCCCTAGGACAGACTTGCTCTGATACCAAGTTTGTCACGACCCAAACTGGAGTACCATGACTAGTACATGACTATACTTGCCAAGCACCAATGAACATTTTATCTAACCTTCTTTATTATATTTTACGGCTGACGAGATAAATATAAATGGTAGACATGGATCATGGACAACCAACAATAAGATTTGATGGCATGAACATACATAATATGGGATGACCAGAAAATCAGGAAACTGTATATATGGTACGAGCTACTACGCTACCATGAAAGACTATACAACAAAAACTAGCCGACAAAGCATACCAAACTATACATGAGTCGACACCTGTCTATGAGCCTCTAAAGGAACATAAGTACTACAACAAAGTCGGAACAGGGCCCCGACATACCATAATGTCTATAACAAAAATGCATAACAAGACCAAGGAAAATCCGGAGAAGGGATCTCGTCAATCACCGCTGAACTGGACAACCTACTGTGGTGGGGGAGCTGCATCTGCCTATCTATCAGGACCTACAGCACGACATGCAGCGTCCACAAATAAAAGGACGTCGGTACGAATAAAGTACTGAGTATGTAATGCAGGGAACCATAAATACGATCAGTAATGTGAGCAGGGATAGAGAATATACAACCTACAACATATGAGTACCTCTGAGGGCTACTGACATTAAATGCATAATACATATATACAAATAAACGTTTAAAAATATTCGTCTATGTGGGCATCATCATCATCATATCGTACCCGGCCATAATAGGCTCGGTAAAAAATTGTACCCGGCCTTGTGGAGCTCGGTAAAACCCAAGTGATCAGTAGTTGCACAATAGTTGCCATACCCGATCGATTATAGCGCGGCTCGGTAGAGTAAAATAGATACATATGTATAATGCATGCTCGACTCATGAAATTACGTTCTAAACCTTTCGGAGTGGCGTAAGGTTGGTATCCTCTGTACATGTTACTAGGACAAACTCTTCACTATGAACCTTATAAGAATCAGGAAGTACCAACAACATTGATTACATAAGAATGAGAAAAACAACATTAACATCAATTGTTTCATAAGAGGAGAAACAATGTAAGTACTGCTAGCTTCTAAGAGTAGAGTATCTTTGGAAGCTCGTTCATTACATTATGTACAATTGGAGTCGTGCAAAAGAAGAAAAGGTATAGCCTGACATACCTTATATATACTGACCCAATACCAAGCTATGCAATTGTCACAACTCTTTAGTCTACAATAAGAGAAACGATACTACCGTTATCATTTGAGAGTCACAACTATTATGTATCGACCACAACCTATTTTACGATGAAACAAAAAGCACCTTCCCTATATATATGACTTCACACCATTCAAACCAATTACCAAACAGCCCAAACAAAATCAATAATAAAACATATTGAGCCTCACAAAACAGTCAACGCACAACGTAATCACTTCATACATACGACGACCACCGTAGTCGTGTCAAATGACCCGGAAATGTTACAAATAATTATTAGCCCACAACCCTAAATATATATGGTGTTTCTCCACACCCTTCCTCCTCCAAAACTACACAAAACAATAGTAAAATACACAGCCCAACAACAACACAAAACAGTCAACAAACCAATAACATTACTACCAAGCCTTTCGATATATATTTTACAGGTTCTAGCATCAATGGCTTAGCCGCAACTTGAATAATCTTAAATACATATAGAGTAAGAGTTTTCTTACCTTTATACAGAAATAACAACTCCAATTTTACCTTAAATTTTCATAAAATATCCCTCCAATGCCGCCACAACAACAAGAATGCGAAACTAGCGATCAATTGGTGTTTTTCGGCACTAGAATCACTTTAGAACGCTTGAAATCACCTATGACTGATAGTAAGAACATGAGGAAGTATTTACAGAACATAAACCCTTTAAAACAACCTCCCAAACGATCTGGAACAATACAAAAATGAGCAACAACGACAAGAATAAGCGACTTACTAGTACGGGATCCCCGACATTTTATTTGTGTTGTTTGCCCCTTTTTTTGGTTCTTGAATCTTGAGAGAAACTTGAGAGAGATTTCCTAGGGTTATAAGTTCTATTTTGGAGAGAAAAAACGCATGGGTTCTATTTTGGGGATTGACTTAAATAAAATAATTTTGACAAAAAAATCGGTTTGCACACTGTTCCCGTAACATTGTGCACCCCTGTACGAAATGTTAATATCTCTCTACTCCAAAATCGTATTAACGAACGATTTCTTGTGTTGGAAACTAGACTCATAGAAATTCGGTTTGATAGGTAGAACACACCATAACTCCCAGTATATTGAGAGAAAATCTCATCAACATTTGATCCCAAATTCCAGTAAAATTTAAAACTCATAACTTGTGGCGTTCTTTGCCGAATTTTTAATCACAACTCAAATGACTTTCAATCTTAGCGTATAACTATCACATAATTTAAATACCTCGTAGAAATTATCTTCCTATCAAATTAGCCCTTTTACAACATGATAACATCGAATACACAAGGTGTAACATTCTGATTTTCAGCACCACTATTTAGTCGTGTTTCTTACCACTGTGCTGATAATTAAGTCATCGTTGTGTTAAATTTTTAGTTTTAGTACCAGCTTTGGTCTCTTTTCTTACCACCAGTTTTAGTTATTTTTTATTTTTCTTAACACCAACTTTAGTCGAACACTTTGAGCTAACATAATCCCACATAAAACAGAAAAATTAACTGTTGCCAGTTCAGTCCAAAACCACAGAATACACAAGCTAAACATAAGGTAAAATTCAATCCAAAAAATAGTTACATGAAATATCTACTCAATTCACTAAATTGTTGCATTGTTAACTAGATCCACACCAAACTAAACAATACATATCAATTGACTACACAATGATAATTAACTAAACAATGAATTCTACTTCATTATCCAGGCAGCAAAGAATCCAACAAACATTGCCCAAGAACCTATTATCACCATCATTAGTTGTACAACTATTTCTTTCAATTTTGACTTTAGCATCTTCTAATTTGTTCATGGCTTCCATGTCAATTATTTTTTCTCTCAACTTGTCTCTTTTAATCGAAACGACATTCAAAAACGACTTCAAGTCTCTTATTTCAAGCTGGGAAACATCCGTGGTTATTTCATTTTCCCATTCGAAATAACCACATAAATTATTCTGCCAAAGAAACATTTAAAAGATTTATTTTTTTCTTAAATCAAAACATCTAAAAAAATTATAGAGATTAGACAAATTCACATCGACACCTTACCCTAGGGCGTGCACATTTGTAAAATTTCCTATGGGGGTTAGAGGGAGTGGTTGATGTAAAATGGTTGGCAATAATACCACATTGACACCTTCGCTAAGAAAAAGTACTGCTCTGCGACATTGACGAAGATGAGAGAAGATAGAGTCGAGCAAAGGAGAAAGAAAGAGAATTTGGGGAATGAAAATGTTGAGCTTTAAAGCATGGCCTTTACACTGTACAAGCCAACCATTTCCATAATTTAGAAATTGAAATGGATGCTATTGAAATATTCCATTACTTTTCCATGATATTGCTCCCTCTGCACTAACATTGTTAATGAGTGCTGATTATTACTGAAGAAACTGAAGAATCGATGATACGATATAATTTTAGAGAAGAAAATAAAGTTGCACATGTTTTGACTATGATAGGATCCAAGCAAGCTAGCCAACCAACCGCCTTGCAACATTAAGCTCTTTACCTAGGGATATTTTGAAAGTGCTTCAAGAGGACAAAATTGGACCACCTAGTATTAGCCTAGTAACTACATGTGTATTAAATAGTTGGCTGAATTTGGGAACCTTAGTAGTATTAGTAATTTTATCTCTAACAACCCTACTGACTTAGACGTTTCCGATGGTCGTCCCAATGGGACATCACCCCTATTTATTGTAACTAATTAAATTTTAAAGAATTTTTGTTTTTCAACCAAAAAATCATATCAACAAATAGACACTTTTATTGCTAAGTCAAAAAAAAGTCACCTTCATTAAGAGGGAGCTGAGTCCGACCTCCTAAATAGCGACCAGATTATTGTGGTCGTAAGTATTTGTACTCATAAAGCGTCTACATACATCCATAAATCTAGGGTGAAATTTAAAAATAGACAAATTTAGAAGTGATCATTTAAAAATAACAATAATTTTAAAAGTTATCGAAATTTAGTCACTTTTCATGTAAAGATAATCTAAACGGTAAATACTGTTCAAAATTCAGAAAAATACTCCATCATAGTATACTGGAGTTCCAGTATAATATATTAATCCAACATAATATACTGGAGTTTGGCGCGCCGGTGTTCCAGTCTCCAGTATATTATACTGGAGCCAGTAAAGTATACCGGTCCAGCATAATATGCTGGAAGTTCATACACAAGTGCACTGAACTCCATTATATTATAATGGATTGGTGTCTGTTGCAGCAAAATATTGGCTATTTTTGAATGACCAGTTCGAAAACTGGCTAGATCGTCGGGCTGTGCACGGATCAGATCGGATCGGATTTAGCACATTTCAAATTCGAATTTCGAATTTCGAATTCTAGAAAATGCAATCTGAATCCGATCCGAATTATATCGCATTGGATCGAGTTTTAAAATTTGGATCAGATCGAATTCCGAATAATATTATTATGTCTCAAAGTTAAACTAATATGTATATTTTCTTAGTAAAAGAGGCAATGCATTAAGAAAAAATCATGTTTATGCAATTATGAGAGTACTATGGTGTCAATATAGCTAAATCTAACAATTGTAAAGGTAATAATTTGGAGGTTGATGTAAATGAAGTAATGACTATTCAAAATTAAAGTGTAGTATTTATACATGCCCTGATAATTTCGAAGTTTGGATCAGATCAGATTAAATATACCAATCTGAATTCGATCCGAAATTCACGATTCGAAATTGAATGGATCAGTTCGGATTTTGAATATTTGATCCGAATGAACAATTCTACTAGACCGTGTTATTTTAACATAGAATCTCACCTTCAAATTTCTCAAAAATTAGATTAGCTGAGATCAAACTTGATAAATTTTATAATTGTAATTTTGGTAAGATCTAAATACATATTTGAAATCAAAGTAATCAAAACTACATTATGAAAACCAAAATCTATACAGAATTTATTTGAGCAATTAAGTGGAGGAAAGTGAAGTAGTAATCACTATATTAATTGTCATGAATTGAACTCTCAACCATCAAGAACAACAATTACGGACCGTCTTCCCATGCTATTTACATTTTAAAAAAGGAAAAGGGTTAAATATGCCTTTGAAATATACGTTTTAGATTAATAATGTTCTCCATTTACATATTGAATTAAATATGTTCTTTCATTAATATTTTTGGCTCACAAATATTATTTGAGTTAACGGAGGTACATGTGTCATCGTCATGTTGGTCCATTCTAAATATTTTGAAATTAATTAAAAAGACACATTATTCGTATCCAAAAATAATTTTCCAAAGCAATTCTTCTAAAAAAAATTTTTTACTATAAACTGAAGGAAAAATATATATTTTTCCAGTTTTTACAAAAAAAAAGTTTCTTTTACTAAAATAATATTTTTGTAAAAATAAAAATAAAATCTAAAAAGCAATATTTTTGTAAAAACGAGAAAAAAGTAGATTTTTTTGGCTAAAATTTTTAGCTTTTTCCAGTTTTTACAAAAAAACCATTTTTTTTAGCTTTGTTTTCAAGTTTTTTCCAGTTTAGCAAAAAAACTAATCACATCAAAGCAAATATTCCAGTTTTTGCTAAATCTAGTTTTTTCCCATTTTTATAACGATGATATAAGTGTATTATTGTATTATAATATAGAGTTTAAGTTGGATCTCACATCATATTTTTCTAACTTTTTTTTGCAATTGTTTTCCAGTTTAGCAAAAAAACTAGAAAAAAAAGAATAAAAAATGAGTCTTTTATAAAAACTGAAAAAATCTGGAATTTTAGCAAAAAACATCTACTTTTTTTTTAGTTTTTACAAAAATATTATTTTTAGATTTTATTTTTATTTTTACAAAAATATTATTTTAGTAAAAAAAATCTCTTTTTTGTAAAAATTGGAAAAAGATCTTTTTTTTCTTCAGTTTTTAGTGAAAAAAAGTTTTAGAAGAATTGCTTTTGAAAATTATTTTTTGGGTATGAATAATGGGTATTTTAATTAATTATGAAATATTTAGAATGAACCAACATGACGATAACACTTATCTCTCTATTAACTCAAATTTCATTTGTGAGCCAAACACATTAATGAAAGGACATATTTGACCCAATAGGTAAATGAAGGGCATTATTGATCCAAAACGTACAGTTGACTCGCATATCTAACCCTTCTCCATTCTAAAAAAACTTAGTTTTTAAATCGTAAATGAATTAATTATAATACAAAATTCAAATAAATACAAATGAGAGAAAAGTGAGAATTAAATATTTGTTGAAAACACCAACGCATGTCTCCTCAAAGTCCAAAACGTGGACATCATGCAGAACACATCTCCAACTCGCAAATAATTTCCAAATGCCACGTAATCTCAGATAATGTCATCATATTTGCGCCAGTAATGATGTGAGCTAATCGATAACTCTCAGGAACCACATCATCTTAATGTACTAGTTGGGAGTAGCCCGGGCCCAACATGTTAAAAATAGAGGAATACAATTATTTAGATTTTAAAATATTTTACCTATGTGAAATAAGGGATGATTATGTCCAAACATAATGTGTGATTATTTTGTTTTGTGTTTAATTGAATTATGTCTTCTTATTAAATAGTATTTATTAGACCCCTGCTCAGCAAGGACCCAACTTCACCACTAAGCTTAAACTAAAAATTTAAATTCTTCTATTTTTCCTTTATATTTTACAATGTCATCTTAGTTATGAAAAAAATGTATTTCGATATTTTCTATTATGAGAAGCTTTCATACGGACCATAAAAGCTTTTATAGTTTAAGAAAGTAATTTCTTTCACTAAAAGTTTTTTTTTAATTTCAAAGATAAATCTTGACAAAATCTCTTTATCTTTTTTGAAAATTGTGTTATATTTTATTACTGCTCAATATAACCAATTTGTTAGAACCAAGTCAATGCTTATTAACTTCTTTCTTCGATAGATATATTTTCTTATTTAAGAAAAGTTAAAGTACTTAAAATACTTATTGTATATCTCACACTTTGAAACATTGTATATGGTCGTAATAAAAAAAAATTGAGTACTAATTTGACTCTAACCCTTATCAAACTTTTTGATTCGTCAAAAGATGATAGACAGTAACAAATTATATTTTACTACTACTATATAGAAGCGCCTTGGAAGCAGCTGGAGGTCGTCATGCGAGCTTGCCGATCAAGGGCTTCTTTAGTAATTTTAGGTGATTTAATTATTTCGATTGGTTGTAGGTACTGTTGTTGTATTATTAATGTATTGAAAATAGCCTCTCAGTTCTTTCGAATAGAAGTAAGACTCGTCTACATATTACTCTTTTCATATCTCACTTTATAGGATTATACTGGATAATTATTGCGACTATAAAGACACTTTTGCCATTTGGGGCTCCATAAATTTTCACCGCGGCGCGGTTGATTGGACAAACTGAATGCATCATCGCTCTTTTACGTATTAAACTGCCACGAGTTCTAGCAAATGATGACATAGTACGTGGTAGACCACAAAACAGACTACTACAAACTAATAAGGGAGTGTTGCTTGTCTTATTTCTTCTAATATATTTAGTTGACTATAACAAAAGTACACTAATTTATTTATATATACTTTTACTTTGATTACTCTAACTTGCATATTAAATTATAACGTTAACGGGCCACACCTGAGTACCCCTTTATTATATAAGTTCATTTTGTTAAACCTAAGTTAGAATATGTTAGGTAAAAAAATTGTACAAATATAAGTAGAATTAAAAAAAAATATTTAAGACAAATTTAGCCACTTGATATTATACAAAATGACTGCTCACTGAAATTTTAAAATCATATAATTTTATTTGAAAGATAAATCGTATTTAAATTGTTTAACATTTGGATTAATCAAATTGTGTTCCACCAGATATAGATTATAGATTCTTACTATAAGATACAATTTAACTGGTTATAACATATTATATATGTAGCTTATTCTCGAAGTTATTTACTCATGCTAATAAATATGTATTTCTTTTCTACTCAAATAAAAAGGGAACATTTGTTTTTCCGTTCGTGTGCACATCAAGAATATTAATTTTCTTTTGAATATGAACACAATTATTTACATAATATAGATATGGTTACTTAAACTATTATTAGTTTTCGCATAAAAAGTAAATTCGAAATAAATATTTTACTATTTAGATATTTTTGTTATTGTAAAAGATAAATCACACTTTTAGCTTATATTAGCTGAGTGAAAGACTCATTAGTTTTTCTCCTTGTAGTACTTAAATTTCAACTTAGGAACAAAAAGCTAAACGAATAAGTTAGGGACAAGAATATATTTTGTTATATAACTTAGATGATGTATTTAACTTTTTAAAAATACTCATAATTAAATATTATAACAATCACATACAAAAATTAAATTGTATGATGATTGATTTTTAAAATTATATTAGATGATAATTGATATTTCCGCTTGGAAGTTAGTGTATTAAGAGCTGTAGATGTTAACTTACTTTAAAATCAGTTGAGATATTATTTTTTCAAGCAACCAAATCATTTTAGAGAAAAAGAAATATAACTTCATTTAGTAAACCTTTGTATTATAATTACTTTGAAAAGTTTAACCCAAGAAACTCTTTATCCAACATCTATAACAGTGCATAATAAAGTATTTGTAAAGAACTTTGTGAATAATTTGGTTCAGTGCTTTCTTCAAATGTTAGAAATTTTACTTAGATGATGTGGCATTTATATGTTTGTATTTTTAATCTAGCTAAAGTGCGATGACAAGTAGTATGGTCTGCATTATACCATGATAAACAATATATGTTCAAGTACAAAGGCGAATTTAGGATTTAAACTCTATAGGCTAAATTTTTAATATTTTTAGCATTAAATCCACAGTATATTTAAAGATATGAGTTCATATCCACTATTTTTTTTAATTTTAATAGACTTTTACATATAAATTTATGCTTCGTGGCAAAAGTACTGACTTCAGTAAACCCGAAACTCGCTTGTTGTATCAGCCACTATTCAAGTAAATGTCATCGTAATAAATTTAAAACATATTCTTTTTCATAAATTTGCTCTAATAAATAATACTATATACAACATTTATAAGGTTTTTCCATGTTTATTTGTATTTAAAAGAGAAATAACGAATAATTTCAATTAAAAGATATTTTATAATTTTATATCAAAATCTTGGTATTAGCATCTTATATGATATGTGAGACTATATACTCGGGTTTAACACAAATTGAATTTTTGATTAGAAATAATGTCACATAAATTATTGGGCTCGCGCTAGCGCCGGACCAATGGCGTCTAGTTTCTTCTACAAACATGTCTCGATAATCTAACTTCCTCTCTTAATTTGCGTCAAATAGTAAAGATTGCCTTTTACTTTTTTTGTCTCTCAATTTTTTCATTTATTTGAGATCAATCATTTATTTATTTGCATTTTTAAAAAATCACTTGAATTTTCCCCTTGTCTTTCAAACAAATGCTTTTTTTCTTCTTATATTTACTGAAATTGTATTCACAAAATTCTTGGTGATAACTTTTTTGAATTAAAAATAGTTTTAATGTATTCGTACATATATAAAAAGCTAGTTTTTCTTTCTTATTCAAATGGATTGTTGGCTTTGTCTATTGTGACGACCTAAAGGGTCATTACCGTAATTCTCTCTTTTCTTGCGCTTCTGAGGTCTTAGAAATCCCTTATTGGGTTGCCTCGATTTGCATGCGCAGTCCGAGCGTGAAGCTGGAAAATTTTTATGTGAAAATATTTGAATTCTGTGTTAAAAACTATGAATTTGATACCAATATTGCTATGGTTGACTTCGGTCAACATTTTGGGTAAACGGACCTAGACTCGTGATGTGACGGTCCCGGAGTGTCCATAATAAAATTTGGGACCATGGCGTATTCCCGGAATCGAAATCCGAGGTCCCAGGCACGAGTTCAGAGCTTTTCTGTGAAATTGTTTTATGAATATGCTTAAGGAAAAAATGAAAACAAAAACTGATCAAAAATAATGGTATCAGGCCCGTATTTTTGTTCCGACGCCCAATAAAAGTCTTAAATGAGCGTTAAGCGCTATCTGTAAAGATTGGTTGAAAACAGACGTCGTTTGACGTATTTCGGACTAAAAGTGGAAAACATTCGACAGTTTTGAACTTAGAAATGAAAATCATGAGTTTTGGAGGTTGATTCTTTGATCTTGATGTTATTTTGGCGATTTGATCGCTCGAGCAAATTCGTAGGATGATATTGAGTTAGTGTACGTGGTTGGTTGAGATCCCCGAGGGCTCGAGAATGTTTCTGTGGGTGGTTCGGGGTGTTTTAGCTCTTGAAAACTTAGTAGATTTTGCTGCAATATTTGCTCAGGAAATCCTTCTACGCTATCGCGGCTTCATCAACGCGATCGCACTATTTTGCTCCGTGCCACTACGCGATCGAAGCTTCCTTTACGCGATCGCGTGGCTTCCAGTTCCCCCCTTCTCCGCGATCGCGTACTAGTCCACGCGATCGCATAGATCAATTTACCCCTCAGTGACTTTTCCTCTACAAGGTCGCAATATTGTTCACGCGGTCGAACAGCTCCCAAGTTTCCTTCACCGCGATCGCGTTCCCCTTTCCTAGGATCGCGATGGGCATTTTCGCCTAGTGATATTAAAAGCCTAAAACAGACCAGTGATTGGATTTATTCCCAAATTTTCACACGAAATCACTTCCTACACCCTCCATTGACGAACTTCAAGCTCTTAAATCATCGCCACTCTTTGGATAAGTGATCCTCACATTATTTCCTCACTATTCCTTCATCAAATCATTAAATTTGTAGCCCTAAAACATGAAATTCAAGGTAGAATTTAGGGGTTTTGGGTTTAGTTGGGGTTTATGGGATTTTGACTATTTCAACCTCAGCTTGAGGTCGAATTTAAAATCTAATTATATATTTGAACTCGTCGGGTTATGGGGGATTGGGTTTTGGTCTGAGCCTCGAGTTTGGATCACGTGGGCCCGATGCCGGATTTTAGTATTTTTGACAGTAAGCTAGGAAATGCATTTCTAGGCTATGGGATTGGGTTTTTGGATTCTTGTTGATAATATTGAATCGATTTATGTTAGATATCGTTGGTTCAGGGTCGCATTCTGGAGGAAAGGCGATTGTTGAGCTTTGAGTTGCCATTTTCGGATTCGAGGTAAGTGTTCGATCTAACTTTGGCTTGAGGGAATAGAATTAGGTTGTTAATTGTTATGTGCTATGGGAGTCGGTGTATAGGTATGGTGACGGTTACCTATGCGCCCGAGTCAAGCATGACCGTGTTGTCATTTTTGTTATTAAAAATTGCGAAGGAAGTGAATAATTGTGATAAATTCTTGTTGTAAGAGCTATGAAGTGAAAGGTGAGAAGTAAATGAGCCAAAGGTGAGTTGTGGTACTTTTCCCTTGCCGGGACTTGTTGTTGCATTGTTCTCCCTTGCCGGGATGATTATTATTGTTGTCCATACCCTCACCCCAATTTTTTTTGTGATCATTGTTTGGGTGAGGATGAGCGTAAAGCACGATGGGTGATTCCGTGTACATATTGATTTCCTCCACAAGATGGAGTGGTACTTATTGATTTCCTCCACAAGATGGAGTGGTACTTATTGATTTCCTCCAAAAAATGGAGTGATGCTATTGATTTCCTCCAAAAGATGGAGTGGTGCTATTGATTTCCTCCATAAAATGGAGTGGTGATATTGATTGGGTGAGGATGAGAGTAAAAGCACGATGGGTGGTGCTGTGCAACGTATGTTTCATCGGCTTTATCTTATTGGTGTTTCTTATACCGTTTTCCTTTCTTTGTGTTGATGATTTGATAATTGAACTCCTATACCCCCAGAATGTCCCTTTCCCATTATCTGCTTAGACTTTGTTATTTTTGGTTTCTGCACATACATCTGTACAGGTTGATTGTGGTAGGTCCGGTTTAGCCTCGTCACTACCTCGCTGGGGTTAGGCCGGGCACTTACCAGTACATGGGGTCGGTTGTGCTGATACTACGCTTTTGTGCTTTTTTGTGCACAGATCAAGACCCAATCTACGGACCGCAGCTTTAGATCGGGAGTGATCATTTAGTCCAGGGATTCTGAGGTAGTTCGCTGGCATCCGCGGGCCCCGAGTCCCCTATATTTTTTTTCTAGTTTTTTTTATTTGTATCAAACAAACATATGATGTATTTCTTTCAGACTAATATTTTCAGTACTCTTTAGTTATCTGTATGCAGTGACACCAGATACTGGGTAGAGACTTGTTGTTAGTTGTTCCGCACCTTGATTTCATTGTTGATATTAAAAGATTTCCACATGTTTTAATTTGTTATTCTAGTATTTGACTTATTTTGGATTAAGTTTGTGAAAAATGATTATAAGGGTTGGCTTGCCTAGCTTCGACAGTAGGCGCCATCACGACTCCCGATGGTGGGTAAATTCTTGTCGTGACAAGTTGGTAGCAGAGCACTAGGTTACTTGGGTCTCACAACTCACGGACAAGCTCGGTAGAGTCTGAGGGATCGGTACGGAGACGTATGTATTTATCCCCAGAGGCTACAAAGTTAGGAAAAGTTTCACTTTGTTCATTCTTGTCGGGCGATTCTGTTTCTCAAATATTGATTGTCCTTCTACTCTGTTCTTTCGATGGCGAGAATACGTGCGTCTTCTTCTTCGGCGCAGCAACCCGAGCCCCCAGCAGTAGCCCCGTGAGGGGCAGGGGACGAGGCCGAGCCAGAGGCCGTGGCAGGGGCAGAGCTAAGCCCCAGGCAGCAGTTCTAGAGGCGGAGCCTCATATTGACTTCGATGAGGAGGTTCCAGCTCCACCAGCTCCAGTGGGCCCAGCTCAGGTCCCAGGAGGAGTGATGTTTTCTTCGGATCTTCAGGATGCTCTTGTCCGCATAGTAGGCTTCATGGACAGTGTGTCCAGAGCAGGATTGCTGCCAGTAGCACCAGCCACTTCTCAGGCTGGATGAGGGCTTCAGACTCCTACTACACGTACTCCGGAGCAGGTAGCTCCCCAAACTCAGGTTCCATTGGTTCAACCCGTAGTGGCAGCTCAGACAGGTACTACAGCTCAGGCTGGAGATGGGTCGGCCATGTCTTCGGATGCTTTGTGGAGACTTGACCGGTTCTCCAAGCTTTTCATTACCACTTTCAGCGGTGCTTCATCGGAGGATCCCCAGGATTTTCTGTTCAGTTGTCATGAGATCCTCAGGACTATGGGGATAGTGGAGACCAATGGGGTCGATTTTTGCACTTTCAGACTTGTGGAGTCCGCCAAGACTTGGTGGAGAGATTATTGTCTATCTAGACCAGCAGGGTCTCCAACTTTGACATAGGATCAGTTTGCAGAGTTATTTTTGGAGAAGTTTCTCCCTTTCACTCAGCAGGAGACACTTTGCAGACAGTTTGAGCATCTTCAGCAGGGCTCTATGACAGTTACACAGTACGAGACCAGATTTTTTGACTTGGCACGCCATGTAGTGGTGATACTCCCTACTGATCAAGAGAGGGTCCGGAGGTTCATTGGCGGATTGATTCAGCCGATTCGCCTTCAGATGGCTATGGGAGTAGGCAGTGATATTACTTTCCAGGAGGCGGCTAATGCGGCCCACCGAGTAGAGATGGCAATTGGCTCGAGGAGGTTGTCAGGGTTAAGAGAAGAGGCCTCGACATTCGTGCAGATTTAATGGTACCTCATCTAGAGGTAGGGATTTCCATGACAGGGGCCATCCCCCGAGACCTTTCTAGTCGGCACTTCAGGTTTCTCATGGTACAACAGGAGGCGCTAGTCATCAGCAGAATTACTCGGACCAGCATTCCTTCAGCGCACCACCATCCCCCATCAGTGCACCACCATCCCCCATCAGTGCACCACCACTTCAGAGCGTTAGGGGAGGACATACAAGTCGACAGGGCCAGCAGCCTCAACAGCCGAGGGCATGTTATAGTTGTGGTAACCCATGTCATATTGTCAATTATTGCCCTTGAGCCTCGATTAGTTCTCAGCAGCAGGGTCTTCGCCCTACTATTCAGGTAGCAGGTGATCCACAGGCCGCCCAGCCAGCTAGAGGCGGGGGTAGGGATCATAGAGGTGGAGGGAGAGACAGTAGAAGTGGATCCCGGACAGCCATAGGTAGGGGTCAGCACGCCACAGATCGTCCCGGAGACGCAGTTTAGGGAGGTGGGGGCCAGCCCCGTTGTTATGCATTGCCAACCAGGCCGGAGGCCGAGTCGTCTGATGCTATGATTATAGGTACTATATTGGTCTGTGATAGGGGTGCTTCAGTATTATTTGATCCCGGATCTACTTATTCTTATGTGTCATCCTATTTTGCACCCTATTTGATTATGCCTAGTGAGGCTCTGGGTATTCCTGTATATTGTCCACATTGGTTGGTGATTCTATAGTGGTCACCCGAGTGCATCGTTCTTGTGTAGTGGTATTTGAGGGTGTTGAGTCCCGTGTCGATTTATTGCTTCTAGACATGGTGGACTTCGATGTTATATTGTGGATGGATTGGTTGTCCCTGTATCATGCTATCTTGGATTGTCACACCAAGACCGTGACCTTGGCCTAGCCAGAATTTCCCCGGCTTGAGTGGAGAGGGACCCTAGGTCATTCCACCCGTAGTGTTATTTCATATGTCAAGGCTCGACGTATGGTCGAGAAGGGGTGTTTAGCATATTTGGCGTATGTTCGCGACTCAAGTGCAGAGTTTCCACATCGACTATGTTCCTATTGTTCGGAAGTTCCCGAGGTTTTTCCTTCAGACCTGCCGGGTATGCCGCCCGACAGGGATATAGATTTCTGTATTGATCTGGCTCCTGACACTCAGCTTATTTCTGTTCCGCCGTATCGCATGGCCCCACCGGAGTTGAAAGAGTTGAAATAACAGCTTGAGGATTTGCTTGATAAGGGTTTCATTAGACCCAGTGTATCACCTTGGGGTGTGCCAGTGTTGTTTGTGAAGAAAAAGGACGGGTCTATGAGGATGTGCATTGATTACTGGCAGTTGAACAAGGTGACGATAAAGAACAAGTATCCACTGCCGAGGATTGACGATTTGTTTGACCAGCTCCAGGGTGCCAGAGTATTTTCGAAGATAGATTTGAGGTCTGGTTATCATCAGCTGAGGATTAGGGCGTCTGATGTCCCTAAGACAACATTTCGTACTCAGTATGGGCATTATGAGTTTCTGGTCATGTCGTTTGGGTTGACCAATGCCCCGGCAACATTCATGGAGTTGATGAACCGAGTGTTCAAGCCTTGTTTGGATTTATTTGTGATTGTATTTATTGATGATATCTTGGTATACTCCCGCAGTCAGGAGGAGCATGAGCAGCACCTCAGAGTGGTTCTTCAGACTCCGAAGGATAGCCAGTTCTACGCCAAATTTTCAAAATGCGAATTTTGGTTGAGTTCAGTAGCATTCCTAGGTCATGTCGCATCAGAGGAGGGTATTCAGGTGGACCCCTAGAAGATAGAGGCAGTCAAGAACTAGCCTCGACCAGCTTCAGCTACAGATATTCGGAGCTTCTTGGGGTTAGCTGGTTACTACAGATGTATCGTGGAGGGGTTTTCATCCATCGCAACCCCGATGACTACATTGACTCAGAAGGGTGCCTAGTTCAGGTGGTCAGATGAGTGCGAGGCGAGCTTCCAGAAGCTCAAGACAGCCCTGACTACGACATCGGTATTGGTTTTGCCCACGAGATATGGGCCTTATATTGTATATTGTGATGCTTCCCGCATCGGACTTGGCGCAGTGTTGATACAGAACGGCAAGGTCATAGCATATGCTTTGAGGCAGTTAAAGATCCGCGAGAAGAATTATCCAGTTCATGACTTAGAGTTGGCATCCATTGTTCATGTCTTGATGATCTAGAGGCATTATTTGTATGGTGTGACGTATGAGGTGTACACGGATCACAAGAGCCTTCAATACTTGTTCAAGTAGAAAGAGTTGAATTTGAGACAGCGGAGGTGGTTGGAGTTGCTAAAAGATTACGATGTTTCCATTTTATACCACCTAGGGAAGGCCAATGTGGTGGCCGATGCATTGAGTAGAAAGTCCGCCAGCATGGGTAGTCTTCCATATAATTCTGGTCAGCCAGAGACCGCATGCCTTGGATGTTCAGGCCTTGGCCAATAGATTTGTGAGATTGAATATTTCGGAGCCCAGCAGAGTGTTAGCTTGCATAGTTGCTCGCTCGTCATTGATGGAGCGTATCCAGGAGCGGCAGTTTGATGATCCCCATTTGTGTGTCCTGAGAGACACGGTGCAGAGGGGAGGTGCCAAGGAGATGACTTTGGGAGATGATGGCATATTGAGGTTGCAGGGGCGAGTTTGCGTGCCCAATGTCGATGGCATTCAAGAGTCGGTCTTAGCGGAGGCCCAGAGTTCTCGTTATTCTATTCATCCGGAGCCGCGTAGATGTATCAGGATTTGAGACAACATTATTGGTGGCGTATAATGAAGAAAGACATTGTTGCATACGTGGCTCGTTGTCTAAATTGTCAGCAGGTTAAGTACGAGCATCAGAGGCCGGTGGGTTATTTCAGAGGATTGAGCTTCCCGAGTAGAAGTGGGAGAGAATCACCATGGATTTTGTTACTTTCCTTCCGATGACTCGGAAGAAGTTTGATGCTATATGGATTATTGTTGATAGGCTGACTAAGTCAGTGCATTTCATCCCAGTTGCCACCACCTATTCATCCGAGAGGTACGCTGAGATTTATATCAGGGAGATCATTCGCCTTCATGGGGTGCCCCTATCTATTATTTCGGATCGGGGTCCACAATTTACCTCGCATTTCTGGAGAGCGGTGCATCATGAGTTGGGTACCCAGGTCCAGTTGAGCACAACATTTCACCCCCAGATGGACGGTCAGTCCGAGAGGACCATTCAGATTCTTGAGGATATGCTCTGAGCCTGCGTTATTGATTTTGGAGGCTCGTGGGACCAGTTCTTTCCTTTAGCAGAGTTTGCCTACAACAACAGTTACTAGTCTAGTATTCAGATGGTCCCGTATGAGGCGTTGTATGGTAGGCGGTGTCGGTCCCCAGTCGGATGGTTTGAGCCGGGAGAGGCTCGGTTAGTAGGAACAGATTTGGTACAGGAGGCCTTGGATAAGGTCAAGATCATTCAGGACACTCTTCGGTCAGCTCAGTCCAGGAAGAAGAGTGTTGCAGATCGTAAGGTCAGGGATGTTGCTTTCATGGTTGGTGAGCAAATATTGCTCCATATATCGCCTATGAAGGTCGTGATGAGGTTTGGGAAGAAGGGCAAGCTTATCCCTATGTATATTGGCCCGTTTGAGATTCTGGACCGTATGGGGAATGTGGCTTATAGACTTGCATTGCCGCCTAGCTTGTCAGTCGTGCATCCAGTTTTCCATGTATTTCGGATGTATCACGGTGATCCCACCCACGTGTTAGATTTCAGCACTGTCCAATTGGACAAAGATCTGTCATATGAGGAGGAGTCGGTGGCTATTTTAGACCGGTAGGTTCGACAGATGAGGTCTTGGTGTTTTCCTTCACTGCGTGTTCAGTGGAGAGGTCAGCCTCCTGAGGCATCAACCTGGGAGTCCGAGTCTGATATGCAGAGCCGTTATCCCCATCTATTCCCCGACTCAGGTACTTCTTTCATTTGTCCGTTCGAGGACGAATGGTTATTTTAGAGGTGGAGGGTGCGACGAACCAAAGGGTCATAACTGTAATTCTCCCTTTCTTTGTGCTTCTGAGTCCTTGGAAACCCCTTATTGGGTTGCCTCAATTTGCGTGCACAGTTCGGGCGCGAAGCCAAAAATTTTTTATGTGAAAATATTTGAATTCTGTGTTAAAAATAATAAATTTTGATACCAATATTGTTATGGTTGACTTCGGTCAAAGTTTTGGATAAACGGACCGAACCTGTAATGTGACGGTCCCAGAGGGTCCGTAATGAAATTTGGGACCCGAGTGTATTCCCGGAATCAAAATCCGAGGTCCTAGGCCCGAGTTCGGAGCTTTTCTATGAAATTGTTTTATAAATATGCTTAAGGAAAAAATGCAAATGGAAATTGATCAAAAATAATGGTATCGGACTCGTATTTTGGTTCTAGCGCCCGGTACAAGTCAGGCGTTAGCACTATCTGTAAATTTTTGTTGAAAACGGATGTCGTTTGACGTGTTTCGGACTAAAAGTGAAAAACTTTGAAAGTTTTGAACTTAGAAATTAAAATCATGAGTGTTGGAGGTTGATTCTTTGATTTTGATGTTATTTTGGCGATTTGATAGCTCGGACAAGTTTGTAGGATGATATTGAGTTAGTGTGTGGTTGGTTGGGAGATCCGAGAGCGCAAGAGTGTTTTCGGGGGTCGTTCAGGGTATTTTAGCTCTTGAAAACTTACTAGATTTTGCTGCACTATTTGCTCAGGGAAATCCTTCTACGGGATCGCGGCGTCATCCACGCGATCGGGTCTAATTCTAGAGGAAAGGCGATTGCTGAGCTTTGAGTTGCCATTTTCGGATTCGGGATAAGTGTTCAATCTAACTTTGGCTTGAGGAAATAGGATTAGGTTGTTAATTGTTATGTGCTATGTGGATTCGGTGTATAGGTATGGTGACGGTTACCTATACGCCCGAGTCAAGCATGACCGTGTTGTCATTTTTGTTATTAGTAATTGCGAAGGAAGTGAACAATTGTGATACATTCTTTATATAAGAGCTATGAAGTGAAAGGTGAGAAGTAAATGAGCCAAAGGTGAGTTGTGGTACTTCCCTTACCGGGACTTGTTGCTGCATTGTTCTCCCTTGCCGGGATGATTATTACTGTTGTCTGTACCCTCGCCCCAATTTTGTTTTGTGATCATTGTTTGTGTGAGGATGAGCGTAAAGCACGATGGGTGATGCTGTGTACTTATTGATTTCCTCCACAAGATGGAGTGGTACTTATTGATTTCCTCCACAAGATGGAGTGGTACTTATTTATTTCCTCCAAGAGATGGAGTGGTGCTATTGATTTCCTCCAAAAGATGGAGTGTTGCTATTGATTTCCTCCATAAGATGGAGTGGTGCTATTAATTGGGTGAGGACGAGAGTAAAAGCACGATGGGTGGTGCCGTGCAACGTTTGTTTCATTGGCTTTATCTTATTGGTGTTTCTTATACCGTTTTCCTTTCTTTGTGTTGATGATTTGATAATTGAACTGCTATACCCCCAGCATGTTCCTTTCCCATTATCTGTTTAGAATTTGTTATTTTTGGTTTCTGCACATACATCTATACAGGTTGATTGTGGTAGGTCCGGTTTAGCCTCGTCACTACCTCGCCGGGTTAGGCCGGGCACTTACCAGCATATGGGGTCGGTTGTGTTGATACTACGCTTCTGTGCCTTTTTGTGCATAGGTCAGGACCTAGTCTACGAACCGCAACTTTAGATCGAGAGTGATCCTTTAGTCCAGGGATTCTGAGGTAGTTCGCTGGCATCCGCGGGCCCTGAGTCCCCTATATCTTTTTTCTAGCTTGTCTTATTTGTATCAAACAGACATATGATGTATTTCTTTCAGACTAATACTTTCAGTACTCTTTAGTTTTTCATGAGCAGTGACACCATATACTGGGTAGAGACTTGTTGTTAGTTGTTCCGCACCTTGATTTCATTGTTGTTATTAAAAGACTTCCGCATATTTTAATTAATTATTCTAGTATTTGACTTATTTTGGATTAAGTTTGTGAAAAATGATTATAAGGGTTGGATTGCCTAATTTCGATAGTAGGCACCATCACGACTTCCGATGGTGGGTAAATTTGGGTCGTGACATCTATCTTGAGTAGAAATTGAAGCAGAAAAACGAGTTTCTTCTGAAATTATTTTATTTTTAAATTTTTTAGAAAAATAAACGTAGAAGTATTTTTTAAAAGCCAAATTAAATATTAATTGCAGCTCAAAAGTAAATTTTAAATTAATTAGCCAAACATAAACTACTTTTCACTAAAAGTACTTTTTTTAACAAACTTTTGAAAAAAATATTTTTTTTAAATTAGTTGATTTTAGCTAGCATTTGCCATAGATCCCAAACTTATTTTGAAAAATCTGATTTGGGTGAAGTTTGGTTTGAAGATGAAAATGTCTTTGGACATACGTCTTCAAAACATATTTTTCAATTTTATTTTGGAATAAACATGTATATAATTCCCAAGATTTGGGATTTTAGCCAAAATCATCTCAATAGATGATTTTGGGATTTGAAAATTAGGATTTGAAATTTGCCCAAATATGGACAAAATTTATGGCCGAACATGTCAAATTTATTTTGGCAAAGCTCATGGCCAAACGGATAGAAACTTAGCTAAAATAATGATTAATTAGAGACCATAATTTTGTGTCCTAAGTCCTAACGATAATTTTTATTTTTGTAAAAAGTGTTTTGTTCCCTAATAAATCTTTCTCAATGTGAATGTAAATTAATTCTCACTGCAGACAAACAACAATAATAATTCCAATATTTTTCTACAGGAATTTTCATTGCAGACAAAATAGATGATTTCAATTTTACTCACATATCCCAAGTGGCAGCTAATAGACTTTTAGGGAGTCTTGTGGTACTTTGGAAGGAGGAAGGAATAAGGGTGTCTGAAATGAGATTTTCGAAACAGGAAATACATTGCATGGTCCAGGTTGGTAATACTAACTCTCCTTGGATGTTATCTGCCATATATGCTAACAAAAATGCTTATTCTAAGTCTTTACTTTAGGATAGTTTAAAAAATATGCATGATAATTGTAATATGACTTGGTTATTAGGAGGAGATTTTAATGAAGTTATTAATTATAGATAAAAATTTGGTAGTTTGCCTATTAGTAATAGTAGAGTAGATAAGTCAGTTTCTTGCTTAAACTACTGCAAACTTGTAGACCTAGGCTTTCATGGAAGTAGATTTACTTGGACAAATAACAACTACCCAGTATAGTCCCACAGAGTGGGGTCTGGTTACTTACAAATAAGCGTAAAGGAATTTATACCATCTTAGAAAGGCTTGATCTATTTTTGGCCAATTATGATTGGCTTAATATGTATCCTGAAGCAGTGGTGCAACATCTTCCTCGTATCCACTCGGATCACTTCCCTCTTTTAATAACTCTTCAACCTACTGTTAGGATAACAAATAAAATTTTCCATTTTGAGACAATGTGGGCTTGTCATCCTCAATTTCATAATTTGGTATGTAATGTTTGGTCTGGGGAGCACTCTTTACCTCAGACAACAAAAATCTTTCAAACAGCTGCCACCCATTGGAACAGGCAGTGTTTTGGAAATATTTTCAAACAAAAAAATAAACTTCTAGCAAGATTAGAAGGTATCCAAGCTTCAATGCATTACCCTACAAGTAGGTTCTTACAAGATTTAGAGATAGAACTTACAATGCAATATAATAGAATATTACTCTTAGAAGAAGATTTTTAGAAATTAAAATCACGAGTAAATTGGCTAAATCAAGGAGATACAAATACTAAATTTTTCCATATGACTATTATGCATAGGCGTAGAAGAAATAGGATCTTTAGCCTTCGTGATGTGGTAGGTAACTGGATTTCCCAACCAGAGGCTTTAGAAGAACACATCACTGACTTTTACAAGAAGTTATTGACTACTGATCAACTAAGCTCAGCTAATAATTATCAAGAATCCTCTAATCTTAGTATTTCACTGGAAGAACAATACATGTTGGATAAACCAGTTACAACTCAAAAAATTAAAGGGGCCTTAATTAGTGTCCAACCTCATAAGTCCCCAGGCCCGGATCGTTTACATCCTTTTTTCTATCAAAAATTCTGGCCAAATGTGGGTAGTAAAGTGAGTTCATTTTGTGAAGAAATTTCTCTACTAAGGTTATGCCTCAGGAGTTGAACCAAACTTTCATTTGCCTTATCCCCAAAGTTCAACATCTTATCACTGTACATCAATATTGTCCTATAAGTTTATGCAATACTTTATGTAAATTAATTACTAAAGTTATTGCTAACAGGCTAAAAATACTAATTGCAAAAATTATAGGACCTAACCAATTTAGTTTTTAGCAAGGTAAAAGAGCCTCTGATAATGTCATTATAGTGCAGGAGGTTTTAAATTACTTTAGATTTGCTAAAGGAATGACCTCTTACATGCTTCTTAAATCAGACTTAGAAAAAGCATTTGACAGAATAGAATGGTCTTTTTTTAGGAGAACATTGATTTTTTATTAATATTCCTTCTCAAATGATCTCTTTAATTATGTCATGTGTTATAACCTCTTCAATTTCTATTCTAATAAATGGTTCTCGAACCCCTTATTTTAATCCAACTAGAGGTCTTCGTCAGGTGATCCCCTCTCACCTTACTTATATATCATGTGTATGAAAATGCTCTCTCGTAGCATCTCCTTATTAGTAGATTGCTTGCAGTGGCAACCTATTAGTGTAGCAAAGAATGGACCTCAACTTTCCCACATTTTATTTGCAGACGACATTGTGATCTTGTCCAAGATTACTACTAACAGTTGTCATGCAATAGTTGATGTAATGAATCACTTTACCTCTTGCTCTAGGCAAAAAATTAATTATGAAAAATCAAAGGTTTTCTTCTCTCGGACTGCTCACAGACTAATAAAGATTTTATTAAAGATACCTTTTCTATTAAGGAAGGAACCCCGTTTGGTAAATATTTAGGATTTTCGATGTTCACTAGTAGACCTAAAAAGGAATACTTTCAATTTCTTTTGGACAATTTTAAGAATAAACTAGCATGATGGAAAACAAATTTCTTAACTATGTCCGGTCGATCGACTCTTATAAAATCGACTTTGAATAATCTTCCAGCAATTTATTTCTATTTCTAAACAAATAATCAAGAAATTAGAACAATACCAACAAAACTTCCTATGGGGCTCCACACTGGTTAAGAAGAAATTACACCTTCTTAATTGGAATTTGGTAACTACTTCCTAATGGAATGGCGGACTAGGTATACAAAAGTTAGGGGTAAAAAATAAAGCTTTAATAGCTGGACTGGCTTGGAGAATTTTCCAACAACCTCAGGCTATGTGGGCACAAGTTCTTATTAATAAGTATCTACACAACAAAACTTTCCTAACAAAGTCAAAAACTTGGGTTAATATCTTAAAGGACTGGAACTCTTGCCAAAGGGGCATCCAATGGAGAATAAGTGATGGAAGGAATATAAAGGTTTGGCATGATCATTGGTTAAAACCAGGAATTATAATGCGTTCATTAATATAAGGCCCTTTAACCTTAAAAGAATCAAAGTTATCTATTGCTCAATGCCTATGGGTTGGAATAAGAATCATTTCAGTTTTGATCTAACGAGCAATATGAATCATTTAATTGATGTTATTTACATTTCCCTTTTTAATAATACTTCTGACTTTATTTATTGGGGCTAAACCAATAATAATAAATTTACCATCAAATCCATGTACAATAACCTTGTTGATAATGGGACCTTAAAATCTAATCAGGATTATAATTTTAATTGGATTTGGAAGCTTCCTATTCATCCAAAGATTAAAAGCTTCATCTGGCTACTCATCCATAATAAACTACCAACAAAGATGTACTTAAAACACTTAAAGATCACTGAGGATGCTAGTTGTCAGTTCTGCCAAGCACAAGAGGAAACCTGGCAGCACATTTTCATAGAATGTGTGAACGCACAAAATTATTGGAAACAAATAGATTTAACCTCATTAGTTAACTCTCTTGGTCATCTACTAGATACACATACTTGGATGCACCAGCTCTTCTTTAATACAAAAATAAGATTGCCTTTAAACCTCAAACCCATTATGTACCTACCTTATAATTTATGGAATATTTGGCTAACGCGTAACGACAAACTCTTTAATCGAACAAAACATTGTATTCCTTACTCATGGTTACTAAACAGGCTGCATAATTCACCTATATAGCCTCCTTCCATCCAAAACAAACCAGTAAAAAGACTTTGCATAAATTCATTAAAGGTACCCCCTGCCAATCATTGCTATAAGCTCAATACGAATGGAGCCTTTTCTAACACTTCAGCTGGAATATGGGGAGTCATAAGGAATTCTAAGGCAGAATGGGTCACAGGATTTGCTGTACCTGTTCCTCATCTGTCCTCTATTTTATCAGAATTATATGCTTTACTACAAGGATTAAAACTTGCTCACGAATACAGTATTACACCTCTTGAAATAGAGGTGGATGCACAAAATCTGCTATTACTATTTAATTATGGTGAATATTACTTTTTCTAACTTGATAATGGATTGGAGGTACTATCTGGACCAGTTAGGTAAATCGTTAATCAAACATGCATACATAAATCAAAATAGGGTGGCAGATCGTTTGGCAAAGGAATGTCACAACTTTTAAAGTGCATGTTGGCCAACAATCTTTGTGAATGTCCGTGATTTTGCTAAGCTTACTTTTGATTTTGATAAGGCTAATTTGCAAGGGATTCAACCAAGCCTAGAATATAGTTGGCTACATAATAATGACAATATTGTTAATACTAGTTGGTGTGTAATGGCCTGCCATGATGATAATTCCAATAGGATGACCATAACAACAGTAAATAGTAGTGCTACTTTAGAAAGTTGTAGTTGTAATAGCTCTGTACGCATATATATATATATATATATATATATATATATATATATATATATATATATATATATATATTATCTTTCTCACCAAAAAAAAGGAAAATTAAAAAAGAAAAGCTCACCCCATTTGCCTTACCATGGACGTTCACATACATTAAAAACTCTCCATTTCTTGTAACTGCGTCACTGCTCTGCTCACACAACATCTTCATCTTCGTATCCTATAAAGTTCTCAAATTCTCTTTCTCATACTCCTATCAATTCACACTTCCAGAATTTTCTGAGTTCTCTCTCTTTGGTACTCGTAGCGGCAAAAAGTTAGCATCAATGGCTACACCGTAAGTCTTAGTTTAGCTTCCTCTTTTTCCTTCATTAATTTTCAATTGATCACCTAGTTTAATTTGTAGCAAATAGGTAACAGTGGTCAGGGACGAAATACAAGTATGTGGAGAAGAGTGCGTCTGAAAATATTTACTAAAAAGGGCAGCCGGTGCACCAGGCACCATTCTGCCTTCACACATGGTTGGGAGAAGGATCGTACCTTTAGATGTGTGATGTAAGCAGCATTTCCTAATACAACTATCAATGACTGCTTTTTATGGCTTGAACTAGGAGTGTACATCAAAATCAAACAAAATCAATAATATCGGTTTGGATTGGTTCAGTTTTGTCGGGTTTGCGATTTTATATTTCTACATTATCTAAAGAAAATTATTATAAAGTTTTAAAGATATAAATAAAATTTATATATTTATATGTCGCTTTGGTCGAATTTTTTTACTCAATACCAAACCAAGTCGGATTTTTTAATCGGTTTGGTTTGGTGTATTTTGCTGATTCTGTTTGAATACCTCTAGCTTGAACCAATGACCTATAGATCAACCAATGGTAGAGCCATAATTTTCATTAAGAGATGTCAAAATATATAAAAGTAAATATTCCAAAAAATTAAGGGGAGTCAATATATAGTATATATACATATAATATAATTTGAACCTACCTCAAATGTATTTTTCCTGCGAAGGGTGTCAATTTGACGGCCCTTCGACCACTGAGGTCAACAACTTTACTATTACTCCAATACACCCTTCTAAATTATATATTATATTTTTAAAGCTTTTATCGCATTATATTTAGATTAAATTTAAAAAGTAGGGATTAGAAAAGTTGTCATGAAATTAGTGGTTGATACATCCTTTAAGGGTTTGGGAAAAAAATTACTACATTGTCCAAGGTTGTAGCCTAGTCAAGGTGAAGCTAAGTTTAATGAAGGGGTTAATTGAATCTTTTTTAATTAGAAATATCGCGTAAATAGGATAAAAAATTTTTTTTGGTACATATAAAAATTGTTGAATTTTGTTGACGCAAGCACTTTTTTGTGACAATGATGATTCAACAATTTACTGTCACATGTTTAGAGACCTGGTGTGACATTCTAGTGTTTCTGAATCTTATTGTTACAAGGGTTGGTTCTGTAACAAGTGGTTAATGAAATGGTGTTTTTTGCGGCCTAGTGTTTAATGAAATGAGTAAAAATGTTCAAATCCAAGCATCGCTGTTAGCAGGCGCTCATAGAATAGTACTTAAAAGTTATCAATTTTATACAAAAATAGGTAGCGGGTGATGCAACAGGGCCATTATATTAAAATCTTCTATCTTAGTGATGGTTGTATATTTATGTATTTGTAACTGTTGAATTTTCACTTTGCTTTTGATATGGCCATTGATGGGTATTTTGTTTGTTTTATTTGTGTAGAAGTGTACAAGAAGTTCTTCCACCATCACTTGATTCTACTTCTCAACCCCCGTCTCTCTTCGACGGAACTACCAGGTTTTATTTACTTTTCCCTTTTTATGGCCGATCACTCATTCGTTCTTGTCTGCTTTTAGAAGAAAAAAATGTTCTTTCTTCTTTATGGTGTTGGTTTATTTGAGTGATGATTGTGATTTGGATCTGTTGTTTTTTTATGCTGAAGGTTGTACATCAATTATATGTGCCCCTATGCTCAGCGTGTGTGGATTACCAGGAACGTCAAGGTTCGTTTCACTAGTTTGGCTCTGTATGGCTTATATGTTTGCACCATCTCCCAGTTTAGATGGCATTTTTTGATACTGAGAAATCCCAAGAGCCAACTGGCTCAGGGTTTTAAAAGTCGGTGGATAGTGGGCTCGTCCGTCTACCCTTCTCCACTTAAATATAAGGCTTTTGTTTGCAACAAGAATCGAATTTGTGATATACGCCTAAACCATACATCACGAGCTATGATGTTACATTATTATTATTATTATTCGGAGAACTAAAGTTTTTCTTTTTGCTAAGATTGTTTAATTAACTTTGAACTTTGTAAACTATGAAGAGTAGTGACTTATAGTACTAGTATTTTTGAAATTTCCAAGTGTGCAAAGTTTGATTTAAAAAGATTAGAAATTGATGTCTAAATTCATGAAAATTAAGTGCTTAACCCTTATCCAAACACCAGAAACAAGTTACCTTGTGTTCATCTTTTTAAGTTTTTTTTTGTATTGCTTCATTTAGTCTGCCACGAGCCCACGACTATCACCATAAGTCATGTTTCCCCGAGTTATGACTGCTCCGACTCATGCTTAATGGGGTGGGAGAAGGGCGCGGTGCCACGTGGAACTTTTAATTTGTTGTTCCCTATTATTCTTCAGAAGGGAATTAGTATTATTCAATCTTTATATTTTTCTTAGTTCATGTTTATTTTGACCTGACAATGGGATTGATTAGCTGAATAATGTTCAAAAACATTGAATTTCAGGGCTTGCAAGATAAGATCAAGTTAGTTCCAATCGACCTTCAGAATAGGCCTGCTTGGTACAAGGAAAAAGTTTACGCAGAAAATAAGGTAATTGTTGATTGTTCCGGAAATACAAAGCTGTTTTTTTGCTCGGCCGTTCACTATTTATGTATGCATACCAAGTGCAAAGCGTAGCAATTGGCCTGTAGGTTCTATAAGTACTCCTGAATAAAATGGCCGTTTGCCTCTGGCTATCGTAGGTACCCTCTTTGGAGCACAACAACAAAGTGATTGGAGAAAGTTTGGATCTAATGAAATATGTTGATAGTAACTTTGAAGGGCCATCTCTTCTGCCGGATGTAAGCTGCAACATTCCATTCTTGCTGTTACTGACCGTACTTTTCCCGCTCCCCCTTTTCTTTTGGGGACCAAAGATTAGTTCTGAAATTGACGCAGGTTTGTAAACTGGTGTAGGATCCGAAAAAGCAGAAGTTTGCTGAAGAATTAATAGCCTATAGTGATACATTCGTCAAGGAAGTATATGGTTCTTTTAAAAAAGACGCACAGATACTGGCCGGTGAGGTTCTTTTACTTTGGCCCTTGAAAACTCATTGTTATTCTTGGTAAGAGTTCCTTGTGTAAATTAACTGTTATTTGTTCACACTTGTACCAGGAGCTCAATTTGATTACCTGGAAAAAGCTCTCGAAAAATTTGACGACGGACCTTTTTTCCTTGGTCAATTCAGTCAGGTGAGGACTTCTTACTTTAGTAGTAGCTTTGCATTAAAATATGCCATATAACCAATTCAGAGTAATGTAGGTGTATGTTTCCAGAACATGAAATTTCGTCGTACTAATATATACTATGAATTTTTTTGTGCATTAGGTAGATATAGCATATGCTCCATTCATCGAAAGGTTCCAAATTTTCCTGCAAGAGGTGTTTAACTATGATATCACATCAGCGAGGCCGAAACTAGCCAAATGGATTGAGGTATGGCTAATATTACTATTACTAGATATGGACTATTCCTATATGAATGTTAGTGCTCCCCGGAAAAGATGTATGATGGACGGGGTGGAGCTAGTGTGTCAATAACGGGTTAGGACAATCCCAATAACTTCGATTCAAATCTTGTATTTGTTTTTTAAAAAATCCATTAACTATGTACTACTTAAAAATTTAGAATCCCAAACCCATAAGCAGAGGCGGACCCATGATTTGGAGGCATCGGGGGCAGCACTCCTAAAATAGTCATGAGGCATGCCAATTGCTAGCTACAAATTCAGAGAGAGATAAGTTCTAAGTTTCTGATCATAGCTTGGAGAGAAGTAAATTTGATATCTTTTAAAAGATTGGTCTAATCAAAAGAAAAAGGGATGAATGGCGGAATCTAAAATAAAATAGGAGGAAATCTGGATAAATATAAGGCATTGCTCGAGCTGGATTCGAGCCCTAACAAAGTCGTAGATGCCACCAGTGCCCCTAGCTAAGCTTTGTGTATGAGGGTGCCTAATTAAATATATATCCATAACCGAAGGTTTATAACCTATATATACAAGATTTTTCCCGAGCTTAGTGGTGTCGGTGACCCCTCTAACTTGCACGTAGGTCCGCCTCTGCTCATAAGCCTCAAATTCTGGTTCCGCCTCTTATTATGAAAGGTCTTTTGCAGCTCCATAAGTGTGTATGATTCACTGATAAAAGTATAAAAGCAAAGATTTTGGAGATTTACTTAATAGCGGCTCGTCCACTTTACGTTATTTTTCGTGTATAACTGTACCTTGTGATCACCAGGAAATGAGCAACATTGATGGTTACAAGCAGACGAAAGTGTTGGATCCCAAGAGACTGGTTGAATACTACAAAAACCGTTTTATGGTATTCATTGTGTATAAGAGAATATTATTTTTTGTTACTCTGTTTGAGAATTGTATAGGCTCTGATTTTTCCCTATCGTTTACTTGCAGGCTTAGAATTTCAAAATGGTTTGTCAACCATTGGTGAAAATGCGAATGAAGCACGCGCTGTATGAAGTATATCATGGAGTTCTGCAGAATTGTTGATTAGTTATAGATAAATAAATTGGTCATGTGCTTTTTTTATCTCTGTAGAAATGTGAGTTATTTTTGTGTTTGATGTTTATGCTAGGGACTTGGATTGACGGACATAAAATTTCATGTAATGTGATCTCTGTTGTCTGTGTGTTAGCAGCTTCTTATTGAAATGTTCTTCTTATGGGCTGAGTTTTGTAATCCAGATGGGTCGGGTTAATGGGTCAGGTTTGTTTTTAGATTAGGTTGGGGCATTTGCATCTATACTAGGTTTTTGTGTCACATTTTAACGTGTGCTTGTTTTGCAAAAAATTTGCAAGCGTACCCGTTTTTTTGCATAACTTCATCACACGGGCTGAATAGCAAAGGCAATTACGTAAAACTTTAGCATTTTAGTAGCCAGGCCAGAAGTTCAGTTCTAGACCTAAAGTTTTTGTTTTGTAATTGGCGAACTTCAGTTCTAGAGCTGATGTTTTTGTGTTGTAACTGGAAACTTCAGCTCTAGAGCTGAAATTTTAAAAATTCATAATGTAATGTTGACAATGCTTCTACCATTGTTGCATATGAGGCTAAGACTAGGCTGAAGAGATCAAATAGCACGTCTGATTTAGTTATCCAATCAAATACTGAAGAATTTGCTTATGAGCAAATGTGGTGGATCCATTATATCAGAATTCTATAGTGCAGAATGTAGGAGAAACAATGCAGTACCCAGCACTATGAGTGCTTCAGACATGGTGATTCCTATAACTTGCATGGAGCATAGCACAATTAGGATGGATAGCAGGTCTTTTGGCTATTCTCTTCTGTGCTGCAGTTACTCTTTTTGCAACATCCATACTTTGTGATTGCTATAAATCTCCAGATTTTGCAACACAGATTTATAGGAAGACAGTGGAACGGGATGGTCGTCCTCTTGCTTGACAACTCCGTCAATTGCTTGTTTGCATATTTTTGCTATTTATTTCAAGAGAAGAAGAAAATGAATGAGCAGAAGCAGGAGAAGAAAGAACAAAAATGGGTATAAATTAAATGGGGGCGACCAAATAGGGCGCTCCCAGCAATTTTTACGAATAGGTTTGGTATTAGCAACTTTACAATGGACGATAACTTGGGTCTTATATTCATGTGTACTAATAATCAGCGCCACATGTTTAAACAAAAGTTGAGCATAATTCATGTCATATTCTTTTAAAATGAAGGGCAATTTTATGGTGAAAATAACATAGGTTAGCCAGTTTTCGAATTGGGAATTGAAAAATAGTTAGCGTTTGCAAAGTTACAAAAAACAAGTCACTATTTTGCTGCTAAATGAAAAATTTCAGCATAATATTAGTTCACTCTGTATGTTCTCAGCATATTATGCTGGAATTCCAGTACATGAAATGTGACGACCCAAAGGGTCATCACCGTAATTCTCTCTTTACTTGCGCTTCTGAAGCCTTGAAAACCTTTCATTGAGTTGCCTCGATTTGCGTAAGTAGTCCGGGCACGAAGCCGAAAAATTCTTATGTGAAAATATTTGAATTATGTGTTAAAACTATGAATTTTGATGATAATAATAATGCTATTGTTGACTTTGGTCAACGTTTTGGGTAAACGGACCCGTACCCGTGATGTGACGATCCCGGAGGTCCGTAAGGAAATCTGGGACCCGGGCGTATTCACGGAATCGAGATCCGAGGTCCCAGGCCCGAGTACGGAAATTTTATGTGAAAATTGTTTTTCTGAAAATGCTTAAGGAAAAATGAAAATGAGATTTGATAAAAAATAATGGTATCAGGCTCGTATTTTGGTTCTGACGCTCGGTACAAGTCTTAAATGAGTGTTAAGTGCTACCTGTAAAGTTGGTTGAAAACGGACGTCGTTTGACGTGTTTCGGACTAGAAATGAAATATTTCAAAGTTATGAACTTTGAAATGAAAATCATTTGTTTGGAGATTTGATTCTATGTAAATGATGTTATTTTGATCGCAGAGTAAGTCCGTAGGACGTTCCTGAATTAGTGTGCATTTTTGGTTTAGAGCCCCGAAGGCTCGGGTGAGTTTTGAGTGAGGTCCGGGAGGTATTAGGCTTAAAGAAAAATAGGTTCAGGTATTGCAGACATCAGTGCGGCCGCAGCCATTTCTATGCGGTCCGCGCTGGAGCCATGCGGCCGCGAGGCACTTCTTTGCGGTCTGCGTGGGTGAGTCTGAGGCCAGGAAATTTTGGGATGACTAGCGCGGCCGAGCACCAAATCAGTGCGGTCCGCGCTGGGAGGGTTCAGAGGGACCCGACTTTTCCGCTACTTGGTGCGGCCGCCGCACTTTTTTTGTGCTGTCCGCGCCAGGCCCTCACAAAGGTATATAAGTTTTAAACTTCAGCCATTTTTCCACTTTTCAAAAACTCAAAACCTAAGGAGCTATTTTTCAAACAACTTTTCTTCTCCAAAATGATTTATTCGACCGGATTTGAGGCGAATTCGAGGGGTAAAGCTATTCTAGAGGCGTGAGTTGAGTTGGAAGCTATTGAGGTAAGTGTTTGATCTAACTTTGTCTTGAGTGAATAGGATTAGGATAATATTTGTTATGTGCTATGTGGGGTCTCGATGTATAGCTATGGTGATGGTTACTTATGCGCCCGAGTCTAGCATGACCGTGAGTCGTATTTGCTATTAGAATTTCGAAAGAAGTGGACAATTGTGATAATTACTTGTTAAATGAACTATAAAGTGATAGTTGAGAAGCAAATGAACTAAAGAAAGAAATTTTGGTACTTGCTTTCCCTTGACGGGACTCATTGTTGAGCTATATTCCCCATTGCCGGGGTTATTACTATTGCAGTTTCGTTTATACATTCGCATTATTATTTGTGAATATTGTTTGGGTGAGGATGAGCGATAAAAGTACGATGGGTGGTGTCGTGCAACATTTGATTTATTGGTTTCCTCTTATTGATGTTTATTACATTGTTTTCATTTCTTTGTGTCACGACCCAAAATCCCAACCCGGTCGTGATGACGCATCTCGTGAAGACAAGGCTAGCCAACAACAAACATTACATCTCTTTATAATTTCTTAGTAGGAATAAGTCTTATTAATAGATAACATAATCACAAAACGAAATAAGTATGATAGTACAACAAAACCCATCCCGACTCAGCCCGAAATTGGGGTGTACAAGTCATGAGCTACTACAAAATTTAGTAATATTTTACAAGTCTGGAAATATCATAATAACAAAGATAATGAAGAAAACGGGGCTGCGGGCATCAACAACTAACTCGTACTCCTAGTCACCGCCTGGTCTGGAAAGAATCAACGCTCAAGAGCGAACTCAGCTTTGCCTATATCTGCACACATGGTGCAGGGAGTAATGTGAGTACTCCAACCCAGTAAGTAATAAAAATAAATAACAACTGAATGCATGAAATCTCAAAAAGGCACAATATAGCGCTATCCCAAGCAGTAAAATAAGTTATACAGTAAAACAGTGAGTATAAAATAATTTTCCTTTTAAAATGGTGAAGACAATTAATTTCAACAATGAAGAATAATCAAAGCTTGCCCCTCGGGCTCAATATCAAACTCACAGTACGGTATCAGCACCACTGGCTCACTCCCAACTCACCAGCACACAACATAAGCTCCTCGGGCTCACTCCCAACTCACCAGCACACAAACAAGGGCCTTTCGGGCCCACTCCCAACTCACCTGGGTACCCTGCGCTCACTGGGGGTGTGTACAGACTCCAGAGGGGCTCCTACAGCCCAAGCACAATATCAATAGGCCTGAAAGTCTTCACACATCACACACGAGACCTGAAAGCCTCCTCACATAACACACGAGGCCTGGAAGCCTCCTCACATAACACTCGAGGCCTGAAGCCTCCTCATATAACACTCGAGGCCTGAAAGCCTCCTCACATCACTCAACATATCCTCACAGATGGCCCTTGGCTTCAATCAGTCCAGAAAATAATCATATGCCTCTTGGGCATCAGTAAAACAATGGTGCTCAGCTCATCAATATTATAAATATCATTAAAACACGAGTTGAGTATAAATGTAGTTGAGTTCACAAAATAATACAATTTCATTGGACTGAGTTCAAATAATATTTTAATTGGCGAGGAAAATGGAGATGTAATTCACAAAATATTTCAAATTTTTGGCTATGGCAATAAGCCCAAATCATGGCATAAAACAATAAATCTTTATTAAATACACGGCAAAATATCAAGCGGAATGGACCACGTCACAATCCCCAATTATAAATGACCCTGCATTCGTCATACAATGCGTGTCTCATCTCAACATAGCAGTATCTTGTGCAATTCGGGATTTCAAACCCTCATTGCATCATTTAAAATCATTACTCACCTCAAACCGGTGAAATACCTAGCTCGAGACGCCTTTGCCCCTCAAATCGGCCTCCACGCCCGTCGAATCTAACCAAAACCACAACGGATACATTACTATGAGCTAAAGAAACATCACCCAATCGAAAATACTCGAAAACACTAAAAATCATGAAGTTGGCAAAACCTTAGCCCCATGACCACTTCTCGAAAAATTATGAAAGGCACATCACCGGATTCCACGTCTCGCCACGAGTCCGTACATATAAAATTTACAAAAATCTGAGTCAAATGACCCCTCAAATCTTCAATTTGAAATATCAAAAACTCAAGCCCTATTCTTCAATTTTAGGCTTAATTTTCATGAATTTATAGACTAATTTCACAATATAATCGAGTTTTAAGTTCGAAGATCTTACCTCCAATCAATCATCTTCGAAACTTTCTTCATTTGCTCCCAAAAAGCTCTCAAGATGCTCAAAATGGAGGAAAATGACCCTAAAATCGCGGATATACTGACCAGATTTTTTTCGGAATCACTGTTCACACGAGGTCTCTGCTCATGCGCGTGGGGTCACTGTTCACTATTCACCCGAGCGGTTACTATTCACGCGTGGGTACTGTTCACTATTCATAAAATGTAGTAGCTTTTTAAGGAAAATTGCAGCACAACCATTTTTCACTAAAATGGCTCTAACTCCATCATACGAACTCGGAATTCGACGATTCTTTTTCCTACGGCTCCGTAATTTTGATACGGATCTAGTGGTTCAAACAAAACTGAATTTGAATCTCATTTTCTCAGTGAAATATCAATTTCGCTCGTTAAACAATTAACTCACATTTCGCATCAAAAACCCAATCGCGACTTGATGAAATTAAACCGAAATTTTCAGATCAGTCCTATTATACATGATTTAAATTCTGGAAGTCTCAAAATCAAATTTGGATCTCTAGAACTAAAAATGAACCTTTAGATTATTATATTTATGCGCAAAACGGCAAAAATCTTCCAAAAATGACCCGTTGGGCATCCGAAGCACACCCGAGGTCAGTGGGAACTCAACCAATCATGCCCATATAATTCATATCATCATTAAAATCTGCTCCAATCATCAAAACACCTCAAACAATATCAACTAGCCAAAACTCATCGAATTCAACCTAAGTTTCCACAAACTTCCGAAAATATACTTTCGATCAAAAACCAAAACAAGCGATGTCCGAATAACCTGAAATTTTGGACACACATCACAAATGACATATCAATGATACAACAACTCTCGAAATTATATTCCGACTCCCGAATCAAAATATCACTTATCAACCGGAAATCGCCAAAATAGGCTAATTCTTCACCGGACCTCCAAAATTATTTTCAATTGCGCTCCTAAGCCTTAAATCATACCCCGAAGCTAACTGAATAATCAGAATTCAATTCCGAGCCCTTTAACTCACAAGTCAATGTCCAGTTGACTTTTCCAAACTAATTCTTCCTTAAAGAGACTAATTGTCCCATTTTCTACCAAACACGATACGAATTGACTCAAATTTTGCACACAAGTCACATTGGATATTACGAACTTGCACAAACTTTCGGAATTGCATTCCGAACCCGATATCAAAATTTTCACTTCCAGTCGAATTTTCTCAAAAACGTTCAAATTCCTATATTTAGCCAAATGACTTCAAAATGACCTCCGGACATCCGAATTCACTTCCGATCGTGCTCCCAACTTCAGAATCACCATACGGAGCTATTCCCATAATCGGAATACCAAACGGACATCTATAACTCTAAAATGCCTTCCAACCCAAAATTATGAAATTCTTCTGAAATATTAACTTCTACAATATACGCTGAAATGCTTACGGGTTATCAAAAATCAAATCCGGACATACGCCCAAGTCCAAAATCATCATACGAACATGCTGGAACTTTCAGATCCCAATTTCAAGGTTGTTTACTCAAAATTCCAATCTTAGCCATTTTCTTCAACTTAAGGTTGCCGAAATGAAAAGTTTCTTTCCAATTTGACTCCGAATTTCCCGAAATTCAACTTTGACCATACGTACAAGTCAATATACTTGAAATGGAGTTGTTAACGACTTCCAACTGTTGAACGACGTGCTAGAGCTCAAAACGACCGGTCGGGTCGTTACATTCTCTCCCACTTAAATAGACGTTCGTCCTCGAACGTTCCAAGAACTGCTCTTAAGTTATCTGAAATTACTGTTTAGCACCTCGTACACCTGCCCGTGATACCACAACTCATATGGACACATTAGTTTGATCAAATCTGCAGATATCCTCTTTGATCCATACAATAAGCTCACAACCCAATTCCAACACCTGAAATTCCCTGCCAGACCTGTTACCTGTATATAAACAATGTATCAACTACCACCTGAGGTACCAAAACACGACTGCGTACCATTTTTTGAATTAGTACCATGCATCGCATAATTCACCATCTAACCACAATGACACTCCATGAACCTTAATAGACAAAATTCTACGACTTTGATGCTCCCAATGCATATGATAATATACCTATACATTCTGTTTTAATGCTGACGATACAACCACAATGGAGGAGATGTGCATAAATTTTAAACCAATTGGGGGAGTTAACCAAACCTTAATTCTCTCCTTTTTGACTAAAATCGTCACCTTGTTACTACCCAAATACTGGTAACTGCCCTGTAAAATACCTCACATAATCCCACTGCAATGGTCCCCGATACCAATAGTCTCGCCTCACCTAGTACGAGCTGCTCAGACAACTAATCACGACAGAAAATGACCAACGGTATCACATGATGCAAAAATGCGCCAATAAGCCGTAATGTGAACAAGATACATACGGAAATGATTCAGGAATGGACTGCTCAACTCACACAGCTAATATGAACTTTTCCCCAGAGAATAGGAATTATCAAGCCGTTTCACGGCACACATGGCACAATCACAATATTACATGAGTTGATGAACACGGAACAACATATGATATTATAACACACCTCCTTGAGGAGCGCTATACTAAAATGAGCACATCTGACTCACATGAAGCCCATAATCCTATTTAAATCTGTTCACCTACTTCAGGTCGATTCTGCTCGCACTGAACTAGGCTGATAGCCTTTACTGGCCCCGTAATAAGTCATTTCCTCTCATAACATGCATGAATTAGCACCATAGCCAGGACAACACCCCACAATCCACAACTAAATGAACCGAACGACTTCATATAAATCTTAGATATTCTTCCAACATTTCAACTTTCTTAAGTCCCCAAAATTTGACTAACTCCCAAAATTTTCAAATACTTCGGCAGAGTCTCCCTTGTAATTGGGCCTATCCACATGTCAGAGTAACACCAAAACAACTCCTAACAGCATGTCCACAACCCAACAAGTACCACAAGTATATCAATAATATTAATCTCCGCATTACAAGCCCGAAATTATCACAATGATATTTTTACATGAAACGCATCATTTGTATGATCATAACCACATTTTTTTGGTCTTAATAGTTGTTCGTAAATAATTCCATCATTATCAATAAATCTCATATTAATCACCACCTCATTTCAAATTTTCATAATACTGACAACTGAATGTGAGGCATGAAGACCTTATTATTACTTACTCGGATTAATGAGTCACATTTAACTCCACCTGGAAACTCATCTCATAATCTAAAACTCAACCTCTACAGTACGAAAATGGCTGAATATGAACATAAAATATACAAGAATTATCAAATCATTTTAACTGACATTGCTCCCTTTAATATTATCGTACGAATTAAACTTTACAAAGGAAAACATTAAACTCATAATTATTTACCACAAGGACCTTGTCGTTACATAACCTCCACAACGGCTTGCAGCCCGGTTTAAATATTTCACATTGTGCCAACTGCAGTTTTCAATTTCCTTTCTTTCTTCTTCTCAAAAAATTTCTTAAACATTTTTTTATATCACATAATGAACCCTCATACCAGTATGGCATATAATTTTAAAAAAAAGTTGGAACCAATTATTCCGAAACACATTAGACCCATTGTAGTGAATAATAAACATTACTTTAACCTTACCCCAAATCCTTGGAGCCCAATTTCTAACATCCATAATTCTTTTCAAGACACGAATCTCACATACACACACTGTATAAGTCCGAACAAACTGTGTCAAGCCATAACAATACCATAGATATAATCTCATAACATACTACACAACTCGTATACTCGCAACACCATTCTCGATCACCATAACCACTCAAATCAACCAAGTACCAGTAGGAAACCCCACATTAAAAATATCCTCGCTCCAAAACCTTTGTACCCCATCAATAAGAAGTATACATGAACTTACAATACACAACATGTTCTCCATACCTGTAGAAAGTGTCTATTTTAAACCATGGTAGAAACCATTAAAAACACTTGAAAATCCATTTTCTCCTAATCAGGCTATCAAAACTAAATTCCTCTAATTTAACAAGGCCACGCAGGTCATTAAACTCAGAAATATTGCCATATTACTAGAGCTAGTTCAACAAATATTCTTCACAAGCTTAGGTAACATAGACCGTAAAATATCTCAATTCCACTACTAAGATCACCTTCATTCTCGTGACAATCAACTCAAATTTCTCAATTAGAGTCAAATTCAAATCTCAACACATACATCCTGTTAGTAGAAAAAAACTCTCTACTCATCATTATAAGGAACACACCTACGTAGATTATTTCGCATGAGATAACCCACACGCTTTGCCTCCAATTAACATTTTTGTATACCTTCCACCGTCATACACATTACAAAATCACTTAGTCTTCCTGAGTCTAAACTCCTACCGTAACATGAAATTTACTTCACTACCAACTAAGTTACATAAAAGGAGTCTTCACGCGATCATAACTCGGAGTTACACATCCAACCACAGTGGAAATCGAACACTTAGTAGTTTACCTATCATCTAGCAAATATTCCTTGACTCTTCCACTTCATATAAAAACATAACGCAGTACTAACATATTCATCACATAGCTATCCAACAGTCACTCCCACCATTAGGGAAAATACTGAGCATATAAGTTCAAAACACTAGCTCGCACCATCAGCACCTTGGTGCTCAAGCCATAAGCGAAGATCCGGCCTCAAGTCCTCCAGACTGGCTCAACAACAACTCATAGAAACTACATCTCACCCCTGAATCGGGGATTAAAAGCTATCAAGGCATATCTAATTTTGAGCGCTCGTTTGCGCATAAGAACACGTTGAAGGAATTGTAAAAGTTACTTTTCAAGCTAAATCAAGGACGCACGATAAGAATTTCAAGAATATGAAGTTTTTCCTAAAGGTTATGCAGCCTCTCGAGGATAAATACAGACGTCTCAGTACCAATCCACGAGACTCTACTAAACCTGCTCATGACTCGCGAGACCTAGTAACCTAGGCTCTGATACCAACTTGTCACGACCCAAAATTCTAACCAGGTTGTGATGGCGCCTCTCGTGAAGACAAGGCCAGCCAAAAAAAACATTACATCTCCTTATAATTTCCTTGTAGGAATAAGTCTAATTAATAGATAACATAATCACAAAACGAAATAAGCATGATAGTACAACAAAACCCATCCCGACTCAGCCCGAAATCAGGGTGTCACAAGTCATGAGTTACTACAGAATTTACTAATATTTTACAAGTCTGGAAATATCATAATAACAAAGATAAGGAAGAAAACGGGGCTGCAGACGTCAACAGCTACCTCATACTCCTTGTTACTGCCTGGTTTGGAAAGAATCAGCGCTCAAGAGCGAACTCAGCTCTGCCTATATCTGCACACATGGTACATGGAGTAATGTGAGTACTCCGACCCAGTGAGTAATAAAATTAAATAACAACTAAATGCATGAAATCTCATAAAAGCACAATATAGCGTTATCTCAAGCAGTAAAATCAGTAATACAGTAAAACAGTGAGTACAAGATAATTCTCCTTTCAAAATGGTGAAGACAATTAATTTCAACAATGAAGAATAATCAAAGCTTGCCCCTCGGGATCAATGTCAAACTCGCAGTACGGTATTAGCCCCACGGGCTCACTCCCAACTCACCAGCACACAACACCAGCCCCTCGGGCTCTCTCCCAACTCACCAGCACACAAACAATGACCTCTCAGGCCCACTCCCAACTCACCTAGGTACCCTGCGCTCACTGGGGGTGTGTACAGACTCCGGAGGGGCTCCTACAGACCAAGCACAACATCAATAGGCCTGAAAGCCTTCACACATCACACATGATGCCTTAAATCCTCGTCACATAACACTCGAGGCCTGGAAGCCTCCTCACATAACACTCGAGGCTTGGAAGCCTCCTCACATTACACTCGAGGCCTGAAAGCCTCCTCACATCACTCAACATATCCTTACAGATGGCCCTTGGCCTCAATCAGTCCAGAAAATAATCATAAGCCTCCTGGGCATCAGAAAAACAATGGTGCTCAGCTCATCAATATTATAAATATCATTAAAACTCGAGCTAAGCATAAATGTAGCTGAGGTCACGAAATAATATAATTCCATTGGACTGCGTTCAAATAATAATTCAATTGGCGAGAAAAATGGTGATGTAATTCACAAAATATTTCAAATTTTTGGCACGAATCCCAAATATGGCAATAAGCCCAAATCATGGTATAAAACAATAAATTTTTATTAAATATGCGGTAAAATATCAACCGGGATGGACTATGTCACAATCCCAATAGTAAATGACCCCGCATTCGTCATATAATGCGTGTCTCATCTCAACATAGCAGTATGTTATGCAATTCAGGGTTTCAAACCCTCAGTGCATCATTTAAAATCATTACTCACCTCGAACCGGTGAAATCTCTAGCTCGAGACTCCTTTGCCCCTCAAATCGGCCTCCACGCGCGTTGAATTTAACCAAAACCACAACGAATACATTACTATGAGCTAAAGAAACATCACCCAATCGAAAATACTCG
Organism: Nicotiana benthamiana; assembly: GCA_034376525.1. Taxonomy (NCBI): domain Eukaryota; kingdom Viridiplantae; phylum Streptophyta; class Magnoliopsida; order Solanales; family Solanaceae; genus Nicotiana; species Nicotiana benthamiana. The sequence goes on along the minus strand of CM067341.1, from coordinate 49,552,002 downwards.
AAAAACACTAAAAACTACGAAGTTGGCAAAACCCAAGCCCGGGGCCCACTTCTGGAAAAATTATGAAAGTCACATCACCGGATTTCTCGTCTCACCACGAGTCCGTACATATAAAATTTACCAAAATCGGAGTTCAAATGACCCCTCAAATATTTAATTTGAAATATAAAAAGCTCAAGCCCTATTCTTTAATTTTAGGCTTAATTTTTATGAATTTCTAGACTAATTTCATAATATAATCGAGTTTTAAGTTCCAAGATCTTACCTCCATTCAATCCTCTTAGAAACTCTCTTCATTTGCTCCCAAAAAGCTCTCAAGATGCTCAAAAATGGAGGAAAATGACCCCAAAATCACGGATATACTGCCCAGATTTTTTTCGGAGTCATTGTTCACACGAGGTCACTGTTCATGCGCATGGGGTCACTGTTCTCTGTTCACCCTCCCGGTTAATGTTCACGCGTGGGTGCTGTTCATTATTCATAAAATGCAGAAGCTTTTTAAGGAAAATTGCAGCACATCCATTTTTCACTAAAATAGCTCTAACTCCATCATACGAATTCGGAATTCGACGATTCTTTTTCCTACGGCTCCGTAATTTTGATACGGATCTAGTGGTTAAAAAAACTAACTTCTGATCTCATTTGCAATATCAATTTCGCTCGTTAAACAATTAACTCACTTTTCGCATCAAAAACTCAATCGCGACTTGATGAAATTAAACCGAAATTTCCAGATCAGTCCTATATGTCATGATTTAAATTATGGAAGTCTCGAAATCAAATTAGGATCTCTAGAATTACATTTATGCTCAAAACGGCAAAAATCTTCCATAAATGACCCGTTGGGCATTCGAAACACACCCGAGGCCAGTGGGACCTCAACCAATCATGCCCACATAATTCATAACATCATTAAAACCTGCTCCAATCATCAAAACACCTCAAAAAATATCAACTTATACAAAACTCATCGAACTCAAGCCTAAGTTTCCAAAAACTTCCGAAAATACACTTTCGATCAAAAACCATACCAAACGATGTCCGAATAACCTGAAATTTTGCACACACATCACAAATGAAATAAAAAAGCTACAACAACTCTCGGAATTATATTCCGACTCCTGGATCAAGATCTCACCTATCAACCGGAAATCGCCAAAATAGGCTAATTTCTTCACCGGACCTCCAATATTATTTCCAATTGCGCTCCTAAGTCGCCAAAACTAACTGAATCATCGGAATTCAATTCTGATCCCTCTAACTCACAAGTCAATGTGTAGTTGACTTTTCCAAACTAATTCTTCCTTAAAGAGACTAATTGTCCCATTTTCTACCAAACTCAATCCTAATTGACTCAAATTTTGCACACAAGTCACGTTCAACATTACGGACTTGCACCAACTTTCAGAATCGCATTCCGACCCCGATATCAAAATTTTCATCTCCAGTCGAATTTTCTCAAAAACCTTCAAATTCCTGTATTTAGCCAAATGACTTCAAAATGACCTCCGGACATCCGAATTCACTTCCGATCGCGCTCCCAACTCCAGAATCACCATACGGAGCTATTCCCAAACTCGGAATCGCAAATGGACATCTATAACTCTAAAATGCCTTCCAACCCAAATTAATGAAATTCTTCTGAAATACTAACTTCCACAATATATGCCGAAGTGCTTACGGGTTATCAAAAATCAAATCCGGGCATACGCCCAAGTCCAAAATCATCATACGGATATGTTTGAATTTTTAGATCCCAATTTCAAGGTTGTTTACTCAAAATTTCAATTTTAGCCATTTTCTTCAACTTAAGGTTGCCGAAATGAAAAGTTTCTTTCCGTTTGACTCTGAATTTCCCGAAATTCAACTCTGACCATAAGTACAAGTCAATATACTTGAAATTAAGTTGTTTATGACTTCCAACTGTTGAACGACGTGCTAGAGCTCAAAATGACCGGCTGGGTCGTTACACTTTGTTGTTGTCGACTAGATAATTGAACTGTTATACCCCACATCATGCTCCCCTCCCTTTTATTTGCTTAAATTCATGTATCCCCTTATATTGCCCGTATATGTTAAAATGCACAGGTTTATATGATAGTCCTGTCTAGCCTCGTCACTACTTCACCGGGGTTAGGTGAGTCACTTATCAGCATATGAGGTCGGTTGTGCTGATACTACGCTTCTGTGCCTTTTTGTGCAAAGGTCAGGATGCAGCCTATGGACCGCAACAGTAGTTAGTGGGCGATCCTTCAGTCCCGAGATTTTGAGGTAGTTCGCTGGCGTTCGCAGGCCCCGAGTCTCTTCTATCTTTTCTAGTTTGTTTTTATTGTATCAAAACAGACATATGATGTACTTCTTTCAGACTATTGCTTTAGCACTCTTAGTCGTACGTGAGTAGTGACACCAGATACTGGGTAGAGGCATGTTGTTAAGTTCCCGCATTTTGTTTTCGCTATTGTTGTTAAAAGGCTTTCGCATATTTTAATTAATTATTTTAGTATTTAACTTGTTCTATATTTAAGTTTTGTGAAAATGATTATAAAGGTTGGCTTGCCTAGCTTCGACAGTAGGCGCCACCACGACTTCTGATGGTGAGAAAAATTTGGGTTCAGGCCTTATTTGGATTTATTTTTGATTGTATTCATTGATGATATCTTGGTCTACTCCCACGGTTAGGAGGAGCATGAGCAGCACCTCAGAGTGGTTCTGCAGACTCTTAATGATAGCCAGTTGTACGCCAAGTTTTCAAAGTGCGAATTTTGGTTGAGTTAAGTAGCATTCCTAGGTCATGTCGTATCACCAGAGAGTATTCAGGTAGACCCGAAAAAGATAGAGGCGGTCAAGAACTGGCCTCGACCAGCTTCAGCTATAGAGATTCAGAGCTTCTTGTGGTTAGCTGGTTACTAAAGACGTTTTGTGGAGGGTTTTTCATCCATCGTAGCCCCGATGACTAGATTAACTCATAAGGGTGCCCAGTTCAGTTGGTCAGATGAGTACGAGGCGAGATTTCAGAAGCTCAAGATATCTTTGGCTACGGCACCAGTATTGGTTTTACCCACGGGATCCAGGACTTATACTGTGTATTGTGATGCTTCCCGCATCGGGCTTGGCGCAGTGTTGATGCAGGGAGGCAAGATTATAGCATATGCTTCGAGGCAGCTGAAGATCCACGATAAGAATTATCTAGTTCATGACCGAGAGTTGGCAGCCATTGTTCATGCCTTGAAGATCTGGAGGCACTATTTGTATGGTGTGACGTGTGAGGTGTACACGGATCACAAGAGCCTTTCGTACTTGTTCAGGCAGAAAGATTTGAATTTGAGACAGTGGAGGTGGTTGGAGTTGTTAAAAGATTATGATATTTCTATTCTATACCACACAGGGAAGGCCAATGTGATGGCTGATGCATTGAGTAGAAAGTCCGCCAACATGGGTAGTCTTGCATATATTTTTGTCAGCCAGAGACCGCTTGCCTTGGATGTTCAGGCCTTGGCCAATAGATTTGTGAGATTGGATATTTCTGAGCCCAGCAGGGTGTTAGCTTGCACGGTTGCTCGCTCGTCATTGATAGAGCGTATTCGGGAGCAGCAGTTTGATGATCCCCATTTGCGTGTCCTAAGAGACACGGTGCAGATGGGAGGTGCCAGGGAGATGAAGTTGGGAGATGATGTCATATTGAGGTTGCAGGTCGAGTTTGTGTGCCCAATGTTGATGGTATTCGAGAGTCAATCTTAGCGGAGGCCCACAGTTCTCGGTATTCTATTCACCTGGGCGCCGCGAAAATGTTTCAGGATTTGAGACAACATTATTGATGGCGTAGAATGAAGAAAGACATTGTTGCATATATGTCTCTCTCTCTCTAAATTGGCAGCAGGTTAAGTACGAGCATCAGAGGCCTGGAGGGTTATTTTAGAGGATTGAGCTTCCCGAGTGGAAGTGGGAGAGGATCGCCATGGATTTTGTTACTGGCCTTCCGATGACTCGGAAGAAGTTTGATGCCATATGGGTTACTGTGGATAGGCTCACTAAGTAAGCGCATTTCAGCCCAGTTGCCACTACTTATTCATCCGAGAGGTATGCTGCGATTTATATCAGAGAGATCGTTCGCCTTCATGGAGTGCCCATATCTATTATTTTAGATCGGGGTCCGCAGTTTACCTCGCATTTCTGGAGAGCGGTACAACAGTAGTTGGGCACCCAATTCCAGTTGAGTACATCATTTCACCCCCGGACAGACGGTCAGTCCGAGAGGACTATTCAGATTCTTTAGGATATGCTCCGAGCCTGCGTTATTGATTTTGGAGGCTCGTGGGACCAGTTCTTGCCATTAGCAGAATTTGCCTATAACAACAGCTACCAGTCCAGCATTCAGATGGCCCCATATGAGGCATTGTATGCTAGGCAGTATTGGTCCCCAGTCGGATGGTTTGAGCCAGGAGGGGCTCGGTTATTGGGTACATATATGGTACAGGAGGCATTGGATAAGGTCAAGGTCATTCAGGACAGACTTTTGTCAGCTCAGTCCGGGAAAAAGAGTTTTGCAGATCGTAAGGTCAGAGATGTTGCTTTCATTGTTTGTGAGCGGGTATTGATCTGTACATCGCCTATGAAGGGCGTGATGAGGTTCGGGAAGAAGGGAAAGCTTAGCCCTAGGTATATTGGTGCATTTGAGATTCTTGATCGTGTGGGGAATGTGGCTTATTGCCTTGCGTTGCCTCCTATCTTGTTAGATGTGCACCCGGATTTTCATGTATCCATGTTTCGGCAGTATCATGGTGATCCCACCCACGTGTTAGATTTCAGTATTGTCCAATTGGATAAGGATCTGTCATATGAGGAGGAGCCGGTGGCTATTTTAGACCGGCAGGTTCAACAGTTGAGGTCGCGGAGTTTTCCTTCAGTGCGTGTTCAGTGGAGAGGTCAGCCTCCTGAGGCATCAACGTGGGAGTCCGAGTGTGACATGCGAAGCTGTTATCCCCATCTATTCCCCGACTCAGGTACTTCTTTCTTTTGTCCGTTCGAGGACGAACAATTGTTTTAGAGGTGGAGGATGTGACGACCTAAAGGGTCATCACCGTAATTCTCCCTCTACTTGCACTTTTGAGGCCTTGAAACCTCTTATTGAGTTGCCTCGATTTGCGTGCATAGTCCAGGCACGAAGCCGGAAAATTCTTATGTGAAAATATTTGAATTCTGTGTTAAAAACTATGAATTTTGATAATAATAATGCTATAGTTAACTTTGGTCAATGTTTTGGGTAAACGGATCCGGACCCATAATGTAACGGTCTCGGAAGGTCCGTAAGGAAATCTGGGACCCGGGCATATTGCTGGAATCGAGATCCGAGGTCCCAAGCCCGAGTACGGAAATTTTCTGTGAAATTATTTTCTGAAAATGCTTAAGGAAAAATGAAAATGAGATTTGATAAAAAATAATTGTATCGGGCTCGTATTTTGGTTCCGACGCCCGGTATAAGTCTTAAATGAGCATTAAGCGCTAGCTGTAAAGTTGGTTGAAAACGGACGTCGTTTGACGTGTTTCGGACTATAAATGGAAAATTTAAAAGTTATGAACTTTGAAATGAAAATCATTTGTTTGGAGATTTGATTATATGTAAATGATGTTAATTTAGCGATTTGATCGCACGAGTAAGTCCGTAGGAAGTTCCTGAGTTAGTGTGCATTTTTGGTTTAGAGCCCCGAGGGCTCGGGTGAGTTTTGAGTGAGGCCCGGGAGGTATTAGGCTTAAAGAAAAACATGTTCAGGTATTGCAGACACCAGCGCGGACGCTGCCATTTCTGTGCAGTCTGCGCTGGAGCCATGCAGCCGCGAGTCTGAGACCAAGAAATTTTGGGATGACCAGCGCGGCCGCACACCAAATCAGTGCGGTCCGCGCTGGGAGGGTTCAGAGGGACCCAACTTTTCCCCCACTTGGTGCGGCCGCAACACATTTTTGTGCGGTCTGCGCCAGGCCCTTAGAAAGATATATAAGTTCAAAACTTCAACCATTTTTCCATTTTTCAAAAACCCAAAACCTAAGGAGCTATTTTTCAAACAACCTTTCTTCTCCAAAATGATTTATTCTACCGGATTTGAGGCGAATTCGAGGGGTAAAGCTATTCTAGAGGCGTGAGTTGAGTTGGAAGCTTTCGAGGTAAGTGTTTGATCTAACTTTGTCTTGAGTGAATAGGATTAGGATAATATTTGTTATGTGCTATGTGGAGTCGATGTATAGGTATGGTGACAGTTACTTATGCGCCCGAGTCTAGCATGACCGTAAGTCGTATTTGCTATTAGAATTTCGAAAGAAGTGGACAATTGTGATAATTACTTGCTCAATGAACTATAAAGTGATAGTTGAGAAGCAAATGAACTAAAGAAGGAAATTTTGGTACTTGTTTTCCCTTGACGGGACTCATTGTTGAGTTGTATTCCCCTTGCCGGGGTTATTACTATTGCAGTTTCGTTTATACCTTCGCCTTATTATTTATGAACATTGTTTGGGTGAGGATGAGCGATAAAGCACGATGGATGATGTTGTGTAACCACTTTATGCTATTTATTGGGTGAGGAAGAGTGATAAAGCACGATGGATGACGCCGTGTAACCATTGACTAAAGCACGATGGTTGATGCCGTGCAACCATTGATCTACTCCATACTATAGACTGGGTGAAGAAGAGTGATAAAGAACGATGGGTGATGTCGTGTAACTGCTTTATGCTATTCATTGGGTGAGGAAGAGTGATAAAGTACGATGGGTGATGCCGTATACTTTAATTGATTATCGTGGTGAGAACGAGAGTAAAAGCACGGTGGGTAGTGCCGTGCAACATTTGATTTACTGGTTTCCTCTTATTGATGTTTATTATATTGTTTCCATTTCTTTGTTGTTGTTGACTAGATAATTAAACTGTTATACCCCACATCATGATCCCCTCCCTTTAATTTGTTTAAATTCATGTATCCCCTTCTATTTCCCGTATATGTTGAAATGCACAGGTTTATATGATAGTCCTGTCTAGCCTCGTCACTACTTCACCGGGGTTAGGTGATTCACTTATCAGCATATAAGGTCGGTTGTGCTGATACTACGCTTCTGTGCCTTTTTGTGCACAGGTCAGGATGCAGCCTACGGACCGCAACAGTAGTTAGTGGGCGATCCTTCAGTCCCGAGATTTTGAGGTAGTTCGCTGGCGTTCGTAGGCCCCGAGTCTCTTCTATCTTTTCTAGTTTGTTTTTATTGTATCAAAACAGACATATGATGTACTTCTTTCAGACTATTGCTTTAGCAGTCTTAGTCGTCCGTGAGTAGTGACACCAGATACGGGGTAGAGGCATGTTGTTAGTTACCGTATGTTGTTTTCGCTATTGTTGTTAAAAGACTTCCGCATGTTTTAATTAATTAATTTACTATTTAACTTGTTCTACATTTAAGTTTTCTGAAAATGATTATGAAGATTGGCTTGCCTAGCTTCGACAGTAGGCACCATCACGACTCCCGATGATGGGAGAAATCCAGGTCGTGACACGAAAAGTCCCAGCATAATATACTGGAGATTGGAGCACCTATATATGAACTTCGAGCATATTATGCTGGATTAGTAGATTATGCTGGAACAATTTTTGTGAGTCCACCTCAAAAAGTGGTAATCAATTTGTTGGGCCGAGTATTTAATCTGTTATGTAGTCTTGGGTTGGACTGGACAAAGTATATTATGTATCTAATTTATAATATATATAGTAAAGACAAATTTCATACAACTAATTATATATTATACAATTTATCTGCAGCTTATCTACAACTTTCACACATTATTTCTACCAAATTAAATACAACTACAATAATATACAATTTAATTCAAATTCATACAATATGTCTTTTGTATATTTTGTATCTGATTTATACATAGTAAAAATAAATTCCATACAACTAATTATATATTATACAACTTATCTACAATTTTCATACATTATTCTACTCAGTTATATACAACTATAATATCATACAGTTTAAATATAATATTTATACAATATTGTTCAACTTTCATACAATAGTTAAATAAATAAAAGAAAAATATATAAACAATAGAATACAATTTTGCTACAATTTTACTGCTATTTATGCAGTATAATGTAAGTCATGTCTTCTCTTCTTCTTCGAGTTTCAATCTGAAATTCAGCTAAAATCATGTCTAATGTTCACCAAACCCCTCAAAATTGAGATATAAACTCCAAACCATATTCCCAATTTTTGCAATAACACCCAATCCAAACAAATAATGATTTTTGAAAACCTAATTTCGAATTCATTTAATGGTTGTCAATGGTGGAATTGTTGCTCTCTTCTGGAAGATACGTGAAGGGGGGGGGGGGGGGGAGAGCAACGTAAGGGAGTGGAAGATATGTTAGAGTAATTCTACGATACTAATTATTATCATTAATTCCCTTATAATGTACATAAAATGGTAATTATTGGGTACATAAAATATAATTATAGTAAAATTTGAGTAGGGAGGGTAGTATAGTTTCATATAGTATATAGAAATGTAAAAAATACCCAATTTTATGGGGAGAAATTAAAAAACAGCCAGATTTACAATTGGTCGTTCAAAAATAGCTCAATTTCAAAAGTAATCGAAATTTAGCCATTTTTCATATAAAGATAAATCTGAGCGAAACTATTGTTCAAAACCCAGAAAATATGCCAATATATTATGTTGGAGATCCAGCATAAGTATACTTGAACTCCAACTTATTATACTGGAGTTCTAGGATAAGTATGCTGGAACTCGAGCATAACATGATGGAGTTCCAGCATAAGTACACTAGAACTCCAGCATAATATACTGGAGTTCCAGCAAGTATACCGGTCCATCATAATATACTGGAGTTTGGAGCACCGATGCTCCAGTCTCCAGTATATTATACCGGAGCCATCAAAGTATACTGGTCCAGCATAATATGCTGGAGTTCACACACAAGTGCACAGAACTCCAGTATATTACGTTGGACCGGTCTCTGTTGCAATGACTATTTTTTATTGACTTGGTAAAAATTGGCCATTTTTGAATGATCAGTCCGAAAACTAGTTATACCGTGCTATTTTTATAATTTTATGCTTAAAGATAACAGTGAGAAATTTAAAAATAGCCAGATTTGCCATTGGTCGTTGAAAAATAGCCAAATTTCAAAAGTCATCAAAATTTAGCCGCTTTAAATCTGAGCGAAAATACTGTTCAAAATTCGGAAAAATACGCCCGCAAAATTTACGGGAGTTCCAGCATAAGTATGCTTGAACTCCCGTAAATTTTACGGGAGTTCCAGGATAACTATGCTAGAACTCCCGCAAATTTTACAGGAGTTCAAGCATAATTATGCTGGAACTCCCGTAAATTTGACGGGAGTTCCAACAAGCATAATTATCCAGTATAATATACTGGAGTTTGGAGCACTGGTGCTCCAGTCTTCCGTAAATTTTACAGGAGTTAGCAAAGTATACCTGTCCAGTATAATATGCTGGAGTTCGTACACAAATACACAAGAACTTTCGTATATTATATTGGACCGATCCCCATTGCAATAAAATAGTAGCTATTTTTTATTGACTTGATAAATACTGGCAATCTTTCATTAACCGGCAATCTTTCATTAACGTTAAGGCCAACTATGGCCCAAAAGAGTATTTAAAAAGAAAAATCTATTTCCAATGAGTTAGGGGCATTCTTGATATAGCAAATTATGCTTCAACTATTATTTTCCTTTTTCAATATTTAGACTCTGTTGAGGTCATTCTAAAATTATATTTCACGTTATGAAGAAGGCCAAATTTCATATAATTGCGCAGTCTGCTTGAAACTCAAAAATGACATTTTTTGGGTGAAAGTCATTCCACCTGTTTCTGTTACAATATTTTGATAGACCAAAAAATTAAAGGAATTTTGGTAGGTAGTCTACTACAGATGTTATTCAATTATATGATCCTTTTCAAAGAATATTTGTAAATAGAACATATGAAATAGTTGTATAACTATTTTGTTCTATTCAAATTATAAGTGGTATATGTCGTACGGATAAATTCTTTTAAGTGATGTCGACATTTAAAGTAATGAACAAACGCTTAACTTCAAGTTTCAATATGGTTTTATAAAATTAGTTCTCAGTATTCTATTTTTAATATATGGCAGCTCCATAGGCTTAGTTACACCATTTTAGGTTAGAAGTCGGAGGTTCAATATCTGTTTTCTATATTTTTCACAAGAAAAAAAAAGCCTAAAAAATATATGGTAACGTTTCAAACCCTTGACCTCCTAAGTAAAGTTGTAGAGCTTCACCACCAAGCAATGACGCGTGACAACGCTAGTTCAACGTGGCCTCGCCCCTGAGTATAGGAGTTCATTTCTCGCCAAAAGAGGGAGAAAAAATAGTTGGAATAAATATTTTATTACAACAGACTAAACATAGAAAGAGTATGTAATTATTTTTAGTTTTTTTTTGTAAGGAAAGACATTTATTCATAACATAAGATTAGTAGTCATTACAACATGAGATTAGTCTAGGCCACTCAGTGCCTATTTCATCTCTATCAAAAGCAGAAATAGCAAATACATGCGGATAATAGTACATTTCTAAATTAGCAAAAGAGTCCAAACTGCATCCTTGCTTAGCTACGGCGTCCGCTACCCCATTAGCTTCTCTGAATGTATGCTTCACTGGTGGCGACCCCACCTCAGATAATAGGGACCTGCAATCATCAATAATATTTTGGTAAAGCACATTTTCATTTTTAAACAAGTTAATGAGGTCCTGGCAGTCCGTTTCGATGACTAGGGGAGTTAGACTGTTCTGAATGGCTAGTTGAAGACCATGTAAAAGGGACCTGGCCTCCATTTGAATATTTGTTGAATTGGCGAAACCTTTACTAAATCCTAGAATCCATTTTCCTCCACCGTCTCTGAAGACTCCCATGTACCTCCCTTTTCTGGGTTACTAAGGCATAAACAATTTATGTTTAGTTTGAAAGACCCCAAGTCTGGAGGTTCCCATTTAATGATGTAATTATTTTTAGTATTAATTGATTAAGAGAGTTCTCAAACTTGTAGTAACAATAATTATCTCTAGATTTTGTTACTGCAATACTTAACTCGAATAATTATGTGTAGACTTCGTCATAGAATGATGACAATGACATTAGTTTCTACTCAAGGACGGAGTTCTAAGAGAACTAGACAATCTTTCTATTTGTGACATTTAAGGTGCTGAAAAGTAAATAGTCTTATTTTTAAAAAATTATTTAGTGATTTTTGTGAAGACAGAGTTCTATTTTTTAATATATTTACGTAGATAATTTGTAAAAAATTTAGTTTTACTATTTTTGTTCAAGACTCTTTCCGACGAGCACCCATAACTTTAAAATCTTGGAGTAAGGAGTTCTTTCGCATAATTTATGAAGGCATGCCTTTCACCAAAAGTTGGTGAGAGTTTTTCTTTTATATTATTTTAGTCTAATCATTTAAGTCCAAATATTCTCATAGTGGGAAGCAGCATATTCCATGTAATTTTTAAAATTTTATTTCTTTAATCAGGACCATATAAATAAATAAGAACTTTACTAACTTACTACAAAAAAGTAGTAGCTTAGTAAAACACCCATTTCAAATTTTCTTATTTATCCTTTTAAAGACCTAACCATTTCCTTAATAGTGACTGTTTTGTTCTCAAGTGCTCATGAGAAAAAATTTCTTTTAAAATACTTGGATTATTTATCTTTTTTCATTCCTCCTCAACTACATATTCACAAACACTATTGGAACTCCATGATAAAAATACCATAACAGATATAATTATGAGAGAGCGAAATTGACTTAGTAACTTATACTAATATAAACTTTTGGGCCTTTCTTTTGTTTATTAGTAGGAATTTTTACCTTTATAGTAAATGTTAACACCTTATTTATTTTAAATAAATACCATTTTAAAAAATTATATTCTATAGATATCTTTTAATGTTTATAGCAAAATATCTAATTTTGGTTACCTTATACCACTAAGCCACTAAATACGCTCTTTAATTATACTATTTTCTTTCTCTCTCTATTTTGATACATGCTATTCTTTTTTCCTTAAAAGCGACTTGTTGCTCAATTTGGTTGGCGGATTACATGAACGGTGTGATGTTAAAGCTATTGCCAGATTGTGGGCATTTGTTTCACTTAAAATGCGTAGATCCATGGCTGAGGTTAAAGCCAACTTGTCTTGTTTGTAGAACTTCTTCATTGCCAACGCCACAATCCACTCCTCTGGCTGAAGTTGTTAAGGGTTTTTGTTCGACGGTGAATTTGTCGAAAATTAAAATTTATTTTTGAACAAAGACAACGGAGTTTAAGACTGAACAATTTGATTTTCTGTTAACATATTTCAATGTATTTTCAATATATCACATTGTATTTCATTGTATTTATTATAATTCAATGTATCTCGTTGTATTCCATATATTTCATTGTCCTTTTTTTATTGTATTTCAATGTATCCCATTATATTCTATGTATTTTATTATATTCACTGTCTCGTTATACGTCGTAGATGTATTCATATGTTTTTTTAATTAATATAATTTATATATTCAGATGTATTATATAATTTGTCTGAAGATTGTTATGTTTTTGGTTTATTTTTTGGTTGAGAATTTTTTTATAACTGGAAAGCACAAAATTGTGTGTTATAATTGAGTTATATTAGGAGTCTATTATGTTAATTGATTCACTTTCCGTTTAAAAGCAGTGTAATCCCATATTTCATACAATAAATACAGTTGAATACAATAATTTGTCCAACTGTAATCCCATGTTTTATGCCATGAATACAATCGAATACACTCGAATACAACAGCTAATTAGTTGGACTTACATGATTCACGCCTTTTTTTGCTATTGTATTAATGAATACAATAACTTAACTATATCTAATAATATTATAACAACAGAAAACGTATGTACAATCTGTAATATTGCAAATGATATCTATAGATAGCTAATTACCACTAAAAGATAGAGCTTTATGAAAATTTCTCTTATTAGTATACAAAATTGGCCGGTCGACCAAATTTGCTAGCCAAAAGTATATAAAACATGTATATTTTATGTATATAATACACACACACACACACACACATATATATATACCTTTTGTTTGCTGTATATTTTTGGGAGCATATGGTCATTAGTAAGACGGTAAGGGCTTGATCAACCAAATAGTATAGCAGAGGTTAATTATATACAATGAATTAGAATCATTACATAATCTCGTGAACAATTACAATCACCATTTATAATAGATCATTAATGCCATTAACGCTCATAATGATTTGGTCATAAATGAAAAGAAATGTTATATGTGTAAACCTCTATATAAGTGGAGAGAATTTCACTTGTAAAAACATCTAAGACAATATTGGAATATATTTTACTTTTTCAATTTTTCTCGAAATTGTCTATATTGACTTTACAACCAATCATTTCCTTATTTATTATTGTTCTTTTCCTTTGATATCATTGAGAAAGTGAGGAAAAACATGGTTATTAGAATCCTGTTTTCTTTTAAAATTATTGTTTGACTGGAAAGTATATTTTTGGTTAAATAGAGATTTATGGTCAAGACCTACAATGTGGCTACTAGCTACTTTCAAACGTAGAAGAAGCTCACACCAAAACAGACTAGGTGGTAGGGTTTCTTGGCCAAGTTTGATTATTTATTGAAGTCTAAGCCGGAAAAAGGTAACCTTGTAGTCGATGCCTTGAGTCGGAAAGCAGAGCTTACTACTATCACTTCAGCAAGTTGGAACATACGTGAGGCTATAAAGGAAGGCATACAACATGATCAAACATCCAAATAACTTATCGAGTTAGTCAACCAGGGCAAGGCGAGATATTTTTGGGTAGAAGATGACATATTTCTTACTACAAGTCGGCGAGTTTAGGTGCCTAAGTTTGGAGACATTATACAACATATCATAAGGGAGAGTCATGACACAATATCGATTGGTCATCCAAGCCAACGCCGTACTAAGGTCTTGGTTGAGTCAATATACTATTGGCCGCGCATGCAAGATGATATAGAGTGTTTTGTGCAGACTTGTCTTGTTTGTCAACAAGACAAGATTGAGCAACAACAATCCGGAAGACTTTTGGATCCACTACCAGTTGTAGAGCATCCATGGGAGAGCGTGACTATGGACTTTATCACTTTCCTATCGAAATCCGACGGTTATGGTACTATTATGGTGGTTCTGTATAGATTTTCCAAATATGCCGCCTTCATGCCCGCCTCACCAGGTTGCACTGCCAAGGAAGCCGCCAAGCTATTCTTTTAGAACGTGGTGAACTATTGGGGCTTACCAAGGCATATTATCAGTGATAAAGACCCCCGTTTACTGGAAACTTTTGGAGAGAGTTATTCGAAGTACTTGACACGGAACTGCACTTTTCCAATTGTTTCTACCCATAGACGGATGTCAATGCCTTACTAGAATGCCACTTGAGACATTATATAAGCGCGTATCAAAAATATTGGGCAAGGTTCTTGGACATCGCCAATTCTCTTATAACTTGTAGAAGAGTGAGTCCACATGGCGTACACCATTTGAGCTAGCAACAAGACAACAACCACAAACTCCACATTCATTACTTGCCACTTTCGAGGGAAAGAGTTTGGGGGATTATCATATGGCTAAAGGATGGAAGGAGCAACTTGACATTGCTAAGTCATACTTGGATAAGGCAATGAAGATGAAGAAGTTTGTGGACAGTAAGTGGCGTCCCACAGACTATATAGTTGGGGACATAGTCATGGTAAAGTTTAACCCAAACAGTTCAAGGCACTATGGGGCATGCATCAGAATCTGGTTCGCAAGTGTGAGGGGCCATTTAAGATAGTCGTCAAGATGGGCAAGATCTCATACAAGCTTAACATGTCATCGTATCTTAAGATCTACCTTGTCTTCCATGCCAGCATGCTTATTCCATATCATGAAGATAAGGATGATACAAGTAAGGTCCAATCAAGTCGAGCTCCTATTACTATCACAACCTCGCATAATCGGGAGATTGAGACTATTATAGATTACCAGGCCAGGAGAAAGTCACTGCTATGTTCCTCGTCCATTGAAGGGTCAATCATAGGAGGAGGCCGCGTGGGAACGATATGAAGACTTATGGAAATTCAAAGATAAGATCCGAGTGTTTATGCAGCAACATTACATTGGGGAGAGTGTGCTGACCTACCATATTATCATGCCACATATGCGCTATTTGACATATATTAATACCATATGGAAGCTTATATAGGAGGAATGCTAGCATTTGTTAGAAGATTCTAGAAAATTATGGACATTTCCTTAGGAAAACCCTAGATCCCTATGGATTTGATAGGAAAGTCCTTGGAATATTCTAGGCTTGTAGAGAATTCTAGAGAAAACCTTTATCTTGTAAATATTAAGGACTTGTGTAACAATTAATATTTACATACTAACCCCTACGAGACTAGTATATAAAAGGAGACAATTCATTTGTAATTCATCACTCCAACAATTCAAGTTCTCTCTAATATAAAGCCCCCTTTAACAAATTCTCTTATGTTCTTTCTATCATTCTCTTAGTGATCTTGAATGTAGTAAGGCTGACTTGACATAGCAAGAATGTGAGCAAGTTGTGCAAGGTCGTGAGCAAGTTATAAAGTGCCGCACATATACTTAGTTAACGACTAATGTCACATTGCTATAATTTGTGTATTGGAATTTCTGCTATCTATTTCCAACTGTTTTCTGAGACACTTTTTCATCTTCATTATTAGGGGGGTCAAATAATTTGGACTAGTATATTATCCATATGTCTTATCTGACCCAATGAACCAGGTGAGCTAGTAACATGATGCCAACGCATTAAAAATGAGGCTCACATCTGCTGCCGTCAAATCGAGGGATAGATTTAGCAATTGAAATAATAATGAGGATATTTTGGACCAAAAGGTAAACAAAGGATAATTTTAAATTATTTACCAAACAATAGGAAACCTTTGACCCTTTTCCGTTGACGCTATCAAGTTTTGTAGTCTTTGTTTTTGCTCAACCGTGGTAGTAGGAAGAACGAATATATATAACTATATTTATAAGAAAACTAAGTGACATAAAACTAAAATATGGTCTTTTGACAAGGACAATAGCAAAAGTTTATCATAGGAATTTTTTCTTATCTATATCATATATGAAACTTTATTACCAAAAATGTGCATGATTCCTAAACTATCCACCTACTCCACATTATTTTTACAGTATTTGTACCAATCATTAAATGCTAATTAATAACAGTTATATCTTTCTATTTATGCGAGCTAAATTTTAGGAGAAGAATATTCTTTGGCATGAATATTCTAATAGATGTAGGAGAAGAATATTGAAATGGAAAAGAAATTTATGTTCTTTATCTTCATATTCATTTGTTCTTCCATATATTTTCCACCATTGATAGCCATTAAAAAGCTTGAAAGCTTTGAATTCAAATTTGAGTTTTCAAAAATCATTATTTGTTTGGATTGGGTGTTGTTGTAAATAATTTGGAATATGTTTAGGAGTTTATATCTCAATTTTGAAGGGTTTTGGTGAAGATTAGACTTAGTTTTGATTGAATTTCAGATTGAAACTCGAAGAAGAAGAAGACATATTTCTAGAATTCTAGATAAATTGTAGTTAAATTGTAGATACATTGTAGATACATTGTAGATGAATTATATATTGGGAAGACTAAAACTTCTACATATCTTCTACAATTATGTCGAAAATGCCAATTATGCTACAATTGAAATGAGAATTTGGATATTAAAATTCAATGTATCTATTTTGTAGATATCCTGTAGATAATTGTAGATTATTTGTATTCTGATTGTAGATACATTATTTTCTGTTTTCAAAAATCCAAAATGACTAAAGCTTCTACAAAATCTTCTGCAAAAAACAGACTACAATTTATCTATAATTTTTCTAATTTGACTACAAATTGACTACAAAATATCTACAAATTTTGAAAATATGTCTTCTTCTTCGAGTTTCAATCGACTGTGTTAACCAGTAACGTTCTACCACTGCCAAAAAAAAGAGGTCAATAAAAATAACGATACATTAATGTCAAAAAGTGAGAATCTCCCTGCCGCCATTAGTTGCTTGAATTTTATCTGTGTTTGAAATTTCGAACTCTCTGCCATTATTATTTTCAGTAGGAATTCAAGCGGTTCGATCAAAGAATTTAATATCTTCTTGTGAATCTGAAAATATGATATTCTTCTATTCTTAATAACAATTAAGAGGCGGTGGACAGTTGGGAATGATCAACGAGAGGAAGCATATGAGCATAGTGAGTTGTGTGTGAGTGTTGTAAACAATTGAGATGAAACGAAAGAGAAAGTGAGAAGATACAGTCCTATAATTATACCTAATATAAATAAAGCATTAGTTATAACCATAATTTGAATTATGGTATATAAATGGTAATTTAGTATGTTTAAATGTAATAAACACAAACTTTAAACATTAAAGATAATAAGATTTCATATATGAAATATGTAGATAAAAATCCCTTTTAGCATATATCACATCAAAGTACAGCCAAAATAAGTGCAGATCATTCTCATCATAAAACACTTCAACCACCACCTAGCAGGGTTGGAGCAGAAATATTATATCAACCTAAAAGAAAAGGACATCAATTGTTAAAAGCCAATATTATTCTTTGATTTGATGTTAAATCTAGAATAAATTCAATCACTGTCCATACTTCAATATTAAAAAATAAGTCGAAATCCAACACAAAATATCATTTGGTTCACTTTTACTGCCACGTTTATTTATCGAGAGTCAAGCTACATAAATTTTGACCAATATTTTAACATATATTTGTTTACTATATCGATATGAGAAAACTATAAATTATAATACTTTTTATATAATTTTCTAATATTTAAATTATAATTTTAAATATGAAGAAAATTTAATATAATTTAACTTAACAAAATTAGTCAAATAAACTCTCAAAATGTAAAACGTGAAAAGTAAAAGTGAACTGATATAGAATCAATTTATACCCCAAGGTATAATGGTATATAAACTGTAATCTCTCTCTATCTCTTTTTTTTTTTCTTTTTATACTGATCCCTACATTAAAACCCCGCTCCCAAATGGAGTTTCACTTTACATTTCAAGCCCCGCATATATTACATTACAGAGAGCGAAGCCAAAGGAGAAGATTAAGGAGAAACTGTTGAATTCCGATATGATAAATTAGCCATTCGATCATCCGAAAAATCCTAGATTCCCACTTCTCCATTGATCCAAAGCTCCTCCAAAAATGACGGTTAAAAGTTCTCCTTTTCCCCCCAATTTTGAACCCAAAAGGTACATTTTTATTTTCTTTCCAATAAAATAAGGTCAAATTTACCCACATTTACGATTTTATCTGCATCGAGTGTAAATTAACACGTAAAAATATGTCTAATTTTCAGAAAATGGGAATTTATAATTATTTTCAATGTATAGGTGTATTTGAGCTGCACAGGTGTAACTACGGCCGACATTCAAGAAATGTTTATGCATGGAAAATTTACACCTGGATATTAGATTATAATATAGGGAAAAAGCCAATTTTTAGTTTTTCTGATGAAATGGTTAGCGAGTTAACTCATTTGAATGATTGATGACTCATTTGTTGATCACTTATTGATTCAGAATAAAGAACCTTTTTTTTAAAAAAAATCGGTGAAATTGTGGCTATTTGTATATACCTCTTTTAGTTGTGAGTTAAGGGATAGAGATAGATTCAAGATTTTGGCTGAATAATTAGATTTTGTTTTTTATTGGATAAGAAGTAGAATTAGGTTTCAGGGGAATTTGATTATATATGTATTAGAATTTGGGGAAGAATTTCGCAAATACGAGAACTTGGTGAAAAGAGGGAATGTGTTAGTGGGAGGAATGTCTTTCATGTCAATTGGTCTATGTGTTTTTGTGATCTGAGTTTGCGCGAGGTGAAAAAAGAGCGACATGGGCTGTAGGGTCGGAGGCTTTGATGAAGTATGTTGTTATCCTTCTTGAGTAAGCGTTCTTTGGATGTTGATGCCAGGTACAAGTGTTTTGGCAATTGATTTGGACCTTCACAAATTAACTTGGTTAAATTGCTCAATTGAAGTGCATGTTTGTACAATTTAGCAGGATTGACTGTTTTTGCGTTTTCTTTTGTGCACCACCTTCATGCTACTTTTCTTTCGTGCACCACCTTCATGCTACTTCTGTACTTGGTGATTAAACTTCTGTTGAGATGTGTATCTGAAAGTAAAATTAATAGAAATGTAAAGCATAATCTTTTGTTGTTTTGACAGGGATGCGTATGGATTTACTGTGAGACCACAACACCTTCAAAGATACAGAGAGTACGCTACTATATATAGGGTAATTGCTAGGTGTTTGGCTGTGCCGTACTCTGATAGAAATGCACGAATCATCTGAATCTTTACTGGAGTAATCCTAAGTCCTAACACAGTTTAATATGTATGTTTTTAGGAAGAGGAAGAAGAAAGGTCAGAGAAGTGGAAGAGCTTTCTTGATAACCAAGAAGAATCAAGTCAGGCACATGCTTCAGAGAAGTTGGACGTCCAGATTGTGGATTTTGAAGTTAAGAACGAGCAGCAAACGGTTCCTGCGCATGTGTCTCAAGAAGAAGGTGATGGTTCAGCGGGAGAGAAGCCAGTCTCAGACATTAAAACGGAAAGTAATCTTGAAGGGGAGTTGTCAGCTTATCTACCAGCAAAATCCTGTCAGGCTTATACGTGGGCCGAAATCAGAGCATCCTTGAGTCACATCGATCATCTGATGAGCTTTCGTGTGAAAAAGACACCAAATGTGAAAGCTGAACTGTCAACTGGTATTCACAATCATCTTGCAACTATTAAAGAGCCAGAGGAGTCGGAAGAAGAAAATGGGGAAGAATGTTCTGTCAATGAAGAATTGGGTGATGCTACCAATAACTCTGCAGAAGTAGGTACTGCCGGCAGTGTAGTTTCTCCTGATCTTTCCTTTCCTTGGAAAGAGCTAGAGTTCCTTGTTCGTGGAGGAGTTCCAAGGGATCTTAGGGGAGAGGTATTTCCTGGCATTTCTACCAGTTTAATGGTTTTCTGAAACCTAACATCAAAAACAATCTTGTAGCTAAGCCCAATTGGTTGTCCAGGTATGGCAAGCTTTTGTTGGAGTTAAAGCACGCCGGCTGGAGAGATATTACGTGGATTTGCTTGATCCAGAAAGTGAGACTGGTGATGGTCAGGAGCATGACAACTCGTCATTGGCTGAAGAGAATAAGCAACAGAGTAAAGAAAGCGCTCACGTGCCAGAGAAATTGAGAAAGCAGATTGAGAAGGTCATTAGATGCATGGGCCCTGGACTTTATCGTTCAGTCTTTTCAATTCGTAGGTGCTACTTCTTTTTAGGGTCCATTCTGGTTGGTCATTCAACAATGTGTTTGTAACAGATGCTTCTGAATAAACTTTGTCATCTTCAGCCTTTCTTGAGTTTCTCTTTTCCACTTGTCCAAAATCAAGTTCTACCAATTTTTGCTTATTTTGAGCATCTTCCTCACTAATGCATTTCCAGCTGCCAATGGATGTTCATCCTCTTTGACTAGTGTATAATATCCACTTTCATACATTTTATTCTTCTCTTTGAGTTTTCTTTTCTCTCTTGCTCTTTCATTGACATATAACTGGCCGCACATATGTGTATGTACATTATCACTTTCATTTCAGGTTTGATTGCATTTTCTTTTCATGCAGCAGATGTTACTCTCCAGGCTAATGCTTCGGATATTTACAGGATCTTCCTCGAACCTTTCCCGGACATCCTGCACTAGATGAGAATGGTCGAAATTCCTTGAGGCGTGTACTTATAGCATATGCTCGACACAATCCAGATGTAGGGTATTGCCAGGTGTGACATTATTGCAGAAGTGTTCCTTTACCATTTCTTTCATTTCCTCAATGTTGGTTTCAAAAATCCCGCTTTTAGTTATGAGGAAGTAGACTATAAATTGTGTCGAGTTAACATGCTAGATGAGGATATCTTCCAAGAGTATAAATGCTAATGTAGCACCTTAAAAATTCGTACAGAAATGGAGAGAACTGACAAATATGGAAACAATGAGTTGTGGAGATAAACTGTTGATTGACTATAGTACTAAGTACTAACTATATGGGTTAATTTATGAATACCGTCCCACTACGTGTTTCAATTTATGTGGCCCATTTTCGTTAATAGCAATTAATTTACCTGGCTCTTTTTCTTTACTAGCGTAAGTGTTCTACATTAAAAGATTCCAACTATAACAATCTAATCTTAATATGGTCCTAATAGGGGATCTCCTTTCTGTTTTTTTACCCTCTATGATATATGGTCTTGATTTGAGCTCTTTTCTAGAAGTGATCTAATGTGTATGTACTTTAATTTGTTTTGAACACATCTATGACTTGTTTGGTAACAGCCTAGGACACAATTCTCCTCTTATTCAATTTGTTCTGTTCTAATCTTTCTGCCGATGTGTTCGTTTGACATGGAGGGAGTACTTGTTAATAAAGTAAACAAACTATTACACATTCCATATTATGGTTGAAGGTTGTGCTCCCGATTTAAAAGGTCTAAGATTGTGCATTGTGGGACTGGTTTGAGATCGAGGCAGAAGAGAAACATCTGGCAATGCTCTACAACCCCATCACATGGGGGTGGGATGAATAAATAGAGAATTCTGAGTCTGATATAAGCTCATTTGCGTATGGCAAGGGTAACTTTAAGCTAGATGAGAGGTGCTTACTTGTAAAGGAGCTGTAGTCTTATAAAAACTGCACTTGTGCCTTCAATTTTTCCTAAAATAATGAATGGAAGAGAAATCCATGAAATTCCAAAATAAATAAGGGAAATAAAATAAGAGGAATTGTTGCAATGATTTTTAAGGATTCGGGGGTGCCTTCTGTAAACATGATGTATTTTCCTTAACAACGACAAGACTAGATGGAAGCAATTACCATTTTGGGGTGGTACTTATTCTTTTCATTTTTCCATTGACGTGCGTGCAGTTTATTTTCTTATTGCTCCTCCTGCATTCTAAGCCGTATGTCCTTATTTTCTGTTATCTTCTTGCAGGCAATGAATTTTTTTGCTGGTATCTTACTTCTAATGATGCCAGAAGAAAATGCATTTTGGTAAGTTCTAAACTTCTTATATCTTCTTTTCACATGGAATGCTCGTTTTATACTTCGGGAGAGAATGTTTTTTGTGTAAGTCCAATGTTTGTAAAGATTACGCAGTCTTTGGGAAAAATATTCTATTAAACATTTGTTTAAAGTATTTTATTTTATTTAAAGAATATTGGTTATTATGGATTAATTATATATTAAATATATATCACCTAAGACTTTTATATAAGGAGCATCTTTTGTACATTATTAAACAAGTCAATGAGAAGCTTTTCTAGTTTGAGATGACCATCTCATCTAAAGATTGTACTTTTTCTAACATGGTATCAGAGCATTTATGATCTTTTGGCTAGATGTCCCGCTGTTCGTCTGATAAGTGTTTTTTGAAGGACTACTAATATTAACTATGTGAAAATAGAGTAGCTTCTTATTGACTTGATTAATAATGTAAAAGAGGTGCTCCTTATTTATCTTAAGTTATGTATGATATTATAAGTAATGAATTCTATGCTAATAAGGTAGGTGAATGTTCTAAATTAAATACAGAATATTCTGTTCGATATAATACTCTATAAGATTTTCCTTATACAAATCCAATGAATCTAGACATGCATGAATCTAGATACATTTACTTGATATTCTGATGTGCTCCCTCAAACTCTAAGTGGGGAATCCAACTTGAATTTGCTTATTTTGAAAACATAGAAAATTATTGCCAAAGTCTCGTCAAGAATAGTGTACAGTCACCAAAAAGAAAAGAAAAGTGGTGTTGGAATTCTCTCCTCTAGGAAGTCGTTAGTAATTGCACACCATAAGAAAATGCGTCTTACACTTCACATGGAAAGAAGTTTATTCTCAATTAACAAAAAGAGATATGGTGTTGAAAATCTCTCGAATAGTATCAACATGACTTGAATTGGCAGAATGATGGGGAGCCATAGAGATGAACGGTGCTTGAACGATCCTAGAGACACAAAATGACACCTGAATAGTCTTATGAAGAGTAGCACCTGTTAAAGTGTGCGACCATCTCATCTAAAAGCTTAAGTTGTTAGAGTGAACACCCATTTATATACTTATATCTTTAACGCACCCCCTCACGTGCGAACCTGATTCCTTTTTTCATGGACAGGCACGTGGAAATTCTTTTAAAAAATGGGTGGCGGTCATACTCGAACCTAGAACATGATACCATGTTAAGTGTATGACCACCTCAACAAAGTTTAAGCTGGTAGAGAGAGCATAGTTTTGATTATCCAATTATGTCTGCAACAACACTATCGATTGTTGGAGAGAGGAGCAACATTGAATATGGGAAGGAAGACAACAACAACACCAACAACAACAACATACCCAGTATTATCCCACACAGTGGGGCCTGAGAGGGTAGTGTGTACGCATACCTTACCCCTACCTTATGTGGATAGAGAGGAAGGAAGACGAAAAAGAAAAAAGAAAACATTCGTACGCAAGGGTATAACCTAGTGGTCAATGAAGTGATTGTGAACCATGAGGTCTCGGGTTCAAACCCAGCAGAGACAAAAATACTAGGTTATTTTGTCCCATCTATCCAAGGCTCCAAGCCTTGGTGGATAGAGTTACCTGATACCTATTGCCAGTGGGAGGTAGCAAGCATCCCGTGGATTAGTCGAGATACGAGCAAGCTGGTCCGGATACCATGGTTATAAACATAAACTTTGGTTAGACGGGTAACACACATTTGCCGGCACCACCCAGCGGTAGTGAGGTGAGACTATTTGAGTCTACCAAGATTATAGAGGCCCTGATACCATATTAAAGTAGCTTAAGTTGTTAGATGATTTGGTGGTGGAGGATGTGACAGTGATTACAACAATAGTATGAGCTGCGACACCTCGAGTGCAAAGTGAAATATGATACTAGGAATAGAGGCGGAATAGCAAGGATGATAAATAACAAAAGATGATAGCATCCTGAAGCTTTCATCTTCATTTTGATATCGATAGAATTAAATTTTCAGACCAAAACCAGATATGTTTTGACTAAGACAAGTGCGACTTCATGTTACACATCAATTTAAACATCTGAATTAGATTGCTCATATGTCAATTTTGTATTCCGCTTTGGTGTCATGAGAAGTTAAACCTAGTTGCGTTTGGCTTAAGACCATTTCAACTCCAATGATTGCAGTAGTGTTGATTCCTATATCAGCAATGGAGCAGTTACCTTTTTTTTCCAACAATTATTTATTTCACTTTGTTGACAATGGCTAAATTCATTGTTCATCTTGCCATGATTTTGACATTTTAAAACTATTCTCTCACAGACTTCAAAACAACTCCATTATTTGTCTCAATTTATTGCTAAAAGTTTTTAACCCCATTATTTGTCTCGAATGTATTGCTAGAAGTTTTCTACCCTACTTTGGCATTTCTTCGGAAAGTGAGAAAGTGATTTTATGTGTTGTGAATTTCATAAAAATATTTGCATCTTGAATGAAGCACACAATTAAAAAATCAGATTATTTTGTTGTGCAAGTCAAGCACGACCATTAATAGTCAATTTAATTTTTTTTTGGGGGAGGGTGGTTGAGGAAGATAGGGATACATGTACCTGGGCTTAACTTAGTAAGATCTTTTTCTTGGTGACAACTAGCTTTAGTGTAGAACAAATGCCAATCTTGCTTTGCTAATGGTAATTTTAAGCTTTACCTTTTTTATTTGAAATTTTGAATCTTTAAATTTTGAATCTTCTAAATTGTGGAGGGTTCTATTTAGCAAATATTTAATCTTTTTGAGACAAGATAAAGAACTAAAAAATAAACAGGTGATACACCTGTTTCCAAACTCCACCCGACACCCTTCAGAAAAGTAAGAGCAAAGCTACAGAATTTCGTGAACTCCCTCTTCTCTACCTCCCTTTTATGCATTCGTATTTGAGTTGTGGTTCTTGGATGGCATTCTACAATTGCTTTAGGCTTTTTCTAACTCGTTCTTCTAAACCTATTAAAACTTTCATTAATCAGTATACTACAGCCTTTACCTTTTTTATATCATCCATTGCCTTGCATAATCCATAAAGAATGATTTGCATCTGCACAAAATATGCGTGTGACTTGTATAATATTGCGTAGTGCACTGCTAAATTCTTTTCCTTGTAGATCTCTCAGATTTCTCTTTTTTTTCCACACTTGACTAAAATGACAGAAGATTCAATTCAATATCAGATTCTATAGGGTTGATTATACCATTTCTATTCTTACGCTTTTTATTCATGCATTATAATGTTTACTTGTTTAAGTAGGATTACTCTTTATCAACTTCGTCCCTTGTGGATTTCTTTCAATTGGGCATTGTTATGTTTGTCAAAACTGCAACTAGAAGACTGCTTATGCAAGGTTGATATTATGGTGGAACATCAGAAGCGACTAGAGCTGTTACGTCTCTACAAGGGACAATCTCGAATATTCGCTTTCTTCCATGTGATTTCTAAATATACATGTAAATTTTTTTACGTACAGTAGTGGTTATTGCCAAAGTATTTTATACATTTCTTGAGGTTGAGTTTGTTTATTGGCAATATCTGGGGACCTTCATTCATGCTAATTTAGTAACTAAACAATGTTGTTTATTTTTTATATTTATTTTCGTTAATGCAACTAAACTAACGTTATAGACGGGTTGTTTTGAATCTCCAGGGCATTGGTGGGAATTATCGATGAATACTTTGACGGCTGTTACTCGCAAGAGATGATAGAATCCCAGGTTTGCATAACCATACACCTGATTCTGGCTATGCAGGATGATCATTACTCATACAAATGATCTTTTTTTCCCATTAGGTGGATCAACTGGTGTTTGAGGAGTTGGTGCGTGAAAGGTTTCCGAAACTTGGTCTGTCCAAGTGTCCATTGCTTTTATCTGTTTTATCTTGGTTGTCTGCTTTCCACATCAAAACACTCAAATTGCTGTGTCTTATTAGATGCTCTTTTTGCTGCAGTCAATCATCTGGATTACTTGGGAATGCAAGTGGCATGGATTTCTGGACCTTGGTTTCTTTCAATTTTCGTAAATGTGCTTCCCTGGGAAAGTGGTAAGGTTCTTGTTCTGATGTGGAAATTTCATTAAACTTATAGCTGGTTTTAACAGTTCATGTTCTTGTTGAAAGTTATTTGATTAGTTTTTAGTCTTGATGGTTTATTTTGCTTTCAGTTCTTCGAGTTTGGGATGTGCTTCTCTTTGAGGGAAATCGTGTCATGCTCTTTCGAACAGCACTTGCTTTGATGGAGTTGTATGGTAGTACATTTTATTGTGATTAGTCTTCATTACATGCCAAACCCGTTTAGCTGGAGCAATTGAGGCTTCTTAGATATTTTTTTTATGATCATAACAAAATCTTGCAGGTCCTGCTGTAGTTACAACTAAGGACGCTGGGGATGCAATCACCTTATTTCAATCCCTTACTGGCTCAACTTTTGATAGTAGCCAACTTGTGTTGACAGCTTGTATGGGTTTCTTAAATGTCACTGAAGATAGATTGCTAGCACTGAGAGAAAAACATCGGCCAGCTATTCTTGCAGTTACAGAGGATAGATCACAGGGAGGGCCTGTTAGGAAAGACCCAAAAGGTCTTGCCTCCAAGCTGTATAGTTTTAAGCATGATCCTGAATCATTTATAAAAGAAACAAACTCGGAGGAACAGCCAGGTGATAAGAAAATAGGCAATAAAACATCGGACTCAAATTCCAACTCCGCAAGTCTGGATGAATATCTCAACAACCTGAATATAGATTCACATGTGGATTCCCTTCCAGATCTTCAAGAACAGGTTACTTGTTCAGTCCTCCTAGCATATCCAATAAGGAAGTCTCTTTTGGGCTTCTTCACCTTATTTTACTTGGCTTTCAGCCGAGGCTGACATTTTGATTTGTCACTTCCATTTGTACATTCGGTGTTAACACTTTGAGAAAAATAATGTTGGTCAACTTCACACTGTCCCTGATATTAAAAAACCTGCGGTTTTTTGATGTCCAGTATCTCGAGAGAATCTCCTAGGATATATTCTTTCGTCTTTTTGGTGTTGACCTATCTCATAGTTCAAGGAATCACATGAGGATAGATTCTTTGTTTATCTTATGTGTATGGGCAGAATGAATGCTGAGAGGGAATTCCTTCGTCATCTGCTAAATACCCAACTGAATCTCCAACTTCTCCTTGCATCGTTGGCAGGGACTTTCATGACCAACCAATTTCTAATGAAAGTTGAATTTGCTGCATTTTGTTGGGGTCAGTCTTGTTACTGTCTTCGTTTATAGAACTCCGTGCATACTTTGGGGTTTCTATTACATGTGTTTAGTGCATGAAGAAAAGATTGGCAAATAGGTAGATTATTGAAATATATTGCCCCCAGGACTTTGATCCAACGGTAAAGGAAGCAAAATGATGCGTAGTAGGCATGTGTCCGAACCTTGCTGAGGACTAAATCCTGACATATGAGTGGGAGGAGGGTAGAGGTCCAGGGCAGTACTCCGAGTTCCGTGGCAATTGTTAGTGTTCTGTGATTAAGAAAATTACTTGTCTGTTTTAGTAACTAAAGTAAATAACCACTCTGTTTTTAAATTGCAATTATTAACATCTCTTGTGCAGGTTGTTTGGTTGAAGGTTGAGCTCTGTAGGATGATGGAAGAGAAGAGAGCAGCTACCCTGAGGTTTGCATTTTTATTTCAAAAGTCCAACTTTTGGTTCATTTTGATGCGGAATCTCCTGTAGTAGTCTTTTTTCTGTAATTAAATCATGAAGATTGTGTCCACAAATTTCGATATTGACAATGCTAAACTATGAAAAAGGAAGGTTTCAACGTATAAAAATGGTAATTTTCTTTTCCAGAGCTGAAGAGTTGGAGACAGCGCTTATGGAGATGGTCAAAGAAGATAACCGACGACAATTAAGTGCAAGAGTATATGTTCTTACATATGTTTAGTTTTAGTACTCATGTTTCTGGTTTGTTGTAAGTTATATGCGCTTTAAACATGGATGCAAATTTCATTTGGAAACAGACTTTTCTAGTGAATTTTGTTATCTTCATTCATAAAATCTTAGCTTATTTTGGACTTCCCAAAACAAAGAAAATTCTGTTGTCAACATATTATTCTGATGCTTTGTCGACAATCTGCAGGTTGAGCAATTGGAGCAGGAAGTGGCTGAACTGCGACAAGCCCTTGATGATAAGAAAGAGCAAGAGCAAGCAATGCTTCAGGTAGTTAAACGAAGTATATCCTCTAAATATGCTCTTAAAGCTTTATTTACACGCTTAAGATATAACCTGTAGGTTTTGATGCGGGTTGAGCAAGAACAGAAGGTCACGGAAGACGCTAGGATTGCTGCCGGGCAGGATGTGGCTGCTCAAAAGTATGCAGTACATGTTCTTCAGGTTTGATATCCATTACCAATGAACAATTTAACTTGTTTATGTGAAGCAACTATTACAATTCTTTGATGCGTAAGCACTTTTACCAAGGTGAGTGCTCAAAACTCCACTACTAGCCAATTGCAGCTTGAGAAGGTATCCAGTGGTTGAATGGCTAATTCTTTTTTTTGATAAGTAGTAAGACTTCATTAATATAATTGGCCCAGCACCAAGACAGTGCTTGTGAGTCCATCACTACTACTAATCGTTCTTGTGTCATTTAATTCATTGAGTTTTTGAGAAGAAGTAATGAAATAGCTAAGTTTTGCTCTCTTGTGGAGCCAACAGTAGTGGCATTTGGCTTACAGTTTCAGCATAATATATTCATAACGCGATACTTAAATTTCCTGAACAACCTTTCCATGCAGGAAAAGTATGAAAAGGCTATGACTTCTGTTGCTCAGATGGAGAAGAGAGTTGTCATGGCTGAATCAATGCTTGAAGCTACCTTGCAGTATGAATCTGGTCAAGTCAAAGCTCTATCTTCCCCACGGTGTGTGAGAGTTCTGAGTTATTCCTTAAATTTTACATCTTCTCTTTTTCTTATGAATGGTCCTTGTGCATCTAAGGTAGGTGTAGAACGCGAGACATCTGGTGAACTATGCGAACATTAAAAGCTTTCGTGTTCCTTTCCAGATGCACCAAAATAATCAATTGGGTAACATTTGTAAAAACTTCTTAGTCTTCCCAACATGACTCTCTCCCCAAGCCGGCAAAAATCCCTTGACTGTCCATGGTGTTGCCCATGATACCCCTCCACTGTCAACGAAACTCCAACAGCTAACAGTGCTTTCAGAAGATGGACCAGGGATGTACAAAAGTAATCTGATTTTCGGGGAGACTTAAAAGAGATTTCTTTAATTCCAATCTGCCCCTTCTAGGAAAATATTGTTTTGTTCAAGCAGCTAACTTCGATTCACCTCAATAGTTCCATGTCTCCACTTTCTTATAATTAGCGCCTAGAAGTACGCCAATGTATTTATTTCGCATAGACCAATGCAGCAACCCAAACAGTTTGCTAAGGGGTTGTTAGTTGGCAACGAACCTGCGGAAGAACCACTCTGATTCACCAACACTTACTCAATTTAACTTTTGTCCAGGAGACAGCTTGAAAGAGGAGAATAACCTATTTAATTCAACAAATATGCTCTTACTCTGGCTTAGAAAGAAGCAGGGAACCATCTCCAAACCACACAAGTTGAATGTGGATTGGGTAAATGACTATTGGCCAGCTGCACAACTCTATTGCAAATAAAAAAAATTTAATTGATGAAGTAAGCATATAAGACAATTCGTAAATCTGGATACATACATTATGAAAGCACACATAGGCTGTGGTCAATGAAGGGTGGAAAGCATCACAAAATAGAAGTTCAATGGCTGTGGTTGTGGTTGGGTAGGAAGATGTTACTGGAAAAGGAATGAGGTAGTTTGGTAGTTTTAAACACACTTGGGATGCAAAAATAGATTCATTTGACAAGCTGCTATCGAATTTCTGTTACTAGGAAAAGTTCCTGCAAAAAAATGGTTAACCAATCATCTAATTTTTTTAAACTGAAAAGACCTAGCCCAAGTGTCAGCAGACAGTGTATGGTGACGCTTGTTGCCCCAGGTGTTGGAAAATAAAAGAATTATATTTACTTATGATTTGTTTCCCTCAGCCGATCCCTTATTTTTTGGCGATATGATAATTTTAGCACTTGGTATTTGGTGAAAGAAAAAAGTTAAAACTACTTGCACTAGCATTTTACTTAGTCTTAGAGTATCTCAGCATCCTTACTCTCTCCTGTGTCTATCATTACAAGTCCAAGCTTTAGTTGTTAAGCTGTTAAGATTTTGAGATCCGTTCTTTCAATAGTATTCATAAAGTTGAACAACTTCTTGGTGATGTGTTGGTTATTTTGTCTTTGACAGAGACTTTGAAGAGTAGATTAATTTAAGAACCTTTCATAGTTACTGAAAGAATCACTGTATAAGCCATTGGATTATTGTGTAATAAAATATGGTGAATGTACGTGTTAAGGAGTTTCTCATCCAAAATCATTTTTAAGTG
Organism: Nicotiana benthamiana; assembly: GCA_034376525.1. NCBI lineage: Eukaryota > Viridiplantae > Streptophyta > Magnoliopsida > Solanales > Solanaceae > Nicotiana > Nicotiana benthamiana. Next base: position 49,521,232 of record CM067341.1, on the reverse strand, counting down.
TTTTGTTTCTTGTTATTTTGGAGTATAGATGAATTAAAGTTATCATGTATTTGTCAGGTCAGTAAGACCAGATTCTCCGCAAGGTGTACCAGCAAAAAGGACAGGTCTACTATCATTCGGCCTTGGTTGGAGTGATAGGAACAAGGTATTGTTGACATTTCCCTCACTTATCGGGTAATATCTGTTATTAGTACAAATGATAAATAAGATTATCTGTTCTTGGCCATGATAAATATAAGCAGAATATTTTTATAGGAGGCTTAACTAGTGAAGATGCATTAATTAGTGGTGTGAAATTACATTGCTCGAGTGATATCTTTAGTCAAAACCTACCATCGTGGTTGGGGGTTAGACCCCTTCGCATAAATTATATCCAATACGAACATACATGAAGAAGGGGGACATAATGCCTAACCTTCACAATTTGTGTGTACAAAAGGTGACAACATTACCAATGAATTGAAAGTGTGTCATAAAGATGAAACTTTATATTTTGCATGAGAGGATTCATCTCGTTTACATCATGATTTTTTAAGTGGTTATTATGGCCCTTCTTCCTAAAGGGCCAGCCTTAACTTTCTGTATCAACTTAGACCGAAGAATGAAAGAAAAACCATAGACCTAAGAATGATCAATGTTGAATTATTTGACAGGGGAAGCCGAACAATCTTCCATCACCAAATGAAACTAAACCTGCAGATGAAGGACCAGAAATGAGCAGTAACAAGAGCAAAGCTAACGGACAGCAAGAATAGGGAACATGCTGCTGCTAAGTGAAGGTGTATACTGAAAGTTTGATCATTAAGAGGTGATGACTGCATCCTCAATTGGTAGCATGTGCAGGTCCTTTAGACGTCTTGTTGAGTATAATTTGTACCTCCCAACTCAATTTTGTATTAAACAGTTATTTGATTCTTTTGTACAGTTATGTAAAGAAATTTGACATCTTTTTGTAGCCGTTATGAAATGTGAGCTTTCATTTTGCTCAATTGTGAATCGCCCTGTCCCCTTCGAAAAGATCAGAAGAAAATACTTCATTTGGCTCAATGTGCAAATAGAAAAGAACAGGAGTGAGGTTTGCAACATGCCATTCTTTTTCTATTCTACGCACGCAAAGTATTCATCATTTGGCCTTCTATTCTTCATCAACCTATGGTAATCGTAAAAATACCTGCTCCCCAGTTTTCGGATTGGTCATTCAAAAATGGCTAGCGTTTGCAAAGTTATTGAAAAATAGCTACTGTTTTGCTGCAACACGGAAAGTTCCAGCATAATATAATAGAGATGAGTGCACCTTGTATAAACTTTCAACATATTATGTTGAAACTCCAACATGCGTAAAGTTCTAGTATAATATGCTCCAATCTCCAGTATATTATGCTGGACTGGTATATTATACTGGAAATTCAGAATGAGTACTTTTTTGGATTCTGAACAGTGTTTTTGTTCAGATTTATCTTTACATGAAATGTGGCTAAATTTCTATTACTTTTGATGCCAAACTCACATGGGCACAGTTAGAGATAAACTAACAGTAACCAGGCGAAAAATGCTTATCAAGTATAATCTTAGGAGTCGTTTGGTACAATGGAGGGATAAATAAGGATATCTCGTGGAATTAGCTATTTCGTCTTTTATATAGAATAACTAATTTTACCATTTTAGTATAAAACTTATCCCATGATTAACTAAATATCTACAATCAAATATGGGGCAAGTATAATTCCAAATTATATTCCGGGATTAATATCCTTATTTCTTGTGATTCGTTGTTCTCCGGACCCCGTACATAGTGCACTGGGTTCTTCTTTTTTAGTACCCTCATTTCTTGTACAAATGTAAAAGAAAGACAAAATGTGGATTTGCATTTATATACACAAGAAGAAGAATCTTTTGTTTTTTTCTTTTTCGGAATAAGTTTTTTTTGTGGTCCCTTAGCTTTGCATGATTCGTCTTTCCTCCACAAAAACAACTTTAACATGTTTTGAATAAAATAGACTCAATGTTTGAACCTTGTTTACATGACACATGTCTAATACCATTTGTTACGTATGACTATTCTTTCTTCAGCATCATATATGATTGAAAATGTGCATAAAAAAATAGTATACTTTACTTTACAACCAAATTTGATACGAGAAGAAAAGTTCTTAATCCAATGCAACACCACACTGAAGCAAATCCTCTTCTAAATGAACTGTTAGGGATATAGTAGATATGCCCTAGATCCAATATCATATTTGATAATTTGAACATATTTTTGTGAATGTCATTTAATATAAAATATTGATATTCTTTTATCATTATTATCAATTGTTTGATTATTTTGATAAGGTCCTTGATTAAATTTTGAGATTTGTCATCGTGGTAGAGATCATGATAATGAGAGCAAAGTCTTTTACAATTTAATCTAAATTTGTTCTTGATCGTAGGATTATTAATTTGGACATTAGTAATCCGGTTAGATTAATATTTATGTGATCGTCTTTATCGGATAGAAATTAGTTGATCTCATTAACTCAATCACATAGATAGATGATGCATATAGAGATATGATCGTTGAACCGACTCATTGGATAATTCCTAATGGTTAGAATTACCATAAACTGTCAATATGATATTTTCTTGAAGAATGTGATGTAACTGTTTCCTTTGACTTGAGATCGTCATAGTAATTGACAAGTTATTTATTGTGCTTTGGTACTAGACATCTATGGCCCTAGGGCGATAGTTGAAAGGATATTGTGTACGATTAAATACTTGTAGAATTAGTGATTGATCAAGACGGAATCTGTCAACTCTTGGTAATGAGTTTAAGCTCCATGTTGTCATGAATTATAAACGACCAAACTAAGACCTTGGCCAGAGCAATTTAATGAAAGAAGAAATGGGTTTCTTGGGTCATTCAATGGTCGATTATATTTGACGCGAACACATAGTTGATCGCCTATTAGAATTTGACAGTTGAACCATATCCTAGGGTGATCCAGAGCTATAAGGACAGAAGGAATTACTACATTATTCTTCTACTGGTTCTTGAGAGTAAATTGTATACTTCATGCTATCCGGTCATGAAGGAGTGTTGCTAGACGTCACCCTTGATTAGTATATTGATATGATCAATTTACTACCGGTTTAGTATTGAACCTATGGGGTCGCACACTAACGAGTGTTCTGATCTTTACTAAAGGATTAATTAACTTATTATTTGATAATTAAATTAAAGAATCTAATTAGTCAAATATGTTTAGTTGTTAGTCCAAATGAAATATTATTATATTCTTTGCTAGCACAAAGTTTATAATTAATATTGTGAATAAATTGAAGTTTCTATTTGGAATAGAAATTAAATAATATCTCTTGGTTGAAATATATGTGATATATATAATTAATATTATTTTATATAATAGATGTATATAAAATATAATATTAATAAAGACTTGTTAATAAATCTAATTTTGAATTGGATTATTAATTGAAGTTTTATCCTGTTTGGAATGGGATTAATATTTTCAATGGGAAAATATTATATTAATATAAAAAAAGTATAAATTAAAATCTAATTTAGAATTGGATATACAATGTATAATTTTGGAATAGATTGTATTCCAAAAATTTAGAATTGAAAATCCACATGAAAAAAGGAAAAGAAAAATTGGATTCAAAATTTCCAAAGAAAATTTTGAATTTTCGTTCCTTTGACAGAGAAGGAAATTGTCGAAAATTTCCTTACAAAATTTCCATAAGAAATTTTCGACAGTCCTTTTCATGGAAAAAAAAAGTGATTTTATTTTAATTAGTTTATTTTTGGAATAAACTTTTTACCCTAGGAAAATTATTACCTCAACCAAATAGGAAAAGGGTTTGTAGGTGATACTATATAAAGGGTGATGGAGAAAATTTGTATGGTTCTTTTTCGTTTTCTTATTATTATTCTTGAGAAGAAAACCTACTTTGTGAAAGTGTGAGTTCAATACAAAGCCAAGAGAGAAAATACAATTACGAGAAAAGTGTTTCTTGTTCTTCTAATTTGAGTTGAGATTTTTGAGAAAAATTTCAACACAATATTCTTCGTTCAATTTGTTCGCGGGTTTCATTGATCAAAGAGTTGATAGCAAGGATCGGTCTCGATGTGGATACGCATAGAGTCTTCGCACTATCGAAGAAATTTCGAAAAGAAACTCTCTTCACCAGGTACGTCTTAGATCCTATCGTTGACACGTAAATAAATTTTAAACATGAAAAAATCTACCTAGGATTGTTATTGTCTTCCGCTGCGTGTTACGAACACCTATACGCAATCCTTCATTGGTATCAGAGCCATGGTTTATTGTGTCTAAAATTTATTTACGAAATATTTTAATATTATATTTGAAGAGTTCAAACCATAATAGATGTGCCTTGTGCAATAGTCAAACCGTTAGAATGTTGATATTATTTTATTGTGGATAAAATATGCATTCATATGACTATTGAGATCGTTCATAACTTGAATTTGAAATTTTGTATTAGATACAATGGGAATCTATAATAGGTTACATGATTCTATTGTTAATTTAATTGTTATTAGTTCATGAGATGTTAATTAATAATAATATTCTAGCATGAATTCTTTTTATGTGATATATAAGATAAATATGTTAGAGGATGTTGAATTTTGTTTTATGCCATGTGCTTGCTCATTACATAATTTTGAATTATTTATTACATGTGATGTAAATTAATTTAGGGCTAAGCATGTAGACAATTGAACTAAATTCACATGCTATAAAAGATTCGATCTTCGTGTTATTAAAAATTATTTTTGTGACAATTCCCTCTTATTAAAAATTTGAGTTCTTAAATAATAAAATATGAGATATTTTATTATAAAGCTATCCATCAAGGTAATTAATTTTACTTACTTCTTGTTTATAAGGAGCGGCCTGACTAACAGGAGACTTATAGTTCGAGAATATGTTACAATTATTTATTGCATTAGATGTATGGATTGAAAGAATTATTCAATTTTACACTAAACGCCTGGACTGCCCGGGGGAGTATAAAATTTAATAAGTTCTTTGCTATCATGATGGTTGAACTCAACTATGCCAATAGGATCGACCTGACTACCAGGGGACTATTTGACATAGAGCCATTTAAGGAAATTGTATGGGGATACAATTGGTAAGAGTACCTACCTTTAAAATATTAGTGAGAAACGACTTGATTACCAAAGGGCTCATACATATTGTTAAAGGATTCCTTTACTCAACTAAAAGAAATAAAGATTTCGTAAACTATAATGAGGGTAAATAGTTTAAAATAATTAGTGGAAATATCATTTAGATAAAAGTCCATGTCTTTATGATATATGCAAATATGTTCTTATATTATTGCCTTTTCTTTCCTATATTTTAGATTTCTCAATATGTCTGCTATATCACTCCGTGGAATACTTGAGACCAACAAGTTGGTAGGACCAAACTTTGATGATTGGTACAGAAATTTGAGAATTGTTCTCATGCATGAAAAACTTATTGATGTGATCGATAAGCCAGCCAAGGAAGTCCCAGATGTAAATGATGATGATGCTACCAAGATTTATCAAAAATACTTGGAAGAATGTCTTACTACCAAATGCATCATTCTTGCTTCTATGAATTCTGAACTGCAGAGGAAACATCAGGATATGGATCCAACTGCAATTATTGAACATCTTAAGAAGATGTTTGGTACACAAAGCAGGACAGCTAGATACCAACTATCTAAGGCTTTATTTGGATCCAAATTGACTGGAAACTCACCAATTGGACCCTATGTCAATCATATGATTGATCTTATTGAAGAACTTGAGAAGTTGGGGTGCAAACTGGGTAAAGAGCTTTCTCAAGATTTGATCTTGCAGTCACTACCGGAATCCTTTTCACAATTTGTTATTAATTTTAATATGAATAAAATGGATTGTGATCTTCATGATATGCTTAACATGTTGATTGATTATGATAATCAACTTGTATCTGAGAAGAAGAAAGGAACTATCATGTTGGTTGGAAACTCTTCTAAGAAGAAGGGTAAGGGTAAAAGTAAACCCAAGAAAAAGCCTACTGCGCCCAGGGGTGGTGTGACCAAAACCAAAGGAAAAGAAGGCAAAGCTAACCAATCTGATGCTGTATGTTTCCATTGTAAGAAAATATGACATTGGAAGAGAAATTGCAAAGAGTATCTTGCAACTTTAAAGGACAAGAAACAAGGTAAGACTTTAATGAAAAATATTTTCAAGGTTTCTTTAACTACTACTAATTCTTCATTGTGGGTATTAGATACTGGCAGTGGTTATAAAATCTCCAATATGTTGCAGGGGTTCCAAATAAGTAGAAAGTTGAAGAAAGGAGAAATTAATCTACAAGTTGGAAATGGTGCAAAAGTTGCGGCCGTAGCTGTAGGATCAATTTCTTTAATAATGCCTACAGGCAAAGTACTTATGTTGGATGATTGTTATTACGTTCCTAAATTTGTTTCGAACATAATTTCAGCTTCTATGTTAGACAAACATGGTTTTCGCATTAATATAGGCAATGGTATTTGCTCTATTTATTATAGTGATAATTTATGTGTGAATGGCTATCTCCAACATGATGTTTATGTCTTACCTAGTGTGAATGCTAATTCGATTATGCATAATTCAAGTCTAAAAGGAGAAATAGAACCTTATTAGAGATGATGAGATCTATGATGGGGTTCACTGATCTTTCAATAAATTTATGGGGATATGCTTTAGAAGTAGCAACATACTTACTTAATAAATTTCCCATTGAGTCAGTCTCTACAACACCATATGAGATATGGAAATGATGTAAGCCTAACCTTAAACATATTAAGGTTTGGGGTTGTCCAGCTTATGTTTAGAGACTACAATCTGATAAACTTGACTCAAGATCTGATAAGTGTAGGATCATAGGGTATCCCAAGGAAACAAGGGGATATTATTTCTATCACCCTTCTGATCATAAAGTGTTTGTGGCCAGAGGAGCAACCTTTTTGGAAAGGGAATTTCTTTTGGAACGAAATTATAATGGAGAAATAGAACTTGATGAAGATCAAGAAACTAATGAATCAATACAATATAAAGATCATGAGACCCAAGTTGAAGAACCTTTATTGGATGTTTTGAAGTTGCCAAGGAAATTGCCATCTTCAACGGTTGAAGCTCAAGAACTAAACGAAGTTCAAGAATAGGTTAATGAACCGATTTCAAACCAAATTGAGCAACAACGAAATCCAACACAAGGTGAACTGGTTGTACAAGTACCTCTTCGTAGGTCTACACGAGAACGTCATGTACCAACTAGATTAAATTTATTGGTACAAGATGATTTATCAAATGAGGTTGATCATAATGATGATGACCCTAAGACCTATGAAGAGGCTATACAAAGTTCTGATTATGAGAAGTGGCAAAAGGCCATGGAATCCGAAATGGAATCCATGAAGGAAAATAAAGTATGGACTTTAGTTGAACCTTCAAAGGATATAAAACCTATAGGTTGTAAATGGGTTTTTAAGAAAAAGATTGGAGCAGACGGAAAGGTGGAGACCTACAAAGCACGTCTTGTTGCAAAGGGATATAGTCAGAAAGAAGGAGTCGACTATGACGAGACTTTCTCTCCCGTGGCAATGCTCAAATCTATTCAGATTTTGCTTGCTATAGCAGCATAATATGATTATGAAATATGAAAAATGGATATGAAAACAACTTTCCTTAATGGTGAGCTAGAAGAGGATGTGTACATGACACAACCTGAAGGTTTCATATCTTCGTCTGATCATAATAAAATTTGTAAGCTACAAAGATCTATTTATGGATTAAAGCAAGTTTCTCGAAGTTGGAATATTCGATTTAACAAAACAATTGAAAAGTTCAATTTTGTTAGATGCGAAGAAGAACCTTGTGTGTACAAAAAGGTTAGTGGGAGCACAATTATATTTTTAGTGTTGTATGTTGATGATATATTGCTCATAGGGAATGACATACCGGCATTGCAAAATACCAAGATTTGGCTATCTGAACAGTTTTCCATGAAAGACTTGGGAGAAACAGCTTATATATTAGGAATAAAGATCTATAGAGATAGATCTAGGAAGCTGCTTGGACTTTCCCAGTCTTTGTACATTGATACTATCTTAAAGAGGTATAACATGGATAATTCCAAAAGAGGCTATCTACCGATAGGCACTGGAATTTCTCTCAGTAGGGAGGATGTCCTAAAACACCTGAAGAGAGAGAACGCATGAGTAGGATCCCATACGCTAGTGCAGTGGGAGCTATCATGTATACCATGACATGTACACGTCCTGATATGGCTTATACACTTGGAGTGACTAGCTGATATCAGACAAATCCTGGTGAGGAACATTGGAAGGTGGTGAAGACCATTCTTAAGTACTTAAGAAGGACTAAAGACCAATTCCTCATTTATAAGGATTCTGAGTTGAAACTTGAAGGTTATACTGATGAAAGTTTCTCTTCAGATAGGGATGATAGCAAATCTATTTCTGGTTATGTATTCATCTTAAATGGTGGTGCAGTGAGTTGGAAAAGTTCCAAACAAGCTACAGTAGCTGATTCAGTGACTGAAGCAGAATATATAGCAGCTAGTGAAGCTGCTAAGGAAGCTGTATGGATGAAAAAGTTCTTAATTGAACTTGGTATGGTTCCTTCAATGGAAGTTGCAGTTCCATTGTTGTGTGACAATACTGGAGTCATTGCTCAAGCAAAAGAACCAAGATCACACCAAAAGTCCAAACACGTTCTGCGAAGGTATCACTTGATAAGAGAAATCAGACGTCAAGATTCAAAAGGTTGATGGAAAGGAAAATGATGCAGACTCATTCACTAAAGCGCTTAGCACAAAGGAGTTTGACAAGCATAAGTGGAAATTGGGGATGAAGTACAAGAGCGATTGGCTCTAGTGCAAGTGGGAGATTGTTAGGGATATAGTTGATATGTCCTAGATCCAATATCATATTTGATAACTTGAACATATTTTTGTGAATGTCATTTGATATAAAATATATGGCATTTGATATTCTTTTATCATTATTATCAATTGTTTGATTATTTTGATAAGGTCCTTGATTAAATTTTGAGATTTGTCATCATGATAGAGATCATGATAATGAGAGCAAAGTCTTTTACAATTTAATCTAAATTTGTTCTTGATCGTAGGATTATTAATTTGGATATTAGTAATCCGGTTAGATCAATATTTATGTGATCGTCTTTATCGGATAAAGATTAGTTGATCTCATTAACTAAATCACATAGATAGATGATGCATATAGAGATATGATCATTGAACCGACTCATTGGATAATTCCTAATGGTTAGAATTACCATAAACTGTCAATATGATATTTTCTTGAAGAATGTGATGTAACTGTTTCCTTTGACTTGAGATCGTCATAGTAATTGACAAGTTATTTATTGTGCTTTGATACTAGACACCTATGGCCCTAGGGCGATAGTTGAAAGGATATTGGGTACGATTAGATACTTGTAGAATTAGTGATTGATCAAGACGGAATCTGTCAATTATTGGTAATGAGTTTAAGCTCCATGTTGTCATGAATTATAAACGACCAAACTAAGACCTTGGCCAGGGCAATTGAATGAAAGAAGAAATGGGTTTCTTGGGTCATTCAATGGTCGATTATATTTGACGCGAACACATAGTTGATCGCCTATTAGGATTTGACAGTTGAACCATATCCTAGGGTGATCCAGAGCTATAAGGACAGAAGGAATTACTACATTATTCTTCTACTGGTTCTTGAGAGTAAATTGTATACTTCATGCTATCCGGTCGTTAAGGAGTGTTGCTAGACGCCACCCTTGATTAGTATATTGATATGATCAATTTACTACCGGTTTAGTATTGAACCTATGGGGTCGCACACTAACGAGTGTTCTGATCTTTGCTAAAGGATTAATTAACTTATTATTTGATAATTAAATTAAAGAATTTAATTAGTCAAATATGTTTAGTTGTTAGTCCAAATGAAATATTATTATATTCTTTGCTAGCACAAAGTTTATAATTATTATTTTGAATAAATTGAAGTTTTTATTTGGAATTGAAATTAAATAATATCTCTTGGTTGAAATATATGTGATATATATAATTAATATTATTTTATATAATAGATATATATAAAATATAATATTAATAAAGACTTGTTAATAAATCTAATTTTGAATTGGATTATTAATTGAAGTTTTATCCTATTTCGAATGGGATTAATATTTTCAATGGGAAAATATTATATTAATATAAAAAGAAGTATAAATTAAAATCCAATTTAGAATTAGATATACAATGTATAATTTTGGAATAGACATTGTATTCCAAAAATTTAGAATTGAAAATCCACATGAAAAAAAGAAAAGAAAAATTGGATTCAAAATTTCCAAAGAAAATTTTGAATTTTCGTTCCTTTGACAGAGAAGGAAATTGTCGAAAATTTCCTTACAAAATTTCCATAAGAAATTTTCGACAGTCCTTTTCATGGAAAAAAAAAGTGATTTCATTTTAATTAGTTTATTTTTGGAATAAACTTTTACCCTAGGAAAATTATTATCTCAATCAAATAGGAAAATGATTTGTAGGTGATACTATATAAAGGGTGATGGAGAAAATTTGTATGGTTCTTTTTCATTTTTTTTATTATTATTATTCTTGAGAAGAAAACTTACTTTGTGAAAGTGAGAGTTCAATACAAAGCCAAGAGAGAAAATACAATTACAAGAAAAGTGTTTCTTGTTCTTCTAATTTGAGTTGAGATTTTTGAGAAAAATTTCAACACAATATTCTTCGTTCAATTTGTTCGCGGGTTTCATTGATCAAAGAGTTGATAGCAAGGATTGGTCTCGGTGTGGATACACATAGAGTCTTCGCACTATCGAAGAATTTCGAAAAGGAACTCTCTTCACCAGGTACGTCTTAGATCCTATCTTTGACACGTAAATAAATTTTGAACATGAAAAAATCTACCTAGGATTGTTATTGTCTTCCGCTGCGTGTTACGAACACCTATACGCAATCCTTCATGAACTTCTTGCTGTGTATTGACTAGAAAGCTCTGGCGTTCAAATAAGTACTTTTGCTAATAGCAACAACAACAACAATAACAACCCATTATAGTCCCAAAAAGTGGGGTATGTGGAGGGTAATATGTAGACGAGCCTTACCTCTACCCGAAAGGGCAGAGAGGCTGTTTTCAATCGACCCTCGGCTCAGAGAAGTAAAGGAAAAACAAAAACAAAAACAAAAACAAAAAAGTATTTGTAACTCTCGCAAAAATAGCGTAAATAATTATTTAAAATTAAAATAGCTTAAAATTAAAATCCAACGGTCAAAAGATCTAGCTCTTCAGCAATTGACTGTAATATTGTTTTTTCTCCCCCTTTAATTTTGCTTTAGAGGGTGTTTGGATACCAGCTTCTAACTATTTTTTTATTTTTTGGCGTGTTGGCAACAAAAAACAACAACCCAAAAAAAAGCTTAAAAGTGCTTAAAAAAGCCAAAATCAACAAGTTGGTTGATCCCAACTTTTTTTATTTTGGCTTAAAACCATTTTAGTTTGACCAATAAAATTACTCTTTTGCCCTTATAAGTTTTATAATACCAAAATTACCCTCTTCTTTCCTCTTCATCTTCATTTTTATAATACCAAAGTTTTTATATTTTTGTCTTTTTAATAAGAAAAAGTGCTTACCACCACTTGTTTGTCAAACACTTTAACAGTTTTTTTTAAGCTACAACACTTTTATCCAAACATGTAACTGCTTATTTGTTCCAACACTTAAAAGTTGGTACTTTTGCTTAAAAGCCACTTTTTTGAAGGTGCTTACTGCAATTGTAACAGCGGTTAAAGAAATAACAACATGCCTTCTCTTTGGCTGAAGTACTATAACTTCACTTCGAGTTCATTTGAAGGCATTAGTGACGATCTATTACTGTTAAAATAACATGGACTAGCCAGTTTTCGGATTGATAATGGAAAAATAGCCGGCGTTCACAAAGTCGAAAAATAGCCACTATTTTATGCGGCGATAAAATCTGAAAAAAATACTCTAGCTGAAACACGAAAAGTCCAATGCAATATGCTAGATTTTGGAGTTTCTGAGTATAAACTTTCAGTATATTATATTGGAACTCTAATACATTATAAAATATGTAAAAATTCGAACTCCAAATTTTTTTAATTTTTAAAAGTGGTTTTGTTCAGATTTTATTCTTATATAAAATGTGGCTAAAGTTCGATTACTTTTGACACTATGGCTAATTTTCAATTATCAATTGTAAATTAAGACTATTTCTGATTTTTCCCTTAAGTACAGACTGTTTGATATATATCGAATTGTCCAAAAGCACACAGAAAATATCAAAGTTTCTATGTATATGTTCATATTCCAGTATCATATCTTGTTTCAGAATACATACATGTGTAAGTTCATATAATAATGATTATTGAGGATAACAAGCTTTGCTACTATCTTCATTGTATCGACAAAGGAACTCGACTTGAACAGCGCGTCCCCAGAAAAGCGCGTCCCCAGAAAAGCTTTCTTTTAGGATCCGACAACTTATGCAGGAACTTTCCAACAGACCGGTTGCTTCTTCCACAGCCAAGAAGGCTAAATTTTGACGAAATGATTGTGCTAGTTCAGCTTCTAACTTAGCCTGCAATCAGCAGCAGAGTTAGAGTACCGAGAGCAAGTTCGGTCAAATTCAGTAGCATTGGTTCTAACTTCAAATTATGTATTTGTCTTAAAAATTTAATTAAATATGTATAAATTATTAATTTAAAACTCAATATCTTCAAACAATTAGAATCCTGAACCCACAAGCTTGAAATTCTACCTCCGCATCTGTCTGCAATAACAACTTACACACTAATTTGCGTAAACACCAACTAAATCTTAGAGTTTTTCATACTTTTAATGTGCACTTGCCATTTGCCCACATTCTTGACGAGCATTAGGAGATGTTTAGGTTGAGTTTTAAACATCCTGACTTTCAAAATCATATTCTCCTGAAGCAAGGTGAATCAAAACTGTGATCACCATGGCGGAACGTTTTGTAGGTTACTCCTGTACACACACTCCTGTGACTGTAAGAACTTGTTGTAGACCCTTTGCTGGATAACTATATCTTGATTTTTTGTGGATTTTTACATCAAAATCATGGAATTCGAAAGAATTTTTTTGGGATTTTAAACTAAGTTTTGAAAAATAAAAATTGGAGATTTGAGAGTCGATTTGGACTCGATTTTAAAAATTAATCTTATATTTGGACTCTTAGGGTTATGAGAACTTGGGATCTACCCTCGACCCGGGTTTTGAGTGTGCAGGCCGCCCTCGATTTGCTTTTGTTGACTTTTTGGGAATTGGATAAAGATTGGGACTTTATTAGTTGGAATTGATTCCTTTAGCATTGTTTGACATTATTGAGTCATTTTTTGCTTGATTTGAGCCCGACGGAGGTGAATTCAAAGTAAAGGCGTTTTTGGAGTATTGAATTGGCTTGTTTGAGGTAAATATCTTGCGTAACCTTGTGTCGGGGAATACCCTTAGGATTTGGCCTTAATAGCCTATTTATATTATGTGAAAAGCGACATGTACACGAGGTGACGAGCGTGTTCACGTGCATATATGGTTTATAACCGGATTAGACCTTAGGTTATTAATATGCCTTAATATGGGCTTATTTTCTATATGCATGAAACATGCTTAAACCACTTTATGACTATATGATCATGATCGCTACATTTGACTTAGACATATTCGTGCTTTATTTGTTGGACACTCCTCCGTACTTTTATATTATTGCCATGTCCTTGTGCACTTTGTTGATAAGTTGTGAGCCTATATCTTGATAAAATTTGGTATTATTGTTTGTGATGGCACATATGGACATGTTTAGCAGATTGATTGGGGGCGTCAGCACAAAGTCTTTACCGTACGATTGTGTCTATTATTGTGCCTGTGGAGCGAAAAGTGGGCTTCTTTTTTCTCGTATTACTCATGTGGCAAAATAAAGGTGATGATATGCGCATGTGGCAAAAATAAGAGCGACATTTCATTGTTATGTGTGCATGCGGCTAATTAAGGGTGATATTATTGATGATATTATGTGATGATTTGGGGTGTCTTTCGTGATGTTATTTATGTGTTAAAATGGGATTGATATTTTTTTATCGCATACATGTTTCTTAAAAATTTTCTATCTTGTATTTTTAATGAGTTGTTAGTTAACCTTTATATGCTATCACATCCCCACTTCTACTTGTGATTTATGAACAAAGATGAGCTTTTCTGCTTTGGATGTTATCACATGCTCTACGAGATGGTTGATATTGCTTTCCCTTATATATTCTGTTGCTAGATATTCATATACTACACATGTTATTGATTAGGGAGTATCACATGACTTGAACTTCATCACTACTCCATCGAGGTTAGTTTTGATACTTACTGAGTGAATAATATGATGTACTCAAACTACACTTCTGCACATTTTTATGCAAATTCAGGCATTGGTGGCAGCAGACCCTGAAAGTGAGAATTTGCTTGTTCGTGAGGATTCAAGATAGAGCTTCATGAAGTCGCAATCCCTTGAAGTCTCATCTTTTATATTGATACTGTTAATTTACATTCGAATATTATTGTATCTTTTGGGATATTCCGTATGAATTCAGTTAGAGTTCACGACTATGTACTACCTAGTTCTGGGAGATGTTTGAGTATTGCCTTTGAATTGTATTAACTCTATTTTTCACTTTTATATTAATTCCTACGTTACTATATCATGATTTGTTGATTTAATGTTATTAAGTGATTGGCTTACCTAGTTTAGAGACTATGTATCATCACAACTTCTACGGTGGATTTAGTTCGTGATAGTACAAGTTCAATATTTCAAAATAAAGGGCACAAGTTAAAAGGTGGTACTACAATAAGGTATAAATGCCAAAGCCCCTATTAGTTCACCCACTTCCATAGAAAGCTTCCCACACAAATTCAAATAGGACTTTAATTCAAATCTCGGTGTTTATATAGTAGCACAATTCTTTAGCCCCCATCAAATTGTCAAACCACTCAATGTGGCAACACCATTATTTGGTTAGGCCAGAATAGTTAGGTGGCGTCTTCTTGTGATGTGATGAATTGAATTAGGATCTTCATATCACAATACACAGTGGATTAAGGTAGATTTGCCTGTTGAACGTTCAAACGGTATGGCTAGCTGGATGTATTACGAGGATAATCAAAGCCAAAATACGCCACTAAATCGTTCCTAGAGGCGGATTTCCAGTCATGCCCCACAATTCATTGGACGCGCCCTATGGTGTCCTGGCAAGCCTCCCGATGCCTAGCACCATGGACGATCCCATGGTCTTGGCCGCACTAAGTGACAAGAGCGCTTGTGCCTATGTCGCTCCATTATAGCCCTTGCCAGCGCCATGCCGCAGGCTGCGCCCCAGCGCGTACCCGTTGTCAGCGTAAACGACCCATGCCATGCGTAGACCCTAATGCTAAAGATAAGGTTGACCAACGAACCTGCTTCTACCTTGTAGGAATATAAATCCTTTTAGCTGTATAAATACTATCTGGGACACAATTCGTAGTGGTTTAGCTCTAATACAGTAGGTCCCGTTAGTCTAAATCGGACCTTTGCCAAAGATGGACATTGTTCCATCATCACAACAACAATCAATGCAATTTGTTTTTGTTTCAATCAAATTCCTTAGATTTCCAACTGCTTGCAATTTCAAACTCTCTTATAATTTTCCTTCTATCTCCACAAGATAGGGTACTATCTGCGTATTTATTACCCTCCACAGACCCTCCACAGCGGGAATATACAGAGTATGTCGTTCTTTATAATTTCCCCTGGATGTCTCCTTCGACCAATAATCAGTAAGGTCCTATTCACAAACAATCTTCAAAAAGTAATTATCATTCATACGAAACTTTGAAGAACTGCAGGAATTACAGTTGAGGAACAGAGTGTCCTCTTATACGTTCATCATTTATAACAACTGAGAATCGTTCATAGGCAATTTAAGCTACATTTTGAACTTGTCGACTAGAGTTTTGCCAACTGCACCGTCAAGTAAAGCATACTTACAAAAAGTTTAAGTTCTTTCTCTATTTTCTTTTTGGAACATATGGAGATGTCACAGTTAGAAGTTTGAACTCAGCAGGAGAAGATTGGATATAATGAACAAGCAATCTGTGATCAGCAATACTTAAAATCAGAACATGGAAACCTCAATGATAATGCTATTCAGTGAGATGGAGTGAGTGCCAATGAACACCCAAACAATAAAAACATAGGATCAATTCAATCTTTTTGAAGGAGCTATTCTGTGTAGAACTTAGACCAACTAGCTTATTACCACTGACTGAAAGAATGCTAACCTCAACAAGAGCTTTAAATAATCCATCAAAATTTACCCACTTAAGGTCAAAGCCTTAAATGGTAGCTATGAAACTCTATACGAAAATCAAAATCCAAGAATGAATCAGGACATAACGAACTTTACTATCTTCATTTTTCTTCTCTTTCCAAGAATGAACTCTATCCTACTGCGACTGTACGTGGAGTTACCCTACCTAGGATGATGTATTGATGTTAATGAAATAGAACTATTCAAGTTGTAGATTTGTAAGATTGTCCTAACAAGTTTCCGAAAAGATTCCCAATCACCTCCACCACCACCACGCTTAATTCTTGATGTAGTTTATTTGGTCATGCAAAATAGTATAGTGATGCGAAGCATATGAAGAAGTCAGTAAGAAGAAGACCCACAGCATCAAAAACAAACTTTGGAGCAAATAAACCCCATACCTGCAAGAAGATGTATGCGGTCAGTTGCAATAGCGTAGTCCAACTAATGTCCCAGGAAGAGAACAAGAAAACAAAGTACACTCAATACACGTCTTCCAATTCTGAATTGAAAAAGAATAGCATGTTGTGACTTGGTACAACTATTAGGTCAGTAAAATTAATAATATTCAGGCCATTTTGTTAGCATTTATAGTTTTTACAACGAAGTGAAGAAAAAGGGTTACAAACAAGTGCAAAAGCCATAGTGAAGTAATAGTTTGTGGTATATGGCAGTTGTTAAAGTTCAATCTTTTTGAAAGAAGACATTATTCTCATATTGAAACAAAAGGAAAGGGACAGCACATTTAATATGGAGCGAATATTGGCCAGCGTGAAATGGCACTTTCTACGTTTCAGAAATACATATGTGAAAAAGCAAATTTTAAGATAAGTACATAATGTAAGGTCTTTTCATTTTCAATAAGCATGCCATACAGTCATAGCTAGCTTAACTGAGAAAATTTGAGACAGAGGATACATTTTGGGATGACCTAGGAGAAAGTAGAGCTTCAGTTCAGGATAGAAGCACAATAAGATTGAATTATGATACTAATGCAAATGCACAAGGACTAGAGGTACCATCAAGTGCCGCCTTTGAATCGTAACACATATAGTTGTAAGTGTCATAGTTGTAGCCATAATAAGTCCGTATGTCAAATAGACCTGAAATGTAATATACAACCTTAGTAACCCTCAAAAACTCTTCAGCAGCAATTCCAAACATCACTCATGATCAAGATCCAGCGTTGATTAGTTTACCTGGCATAACTGAAAGAAAAACAGTTGTTTCCTTTTCTCAGCCTGGGCTTCTGGACGTTGGAAAGCAACAAGAAGTGGAAGTCCCATTACTGGAAGAATGTGGGAGAATCCAAATGTATCTATGGTAAGCAGGATAGCTTGACGAAAAAGGTTGAATTCGTCAAACCTGAAAGAAAAAGCATGACACATTTTTATTAGATTTACCATAATCCTGGTTGCTTCTGATAGATGAGGACTAAAACTCAACCTAGTTCAATTTTTCGCAACAACAAACCCAGTGTAATCCCACAAGTGGAGTGGGGAGGTTAGTGGGTACGCAGCCTTACCCTTACCTTGTGAAATTAGAGAGGTTGTTTCCAATAGACCCTCGGCTCAGGAGAAGCAACAATTTTTCTCAAGAGAAAGTAAATATATTATATAGATGCAGCACTAAGAAAGTGCTGGAATATGTACAAGTGAACAAAAATCAAGGGAATTCCCCTTCTGATCTTGGCGGATACCTTCTTCAAATGTTAAACAACTCCTCCATAGAGAGGAAACTTTTTCAAAATTCAAAGTTGAATAAGATATTTTTGAATTGTAAGGGCAATGAAACAACAGTTGCAGATCTTAATCCAGATGTCAAGAGTAAACTGCAACAGTATTTTCAGCAATACAAAAGAGAAAATTTTAAAGAACGACAAAACTAGTGCTAGAACAACAAAATGTGCAAAAAATGACTTTTTTTTATCAGTAACTAAAACTGTCCAATTTTTGTTATAACCAAAAATGTCCAATTCAGGGATATTGGCATTACTTTGGACAGACCAAGATGAACACGGGAATCCAACATGGAATTTAATAAACACACATTCACAACCCTTAAAAAGGAAGAAAACATTTGCTCTTACCCAACAAATGCGGCAGCATAGCGGAGGCCATCAAAGGCACACCTGCAGAAAGATTAAACTCAAATCATTAATGACAAAGAGGAAAGTTTTACAACTGAATGTGATCTACACTTGAAACGCTAGGCTGTAGGAAGAAGTGTTTTTTCTTGATCTGACCATTATAAGGATCTTACCAGTGTCCAGCGCAGAAAAAAAGACACACAGCTAAAAGGCTCCATTTTGTCACCGGAGAAGAATATGAAATCAAACTTCCCGTACAGTCATTCTTTGCTCTTGGTTCCGATGATATCAACCTAATTATGCACCACCCTGTGGAATGAAACTCTGCTACATTAACAAAGGCGTCAAAAACTAGGACACAGTGATACTAAAACCACCAAAAGCAAATTAAGGAGAACGAGAACATGAATTAAGAATTTGGAACAAAAAGCCAGTAAGTCACATGAAAAACATCTATAGAGGAACATAATTTCTGAGACCTTAGGTAGAATAGGAGTAAGCACCTTGAATTACTGCTGCTAGAGCAATTAGAGGACCTTGTTTCCCAGATAAAATGATTATTGTTGAACTCCATGCTGATAACATGGCAGTTGCTTTAACAATTGTATCTTCCTCCCAACCTGAAGTCTTCTCTTTACCACAAAGTTGTGATATTGCTAATAACAATAATTGCAGAAGACCAAAAACATAGATGATCCGAGGAATCCAATATGCTTTTATGTCCACAATCATCGTGCTCGGGCTGAATAAGTCACCATCAAAAGCCCAAGCCAGAGCTATAAGAGAAGAAGTGAATATGCTTCCAACAACAACATACTTGAATATTCCCTGACAGGAACTGTAACTGATGCTCTTGTAAAGTATATAAGCTAAAATGGTAAGAGCTAAAAAAGACAAAATATCAGCAACATAAATCCATAAGTTGGTGGCCTCGTCAATTCCTTTAGTCCATGACGGAAGTGATTTCAAAAATAAAGAATTGACAGCCTGCTTTGACTGTCCAAGTTCAATACCAAATCTGAGAAGAGGAACCACCAGAACAGAAAGAAGACCCTGCAGAACAGCAAAAAACAAACAGAGGGCTGCAAATGAGGTATCTTGGCAATATTGCAAGAAGAGGAATATGCAAGAGAAGAGACAACTAATAATCAGTATGCATGCCTAAAACAACTTTGCACCATGGAATACCTACTTCAAGAAGCATCTTCTTTTTTACTATTGCATGACGTAATTGAAGCATTCCAGCCGTGGCCAATAGAAAACTTGCCACTTTACCTTCCTCCACTGTAATAGAAGCACAAAATAAAGGCAAACTATTATATGGGACAAAGGAAAGGGAGTATCATTAGCTGAAAGAAACCTGCATAATGCAGCATTCAACTCAAGGATAAGAGCTTACAGATGAAACTATTTGAAAGAAAACTGAATGCGCGAATCAGCACAGCAGCATAAGCAAAAATAGCCTCAAAAGAAATTACAAAATTGCCACCATGAGGAAGACAGAAGCTGCATAGTTTGTCCAATTTCTTGATGGTGAAAATGTGAACAAAAAGAGAGAGCACCAAGATGCCGAAACCGGTGCCCATCATCTTTAGATTGAACTCTGCCCATTTGGAACGAGCAAGTGCAGCAACACTTGATAAGAAATTAGAATAAGCTTCAACTTGCTTCTTCAATTGAGGCAACGATGTAAAACAATGTTCACTTTTACACTTCAATAGAGCTTCCTTGGTATGTAACCAAATATCATGGGCCTGAGCATAGAGGTTTGATACGTGTAACAGATCTTTGTCTGAAAATCCAATCACTGATGAAGCTGAATATACATCAATGTATCTTTTCACCTAAAACAATAAATTCACAGATAAGAGAAAAAGGCAGATGTAGAAACTAGAGAAACCTATATCACACACAGCATAAAAGCTTTGAAACTTATAAAGGAGTATTGAACACATCATAATGCATAGTTGTGCCTTCAAGAAAATTGCAGGATTAACTCTTTTATTACATCTTCCGAGTGGAGGCAAACTTTGAAAAGTAGCTTGACCTCATCATAGTTACTGTTTCTCTCTTTCATTGCCTTGCTCAATGAATCTGTGTGCTTGTCCAATCCAGCACGGATCCCACAACCTTGGAAACCCTAACTTACATTGTTGTGTGTTCCTATTGCAACAGTGACGGGATTTCGTCGCCCATTGTGCCTCGCTCTGGTACCAAATTTTTGAAAATATGGGAAACAGATCGTCACAGGCATATTGACTGGGAAATCCAAGTCAATTACGGCCCCCTTCCCCTTGTTCTTGTTTCTTGAATGCCCTCCTTTTTATTAATTACTCAAGCTCGTCAAGGGAGCTTGAAACCTTGGACCTCATTGATAAAGAGAAAGCTCCAGATCTCTGTAATTCTTCGAAAAAAATTGCTTGCCCTCTTTTTCATTAATACGGTCCTTGAGGAGAGGAGCACAAACGCACCGATGAGGAGGTGTGAGAGGTTAACATTAGAGGGCATACGGAGAGGTAGAAGTAGGCTAAAGAAGAGGTGGGAAGAGGTGATTAGGCAAGACATGGCGCAACTTCAGCTGACCGAGGACATAGCCCTTGATAGGAAGGTATGGAAGTTAAGAATTAGGGTTGCAGAGTAGGTAGTCTAGAGTGTTCATAACAATAGTACTAGCATGTAGTCTGGCTTTCCGTTGGTAATAGATTTTGATGACTAACCGTTATTTTTTTTTTTGTTGATCACCTTACTATCTTGTTGTTTATATTTTGCTTTTATATGGCTTTTTGGTATTGTCCCTTGTCTATATTTTTTGATAAGGTAAATTGTATTAATCAAAAGGAAGAGAAATCCCGTATACAGGAAGTATACCAAAAGTTAGAGAATTTACATCAGAACATGACTGTCCCTTCTTGTCTATATTTTCATCAATGTGGTGCTTATGCTTTCCTGAGCCGAGGGTCCTCGCAAGATAGGACTAAGGTCTGCGTACACACTACTTTCCCCAGATCCCACAGTATAAGATAATACTGGGTATGTTGTATTACGACTAAATAACATAACTAAATCTGTTCAAGGAAACCTATAAAAATTAAAATACTGACCACGCCTAAGGAAACCTACATTATTTAAAATACTGGATCCCTAGAATTAGTGATCCCGCCTAGTATAGACACGGCCTACAAAGGCATCTGTAACATAGACCACCTTAATCTCGATTGAACTTCAGGATTAGTGGTTGATAGCAAGCAATTGCACAAAGAGCAGAAAGCAAAACTCACCTGCCATGCATTGATGCAGAGGGCATTGACGTAGTTCTGCATCCACCTTTCTAAACTTGAGAAATTTAGGCCAGTTTTGGAGGTAAAGATGTCCAAGTTCCAAGTACCAGCAGCTAATGCATATAGTTCCGGATTAACACGCCCAATGCTGAAAACAAGTCAAATGGTAAGCATCACTCAGACAACCTGGGCTTAAGCAATTAGATAGTCCGACAGTCCACTGCACTATGAATACTTGAAATGAATTTGTAGCAGTAAATGGCTACTAGATCCAAAACAGCAGATGATCTTGACCTTAGAGGGTGAAAAGGAGAATGGTATGATGCAATTAAGGTACCAATACCATTCAAGATTATTAAGGATGAAACAACTCACTGTTCTGGAGCTGTTTTCCAAAAGTAGGACTGATAAGTATGGATCTTGGGCCTAACTCTACCCAAAAGCTAGTTTGTGAGGATTGCCCAAGCCATATAAGGAGACCAAGAACCTCAAATGTGGGACAACTCAACACCTCCCCTCACGCCCAGGCCTCTGGAGCGTGGACAACATAAATGGGGGCCCAACATCGATAACAATAATTGGGATGGGTCTGGCTCTGATACCATGATAAAAATGGACCTTGGGCCTAGCTCAACCCCAAAAGCTAGCTTGTAAGGTGAGGATTACGCCAAGCCATATAAGGAGACCAAGGACCTCAAATCCCTCCGATGTAGGACAACTCAACAAGGACAAATTTTCAGAGAGGAAAATTAAGACTGTTGAGTTGTCCACATTGGAGGGATTTGAGGTCCTTGGTCTCCTTATATGGCTTGGGCAATCCTCACCTCATAAGCTAGCTTTTGGGGTTGAGCTAGGTCCAAGGTCCATTCTTATCATGGTATCAGAGCCAGGCCCATCCCAATTATTGTTACTGATGTTGGGCCCCCATTTATGTTGTCCACGCTCCAGAGATCGGGGCGTGAGGGGGGTGTTGAGTTGTCCCACATCGGAGGGATTTGAGGTCCTTGGTCTCCTTATATGGCTTGGGCAATCCTCACCTCATAAGCTAGCTTTTGGGGTTGAGTTAGGCCCAAGGTCCATTCTTATCAAAGACAATAGGCGAAACTGGAATGAGATTGTCCTCGCCTTTTTTGAATAACTCCTATCTGTATCTCCGCATGAGGTGACCATATAAAGCAAGAAGACACGAACAAACTTATCAATTAGCACGTAGAAATTCACTAGGTGTGAAAGTTCCCAAGAAACTTTTTTAATCAAATATGGAATGCCAGAAAACATAAGAAAATAACAGGCTACAAGTAGATGAATCATTCCTTGCAACGAATCCTAAGAATATAACCCATCAAACCAAGTGCAGCTGAGAATAGTTGCAATATATACATAAATATAACTCTCAATGTTATTATCTCACATAAATATTGAGTGAGTTCTTACACTGCACCTTCCAAAAGGATAGGGAATGCCAAGCAGAGCAGATACTGTTGCGGCAAAGTCAAGCTGTAAGCAAAGAAATCTCAGTGCAATTTGTAAAGATAAACATAGCTCATGACTGGCGAGTTCAAGCATCCGAGCACAAGTTATCTGACCTGCTCAATGGAGCTAGTGCATATCGTCCTTTTCTCCTGAAACAAAGATTAGAAGCAATCAATATCATAAGTGGATGCATGATAATACAAGTGGATTAGGTTGGAAAAGGTTGAGCTCAGAAAATGTTGCATTAAGTTCATTTCAAAAAGATAAAAAATGAAACTGTGACCAATCACACTGACATGAATCCTCAAAAACTTTTAAAAAGCATTATCTTACAAGCGAAGGACATTCAATTCTTGTCTTCAACTGAAAGATAGACATGTTATCAATGATGTATCGTAATCCACATCAAGTATTGGGGCTCCCGAGATCACAGACCAAATGATCAAAAGTAAGAAATACTAACCCATCCTACTCATGCATGCTTACACCAATCTCTAAAATCTATCAGAATTGTGTACTTGCTTTGGAAAGAAAAGTAGTGTAGTTGCTACATCAACTGCGGAAGCAGAATATAGAGCTATGGCCCACGGTATCTGTGAACTTTGATTACTAAAATTATTAGAGGAATTGAGACTGTTTAAAAAGCAAACTTTCTTTATATTGTGACAACAAGGCTTCCATCTGCATAGCTCATAATCCAGTCAAGCTTGACCGAACAAAGCATGTTGCTGCTTCATCAAAGAAAAAGTTAGAGTGGCATCTTGAGCTTGTTTCATGTCTGATCAGAAAAGCAGCTAGCAGATGTGTTTACCAAGAGTCTCAACAAACGGACTTTTCATGCACTGGTTTACAAGTTGAACACGTGCGACATCATTGCACCAACATGAGGGGGAGCGATGATGGCTTAATTATTAAGAAAGATTTGATTTTATTTTGACTGATTGTAATTGATTGTAATTTATTTCCCCTTTTCAAAATCTTCACTAGTTAGAAAAGCCACAACGATCTAAATGAAGTGACAGTATTTAAAGCTCAAATCCACCAAAACACTTGGACTACTAAGTAAAAGAGGTTGGTAAAATAGCAGATTCCACATGCCAATAATTTTTCTTTCTTTTTCTTTTTTTGGGATAAAGTTCCACATGCCTATACTCGTTACTCCAATTAACTCTTTTTGTGATAACCTCCAATTAACTTCACTTACCTCAAAGAAAAATATTGGAAGGATGTGGTAAACAAAGATTTTAATATAACAATCAAATGAAAGACCAAGGGATATTACCATGTATTCTCATACTAGATTTAGGTAGAAAAATGTGGGTTAAAAATTAATAATCCAGTGCAAAATATATCAAATCTAAGGGGAAACAAAGTTACATAAGCCAAAGATAGCAAATAATTTGTACTGAAAGCATATCATACCATGTCAAGTCGACAAGACGAGCTATCAGTTTCAGATGGTAATGAAGATGGATGCTTTTGCAAACTTAAAGCAAATAATGACGTTTCAACCTGCATAACATGTCCTTCAGCATAATAAGGTCACAACACTTTATCTTCTTTAGGAAACTTGGAAGATATGTCACCTCCTCTGGAGCACCTCCACCATGATCACCATTGATGGTTTGCCCATGATCACCCATCACAAGAAGCAAAGTATTTTCATGCAACCCTCCAGGTCCACTTTGGCTTTCCAGGACATCAACAACTTTCTGGAGTCAGTGGCAAATCAATTACCACTCTATAGAAAACAAGGATTGGAGGGTGGGGGTGGAAGGTGGAAGTCAGGTGGGCAGGCGGTGCAATTTATTAAGTCTTCAATAATGCATAAGTCCATAAAAGAATCCAACATTAAATTAACAAGAACATATATCAGAGTTAAGTCTTATGTCTCATGCCTAAGCAAATCAAACTTTTAGATAGGTAAAAATACTATGTCTATATCCACATTCGCGAGCTTTTATTTTTTAAGTGAATAAATTTATCCAAGAAGAAGATGTGTCCCCATCAAGCAATTTGCAATAGACAGATGAGCTTTTTATTAATCGAAGCAGACGAAAGATGAGTCTTTTGAAGACAGGATGTCTCCAACAAAAGAGGCTGCCATGACTATATAAAAAACCAGAGATATTTCAGCTCCTTTAACAAAGTAGAACCAAAGAAAAACAACTTGTCCCAAACACAAACCAAGGCCAAAAAGCTAAATATATTTGAAAATTCTGTTAGAACCTTCTAATTATTGCTCCATAGTATAGCAAACATAACCCTTTTCAGTAGCTTTACTGCCATCAAAACCTTAAAATCTGTATAAAATCATTTAAAACACTAAGAAAACAATATTCTCCAATGACATTTAACAACCAGCAACACAATCTTCTGGCAAATGAATTAGCATGATATTCACTTAGGCTTGTCCACATTATACACCATCTAGAGGAGGAGCTGTTTATATGAGCCATCAGTGTTCACCTACCATGGAGGCATGAACCATAAAGGCTTTTATTTTGTCCTAGAAATCAAGGGATATACAGCCAGTAGAAAGCAATCAATGAGAAATTGAAAAAGAAAACAAGTTCCTATCACCAGCGATGGTTGAAAGGCACTCATGATTTTTTGATAGGAAAAATAAATAAAGGCTTTAGGGATGTTAATATGCAGAAGAATAGGTGATGTAGCATTTTCTTTTGACCAACAATTTTTATTGAGATTTTCTCTCCTTATATTAAAATGGCATTTTTAACGAGGACAATGCTAAGTTCAGAAATATTACCTCCAAAATCCCATTGTACTGGTCCAGTTTTTCTATCATTTCAGTAGAATCAACACCAAATATATGTCCAGCATGATCCTAGAAATTTAAACAAATACAACAGTCAGACTAACTTGGTTATATGGATAAGATAGAGGACTAACTTCTGAGGAATATCTATCATTATGAAAATATAAACAACAGCGAAAAACATACAAGCACACAGCTACGATAAAATATTAGCAAGCATTGCAGGAAACAAAAAAGATAGCCATAGAATGAGTAAATAAAGAAATAAATCTTCAGAATATTCCATTCCGCTATCAACCTTTTAAGCAGAGCTCCAGCATATGACATCAATTTTCATATCAACAGTTCCTGTATGTTTCTACTAATTAGCTCCAATAAGTTCTGTTGTGTATACAATTGTTATGATTTTTCACAATTCGAAACTCTCCCAAGATGCTGGATCTCTTGTTTAGCTCCTGATCCAATCTAATCAAACATAGTTCAAACTAATCTGCTCCTGTTTTACAGTTTGAAATTCCCAACACTACCCTTAGCCAACGACATCCCTTTTTCCCTTCTTCAAATTGAATATCACTTTAGATTGTTCTGATTAACACACACACACACACACATAAAAAAAATAGAATGGGACAACGGGACAAGTCCAGCAAAGGGATTACTCGCCTTGACCTGCAATCTAATTATCTGGCAATTTATAGTTTGGGCTCCAAAGCTCTCTAATGCATTCCAGTTTTGTCAATGATACACTCATATGGCCGATGAATCCAAATAAGTGCATCTTTTTGTAATAGTTGACATAGAAAATGAAACACATTGGTTCAAAATATACTAATCAGTGAGCAAGTGAATATTTCAATTCTGAAGGATTAATGCAACATAAAACATACCACACCAAGAAAATGTGCTATAAGTACATCCCAATCTTCTTTATACAAGTAAGGAAACAAGTGCTCAATGCAGCCATTATCTACCTGGTAAAGAAACAACATGGAAAATTCAGCAAGAAAAATAATTGTTGAGCAGAAGATACTATACCCAAGTCATTTGAACACTATCAATTCTCACTAAGCATTTCTCGAGAAAAAGAAACTTATATCTTCAAAGTGATAGCAAAATAAATACCGTGTCAAGGTCTTTAACATTAAATGAAGGGAATGGATGAGATATATTAAAATGATGAGGAAACAGTTGAACCCATGTGTCATCCCCCATCATCACAACTCGCTTGCCATTCTTATCCATCTACAAGTAGGTTTTAGGAACAATGTGGAAGGTAATTAGCATAACTATTAAATGGTTTAACCTTCCAAGAAAACAATGATTTACAAGAAAACATTATCTTTGTTACCTGATATATCAAATTATCTTCAGCTATAGCTGGTGCACCGAAACTATTACTGACATCAACAAAAGTTGGAAGCCCACCGGTTGTTAATCCCTGCAATCATAGAAAGCCCTCATTACATCATTGATGTAAGAGAATTGAGTTTGTAGACATGCATACCGATCTACATGATAAAAGTCCATACATTGAATATCTCTTACAACTAATATAGCACTGAGGGGTCGTTTGGTATCCCTTCTTTATACATTACTTCATGTATAAACATGTAGAAAATCCAGCATAACTTATTACAATGTTTGGTTGGTGTATTGATCTCCATATATAATCTTGCACAACTTATACAATGTTTGTTACTGTTTTGATTTCCATATAAAATCTTGCACAAATACAACGTTTCGTTAAGTTTTTTTCTTTTTTATACCCCTATAAAGTAATACTTGTATACAATAATGAGGAAATCTTTGTATTATTTAACGCGGGATAGAATGTGGAATAAGAATACGTGTATTAAATAATGCATGGATTAAAATATCAAATGACAAAAATACTCTTTCATTTTACACTTAAAATCTCTTTCCTTTTTCTAACTACTACTCTCTGTCTATGCATTCTGGATTTCTTACTCAACAGTTGAACTCATTTCCATAAATAACATCACAGAAATACTTCAACATGAACATACTTCAGCTCAACATCCAAGGAGAAAAAACTCAATATTCGAAGTTCTAGATATATAACTCGACTCAAGATCTATGGTGTAGTAAATGAAACAAACTCTAGATAATTTTAGACAACTGATTGTTCATACGAGAAAAAAAATAACAAATATCAGTTTACATGGGAAAAGATATGTGGTTCAACAAAAGCCATCAATTGTTGAAGGAGATGGATGTAATTGCTCTAGAATTGCCTTGATATTTACTTCAGAGTATCTATTTTATATTTTATGGTTTTATGTTTAGATAATTATTTATGTGATTCTCCTCGAGTTACTAATGCTCTTTTGTTATTGTCTTTGTTTTTTCTTTCCTTTCCTGAGCCGAGAGTCGATTGGACTGTACTGGGTAGTTGTTGTTGTTGTTGTTGTTGTTGTTGTAATACGTGACAAACAGAAGCAAAAATGAAGTTAATTAAAATTAAAGTCTTCCAATTAACATGCAAAGCATTGGGTTTACCTTTAGGCGTTGCAAACTCGTTGTTGGTGGATCAGCAATAGCTTTAAAGATCTTAGCAGATGAACCTGGCCGAGATGCCAACTTGTGCAAAACCTGCAATCTGTCCATCCATGGCTTTTTCTCTAAGGACAAATACAACAAGTGCCACAGTCATCAGGAAATGAAAATGCAGATACACCCTCATCATGTTATGAACAAACTAAGTATACCAAGTACTCACCTTCAAAAAAAGTACTCGGAGCAACAAAGTCATACCTGTTACCAGATTGCACAAATCACCACGAATTTGCAGTTTGTGTAACTAATAAATAAATAATAGCAGGTATTTTCTTGCATCATCATCAGAGATGCCTTTATCCATAAATAGTTAAGGAAAGTTGAAGTCGTAAAAGTTTCTGAAACATCCTGAGACAAGGAAGAATACCTGAGTGCGTCAAGAACAAGGATGACAAGGCGACCCACAGCTGGTTTCGTCCAACACCCTTCACAATGGTTGACCATTTTATCGTTTTGAGGAGGAGAGAAGCAAGGAGATTGTTGAATTTCAGAGCAGTGGCTATATTGTGAAAGTTCAGTACGAGTAAGGAGGAAGCCTCTGGTGAATACCAGAATAGCCAATCCATGTAGTATGAGTATCCCAAGGAATACCATGAAAACCCATCTCCGCTTTCCCAAATTCTCACTTTGCCACCATACTGAAGATGCAGCAGCACTCTTAGACATTGTAAATAGGGGCACAGTCTGATCAAAATTTTAGCAGCAATTATGGATCTGCATCAAGCGTGATACTAATGAATCTTTAAGAACTTCAATTTTTTATATTCCGGCTATTATCTCATGTGTGTTTTGGTTTTAATTTTTTTTTTTAAAAAAAACAGCAAAATATGGCTCGATTTTGATTTCTCTGTAAAACAAATCCGCTCTAAAGAGATGACAACATAAGAAGAAATGAAGAAATACCTCGGACGGATTCAACGACCTCGAACGCTAAGGACCAAAAACGTCGCCGAACCATACAATTAAGCCGGTACTCTATTTTTCTCCTGATGGAACCATAGCAGTAAAGTCACATTCAACAGACAAGAAGCTCAAACAAGAGCGAGCAATTTATGCAGAATACACATCGAGCTTAAACTAATTACTTCTCTAGTGAAAACTAGCAACACTATACATCTACCCGATTAATAATAACCCAACCTGCTTGCCCATCCTACATTTTTTACCCATTTGGCTTCCTGGTTTGATTTGGCTTGGATTGGTTTGGACAGGTAGTTAGCTTGAATTGATTAAGTCTGGCTTGGTTTGATTTAATTTTAATTAATTTGGACCGAGTTATTTAGCTTGGCTTGATTTGCTTTGAATTATCTTTAATTTTAATAGCTTAATTTGACTTTATTTAATAGAAGGGTTGGGCATTTAAAAACTAAATAGAAAAAAAAACTTTATGAGCGAGGGCGGTAAATTACTATGAAATATTATATAATATGAAATGGTGACAAAGATGGCAAATGTATCGGGACGGTTATACAAGGGAATGGGGAGATTGGTAAGGATTTCATATATCGTTTTGGAGCGGATAGATAAAATGGAGGTTCACTTAAACTTAAAGAAATGTTGTATAGAGCGGTTGTCACACAGATTATGGAGCAGAATGTTGGCCAACAAGAACTCTTATGTCCAGAAGATGAAGGTGGTTGAAATGCATATGTTGAGATGGATGTGCGGGCATACCAGGTTAGATAGAATTAGAAATGAAGTTACGAGACAAGGTGGCGGTGGCTCCAGTAGAGGACAAGATGCGGGAGGCGAGACTTTGATGGTTTGGCCATGTAAAAAGGAGAGGCACAGACACACCATTGAGGAGGTGTGAGAGACTGGCATTGGAGGGCCATCGGAGATATAGAGGTAGGCTGAAGAAATATTGGGGAGAGGTGATTAGGCGAGATGCGGCGTTGCTACAGCTTACTGAGGACATGATCATAGGAGATGTGGAGGTTGAGTATAAAAGTCAAGGGTTAGGTAGCCGAGTATTGTCCGTATTTGTAGCAGTAGCTTTGATATCACTTAATGTCTTTTGTATATTTTCGCATCCATAGACTTCTGTTATTACTTGTTATTGTCTTTGTTTTGGTTTTGTAATTGCATTCCCTTAGTGTTAGTTATGTTAGTATTTCCGCTTCGGTGTCAGATTTGGTTTGCTTGTTATTACCCTTCTATTTATCCTGAGCCAAGAGTCTATCGAAAACAGTCTCTCTACCTTTTTAAAGGTAGCGTTAAGGACTGCGTATACTTTATCCTCTATAGACCTATTTGTGAGACTACATTAAGTATGTTATTATTGTTATTGTATAGCATATGTATCATGTATCTGAATAATGAGCTTTATTCATTTTTTGCCCATTAACTATTTGTATTTAACCCTCAAAAAATATATATTATTTATGTAATTTTTGTATATTATATATACTTTTTTGACTATTATTTTAAGAGTAATTATACAATATTATTTTCTTGCCTTGCAATACTTGGGAGATCAGAGACGTGGAGCCGACGGCGGCGAAGGGAATGAAAAGGAACGACAAAGAGAGAGTGTGTGTTAAAAAGAAAGGAGTGCCTCGGCGAAGGGAATGAAAAGGAACGACAAAGAGAGAGTGTGTGTTAAAAAAAAGGAGTGAATGGTTTTAATTTTATGATTCTATCTTTTTTTATACATAAGCGATTTACTTTTACAAATAAAAGATCTACTATCTTTTATACATAAAAAATTTAAAAATAA
Source organism: Nicotiana benthamiana (assembly GCA_034376525.1). Taxonomy (NCBI): domain Eukaryota; kingdom Viridiplantae; phylum Streptophyta; class Magnoliopsida; order Solanales; family Solanaceae; genus Nicotiana; species Nicotiana benthamiana. The sequence continues at coordinate 49,489,820 of CM067341.1, read as the reverse complement.
CACTTTCTTAATTTTAACACTGTAAATGTCGATGAAAGTCCATTCCCTCAAATAAAATCTAGGTCTGAAGTTAATTTCAAAGTTTCCGACACAATAGCCTGAATTTTAAAAATTATTCAATATAATTTCTCGACTAAATTAATCGCAAAGCTGGTTAAACTTTTTATTAACTTCTATTTCGACTACAGTAGTCGGTAGAATTAGACGATATTCAACTTAAAAATCTGGCCTACAATTTTGTGCATTGTCCGACTACTACAGTATAAATACTGTAATTTATTTTTAAAAAAAAATTTGACTATAGCAGTTGAAAAATTGACCCAACTTTTTTGTTGACTTCTTCTCTGACTGAAGTAGTAGAAAATGTTAATTAGCAAAAAGTTTACCAAGTTTTACGACTGCTATAGTCGAAACCGGAGAAGTTTTATTTTGTATCTCATACAACTGATAGTAGTTGTATGAGGCTTCTTTTTGTCTCATAAAATTGTGGACCCCAATTTTATACTTCTGGGTCCACAAAACTGTAAGATAAAAAGTTACCTCATACAACTAGTGTAGGTTGTATGGAGCACAAAATAAAATCTTCCTCGAAACTGTAGTCAAATAAAATTAAAAAAAGCTTAAAAAATTAGTAATTACTCCCACCGTTATACTTTATTTGAACCTATTTTCTTTTTGGTCCATTCAAAAATGAATTCATTCTGAATTTGGTAACAATTAATTTTCATTACCAGAAAATTACCATCAAAATCAGTGCAAAGGATAAAATTGAAATTATTTTCTTATGATGGCAGCGAAAATAAGATAATATACGAGGGCAAAGTAATCATATTAAAATTTCGGAGGTTAAGTTACTTATTTTCAGTGGAAGCTCCATCTTTTAAATGGACCCTAATTGTTATATTAGTTCGTAAAATGTATCACCTCAAAATATAATTGTAAATAATTTTTATAAAACCTAAACATAAATGTCAAAATTGAAACTCCAATGTTCAAACTATGTTTAAAATTTGCTAATCATATGCATGATAAAGTATCTCAAAGAGATCATTATATACATAATTGGTTTAAGAGGCGGAGCCATCCTTACCCGAGGGGTGTCAACCCTTTCGCCGGAAATGTTAACATTTTACATCCTTCGATTGAAGGAAGAAATTGAAGAAGATGAACAGTTGAGAAGAGAGAGAAGAGGGAACTGAAAAGTCCCGATATTTTCTGTATTGTCTCGAACCTTCCGTCCACTTTACAATATATTAAAAATAGAATAAAATCTAATTCGTGTGTGTGTGTGTAATTACAACTGTGTCCTCTCACGTGTATATACACATTGCATATAAATAAATGCACAGTATTTACAGACTTGGGCTACTGCTGCCTGGGTCACTTCTGGAATTGGGCTGGATGGCTGTTTGTGTTACTGGGCTGCTGCTGAAGCCCAACACCCCCTTCAAGCTGGAGGGTGAGCAAAAACCCAGCTTGGACAGAAAAGAATGGTGCAGAATACATGTTAGGGGCTTAGTAAAAATATCAGCTAGCTGAGAACCAGATGAAACATGATGCAGAGAGATGAGACCATCCTGAAGCTTGGTACGAATGAAATGGCAATCAACCTCAATGTGTTTAGTCCGTTCGTGAAAAACTGGATTTTTGGCGATGTGTATTGCAGCCTGATTATCACAGAATACAGGTCATAGGAGAGCAACACCAAAATCAGAGAACAGTCGAGTGAACCAAGTAATTTCACCAACAGTTTTGCTGATAGCCCTGTATTCAGCCTCGGCTGAAGACAAGGATACCACAGGCTGCTTCTTGGCTTTCCAACCAGTCAGAGAACCCCCTAAAAATATGCTGAAGCCAGAAACAGACCTCCTAGTGTCTGGGCAAGAGGCCCAGTCACTGTCACAGTAGGCAGTCAAGGATAAATCAAGGGTATTATTGAGGAAAACACCAAGATCAGAAGTTCCTTTAAGATATCTAAGAGTATGTAGGGCTGCATGCATGTGAGAAGAGGAAGGTTTTTGAAGAAATTGACTAAGGTGCTGCACAACAAAGGCCAAATCAGGCCTGGTGTGGGTGAGAAAATTAAGCTTGCCAACTAGGTTTCTGTAAGGTTCAGGGGACGGAATATGAGCACCCATGTCCTGCTTAAGTTTAACAGAAAGGTCAAGGGGACATGTCACGGAAGAAGCAGCAAGACAGTTATAGGTAAGGAGAAGATCAGCAATGAATTTCTTTTGGTGAAGTAAAAGACCACCAGCACAATAACTAACTTCAATACCAAAAAAATAGTTGAGAACTCCTAAATCTTTGATCTTAAAAGCAGTATCCAGAAATGCCTTTAAGGCAGTAATCTCTTCCATATCATTACCAGTGAGGATAATATCATCAACATACACAGCCAACAGCACAATTGAGGAACCAGATTTCTTATGAAAGAGGGAGTAGTCATTGAGAGATGAAGAATACCCTTTAGAGAATAAAGCGTGGTACAACTTGGCATACCATTGCCTAGAAGCCTGCCTTAATCCATACAAGGATTTCTGGAGGAGGCATACTAAAGGGGAAGAAGAAGAAGAAGAAAAAGAAGAAGAGGAAGAAGAGACTGTTAGACCAGGGGGTAATTTCATATATACTTCTTCATTTAAATCACCATGGAGAAAGGCATTATTGACATCCAGTTGAAAGAGAGTCCAAGACTGTTTTACAGCAACAACAATCAAGGACTTGATAGTAGAAAATTTGACAACAGGAGAAAATGTATGAGTGAAGTCCACACCCTCAACCTGAGTGTAACCTCTGACAACCAGCCTCGCTTTATATCTCTCCACACACCCGTCAGCTCTATATTTAACTTTGTAAACCCACTTGCATCCAATAGGCCGCTTACCAGGAGGAAGGGGAACTATGGACCATGTATTATTAGCTGCCAAAGCTTCAAATTCTTTGGTCATGGCATCATGCCAGGCAGGACCAGAAGCAGCCTGGCTGTATGAAGTAGGCTCAACATGTGCAGTGTGAACAGAGCTGTTACAGCAAGTGAAAAAAGAACTAGTGCCAGAGATGGTAGTAGGAAGGTCACAGATGTATTGCTGAAGATGTGCAGGAGGGACATGAGGCATGCTTCATCTTATAGGAGCAGGTAACACAGGTTCTGGGTTTGGAAGAGAATGGGAAGTGGTGATAGTGGTATGTAATGGAACAGCAGCAGGAGGACAGGGATTAGAGACAGGAGCAGAAAGGGAAGGAGAAGTATCAGATGGTGAGGAAGGACTGACTAAGGATTCATCAACAGCAGGAGAGCAGACAGAGAATGAAGGAACAATGGAAGATGGAACAGTGGAATTACTCCATGAAGAGGCAAACGGAAAGACATCCTCATGGAAAGTAACATCCCTAGATATGAGTGTGAGTTTAGTTTTCAAGTTATATAGCTTGTATCCCTTTTTACCCAGTGGATATCCCAGGAACACACAAGGGTCAACTCTTGGGTGAAATTTGTCTCTATGCTGTTTAGGTACAGAAGCAAAGCAAAGACAGCCAAAAGTCTTAAGATGGAGATAAGAAGGACTCTGTCCAAACAGTAACTCATAAGGAGAGACATTGTCAAGAAGTTTGGAAGGAAATCTATTGATGAGATAGGTGGCAGTAAGAACACAATCTCCCCAGAATTTAAGAGGAAGTTTGGATTGAAAAAGTAATGCTCTGGATGTTTCCAGAAGGTGCCTATGTTTTCTCTCAACCAGACCATTTTGTTGTGGTGTATGAGAGCAAGATGTTTGGTGAAGGATACCATTCTCAGCAAAGAAATTGATTCCAGCATTACTAGTCCCAAGTTCAAGAGCATTATCACTCCTGATGGTTTGGACAACAGTCTGAAACTGAGTTTTGATCATGGCAATGATGCTTTGATAATGGGAAAGGCATTGCTTTTTGACCCCATAAGGTGAGTCCAAGTAGCTCTTGTAAAATCATCAACTATAGTTAAAAAATACTTGCACCCATTATGGGTGGCAGTGGCATAAGGACCGCAGGTATATAGATGGATGAGTTGAAAAGGATGTGATGTTTTTATAGAACTTTCAGGAAAGGGCAATCTAGACTGTCTTGCTAATGGGCAAATAGTACTATAAAAGGCTATTTATTTGCAAATTTACATGGAATACAGGAAATGTCTTTCATTCTAACAAAAGGAATGTGCCCTAGTCTATTATGCCATAATAGCTCCATTTTATTCAATTCAGTATGGTATGTACAATGAGAGGAAGAAACAGAAGCAACAGCTAATGGAGAATGGTAATTACAAGGAGTGTATGATTGAGAAGGAGTAGAAAGAGAAGATTGTACAAGCCTATAAAGACCATCATCCAGTTTACCAATTTCCAGTGGCCTCTTCAGAGAAGGGGCCTGTATCAAGCAAGAAAATTTAGTAAATAGAACAATAGAATTCAGCTGTTGAACAAGTTTGGAGACAGAAATGAGATTGTAATGAAAACTGGGAATGTAGAGGACATGATGTAGGGTGAAACAAAGAAATTTAATGGTTCCAGTACATGTTACCTTAACTTTGTAACCATTAGGTAAGGTAACTAAGTATGGTATAACTAAAGGTTTGATGTCAAACAAAAGGGTTTTATTGGAAGTCATATGGTCAGTGGCACCAGAATCTATAATCCAAATGCATGCACTAACTCTAGTTAACATGCAAGCTCCATAAGATACATTTCTTAGAGGACTGAGAGAAGAGGAAAGTGTACCAGCAAAGTCTGCAGATGCCATAACACTGGATTGGTGTTGAGAGTCTGAGACTTGTGTCTGTTGGAGCAGCACCATGAGTTGTGAGTATTGTTCCTTTGTTAACCCAGGAATCACAGAATCTGAATCTGAACACCCCTGAATACCCTCACCCATGCTTGAGGAATCAGCAGAATTTATACCCCCTTGCACCTCAACATTGGCAGCAGTTCTCTTGTTCTTGGTAAAGTTGAAATCTGGTGGAAACCCATGCAGCTTGTAGCATTTTTCAATCAAGTGACCAGGTTTCGTGCAATATCTACACACTGGATTTGTTTTGGTGGTGTCAAAACTGATTTTCTGAGTGAACTGCTTAGGATGTGAATGTGCTCCATAAGGTTTATTCATGAAATGAGTGCTAAAGGCACTGGAGTCACTATGAAATTGGGCTGGTGCACGAGTGACTTGTCTTTACCTCTCATCCCGAAGGAGTATATTATATGCACTGTCCAAGGATGGTGGAGGCTGCAGCATAAGGATATTACCCCTAACATGTGTCATTAAGCCCCATGAGGAATTGGTGCAATTTATTCTCATCATCCTCATTTTGAAACTCAATCTTGGCAGCACATGTACATGTACTACCTCTTGAGGCTTGCATAAAACCCAGTTCATCCCATAACCTCTTCAACTTGTTGAAATAAGATGCTATGTCTAAGGATCCCTGAGTAGTAGATGCTAACTCTTGTTTTACTTCAAAAATCTTTGTACCATCGACTATCCCATACCTATTGTTAGTTGACTCCAAATACTCTTAGCAGTGTCAGGATATTGGACACTCTCGGCTATCTCCGGAGTGAGAGAGTTTGTGAGCCAAGAGATGACCATGTTATTGCACCTATCCCACTGTCTAGATTGAGGAGAACTTTCAGGATGTTTAGGGACAGAACCATCAACAAAACCTAATTTGTTCCTAGCGGACAGAGAAACGATTATGTTTCTCCTTCATCCCCCAAAACCAATCCCTGAAAACGGATTGGTGACCAAAGAAACTCCGGGTACATCGGATGACATAAGAAACAAAGGGTTTGAAGGATCAGGAACAAAATTAGTAGAAGCAGAAGAAGAACCACCATCGATGTCAACCATTTTAAGTGCTAATGATGTTGAAACTCGACAAAAACCAAAAAAAAATTAACAGACCGTGAATATCTAAACTGACGAATTCAAACAACAATACTCCACAAACATACAACTTATAATGTTGACGGAGTAAAGAACAAGCTCAAAACGGATGAGTTCAGCGGAAAACTAACCGGATAAGAAACCCTAGATTCTGAAAACTGTAGGAACATGGATGGAATTTGGTGAGGGTAACATCGATCGAACGCTGATGACGAGGAGAATCGGAATATACCCGCTTTAATACCATGTTAACTTTTTACATCCTTCGATTGAAAGAAGAAATTGAAGAAGATGAACAGTTGAGAAGAGAGAGAAGAGAGAGAAGAGGGAATTGAAAAATCCCGATATTTTCTATATTGTCTCGAACCTTCCGTCCACTTTACAATATATTGAAAATAGAATAAAATCTAATTCGTGTGTGTGTGTAATTACAACTGTGTCCTCTCACGTGTATATACACATTGCATATAAATAAATGTAGTATTTACAGACTTGGGCTACTACTGCCTGGGTCACTTCTGGAATTGGGCTGGATGGCTGTTTGTGTTACTGGGCTGCTGCTAAAGCCCAACAGGAAAATAACACTATATAGATACGTATTTTAAGTATTCTTTTTTTTTAAAAAATTAAATATTTACAAGGGGTTGACAACCCTTGACACAAGACAAATTCTTAGTGCAATTGTTAAGGGGTGTCAAAAATTACAAAAGGTTGCAAGTTCTGTTCTCCATAGTAAAATTTTTTTTGACACCCCTTTGTATAATTCCTGGCTTCGCCACTGATTGGTTTAACTTAGTTACTTGTTTAATCACCAATAAGCGTATCATTTTCTTCAGTTAATTTAATCACCACCATGAATATTATATTATTACCAGATAATATTATTTCACTATTCTCTGCCCATATTTTCCTTCATATTTCTAGAAGTTATTTTCGTCTCTTTCACATTCCAGTACCTTCTCATCCATAGTGCATGATATCATTCTCTCTAATTTTGAGACTAGTCGTGAGATTCCAAATCCTGCACACACCCCTAATAAAAATTAGATTTTAGCTTTTGCTTGAAATAACCCTTTAATTTTACGGTGCAATTTAGGAGTATCCTCTATTCATTTGCTTGAATTAATGTTTGGATTGCTCGAAATATCACATAACATCATCAATAATGTCATCCTTATTTTCCTCATGCACATAACAATGAAATGCCCTTTTTATTTCTCTACATGTGCATATCGTAACCCTTATTTTGTTACAAAAACGCCAACAATGAAATGCCATCATTATACTCCACACAACAGCAACAATGAAATGTCACCCTTATACTCCACAAAATAACAATCAACCCACACAACATGTCCACATGTGCCAAAATATCACAAAATAATAATACCAAACTTTTATCAAGATATAAGCTCACAACTTAAAAATAAAGTGCACAAGGACATGACAATAATATAAAAGTACGAAGGGGTGTTCAACAAATAAAGCATGACTATGACTAAGTCGAATGTAGCAATCATGATCATGTAGTCATGAAATGGTTTAAGCATATTTTATAAAAAGTACATTATTAGATTAAAGCATATTAATAGCCTAAGGTCTCGTCACGTCATGGATACGTCGCTTTTCACATAACACGAATAAGAAATTAACGTCAAATCCTAATAGGCAAGATACTTACCTCAAGCAAGTCAAATCAATGCTCTAACAATCCCTTAACTCTCAAATCGACCATCGAACGAGTCAGAATCTAGCTGAAAACAACTCAATAACATCAAACACAACTATAAAAGTCGCTTCCAATTAATAAAGTTTTAATCTTTAGCAAAAAATAATTGAAAAAAGTCATCAAAAAGTCAACCAGAACTTTCCTCTCGAAACCCCACAAAAGTCACAAATCCCGAATACCTATTTGAATACGAGTCCAATGTTTCATCTAAATTTGACTCCGAATTAAGGTTCACAACCCTATTTTTTCATTTTAAAAATGTTTTATCACAATTCCTAATTTTATTCACTTAGATTCATCATTCAAATGCTAAAATCAATGATGTAATCATAAATAATTACCAAATCTGAGTCAAAATCTGTAATGACCCAAAATTCAACCACATGGTTATGATGACGCCTAACATCTGCTTGCTAGGCAAGACAAAATTAGCTATACAACTAATCAATTAAACAATTTAAAAGCAACATTTTAAGAAATCAAGATTGGCTTACTCTGAAATATATATAATAAATCCATACACACTGTTGTCTAGACTTAATCCTAGAAACTGGTGCCATAATACACGAGCTACTAGACTACTAAAAATAGAATCTAAAATAAAATACAATTGTTCGATATAAGCAGTATATTGATAGGAAGGGGACTTCAAGGACTGCCAATGTTGAGCAACTCTACCTCAAGTCTCCTGAAAGGACGGGCCCGAGCAATCTACGTTACGTACCATTGGGATCAATATCAGGATCTGCACAAGAAGTATAGAAGTATAATATGAGTACAACTGACCCCATGTACTTTGTAAGTATAGATACTAACCTCGACGAAGTAGTGACGAGGCTATGAAAAGATAATCATTATAAAATTGGGCTAATATAAGCAAAAAAGGGATAACGAAGTAGAGAGACAACTAATTAACATGATAACCGAAATAGAATAACGTCAGAGGGCCTCAAAATATCACAGCTTCTCAGTCTCACACTACAATACGATAATAAAAAGCAATAGCCAAAATATTATTACAATACAACCTCTACTGCGGTACGCAACCCGATTCACAAATAAAATACTAATATTATTATGGCATTTAACCCGATCCACATATATATAGTATACTATTGCGGCGTGCAGCCCAGTTCATATATATATATATATATATATATATATGTGTGTGTGTGTGTGTGTGTGTGTGTGTTAAATAGGAGCTATACGCATAAACTCTCTAAGATAATCCAATAAAACATATTAAAGTTAAATAGGAAGCAAGTAAAGGCATTTAAGCAAGTAAAGGCATTTAAGCAAGTAAAGGCACAAGATGGGTAATATCACCTATCTAATAATATATAGAGTATGGAACAAGTAAAGGCGGACTATAGAAGAAGGCATGAGTACATGAAATCATGTAGCAAATAGAGACATGCAATAAGTAAAGACATGTAGCGATTAAGGTATGTAACAAGTAATAACATGGAATAATTGAAGGCATGATATAATAGAAGAGATGCAATTAATTAGTCCACCCTGCATGCTTAACTCCATGACAATGCATATATACTTGTCGCGTTGCATATACGATATTCCCACACATAAATCACGTAGCGAATAGACCTATCAAGTCCTAATTCCTTCAAGTCAAGGTTAACCACGACACTTACCTCTTTCCAAAAATAAGTCAACAATCCAACACGACCTTTTCTCTAGAACAAACCTCCAAACCAATCGAATCTAGTCAAATATTGTTCAAACACATCAAAATAAGATTTAGAAACTACCTCCGTACAATAAAGGTTCAATCTTTAACATAACTAAAAAGGTTAACTCGAGCCAACATGGTCAAAATCCGGAATTAAGATCAAATTTCGATTATCCTATTCATCCCGAGTCCGAATGTGTGATTTATTTTGAAATCCGACCTCCATTCGAGGTCTAAATTTTAATTTTATAAAATCCCTAAATCCTACCCAAAACCCTCAATTTCTACTTTGAAATTCATTGATTTGATGAAAATATTCATAAAAGTAACTGAAAATGATTGAAAATAAGTTAAAGTTGTTTATCAATGAATTTGAGACATAATTGCTCTTCAAAAATCGCCCTCTAAGAAGTTTACGATTTAAAAATGGAATAAAATGAGATAATTCCCGAAATCCCAACATTTTACCCATCTGCAGATATAGTAATTCCGAAAAGTGAACCATTGATTACAAATGATCAGTGTCTGAACCCCACAATTGTCGCAAATGCAACATTTTGTTCACATTGCAAAGGCCCTCCAGATTGCAAATGAGACCCAGACATCACAAAAGCAAAGCAACACCCAGTCTTCCTGTATTGCAAATGCAACATTCAAGTTGCTAATGTGATCCCCGTCCAGTTCGCAACTATGATGTTTTTTTTTTTTGCAAAAGCAAAGTCCAAACTCCCAACCCATTTTCAAATTTGCGAGACTCATATTGCAAATGTGAGGCTCGAAATTGTGATCAGGTCATCGCAGATGCGTGACATGCAATTTTAACACATCAAATTTTTAATAGCAGTTTAAAACATTCCAAAATACATCTAAAATCCACCCGAGCCCCTCGAGCTCCCACCCGAAGATTCATACATGTGTAATTATAACATCATGCAAATTCACTCGCTATCTCAAATTATTAAAATAATATCAATTATTAAGAATTAACCTTCAAAGCTCGAGATTTTCAACTGCTTCAACTTTTTACATAATGTATCGAAATGGCTTCGTGTCACTCGGGAACCCAACCAAATATGAATACAAGTCCAAAATATCGTACGAACCAATTAGAATCATCAAAATACCGATATGAGGTTGTTTACCAAAAGCGTTAATCGTAATCAACTCTAGCCTCATTTTAAGTCAAAAATCACATTTTCTTTTATATCCATAGTTAGAGGAAACCGACATTCCCCTCCTATCTTATACTTGTCCAAATCACTAAGCCTAATCCCCAGCCACTTAATATCTAAACTAGACAAAATAATCGATTCATTTAAATACTTAAACCCACGAGGATCACTATCGACCAACACAAAAATAGGCAAATTTAGCTTCAACTTCAGCTTCACAAAAAAATTGGGTTTTTACGTTTACTTTCCTCTTTACAGTAACAAGTATACAAGGAAATAAAATCGATCTTCAGCCAACCTCACATGAGCGGCATCCTTTTCAACTAACATAAAGAATAATGCATCACTCTATATATTCCCAATCCTATCATTAATCAGAGGAACACATACTCCTAAAATTCCATTGCTCTCACAGTTAGCTATATTACCATCTGTATATAAGTTAGGCTACCAAAAATCCCTTTCAATTGAGAGGAAGGAATGGAAGAGAGGCCAATGTCGATGAGGGTTAGGGTTTAGAAAATGGAGGCGGTGGTGGAGGCCTTGAGGGTTTTTAGGGTTTCAAGGATGACCGAGTCGGGTTCGAGCTTGAATATCATAAATGGAATCACCGTCGAAGCTATTGGTTGCTCGTAGGACCGACGTTAGATAAGTGGATTGGAAGAAAATAATACAAATGGTTGTAGGTTAAGAAGTAAAAGGTAGGTAAAGGAGAGAAGACACTTTTATAACACAATTGTAAGTGACAAAAAGACACCTACAAAGGCTTTCAATTTTCAAATTTTGACTCTCTTTTTGTTAAAAACAACCAAAAGAGACAAAGTTTGAAACACTAAAAGAAATGCAAAAAAAAAGTTTCAAATTATAAATAGGGAGATACATTTGTTTACCCTTAAAAATGAGTAAAAATTAAGTTTGTACGTGGTTTAAATAATACATCATTTAATTAATACGAATGATCTAAGGAAAACAAGTAATTAAATTAAAGAAAGAATGAAGCATCAAACCAATCTTAATGTGACGATTAAGCCTGATCTTAAGTTGAACACTGAAATTCGGTCTTGATCGGACTTTCGATATAAACCTGGTTGCGGTTAATGAGGAAAGTAACTGAAGAACACTTTGAATAATAGTTAGAAGAAAAAATTAAACTTTTATTGCTTTGATATGCATGTCAACAGTATGTTCAATTAAAAGAATTCTCCCATTTATATAGTTAAGGAGTTTTAGTACTAATACAAGTCTAAATAAGGTAAAAATCTTTTCCCATTAAATGCCAATCCGCAGTTGGTATTGGGCGGGATCCACGCCGTAATATCTGGTTGATGGAGAATATTGCAGCTCCCTACTTATCACGACCAACAGTTCCTCCTTTTCCCGTGGTCTCGAAACTTTACTTGGTTCGAGTCTGTTATTTTGCCATGCCCGAACCTAGATACATCGTTCACTCCTCCCAAGTTCCGATACGAGGGGTCCTTCGACCTCGCTTGTATTTGTGTCGAACTATGCTTCCATCTTGTTTCCTTATCGGGGAATCAGGGAAAACTTTGCCCCCGAATTTACCCATACCGAGATAGACCCCTCACTTTTCGGATAGCAGACTTATCAAAGCTACGAGAAGTGATTTATTGACCCTGGTTCCTTTTTCCATACTCTATAAATGATTTGACGGGTCAGTAAAATATCCCATTAGTCACGTTATTCTAACTTCGGATATGTGTCAGCCGCCGGTTGACCGTCCTCAAATGTGAAATGTCATGCATTATTTACTCCCTCTCTAGAAAAGCTTTGATCCTTTTTTCACCTTCTTACTTTCTGATTCTAGAACTCCTTAACATTTTACTTATTCTTAACCACTTCAAATCTTCATAAATTGTTCCATATAACTTCATATTTTCATCTTCCTAACTTCAAATATTCATACTCCATATTTAAATATTCAAGTTTGACCTTCAAACCTTCATCCGCATCTTCAAATCTTCGTCTTTACCTTCAAATCTTCATATTTCCCAGAATTCGACAGCAAAGACTTCGAAATTTTTGCCTCAACAGATCGCTCCTTCAACGTCTAACCTATCCATAGATGCTAAGGTGCTCGTACCTGAAATGGCCCCGAATCTTCTTTTAAGAACTTCATCCCTGGAAGTTGCTCCATTGAAAATTACTTCAAGGTCGAAAAAGCTTCCAGTCAACACGATCAAGACAAAAGTATGGAGGTACATATGCTTCATTACCGATGATACACTTCCTATAGTTTGGGAGGACTGCAATTGTGGGGGGGGGGGGGAGGGGGGGAGGAGGAGGGGTAAAAGAAGTGGTCGTCCCTGGTCTAGATGACGACATCACCACTTATGTGAATGGGTATCTAAATGTTTACACTTATCCCTTCCCACTTGCCCCGGTAGGTCCCATAATACTTAATTTTTGCAAAAGGTATGAGGTTTGCCACGGGCAGATTCACCCGTTCTCTTGGAGGATCATAATCCTCCTCCACCACTTTATTAACAATACTGAAGCACGTCGATTTACCGTCGACCACTTGTTTCATCTCTACAGTCCCCAAGTTTTTTGGGGGAGGGGCGTTAATCAAGCTTTATTGTCGGGTAAGGAAGGCTCCATTTCCGAGCATCGATGAAGATAAGGATCGAGGTTGGAAAGGGAGATTTGTTTGGGTAAAAAATGAGGATCTCATTCCGTCCGAGTTCTTGTCGTTCCCTAAAAAGTAGAATTTAGCCCATAAGTTTCTTTCCCTATTTAGTACTTAGATTTTCTTTTGTTCTTATTTCTTATTGCCTACTTCTACCATCGTGAAGCGGTTGCCCGAGTCCCTAATGCAGTTCCCTACTTCAAAGAGTGGGTCGAGGGGATTTGCAAACTACTATCGTACTCCGAGTGTGTATAGTGCAAACTCTCAAAAGGTAAGTGAGAGGCCCGTTCCCATGGAGAGTACCTCCCCACCAAGTCTACTCCCATACTCAATTGTTATTTCCCTTAAGTCCTTTTCTTTCATAGGTTTGCCCAAGACCAGTGATATTTAGGCATTGGACGAGGACGAGGCTCCGTCCTCACTTTATAAACCCTATGCTTTAGGATAGCCTAAAATTACTTTAAAGGAAGACAAAAAGACAAAAAAGAGGAAATCCTTAGGCTTCACAGACATGGATGTCGAGGCCAAGAAGAAGAGGGTAGTAGTTTGGGTCCAAAAGAGCAACAAGAAGAGTACCCAGGACAGAGTACTGGGTCCTGGCTCCCTTTTTAGGGAGCTTGAAGGAAAATTGATGGCTCCAGCATCCCGAGAAGCTACTCCTGCCTCGAGGGACCAACAAGTGTTATTGACATTACAGATTCGCCATCTTATATAGAGTCTTTATTTGATGAGGCTCAAGCTATCAAAAAGAAGCCTAACAAGACTCCCCGGGCCACAGATTAGGCACTCAACCAATTTTTTGACTGCGTGGACATCAGTGTATTGGAGGATTATACCAAGTTTTGTCACCTGAAGATCCTGAAAAGAGATGTGCCGTCGGAGGCAGGTGGGTGAGCTCGAGCCCAAATCTGGTGAAGCAGTTCCCTGGATCCTGTCCGTAAAAGGACGATCGTATTTACGATACTAGTGGATACTTGAGTATTGTCCAGAGTGGCCATCTATATTCATTGTTTGGTAACTGAAGAGGATCCGGCAAGAATGAATGAAATGGGCACTCAGAGTAAGTTTCCCTTTCCTTTTGTCCTTCATGTGGATCATTTAACTTCATTGTATCATCATGATTTCATTAATTTGTTTTCTAGGCATCGGTGCTTCATCATGAAAGCTTCCATTAATTTCAAATAGAAGTTAGCCATCTCGAGTTCGAGATCAAGGAGAAAGTCCATAAAAATTATATGTGCAAGGCTCTCAGCGAGCAAAAAGACGAAGCCCTCAAGGATTTACCCATTCTCCTAGTGAGTTGAAAAAGTTGAAAGGGAGGCTTTGTCTATGAAAGGGGAGCACGCCAAACTAATTGAGAAGGTAAGGATATATATAATTAAAAGTGAGAGGCTGATCATAATAGCTAACGACGGAACCTCACAGGTCCAAGAGAAGGTAGACATGATTGACCAACTCCGGGCTGAGATAAATGAGCTCAGAGTTTCGGCCAAGACGTTGAGGAGCAGGATGAACCTTCTCGCCCTAGAAAAGGAGGCCACCAAAGAGTAGTTGGCATTGATCAAGGACCAACTACAATGATGGGGGAAAAGGCCGACAAGTGGTCTCGGCTAAATGATGAACTATAAGCTCAACTAGGTTCGTCCATTTCAGAACAAGATGACCTCGGCCGAGAGTATACCAATTTGAAGTCCAAGTTAGAGGTAGCTTTGACTGATTCCTCCAAGTCGAGAAGATGCTTGACCAGTACAAAAGCGATGTGAAAATAACTGAGTCCCCCTTAATAATAAAGGCAAGTACGTAAAATGACTATCTCGGAGGAAGACCCTCGAGGAGATTCATGCCTGAGGGGTTGATTTGTCGGCCGAGATTGAAGAGGCCAAGAGGTTGAGACACCAAGGAAAATTGCTATATGAGCCTGAGGGTTCCGGTGCTGAGTCGGGCTTTGGTGAAGATTAGGCGGAATCCTTTTTTGTTTTCTTTTGTACATTTATTTTTTGTTTATTTTGAGGTTGTTTAATCGTGCCGTTGTAAAGATTTTTAGAATATATAAAAGATTTCCTTCGGCTATACTATGTCTTTTACTTTTCAGTATTGCAACTTTCTATTTGAAGATTGTTATTAATGCTTTAGCATAAAATTGGACATAGTCCAGAGCACTCATTTTCCTGAAGCCCGAATAAGGCACGATTTTGATAATAACTCTAAGTTGCTTAGGCTTTGACATGCTTGATAAAAAAAGAAGCCTTTTAAGATACTTTTGTTTTAGTCATACACGATGGTGTTTTGTCGATGGCAATCTTTTAATAGGTTTTAATCATATGTAAGGACCTTACTTTCTGAGTATGGACTTAGACTTCTCCAAGATGTTTCGAGTTGGCTGTAGCCTTTCATGTTTAGGTGCTGCCTAATAGACTCGGTGCCCCCAATTTCGATAGCCCAAACTGTCCGATCTTTTTATCGGACAACAGTCCCCGACTTACGGTGGCCTATAGGCTTAAGGATTTGGGATCCATTATTTTTTAAGTAACTCAACGAATATATCTATGGTATAAAGGCGACGTGATAGAATATAGAGGAAAAATTTCCTTCATTACTTTACATGTATAGTATATAATCGGAGACACATAAGATTTCTACCTTGGCAAGAACGAGATACACAGGTACGACTCATTTGTCTGTTTGACCCTTACAACGTATTCTAATAATTGAGCTTTGACATTTAATATCAAATAATAACTCCTTCTAAGGATCCTAACTTAGGGGGTAATGGCCCCCAGTATTTGAGAACGAACATGTGAGGGATTAAATATTGTTAATCTAGTACGAGTGATCGATAACTCCAGATTTAGACCGGCCTTTGAAACTAAGAGTACAACACGGGCTTTTAAACCTAATTATCACATTTGTCCCCGGTCGGGTACCTCATAATTTAGTTCAAAGTATAATGAATTTCATATGGAAATAACTGCTCATGAGTAGTATGTATTGGGCTTTACTTGGTGCCAGTAGCAGGGGACAATGGTGTCCATCCCCCATTTCACAAATGTCCATGGCGATAGGACCGGGTGAAGCATCCCTCCTAGTTGATAAATCATTGGGACATGTATTTTACACTCGTTGCATTTTCGTATGAAGTCTTTCGCATTTTCCTCCATCTCATTCCAGTAGTAATTAGCTCTGATTAATTTCCGAACCAAGGATTCTCCTCCCGTGTGGTTCCCGCAAGTGCTCTCGTTTACACCTCTCACTACATAGTCTGTCTCTCCCGGACTCAAGAACCTAGCTAGCGGGTTGAAAAAGGATCTTCTGGACAATTTTCCCTTGACCAAGCTGGACCTGCCAGCTTTGGTGCGTAGGGCTCTTGACTTCCTGGAATCCGATGGCAATTTTCCTATCCTCCGGTAGTCTGTGTATCTGTTTCTCCAATCCCAAGTCAATCTTGTCGAGTTTATCTCGGCGTGACCTTCTTCTCCCACCGAGTTCATCTATTTTACCACTGCCCGAAGTTGACAAATGACCCCAAGTTAGCCAATGCATTAGCCTCGCTATTTTGATCTCGAGGTACATGCTGTAGATTCCATTCCTCGAATTGGTGTAAGTTTACCTGTAACTTATCCAAGTACTTTCGCATCCGTTCCTCTTTTATTTCAAATGTCCTTTTGACTTGATTTATAACAAGGAGGGGGTCACATTTGGCCTCGATCACTTCGGTCCCCAGGGTCTTAGCCAATTCTAGACCAGCAATCATAGCTTCACACTCAGATTAATTGTTAGTCAATTTTACATTTCTTATAGAGTAACTAATTACGTTACCCGTAGGTGGTTTCAATAGAAAATCGAGCTTGGACCCCTTTGCGTTGGGGGCACTGTCTGTGAATAGGATCTAGATCCCCGAGCTAACCTCTGAAGTGAGTATTAATTCTTTCTCAACCTCGGGGTAACAAGGTTAACGTAAAGTCGATCACAAAATCCGCCAAAATCTGAGATTTTGTGGCGGTCTGAAGTTTGTAATCGATATCGTACTCGTTAATTCTACGGCCCATTTGGCCAAGTGGCACTAGAGCTCAGGAAGATCAACAGTAAAATAGTGGAGATGTATGGGCTGTGTGTTATATAAACTGTAGTAATATAATCAATTATTCTTTTTATCGTGATTCCTTATATACCTTTTGAATATTTTGAATTATTAATTATTGTAACTTAATAATAGTTTTTTAGTAGTTTTAAAATATGTTATAGATTCTATATCCAAAATCTTAATCAAAATTAAGAAGTTTGACTTTTGAAACCCGAACTATACCATATAAATTAGTACAAAAGAAGTAATATATTTTAGTCCAAATACATATGCAACCCCCTAAATTTGTCCCTATATTTCACTTAAACTTGAGCTAGTTCCTATTGAGTACTTGCACTCAAAAAAAAATGTTTCAACTAAACACATTTTGAGATAGTAAAAAAAAATAGAACATGTGCATTTCGGTCGTAGCTTACTTAGAAAGAAAACCAATGAGGTAATACCACGTGAATTTGATCCCAAATACCAATAAGGTAGGAAAAAAAGCTGACGAGGAAAAAGAAAAGCTTTGTTCGTTGCCGTGACGTCCTCTTCTCTCGCTTCTCTATGAATCAAAGATTTGAAATGCTGATGACGTAAACTATAACAATAACAACAACCGTATATTTAGTATAATTTTACGTGTGAATTTGAAAATAATAATAAGTATTAGATTTTACTCTACATAAAAAGATAAAGAGGATATTTCTAATAGACACTCGGATCAAGAAAGAATGAAGAGAAAGAGAAGGGAGAATAAAAAGAAGAAAAAACAATAATATGGGGGAAAAAGTAACAAGAAAGAGACGAAGGACGATAAGGCAAGGGGGAAAATAGTAACATTAAATAGTATCAATTAGGGAGCAACAATTCTGGTAAAAGTCGAGATATAATAACACACAAGAAGAAAATATCTTTCAACTGACAACAAAAATATTACTAGTACTACTGGTAACCCTAGGAGAAACTCACAATTACCAGTCAACTCACCACCTTAGTCGTTAACCACCACGTATTTCTATCGCTAGTAATGTCCTCGGTTAGGTGAAGTAGTGACAACTTCTACCTAATCACCTCTCTCTAATACTTTTTTCGTTTATCCCTGCCCTTCTTCAAGCATGCCATAGTCCACCTCTTACACCTCCGGACCGTGACATATTATATCTATCCTCCTCACATGCCCAAACCATCGCAACCTCTAACGCCGACATTATTTATCAAAGCAGCAATCCGTCCAAAGGCGTCCCATTCTTTCTGTACGGCGATTTTAGTATCAGAACCATTGGCACTAGTGCCAAGCTCATAGCTACGAATCGTTGTTCCTAATTGGTACTTGCCTCATTCGAGTTTAAGTTGACTGTGCCGATCTCATCGCTGAGAGATATCAATTGATCAATATGGCGAAATAATTCTAAAACCAACTTTAGATTAATCGAGGAAGAATTCGGCGCTGATTTCCGATGATACTCCGGTGAAGATCACCACTTTTCCGGTGAGTTCCCTCCATGGTTCCAGCTGGCGCGCCACTTTGGCATAGTTCTCTGGTATTCTTTTTGGTGTGTTCTTATGGAATAGTAGTTAGTGAGTAATTACTTGGACATGACGAGAGTGAAGGGTACAATCTATGTTTGTCAATAAGTTTATTTATGCTATAATCTTGATACAATCACCGACACAGGTGAAAACACCATAAACAACCATATACGTGTGGAGAAGTGAGAACCGAGTTTGAAAAGCCAGCCATGGAACTTGCCACCCGTCAAGAAATTTTTCGGCAATGTGGAAATGGCTTTAAATAAAATCAATGGAAAAAAATAATGGAAGAAGAGAAAAAAAATTAATTAACCATTTTTCAAAATAAGTGCTCAAAGAGAGTGTAGAACACATACATTATCATGTTAGAAAAATGTGCCTAATTGGTACATTTCTTGAGGAGTTTAGGTGTTCAATAGGTATTCGCTTGAGTTTAAGTGTTTAAATAAAAAATATGGAGAAGTTTATAGGGTGCCTATGTATCTGGCCTATATTTTATAATATGATCAATATTATCATGTGACAAAAAACCTAAAATTTAAATCCGACAATCAAAAGGTCATGCTCTTCAGCAATTGAGGGGAAAAGAATATCAGAAAGAGCCGGTTTATATTTGGTAATTGAAAAATAGTTAATTAAAAAATAATCAGAATTTAATTATTTTTTCATATAAAGATAAAATCTGAACAAGAACACCGTTAAAAATCCAAAAAAGATCCCAGCATAATATGTTGGACTTTGAATTTATTACATATAAGATTCCAACACAATATGCTGGAAATTTATAATTGTTTAACCAGAAAATTGATTTTTAGTCAAAGCTAGAAATTTAGAAGAACACGAGTTACTGATAATTAGAAGAGAATATAAAGAAGGACTTTTGAGAAGAATATGATTAGAAAGTAAGTTAATCAAAGTGTATTCCAATAATATTTTGTGTCTTACAAGTGTTTAATATTCTCCTTTTTATAGTAATTTTGGAGGTATGTGCCTTACCCTTGTCATAATAAGGTTATTATGAGCAATTAATGATATTAAATGAAACGTTAAGCAATCATTACATTAAACACATATTCTCTAACATTTTTAGTATTTAATACACATTAAATACTGTATTTGGTCTTTCACAGGCTACCAGATTTATTCCCTTAATTCTCCTTTATCTTGTACTTTAAATATCTTGAATAGGTACGGGCTCTACATCACCTGAATAATTACCCGTGCCTCTTCTGCTACCTTTGCTCGCATCCCTTTTTGCTCGTGTCTCTTGACTAACTTTAATTATTTGATTGTTTGACTGATCTACGTGTCATGACACGTCATCTTTAATATGTAAATTCTATTTTTCCCAATATCCAGACCCCACTTTGTGGGACTATACTGGGTGTTGTTGTTGATTTTTCCCAATATAGATAGTCCCCCCACTTTCCATTTATTCATCAATTGAATATTTGGGAAGTGGATTTTCATAAAAAAGAGAATTTCTATCATTGTTAATGCTATAACAAGATTGACGCTTCAATTGTCTTTTCCATTTAATGCTTAGTGCACGTGTCATTCCCTCATTGACCCTGCAGTTTTGCAACCCTTTCCAAGGTTTTTTTACGGCTTCACTGTTCACGAAGTGCCAGTTATCCTTATTATTGGCTTTCCATCATTACACGTATCGCTTTAACGGTTGTTCTCTAATATAAATATAACTTCCTTTATTGTCTTCTTTCACATAAAGTTTTATTAAACACTTTATTCTTCCCAATACTGTTTACTTCTTCTTCTTCATATCGATCTTCTTCAAACCCTAACCATAGGAAAGCTCCTATTTTAGATAACTTTCCCAATGCCCCTGCTAGACATAGAAGGGGTAGGGGTGGTAGACTTCGCAGTTTAGAGTCCACCCGTGGTAGTTCTGGTTCTTCTGTGCCCTCCTCTGGTTCTGATCGTATTTCTAGAACCAGAGGTTCTTTTACTCTAAGATCGTCTTCTGAGGGTAAGGAACCCTTTGAACCACTACAAGAACCCTTGGTGGAAGAGATAATTCCTAATGACTTATCTTTCCACCAGGACAGACAATCACTTCAACTCCAAATTTCTGGCTTAGATCACGCTGATATTTACCCCACCATGATTACGGAGGTTTTATCTTCCATGGTTCGCAAAGATTGCCATTGGAGCAATGATTTTCCTATCACAATTCCCAATCCTAATCAAAGAATTTCTTATTACAAGACTGGACTTTCTTTCGTTTATACTTACCCCTTTACTCTTGGATTTAAACCATCCAATTATTCTAGACTTTTGCCGTTTCTTCAGAGTTTGTTTAGCAAAGATTGGTCCTCTTGTTTGGAGAGCGGTAGCTTGTTTAAGAAATTTGTCTAACAAGGCAGGTGTTGGTTTTTCCTTCCCCCACCTTATTCATCTCTACTCCCCTAGGTTTTTTCGTAATGGTATTTTTACCTTAGTAGCAAGGAGTAAAAGAGTTTTGGTGAGCCTTGAAGATGATAAAGATCGTGGCTGGTAGGCTCGATTTGTTGTTGTCCTCACAGTTGGTTTGGTGGGTAACGAAAACATTACCTTCCCTGAGAAGTGGAACTTTGTACGTAAGTCTTCTATCTATCTCGTACCTCTTTTCTTCAAATATAACATCTTCTCTAATTTTACTCCATTCTCTTTTGTAGAAACCATGGGAGTTGTGGATACCATTCTCAATTTTCGTGATTGGGTAGATAAGTTGTTGAAGACCGTGCCTATGGAGGCTAGGTCTTGGAAATCTATTTCCAATTAGTAAGGTTGGAAAGTGAAAACTCATGGTAAGAGTTTTTTTTTTCATATGTAAAATCTTCCTTTTATTGCCTTAATTTTCACCCTTCTTTCTGTCAGGATTTGCAATTTGAGGCATTTCTGCTGAAGCAGTTGCGACCTCTCGAGCCTCTTAAGGAGCTCAAATACTTTAGGAAGAGCTCGAGATATACTTTTGAAGAGAAAAACCATTGAAAATGGCTCTGAGGAGGAAGATGAAGATGAAGATGAAGGCGGCTCTTTAGTAACAAAGCCAAGAGCTAGGAGATGTATTATATCTGATGAAGAAATTGAAATTTCTCCCCGTGCCTCTCCTACTGAGCCTGTCCATCTCATCTTTGATGACGATGTTACCCCTCATGATACTCGTGAGTCTATCAACCAACTTTTTGTCAGTGGTTTTGAGAGTGGCGAGTTAGTGCCCATGTTAGATGAACTTCCCCTCTATTCTTTTTCAACTCCAGTAAGATCAATTCCTCCTCCTCCTCTGCCTCAAGTTTCTCCCTTACCTACTCAATCTGCTTCTATTCCTTTACATGCTCCATCTGCATCTATTCCTTTACCTGCTCCAGCTGCTCCAATTCCCTCTTCTACTGTTTTCACTTCTTCTACTGCTCCTCCTTCAGTAGCTCCCCCTTCTATTTTTCATCATACAGAAGCGTGTTCTACGAGCAGAAGTGTTGCCATGAGGAGTGTGACTATTGAAGTTCCCTCCAATAGCAGTCTTTTGAGGAAGTCTGGTCAGGCAGACGTTTGGCCTGAGCCTTTGATTGGCTCAATTGAGAAAGAAAAAATGAATATCCATAGCTGCTTGACTCTGATGAACGACATAGTTCATGCCACTTTGAAGTTATTTTCTTCCTTTATTTGTTTTTGCAAGAATTTCTCTTTTACCTTGGATTCTTACTTTCCTCCTTTATTATTTTCAAGCCAATCGCATTGATACAGAGTTAATGGGCAGAATTTCTCTATTAGATAAGGTGGACCGTGACTCTGAAAAGACTATTCTTGAGTATGAGAAAGTGGTTCGTGAATCTCAATTAGAGGCGGCTAATTGGAAAGGACAATTTGACAGTGCACAAGATTTACAAGAAAATAAGAATAACCTGGAGCAGTAGATACGAGCATTGATGTCTGAGTTGGCAGTGGTCAAAGATTCTTCAAGCCAAGTAGAAAAAGACAAAGAACGCCTTGAATGCTCTTTTTTGGAGCAGTTGTCCAAGTCAAGTGAAGAAGTTATAGAGATAAGAGCACTTCTGAACCAAAAAAAAATTTTATGCGGGAGATTTGGTGTAGAGTCTGATTCAGACACAAGAAGATTTGAGAATCTCCTATGATAAGGTACGTTCCTTAGAAAGCTCCCATGCCTCCCTCCAAGCCTCTTATTATTCAACTTTGGCTGAAAATGAAGAGCTCAAGAATGAACTTGCTGTTTGGGAAAGAGACTATGAGCTTCTCAAAGAAAAACTAGCTGTTGAAGTAAGTTGGGCTTTTCTAAACTCTCGCCGTGATGCCTTGACTGAAGTTTGTCAAGAGAACTTCAACTTAGAGTCAGAATTAGCCAAGGTTATGGAGACGATTGAAAAGGCTCAACAACCACTGGACTTCCCTTTTCCTGCAATTGAAGTTCCCGTGGCCGAAGCTCATGAGGCTGAAGATCTCGTGGCTCAAGCTCCCAAAGCTGAAACTCCCCTGGTTCAAGCTCCTGAAGTTGAGGTTCCAGCTAATGTTGAAACTAGTGCAGATACCATAACTCTTCCTCAGCACACCGAGCCTACTGCAGCAAGCCAAGATGAAGTCGTGCCTATGGATTCTCTTTCTGTTGAAATTGAAACAGTTACTTCTGATGTTCCTGCTTCTTAATGACCAGTTTTGTTTGTAATGAACTTGTTCTTTTTGGAAGATAGTAATTAAACCCTTAGTTTCTTTTAAGAGTTATTTAGAAGTAAAAGTCCCCAGTTCTTGTCAAAATTTATACTTAGTCTTCAGATTTAAATATATTAAGAAGTTTTTGTTACTATCATTAAACTTCCATTTATTCTATTCTTGCCTTTTATTTCAAGGACTTAGAGAATAGTTTGCATTTTTATCCTTTGAGAATGCTTTTTTAGTTTATCTCATGACTTAATAACATGCGTTTTATAAAAGAGGGCCCTTTTATATTTCGACGCTTAATGAAGAAGACTTCTCAACTTCATAATGGTGTTATCATATGATGAAAGAAATAGGAACACACATGTTTATTTTCAAATAACTGTGACAAGTTTTTATTTCTAAACTTTGACAGGTTTTGAATAATACATTACATGTATTTGAATTACATCTATAGCTTTCTCGTAACTATTTTTCTTGCAACAGATTTTTACAAAAGAAGAACGATAGAAACATGGTTTTTCCTTATAACCCATTTTAATACATAGTCTTTACCCTAACTGTTTTGGGGATACATTAGATCCCTTAGCTTCGAAACATTAGGAAGGTTTTGAGAAGTGACTCCATTATTCTCATGGGAAAGAACACTATGATGAATGTCATGTCTTCATAGCTTTTATCTTGCACTTGCTTCTTTTAGGCTTAAATTTCCACAATTTATTTTGCCTTCTTCGTACACGTGCATGTGCATATTATGTAGCCCCCCCCCAAGTGTTTGAGTGTTGAAGTATGAAACCTCGAGCACTTTTTAGTTTTTTTATCCTAGACTTTTTCCTGAAAAGCAAAAACATACAGGACATGGGGGTGCGATTATAGATGAAGAGTGCTTAACCCATTTGTATTTCTATCAGAATAATTGTAACTCTGGGCTAGGAATTTTAGTGTATTCCATTTTTCCTTACAGGTCGTCGCTCATCGTTTAGTACGGGTTAACATTTTGCCTAGCATCTAAAATCGTTAGTAAAATCTTAACAATTCAAAAATAAAATTTAACACGGCGATACTTGACCGTCGGTATTTCCTTAGAAGTAGTATTTCTTCAAATGAACAACATTCCAGTGTGAAGGTAGAATTTTCCCATCCATTGTCTCCAATTCATATGCTCCTTATCCTGCAATATCACGAACTCTGTAGGTTCCTTCCCATGTTGGACTTAGTTTTCCCGAATTGGCATCCTTTGTAGATTGAAAAATCTTTTTAATCACGAAGTCCACGATTTTGAAGAATTTGAGGCGTGCTCTTCGATTGTAATATCGTTCTATAACTTGTTTTTTGTGTTGCCATTCGTATTAGTGCAACTTCTCTTCTTCCCTCAAGTAAATCAATATTGACTCGCATCTCTTCACTATTGGATTCTTCTATTGCCTGTACAAATCGCGTGCTTGATTCTCCTATTTCGATTGGAATCAATGCCTCAGCACCATAAACTAATGAAAATGGCATTTCTCCTGTGCTCATTTTTGTAGTTGCACGATAGGCCCATAAAACCCCAGGTAATACCTCAGGCCAGTTACCTTTTGATTCCTATAATCGCTTCTTCAAATTGTTGATAGTGACCTTATTTGTCGATTCCGCTTTTCATTACCTACTGGATGGTATGGTGTAGACGTTATCCTTTTGATTTGCCAACTTTGAAAATTTTTCGTGATTTGGGCTCCTATAAATTGCAGACCATAATCACATACGATCTCTTTTGGTACTCCAAATCGGCATATTATATTCCTCCAAATGAAGTCCTTAACTTCCTTCTCTCGTACCTGTTTAAATGCTCCTACCTCCACCCATTTAGTGAAATAATCAATAAGTACGAGCAGAAACGTTGCCCGTCCTTTAGCTTGTGGTAATGGACCCACGATATTCGTTCCCCTTTTCATGATGGCCATGGCACTATGACTAGATGCAATAAATCTGTTGGTCTATGCATGTTGTTACCATACCTTTGGCATTCGTCTCATTTAGCCTTTTCTTCTTCCAGTTTAGGCCAATAATAACCTGCCTAATTAAAGTTCTTACCAGTGACCTTCCTCCTGTGTGATTTACGCAATGTCCCTCGTGTATTTCTCTCATTACCTACTCTGTTTGAGAAGGTCCGAGGCAACTTGCTAAGAGACCACCGAACATTTTACGGAAAAGATTCCCTTGTTTTAAACAGCGTCGAGCAACCTTTTTCCGAAGCGCGTGTGCTTTTATTTTATCCGTAGGGACGATACCATACTGCAAAAAGCAACAATTTCGTTCCTCCAATCCCAAGTTAAGTTATTAAAATTTACCTCATTCTTATCAGGTTCGAGAACAGAATGAAATAAATTTATAACTAAAGCATTTGCATCGTTTGCCACGTCAGCTGCAGACGCGAGATTGGCTAAAGCATCTCCTTCAACATTTTCATCTCTTGGTATCTGTACAACATTCCAAGTAAGAAATTGCTTTATCAATTCTCGTACTTTTTCTAAGTACTGCTGCATCCTTGCCTTCCTAGTTGTGTAAATCCCCAGCATTTAATTAACCACAAGCTGCGAATCGGTCTTGATTATAATCTGGGTTATGCCGAGTTCTCGTGCCAATTCCAAATCATGACTTCTGAAACAACAAGATAAATAAGTAACCTTTCCTCTGTCTTTGGTTTTGAAAATAATGGCAGATTTGATAAATATGTTTTTAAATCCCTAAGTGCTTGTTGGCTTTTTCATTCCACTCAAAATGATCTTGCTTCTTAAGAGTTGAGAAAAATTTGAAACACTTCTCGGATGATTTGGAAATGAATCTTCCCAAGGCTGCAATTCTTCTCGTTAGTCTTTGGACTTCTTTTTTACTTGTCAGCACATCAGAATTTCCTCTATTGCTTTAATCTGCACGGGATTTGCTTCAATTCCTCGGCCAGAACACCAGAAAACTCAAAAACTCACCTGATGCAACTCCAAACACGCATTTTACGGGGTTTAGCTTCATGTTAAATTTCTGAAGAATTTGAATTGTGTCAGATGAATGAGATATATGATCCTTAGAATGCTGAGTTTTTATGAGCATATCATCTATATACACCTCCATGGGTTTTCCCAAATGTTCTTGGAACATTTTGGTGACCTGCCTTTGATAGGTTGCTCAAGCATTCTTGAGACTAAAGGGCGTTACTTTATAACAGTAAGTCCTCGTATCTGTTATGAAAGAAGTTTTCTCCTCATCTTTAGGGTCCATTTTGATTTGATTATAATTTGAACATGCATCTAAAAAACTTAACAGTTCATGCCTTGCAGTAGCATCAATTAGAAGATCTATATGCGGTAAAGAAAAAGAATCTTTTGGACAAGCTTTATTAAGATCTATATAATCTACACAGACCCGCCACTTACCATTCTTTTTAGGCACCACGATGGTATTAGCTAACCAGTTATGATATTTTACCTCGCGGATAGACAAAAGTTTTAATAACTTCTGAACCTCATTTTGAATCACCTGATTTTTGAAAGCTCCTTGTTTTATCTTCTTTTGTTTGATCAGTGTGAATGATGGGTCTTCATTTAACTAATGAGTCATTACCTCCGGTGGTATACCTGTCATATCAGCATGGCACCAAGCAAAAAAGTCCATGCTAGCTTTTAAAAATTCAATTGTCATACCTCTCATATCCGGGTTCATATTGCTCCAACATAAACTTTCCGCTCGGGCCATTGTTCAAACAATATTACAGCTTCCAATTCTTCAATTATTGTTTTAATGTTTTCATTTTCTTCTGTCTCTTGAATTGTGTCAGGTCTCGAATCTACATCTATTCGTTCCTGCTCAGTTGAGGTTTGAAATGTGATATCCTCAACCGCTTTCTGTGATTGCTATTTCTTTTCATTCATCGTGCTCACATCTGTCACATAATTAATACTCCTAGCTACATACTGATCTCCACGAATTTGGAAAATTCCCCAAGGTAATGAGAATTTAATTACTTGGTGTAAAGTTGATGGGACATCATCCATTTCATGGATGCACGGTCTCCCCAAGATCATGTTGTAAGCCATTTCCGTATCTACTACTTGAAATTTAGTTTTTTTAACAACACCTTCTGCAAAAGTTGTTAGTATTACCTCTCCTTTTGTTACTACACTGGAATTATCGAATCCAAACAAGGTATGCGCCTTTGGTATCATTTTTTCTTCAACTTGCATTTCACGTAATACCCTCAGTAGGATAATATTTACAGAACTTCCTGGATCAATCAAAACTCATTTCACATTAGTATCATTACAAGTAGAGATATTACCAGTGCGTCATTATGTGTAGATAATACACCATCCGCATCTGTATCATCGAAGGTAATACCTTCTTCCTCCAAAACTTGTCGTACCCGCTTCCCGTGGGTAATAGTGACTTTAGAAACTTTATTAGATGATGTGTACGTCACACCGTTGCTATCTTCTCCCCCGCTTATGACATTGATGGTTCTTTTGGGAGATGGTGGTTTTGGTGGCACCTGCCTATTTTTCATGTAAGCCTCCTTACCTTTTTCACTAAACAACTCAGTAAGATACCCTTGTTTCAACAAGTGATCAACTTCACTTTGTAAAAATCTGCAATCAAAGGTTTTATGGCCATGGTCATTATGAAACTCGCGCCAATGGTCAGGATTACGCCGATTTGGATTTGACCTCATTTCTTTTGGTCATCGGACCTTATCTCCCACTTCTCAAAACAGCTACGAGCTCGGAGGTGCTGACATTGAAATTATAACCACGGAATCTTGCCATTAAATTTCTGTTATCATCTCGTGACTCATGATTGTTTCGCTCGTTCCTAAATCTTGGTGAGGAAACTGACTCATTGTTTCTATATTTGTGATCGTACATTTGATTATCTAACCTTGACCGTGAGTCTTTTCCCGCAGGTCCCACGTAAGGCTCGTATCTATTTTTACCAAACCTCCTTTTATTTTCTGCACGTCTCGAACTTACCTTTTCCTCTTTTCGGAATCGTGGAACAGTGTCCTCTTCAATCCCCAACTTCATGCTGTGCCTATTAAAAACATCATTTCACATTGTAGCAGGGAATTCTCGAAGGCTTTCCTTGAGTCTCCTCGTGGCCTCTGAGCTTTTTTCATTCAAGTTACTTGTGAAGGCTATAGCTGCCCAGTTGTCAGTACACGCGGTAAAGTCATTCTTTCACGTTGAAATCTATCCACAAAATCTCGAAGTAGTTCTGAATCTCCTTGCTTGATTTTGAAGATATCCTCCATTCTTTTTTCTACCTTTTGAGCTCCGAATGTGCTTTGATGAAAGAATCTGGTTCTCCCTTCTGTGATTCACTGGGGGTTCCTCCATTTTCTAAATTAACAAGCCCAGAACAAGGATTCTCCATGTATTTGTTATTGGGTGTAGGTGTAGCTGGTGCAGTAGGTAACTGACTACATAGAGCCTGAATAGCTTTATTGACATGCACAACAATTGCTTTTTGTAAAGCCTCATCTACCCCTTCAAAATTCTCAGATTGTTCCTGTCCACCGGCTTGAGACTCAGAAGTTCCTTCACGAGATCTCCCTGAACTCTTGTTGGTTTTGATTTACCTGATTTCCTTGAATGTAATCATTGTTGTTTGCCATAGTCGATGGAAATAGATTATCAGATTTCCGGTAACGAAACCAATTTATTTAACTAAAAAATAAGTTTTTAGTCAAAGCAAAAAATTTAGAAGAACACGGGTTACTGATAATCAGAAGAGAATATAAAGGACTTTTGATTATAATTTGGTTAGAAAGCAAGTAAATCAAAGTGTACTCCAATGATATTTCGTGTCTTATAAGTGTTTAACAATCTCCTTTTTGTAGTAATTTTGGAGGTATGTGCCTTACCCTTGTCATAATAAGGCTATTATGAGCAATTAATGACATAAAATGAAAGGTTACACAATCATTACATTAAATAAATATTCTCTAACATTTTAGTATTTAATACGCATTAAATACTATATTTGGTCTTTCACAGGCTACCAAATTCATTCCCTTAGTTCTCCTTGATCTTTGTGCTTTAAATATCTTGAATATGTACAGACTCTGGATCACCTGAGTAATTGCTCGTGCCTCTTCTGCTTCCTTTGCTCGCATCAGTTGTTGCTCGTGTCCCTTGACTAACTTTTATTCTTTGACTATTTGATTGATCTACATGTCATGACACGACATCTTTAATATGTAAATTCATTTTTTCCCAATACAATAATGTAATGGAGTTCCAGTATAATATGTTGGAAGTTTATAGCAGGAACTCTATAATCCAATATATTATGCTGGAACTTTCCGTGTTTCAGCTACGGTATTTTTATCCAGATTTTATCTCTGCATAAGATAATGATTATTTTTCAATAACTTTACAAACACAAGTTACTTTTTAATTAGCCGTCTAAAAACAGGCTAACCCATACTATTTTCACGCAATTGGCTG
Source organism: Nicotiana benthamiana (assembly GCA_034376525.1). Lineage (NCBI taxonomy): Eukaryota > Viridiplantae > Streptophyta > Magnoliopsida > Solanales > Solanaceae > Nicotiana > Nicotiana benthamiana. The sequence goes on along the minus strand of CM067341.1, from coordinate 49,459,926 downwards.
TAACATAGCTGAATTTGGAATTCAGCTATTTAATTGCATTAGGAGATATTACGAGGTTGTCGATTTCATTCTATTCTAAGCATGCAAAGTATTTGCATATATACACATAGGAATTATATGACAAGATGAATAATGTTTTTCCCTTTAATTTGCTTTAGTCTTGTTGAGCTTTATGGTACTTACTGCAGTTGTAACGGTGGTTAAAGAAATAACAACATACCTTCTCTTTGGCTGAAGGACATAACTTCACTTTCGAGTTCATTCAAAGGCACATGCTTTTACAGTTTGCTCATATCGAATTGTCCAAAAACACATAGAAAATATCAAAGTTTCTGTATATGTTCATATTCCAGTATCATATCTTGTTTCAGAATACATACATGTGTTAGTTCATAAAATATTATAACTATTGAGGATAACAAGCTTTACTACTACCATCATTGTATCGAGAAAATTTTGACAAATGCTTATGCTAGTTCAGATCTTTCCTGAGTCGAGGGTCTACCGAGGCAGACTCCCTACCTTTTTAAAGGTAAGGGTAAGTTCTGTGTACACACTATCCTTCTCACAAACTCTACTTGTGGGATTACACAGAGTTTGTTGTTGCTTGTGCTAGTTCAACTTCTTTTTAACCTAGCCTGCAATCACTAATTACGCGCTAATTACCTGATTTTCTATGGAGGGAGACCCTTGTTCTTGTCTGAAGCTTGTATAACATTTTTGTAAACACCAACTAAATTTTGAGTTTTTCATACTTTTCATATGCACTTGCCAGTTGCCCACATTCTTGACGAGCATTAAGAGATGTTTAGGTTGAGTTTTGAACATCCTGACTTTCAGAATCATACTTTCCTGAAGCAATGTGAGTCAAAAATGTGACTACCTCTGATATGGCGGGACATTTGGTAGGTTGCTCTTGAACACACATTTCTGCGACTATAAGAGCTTGTTGTAAACCTTTTGTTGGATAATCGCCTTGAAGCGTTGCATCAGTCATTTCTGAGACTTTCTGATCTTTGATCAATGGACTTGCCTGACATGTAAAATATCAATGTGTACATCAGAAAACTAAAAGTAGCACAAATTTGTATAGCGGAAACCAAGTTGGTTAATTAAAAACAATTCGTTCTTAAAGATATGTTGCTCAGATTCTCCGGAAATACAGCTGCACCCGTGTCAAATCTTAAAAACATGCACTATTTTTGGAGGATTCGACACATGTATTTTTGGAGGATTACGCACTAAGCGGCATATTTTAAGAGTCCAACATTTCACTGAATGTAGTGGAAATAACTTCAACGAGAATTTTAGGGAAAAGGAAAAAGAAAATCGTGCCATTGAAGTTTTGAGAATTATTATAAGAGCAAAAATATCTTACCCATTCAACCAGATTGTACTCTTCTCCATCTGTTGAATTTTCTATTGCTTTTCTCCCTGTAAAGATCTCCAGAAGGACAACTCCAAAGCTGTAAATATCTGATTTTACACTCAACTCACCAGTCATGACATACTCAGGTGCACTATACCCAATCGCGCCCTGGAATTTCACGTATATAAGGCGTTTGCCGCTATAGGCCCTAGTTTGGCCAAGCTAAAACCAGATAGCTTGGCTTGATATCCCTCATCAAGCAAGATATTAGAGCAGTTGATATTACGGTGTATTACAGGTGGCTGTGTTTTATCATGTAAGAATTCCAATACCTTTGCTACTTCAATAGCAATTTTCATTGTAGTGTCCCAATCAAGTTGTTTTTTACCAGGTGAAGGATCTGCAGAAAAAATCACTAACTTTTAAAACCATATCTTTATATGAAGTAGGAAGGGGAGCGTTGGCGTAAAGTTGCTGCCATGTGACCAGGAGGTTACGGGTTCAAGCCATAGAAATAGCCTTTTGCAGAAATGTAGGGTAAGACTGCAGACCTTTGCGATCCGACCCTTTTCCAGACCCTACACATAGCGAGAACTTAGTGCACCGGGCTGCCTTTTATTTTGTCTGAAGTAGTATTCAAATAGAGTGAAAATTTACCATGAATATAGTCTTTCAGTGATCCTAGCGGCATGTAATTGTAAACCAGAAGTCTACGATCTTCGTCAGCACAGTAGCCGATTAGATTTACAATATTAGGACGGTGAAACAGATTAACATGAGCACTTCAACAAGAAATTTGCTGTTGCCATTTTGATCAATCTGCTTGATTGCAACAACCTGCACTAAATGAAGGGTCATAATTCAAATCCATGAATCCTATTACGAATAACTAACAAATGATCCTAGTGTACTATTTTTATTTATTTACTATGTTCCATCTAATTTATTATGGTGTTGTTGTTATTGCTTGTTGCTACTGCTTCGTTTCTTCTCTTTTTTTTGAGTTGATGGTCTATTGGAAACCGTCTCTTCACTGGGTAGGTGTAAAATCTGCATGCACAATCCCACCTATGGAATTGCACTGTGTATTGGGCAAATTTGGTTCTCCACGTCCATGTAGTATCTACATACGGTCTCACTAAAGAAGGCGGCCTTGGCATGGTCGACTTAAGGAGGGCCGGTCTCAGTCAATAAACGGACCAAGTGATGTGACTCACCGAAATATCACATCGAGCTCTGACACTCGTATATTGAGGCTACCAACCCTTGTACTTTTTTGTATTATTTCGAGGAAGGTCCCTTAGTATATAAAGGGGACCTTCTCCCTTTGTAAATGCTCATGTGTATTTGATTACTGAAAATATACAACTCTCTCTATCTGATTCTCTATCTCTCTAGTGTGAGGTCTGCTATTTGTCTCATTGTACTTATATCTTAGTCATTTCACAATCTCTAGATCATATTACATTTGATTCCGATTGACTCAAATTATTTTTGATTGTTTTCAAGCTATATAAAGTGTTCGAATAACTTTTTAGCCAAACAATTTAGCGCCATCTGTGGGGATTTCGAGAATCAAAGCTGTAGTTTGTCTCTAGAGATCCTTTGAAAAGCACCCTCTACAACCCAGAATGACCGAAAACAATGCTAGAATGAAGGCTATCCTGGAGGTTAGAACAAACCTCACGTGCACTCTCAATGCGGCTGCCGAAGGAGATGCCCTACACACAACCCCCAGTACTCTAATAGGCGTGGAAGCCTTACCCTCCTCATCAGAAAACCTGGTGGTGCCACGAGAAAGAGAAGCTTTAACATCTACCACTAAGGAAGCACCCCCAGAAATTAAGAGACTACTAGAACAGTGGCTGACAAGCACTCTGAGCGGTCTAACCAAAAAACCACCTCAAAATGATAGATGCACCCCAGCAGCACATCATGTCGCAATCGAGGATGAGCTCGAGGTCACGAGAACAAACAACGTTCCTGTCGATGTCCAAGCTAATGACGGAATAGTCGTAGCCATCCTCAAAAAGATGGAAGAGATGGAGAACGAGAACAGGTCGCTCCGCGACTAGATGAAGGAACACCACGAAAGGCTGGATAAGATCCCGGGCGCACCTAAGTTGTTGCCGAAGCGAGACATGGGGAGGTTCGTCGAACAACCCTACACGGAAGGAGCCAAGCCATACCCCATCCCAATAACCTTCAAGATGCCCCCCCACTTGAAAGTATATGATGGGACCACCGACCCCGAGGACCACCTGATACACTATGTTACATTCGTCAAAGGCAACGACTTATCAAAAGAACAGGTACCATCCGTACTTCTGAAGAAATTTGGTGAGACGCTGACAGGAGGGGCCCTAACGTGGCACTCACAACTGCCGGCAAAGAGCATCTCAATCTTTGAGGAGATGGATGACAAATTCGCTACTGCCCCATGCGGGAGCAAGGAAGGCGGAAGCACGGGTCAACGACATTTTTGCTGTGCGTCAAACCCCAGGAGAAGGACTTAGGGAGTTCCTAGCCAGATTCAACAGAGTCAGAATGAGACAACCTAACGTATCTGAAGGTATGGCAGTTGTGGCCTTTCAGAACGGGCTCAGCAGAGACGGCTCAAAGGCGACTAAGAAGCTACTCAGCCGTCTCCTGAAATATCCCCCCACCACATGGGAAGAAATACACAACGCCTATTGCGCCGAGGTACGAGGGGATGATGACGACCTCAACGGCCCGACCCGCAGGTTGACAATAGTACACCCGAAAATCCGAAGGGACCGGCGCAACGAGGGAAGGCGAGAACAAATCCCACGCCTCAGCAGGGAAAGACATCGATCGTACATCAGGTCCTCACACCCGCCACCACCAAGGCATGCAAACGCCTTGCAACGACATATTGCTCCACTAAGGAGCGACAGAGGTACGCCGCCTCCATTATCTGTACATAACTTTTGTGTGTCCCCTTCAGAGGTAGTGTACGCACTAGAGAAACTGGGCAACAAGGTAAAATGGCCAACAAAGATGAAGTCCGACCCCCACCACCAGAAAGTCAAACGCCCTATGCGAGTTCCACCAAGAGCGAGGGCACAGAACGGAGGACTGTATGGGTCACCGCCAGGAGGTAGTCCGAATGCTGAACCAAGGGGTTCCTGAAGCTGCTCAGCGACAAGGGAAAACTCAATTTCGCACGGGGGCCGGAACCGCACCATGGCCCACTAAGGCTGCCTTCACCAACATGCACCATCATCATGATTATCGGAGACGGCAACAATTCGGTGATCAATCACGTCAAGTTCATCACTACCCACAAGCCGAAGCGAACTATCGCCCACGAACTGTATGATGACTTCGAAGAGAGTATCACCTTCGATAAGTCTGATGCCGACGGTTTGTGTTTTCCTCATTATGATGCTTTAGTTATTACTTTACGAATACTGGATACTGATGTTGAAAGGATCATGGTCGACGACGAAAGCGGCACATGTATCATTCATCCAAGAGTCCTTGCACTCATGGGACTTGAGGATAAAATAATCCCACGCTGCATAACACTAACAGGTTTCAATAATGCAGTGGAAAGAACTTCCGGCGAGGTGACGCTGCCCATCCTTGCAGGTGGAGTCACGATGGAAACCACCTTCCACATGATGAACCAGGAAACAACATACAATGCCATTATCGGATGCCCGTGGATACACGCCATGATATCCGTCCCGTCCAACTTCTATCAAGTAATCAAATTCCCAACCCCATGGGGAGTGCATTGCATAAGGGGAGAGCCCCGCACCGCCCAAGAATGCTATAAGATAGCCCAAGATTACACGTATACCAAAAAACTCCAAGGAGAAAGCGCAGAAGCATAGCAATCAGTCCTGTCGGGGACTAAGGTCCGTCCAACAGAGAACGCCATTGAAGAACCTGAGGAGATCGAGGCTAGCAAGGCCACGGTCGAAGACCTTGAGCCCATTCAGATAAATAGTAGCGACCCCGCAAATAAAGCATACATAGGCCACGTCCTCTCGAATCCAGGTCAGTATCGTGAATTCTTATCTAACCATGCAGATCTGTTCGCTTTTTCTCATGCAGATATGCCAGGGATTTCACGAGAAATCGCCTCTCACAAAATCACTCGACCCATTACACCCGCCCGTGCGACAAACGAGAAGAAAATTCAACGTCGCCATTAACGAAGCACTGAGTGAAGAAGTAGACAAGTTGCTAGCCAATGGCTCCATCAGGGAATCCATGTACCCGGTATGGGTCGCCAACATCGTAATGGTCAAAATGAAAAATGGGAAGTGGAGGATGTGTGTAGATTTCACCGATCTAAATAAGGGCTGTCCTAAGGACTCCTTCCCGCTCCCCCACATCGATCAGCTAATAGATGCAACTGCAGGTCATGAACTGCTAAGCTTCCTTGATGCATATTCAGGCTACAATCTGATCATGATGGACGAAGAAGATAAGGAAAAGACGACTTTCATCACTCATCAAGGGACATATTGCTATATGGTAATGCCCTTCGGGCTCAAGAACGCGGGGGCCACTTATCAAAGACTGGTAACGGCAATGTTCAAAGAACAGCTCGGCAAAACCATGAAGGTCAACATCGACGACATGTTTGTAAAATCATCAAAGAGGCAAGACCACCTCACCCACCTGAAGGAAGCCTTCGAAATATTAAGGAAGTATGGCATGAAGCTGAACCCCGAGAAATGCGCTTTTGGAGTAGCCTCGGGAAAGTTCTTGGGATTTCTGGTATCACAAAGGGGCATAAAAGTCAACCCTGACTAGATCAAAGCCATAGAGGCCATACTAGAAACGCTAAGCAGCAAGAAGCTGGTCCAGAAATTAAAGGGCCAAACAGCCGTCCTCTCCCGGTTCATCTCACGCTCCTCCGATAGGTGCCACAAATTTTTGGTGTACTGAAAAAAGACCAGGGACTGCAGTGGAACACAGAGTGCGTAGAAGCTCTGAAAAGCTTGAAAGCATACTTGTCATCACCACCCCTACTGGTGAAAGCCAACCCAGGTGAGCCGTTGTTGATATACTTGGCCGTATCAGAAGTCGCAGTTAGCGCCGTTTTAGTACACGAAAATAAAGGTACACAATCTCCTAGCTATTATATTAGCAAAACTTGAGTGGACGCCTAAACCCGGTTTCCCAACCTTGAGAGACTGGAATTAGCCCTCGTAGTAGCTTCACGAAAGCTACGACCATCTTTCTAATGCCACCCCATAAGGGTAGTAACGACCTTCCCCCTAAGAAGCGTCCTACACAAACCCGAACTCTCAGGGCGACTCGCCAAATGGGCCTTCAAGCTCAGCGAGCATGATATTACGTACCTCCTTAGCACCGCCATCAAGTCGCAAGTCCTAGCCGACTTTATCGCCAACTTCAGCGCGGAAACCCTGCCAAAGGCAGAGCTCGAGGCACAACGACATCCTCCGAAAGCGACCTATGGGTCCTTTACACGGCCGGCGCCGCAATGCATATAGATCTTTACTAGGACTCGTTCTTGAGGTCCCCACGGGTGAAACAATTTGCCAGTCCATACGATGCCCGGAGATAACTAACAACGAGGCCGAGTACGAGGTCGTTATTGCAGGCATGAAACTAGCCATCAAGTACGGAGCTTGCCAAATTCTCCTCCATTGCGACTCCCAGCTTGTAGTGAACCAGATCGCAGGGACTTATCAAATCAAAGAACAGAGGTTGCAAAAATACTAGTCGGAAATCCATAGACCGATGGCTACATTCGACGAATGCCGCTTCGAACAAATTCCCAGAGCACGAAATATCAAAGCAGATGGCCTGGCAAAGTTGGCTGCTGCCACCAAAAACATCAGCAAGGAAAGTGTGGTCACACTCCTCCACTCGACCATCGATCACACCGAGGTACTTTCCCTAAACCTGACTTGGGACTGGTGGAACCAGTTCATATATTATTTGCAGGACGGGGTATTACCCCCTCATAAAAAAGAGGCAAAGAAGCTTCGCGTACAGGCCGCCTGGTACTGCGTGATCAACGGCGACTTCTATAAAAGGACGTTCAGTTGCCCCTTAGCCAAGTGCTTAGGGCCGCAACAAGCAAGGCCTGTACTCGAAGAAGTACATGGGGCCCATTGCGACGCCCACCCGGGCAACCGCGCCCTCCTTAGATGCATCATACGTGCCGGCTACTATTGGCCCACCATGAAGAAAGTAGCAGCAGAGTACGTCCGCCGATGCGAGCAATGCCAAAAAGTTTGCCCCAATGATACACCTACCAGGATAACCCTCCATTCCGTCACATTCCCCTAGCCATTCATCAAGTGGGGAATGGACATCATCGGCCAGCTTCGCCCAGGGCGAGGAAAGGTACGATTTCTGCTTGTTTTATCTAACTATTTCTCTAAGTGGGTGGAAGCAGGTGCATACGCGCAAATACGCGAGCAAGAAGTCATCACCTTTATTTGGAAGAACATCATATGCCGTTTTGGCATCCCCAAAGAAATCAGCTGCGATAATGGGTGCCAGTTCATCGGCTATAAAACGACTGAATTCTTCGAAAAATGGCACATCAAAAGAGTACTATCCACACCATACCACCCTGCCGCCAACGATCAAGTGGAGGCCTCCAACAAAACAATCCTAAACATAATCAAAAAGAAGCTCGAAGATGCCAAAGGACTATGGCTCGAACTACTACCCGAAATCTTGTGGGCACACAGAACTACGCCCAAATCTAGCACCAGAGAAACCCCATACTCACTAGTTTATGGAACCGACACAGTCATACCTCTCGAAGTGGGCGAACCTAGCTTAAGGTACTCACACACCAGCGGATCGGAAAATGACATCAGCAGACTCGAAGATCTCGACGAAGCTGAAGAAAGAAGAGAAATGGCCCACGTCAGAATGGTAGCTCAAAAACAACAAGTCTAATGATAGTACAACAGAAGGGCAAAAATAAGGCATCTCAAAGTAGGTGATTACGTCCTCAAAGCCAAGACTCTGGCCTCAAAAGATCCAAGCGATGGAAAATTTGGCACAAACTGGGATGGACCCTACAAAATCACAGCGGCGGCCGGGAAAGGAGCATTCCAGCTGGAGACAATGGAAGGAAAGACACTCCAAAACAACTGGAATGTCGCTCACCTCAAACGTTTCCACTTCTAAAAAGGTGACACCTGAGTCGTACTCTTTTTCCCTTACCTGAGTTTTATCCCAATTGGGTTTTCTCGGGAAGGTTTTTAACGAGGCGGCGAAGGGGCTACTTGGAGATGTTTTGCAGCGTGAGTGCATCATGTCCACCTCTCCATATACACTCCAAGCCCGACATGATACATGGACGGGATTAGTGACATCTCCAAATGAATGTAAAGGCTACAGCCATCTCCAAATGAATGTAAAGGCTACGGCCAACTCCAGATGAATGAAAATGCTACTGCCATCTCCAAATGAATGTAAAGGCTACGGACATCTCCAGATGAATGAAAAGGCTACGGCCTCTCCAGATGAATGAAAAGGCTAAGACCATCTCCAAATGAATGTAAAGGCTACGGCCATCTCCGAATGAAAGTAAAGGCTACGGCCATCTCTAAATGAATGTAAAGGCTACGACCATATCCAGATGAATGAAAAGGCTACGGCCTTTATTTTACATGGCTATGGCCATCGTTTATATGGCTAAGGCCATCAGGCTACGACCTTTATTTTACATGGCTATGGCCATCGTTTATATGGCTAAGGCCATCAGGCTACGACCTTTATTTTACATGGTTGTGGCCATCATTTATATGGCTAAGGCCATCAGGCTACGACCTTTATTTTACATGCCTATGGCCATCGTTTATATAGCGAAGGCCATCAGGCTACGATCTTTATTTTACATGGCTATGGCCATCGTTTACATGGCTATGGCCACCGTTTATATGGCTAAGGCCATTAGGCTACGACCTTCATTTTACGTGGTTACGACCGTTATATTACACGACCAATGCCATTAGGCCGCGGCTTTTATTTTACATGGCTATGGCCATCATTTTCATCAGGCTACGGCCTATATCTATACATGGCTAGAGCCATCACATTCAAAAGGCACCGACCGCCTATTTTACACGGCTAAATCCATCAGGCTAACTTTACAGCGCTATGGCCGGCAAATTCCAAGCAGCTACGGTAAAGAAAAGTACAACGACACACCGAAAGGTGGAAAAGATTACTTACAACAAAAATTATATGTTTTCACAAAGGGGAACCCTTGATACAAAATCGTATGAACAAGTATATTTACAAAGATCCTAAGAAACCACTACCTATCTAGCCCGGCCTGGCCCTCAAGTGGCCCGTCCTCATTTTCGGGAGGGTAAGCCTTGGAAATCCAAGAAATGGACTCCAAGCGATTGATGTCTGCTGAGTTGCCCCGCTCCCAGGCTGGTGATTCAGGACCGTAACCCGCCGCCTCACAAGCGACCCTAACTAATTGGCGCTGGTGCTCAACCTCTGCTTCAGACGCCCGACCAGCCGCCAGGAATTCCTCAAGCACGACCAGCCTAGCCTCCGCATACACCCACATCTCGTGTGCCTTGCGAGACGCATCAGCATGCGCGAGAGCTAGCATAAGCTCTTCAACCTCGGCCTTCGTGGCTTTGAGTTCCTCCGTTAGAGCTGCCAACCGGGTGCGCAATTCTGTCGCCTCCTCCGCGACAACACAACCAAGCTGCAGCTCCTCGCCCTTGGCCTAGATAAGGACCTCTATCTCTGCGGCCTGAGCAACAGCGGCCATGAGCTGTTCATCTACCTTTTCCAGCTCGGCCACTCTTTTCTTCAATTGCGCCTCTGACTCCACTAGGCCCTCACGAACCACTATGAAGTTGGGTTCCTGCTTGTACATGTCGGTCAGGGTTCTATACGCCTCGCGTACCTTATTGTACTTCTGCACCAGCTGGTTGTATTTGGCCATCTTCTCTTTCCGGTGCTGATCCCTCTCTACCTCCAAGACAAGATTCTAGAAAAGAGACCAAGTAAGTACAAGAATATCGCAACCCTACATAAAAAACGGTCATCAAGCAAAGCGGAAACATACCTGTAAGAACGCGCCTGCCATCCTTTAGGCCAAGGCTTTATCACTAAGCTCCGCCAGGGTCGTGCGCTCGCCACCGGCGCACAAGAGTGTCATACTGGAGGCTGCCTCCTCATAGTTCTCCAGCAAATTATAGTGACTTGGGATCATTATACGATGAGAAGAATGGCCGCCCATCATCTTTGTTTGAGCCCTCCATAGCTTCCCCGAGCCCTCCACATCCACATCTTCGCTTCTCCTCATCGCGGCCTCCCTCTTAAGATCAGCTCTTCCTGAGCGAATAGCCTCTGCCATAAAGCCCGGCCATGACACAGAGCCAGACGGCCTAGCCTTTTCTGACTGGGTGGCCACGGCTTTGCCAGTATGGATCCGACGTTTCCTCCTCTCCAACGTCTCCTCCTATTCACGGTCTCCCTCCGCAGGGTGCGGAGAAGGCTCAGAGGGGGTCGGCACAACAGAAGGCGCCTTTACGAGGGAAATATCAGGGACAACCACCGACACCTCTATGGGCGTCGTCTCAGGTACGACCCCTATCACGACCTCAGATGATATCTCTAGGGACGTTTCTGATGTATCCTCCTATCTTAAAGGAGGCGAAGCACTTTCCCTAGAAGTGCCGACGAAGATCAGATCCGCCTCAGGATCAGATGCCGTCTTAGAAGGACCGACAACAACCTTCTTCTTTTTCTTCTGCTGCTTCTTCTTCCCCGCCTTCTTAGAGGCGCCCCGACCTGCCAAAACACATGTGAGACGGGTAAGGAAATTATATGGGCCCCCAAACCATAATGAAGACTAGGTAAATCCATTACTGGTCAGGCCGTGGAGCCATAGAAAGTTAGTCCAAGAACGACTTTCCTCTGCAAACGGTATCAGCGCCTGCACCCACGACCTAATGTCGTCAACACTACGAGGAGGACGAGCAGCCACTGCATGAAAACAAAGGAAAACTTTCGATAGTAAGAACCAGCAAAGTAAGGTCAAAATAGTAAACATCACGCACAACAATACTTATGTGCGTTATTCCACACTTCTGGAAACCCATTAGGGTTGGGCACGAGGTGGTCGGTACGGATGTAGAAGAACCTTGCCAAAATTTACGATTGGCCTTGTCATCCACATGGGCCACGAAGCTTTTCTTGCCCCTGCTCCTCAACTGGAGCATCAAGCCTCTCATGAAAACCACATTGAACATTTGCAAAAGGTGATGACCGGTCACCTCCTTTCCGGCCTTCGCCGCACCACCCTGCACACCTTCAAGGCGTACGGGGTAAGCTGGGACGGACACACTCCTAACCAGCGACACAACTCCTCCACTAAAGGGTAAATTGGAAGGGTGTATCCGATTCGGAAGGCGTATTCGTAGAAGGCAAAGTACCTGGGCCTGGGCACATTAGCGTAATCCAGCCCCGTGGGAACCATGTCAACGTGATTAGGGATATCATACGTCTCCCTGAGAGAGGCCAAGTGGGACAACATCATCTCACTATGCTCCCAAGGGAAGACTTTACGCTTGTTCAGAAAGTCGCTTCTTTTTCACATATCGCGTGGGAGAAGGTTGGCAGTTGAAAGAGGAACAAAAACTTCCTCGCTGCTCGAGGATGATGAAGCCCTGGTAGAAGCAACGTCCCTGGTTTTGGTATCATCACGCCTACGTTTAGCCATAGTGAATGATATAAGAAGAAGATATTAAGGGTCGTAAGTTCGATTTTAGAAAACGAGAATTTCAGAGAAGAAAAGACTAGCAAACACCAGGAAAAGATAGGGAAAAGAGCGAGATAATACTCTCCGAAAAGATCGAAAGATGAACCTAGTTCAACTCTCCACCTATTTATAGGAAAAGGTACACGAAAATCGAAAGGGCATGATTCGAAAAATCGGCGCAGGAAACCCAAACGTCACGTCATAACCCGAACCACCTGGGGAGCAGAAGCAATGATCACGCATGTGATCGATGAAGTCACCTAAAAATGAAATCCCAAAAAGGAGGTAACATGTCAAACGACACGACTTCTTTACATACGAACGCGGGTCTCACGAATGTATCAGCAGGAGTGGCCAAATTTTCATAGGCGTCAAGCACGCATGTCCGTCCATTGGTGACGCCTTTCGACTGCGTCCCCAATAAATGGAGGGACTATCTGTATTGGGAAAATTCTCCATGTCCACGTAGTATCCACATACGGCCTCACTAAAGAAGGAGGCCTTGGCATGGTCGACTTAAGGAGGGCCGGTCTCAGTCAATAAATGGACCAAGTGATGTGACTCACCGAAATATCACATCGAGCTCTGACACTCGTATATCGAGGCTACCAAACCTTGTACTTCTTTGTATTATTTCGAGGAAGGTCCCTTAGTATATAAAGGGGACCTTCTTCCTTTGTAAAGACTCATGTGTATTTGATTTTTGAAAATATACAACTCTCTCTATCTGACTCTCTCTCTCTCTCTAGTGTGAAGTCTGCTATTTGTCTCATTGTACTTATATCTTAGTCATTTCACATTCTCTAGATCATATTACATTTGATTACGATTGACTCAAATTATTTTTGATTGTTTTCAAGCTATATAAAGTGTTCGAATAACTTTTTAACCAAACACACTGGGTTTGTTGTTGTTTTGTAGTACTTTGTTCTGTCTAATTGTTAAGGGGAAAAAACATGGTAAAAGTGCATAATAGAACCAAACTTGTATGGATCACCTCCAGAAATGGCAACATAATGGGAAGATGCTTTGATTTTGATTTCTCGTGTTAAAATAAACTCAAACGAGCGTCCCATCACAAAAGTAAAACAGAACAAAAACAATATATATGTATATCAGTATTCGGAGCTGAGCTCATCTCAGAAAGGTGCACGAGTATGTTTTGCGGCTAACCTGTTCGTCAATATGCCCCCGAGAAGACAATCATCTCGAAAGTGTATGGTTGCATTGGCTAATTCCTCGAATGTAAATGTTTTTGCAACAACGTTACTAGATCCTGCAATATTAACAGACTCCATAAGGTATATTATTGAGTTCTTAGCCTTATGTCACAAAGTGAAAGGTATGACTATAACAGAAACCAATGTAATGGTTTTAACATGTCAAGAGTAGAAATCCTAACAAAATGCCAACAAAATGACATAACTATTTTCAGCATTCAGCTTCTCATTGGTCCAATTGTTGGAAGAAAAGTCATCTGATAATTTCCTTAGCACTTTTCTATGAACCTTCCTCTGAATGTGACATTTATCTTCCCTTTACTTTTTGAACAGGTCAAACCGGTCCACTATTCCAAATTAGTCAAATCACAAGTAGTGATAGAGCCAAGAATCCTAAAAAGGAACAACAATAACCCAATTGGGGTTTGAGGAGGGTAGTGTGCACGCAGACCTTATCTCTATCCCGAGAAAGTAAAGAGGTTGTTTCTAAAAAACCATCGATTCAAGAAGACGAAAAGAAACAATATCAATACCACCAACAGATATACTGTAGGAAAAATAACAACATCATGAAAACCAGAAAATAGATGCAAAGCAAAAATGATAACCAGTAAATAGACCCGATACCATGAAAAACGAAAGAGTATTAAGATACAATATTGTCACTAGCTGTCTCAAATAAAAATCCTATCAGACTAGCCTCGCAAAGGTAATCCTAACAAGGAAATTCAAGAAAATGCAAAAGTGCTATACAAAGAAGCTTCCCTTATTTTAATGGGATTAAATAGTGCATATTTAGCGTAATTATACAATGTAATTTTAAGACGAAAAGGGATTCAATTGAACCATCTCCCTTTCCATCAGCTAAGACATTGGCCACAAATTTTCATAAGATATACGTAGGGACTTTTAACATACAATTATTGTTAAAAAGAATTTTATTTTATCTCTGATGCTTCCGGGCATACAAAAGGGATCTTGACACAAATAGCCGGTCCTATTTATTGTTTATTTTTTTTATCATATACATAGATTATACATTGATTATACATATATTATACCTTTGCGTGCTATTTTTAGTGTAAGCGATTGTGCTATTTTTAGTGTATTTTAAATAATATTCTTCTATTTTTTTGTTAAACATTTCATGTCCAAGAATTTATAAAGTCCAAGTAGCATCTTCCTCCTAAAAAAAATTAACAGCCCTAAATATTAAATTATCTCCATGCGCAAATGCTTTCACCAACAATCACATGTGAAATTCCACTACTGGAGTCTGAACAAATAAGGCAACATGTGAATATATGATTCAACATAAACAAGGTTTCTTCCCGTATGAAAAAAAAGCAAATAAAATTAAGGACCGGCTCAAGATCATCCGAATAAGTGAAATGACATAACTTTGCCATAAACACACGCAACAATTAAAAGATTATGGAAAGCTCCTTCGTTTTTATGGTTCGCTGTCCTAGGAATTGAGCCCGTTATCCAATCAATTGCTACATATTTTTCTAAATTTGTACTCCTATGACCATCCATTGGAGAAGAATCTCTTGACTCAGAATCCCCGAATCTATTCTTTTATGTGTCCCATATTCACTTATGTTAAATACCCGTCCACTACTCGGTGAAAGAAAATGCTAATCTGGGATAAAAATTGAAAGCTAATGCCTCCTCAAAAAGACTTAAGTTCGTAAAGTAAAGCCTTTTTCTCACTATATTCGCAAGAAAGAAAAAAAGGAGAACCAATTTAAATATGTAGGATTATTATATACCAGAAATGGACTTTCTCTTCTTTGGCATTTTCTTAACCAGTCCGGTGCACGAGAAACAATTCATATTTGAATACCTGCACTAAGTATTTTATTATAATTTTTACGAAAATTTCATACAAAAAAAAATGCTTATATTTTCAGGAATATGTAAAATATTTTTCATATAATTTTTTGTACGCTGAAGTTTTCTTAGTTCATCTGCTAAATATGGTTAATATTTTGTCGAGCAATATTTAATTTTTAGATAAGTTTTTGTTAATTATTATGTTATTATATAAGTTTAAAAAAAGTTTTAGTTCATGCTTGAACTAAAAAATACCTTCACTAAGTATTTTATTATCATTTTGTCGAGAAAACTATATACCAAAAAATGCTTATATTTTCAGGAATATGTAAAATATTTTTTCATATAATATGTTGTATGCTGAAGTTTTTTTTGTTCATCTGCTAAATATGGTTAATATTTTGTCAAACAATATGTAACTTTTAGATAAGTTTTTGTTAATAATTCTGTTATTTTACAAGTTTAAAATAATTTTTAGTTCATGTTCAAACTAAAAAATGCATGCACTAAGTATTTTATTATCATTTTTTGAGAAATTTCATACCAAAAAATGTTTACATTTTAAGGAATATGTAAATTATTTTTCATATAATTTTTTGTATGCTGAAGTTCTTTTTAGTTCATCTGCTAATAATGCTTAATATTTTGTTGAGCAATATGTAATTTTCAGATAAGTTTTTTTAATTGTTCTATTATTTATAAGTTTAAAAAGAATTTTTAGTTCATGCTAGAAGTTTTCATCATGCATCGTGTATTTTATTATTATTTTAAAAAATTCATACAAAAAATTCTTAATATTTGGATTAGTTATTTTTAATTCCTATTGAAGTTATATAGTTCATGTTCTTTGCTATTTTTCGAATTTGAATATATTAATATTTAAAAAAAACGCAGAAAAAAACTTCTAACAAAAAACTTAATGTTTCATTAAAATATAATAAAACATAAAAAACAAATTACGTAAATAACAAAAAAAATTAATAGTCCATGTTATCATCATCAGCCTCGTCGCTGCCAGATGGATCACGAGCATCGTCATCACCAAGATTATCAAATCTTGCATATATTAGAAGCGTATCAAGCTTGTTCTTAATTTCTTCCAGTTCCCTGTCGTACTTGTCTATGAACTCATCCAGTTTAAGCTCAAAAGCCTCTAAAATGTCTTGCTTCATTTCTTCCAGTATTAGCTTGGTGGCACCATCCATTTTTCTCCTTTTTATATTTTATGTCTGCTAAAATATATGCGTTTGAGTGAATAAACTCACAAGGAATAGCGTGCTTATATAGGAAAAAAAACGTTTTCATGGTATATGAAAAGACAAAGAGGAATTTTAAAGGTTGTCTAAGCAAAAGCGTGCATGAATATGATAGAAATGTATTTATTGCACTAATACATACCCCCAAACGCAATATAATTACTACTTTAATTATGTAGGTTAATGTTGTATACTATGCGATTAATGCTGAAACATGCTATCGTTTTCTGTAAAAAACTTCGGCCTAATGTCTTTAATTTTTTTAGTTTATTTCTAAATACTTCGGCACCTTCCGGCTAAAGTTTTTTTCCTCTGCATTGATGAATCACCTTCATAAAAAAACTTCAGCTAGCATGCTGAAGTTATTAAGCTTATCTCTAAAAACTTTAGCACTTATAAGTTGAAGTTTTCTTTGCAGGATTCATTAATTATATCATACATCTTTTTCCAAAAAAATAACTTCAGCAGAAGATGCCTAAGCGATTTAGTTTATTTGTAAAAACTTCAGCACAAACAACCTAAGAGTTCTTTTGTTCACTTTTCTAATACTTGCCACTAAACATGAATCTGCAGGATGAGTTCGATTTGCGTTGTTATAACTTTCAATGGGAGTTGGACTCCTGATTTCAAATACTTGGATCATGATACAAAACTTGTTCTAATTAATAAGGGCAAATCATTCAATACTTTCCTAAAGAAAATTAGTGAAGTTGCAAATATTGATTTACCAGATATGCATTAAAAATAAGATTTGATATCAAGCTAAATACAAGCAAAGGAATGCTTGTAACTTCATATGAAGAACTCGGCACTTGTATACATTTGCTTACAACTGATTCAACCTATAAGAATTGTCATTTCATCATCGGAAAAATACAACCTTCAGAATCAGCAACATTCAACCAATCTCTTTCATATGCGATAAATTCAGAACCTTTTCCTGACTATCAACATGAAGTACGACAACCAATAATGGAAGTAGACAACAACCTTCTAACATTATAGCTGCTTTAGAATATATAGTGTTGCAACAATTACCCCCCCCCCCCCCCCCCAATAAATTCGTACCAGTTTGTTGATGATCAAGAAGAAGAAGAACAACAAATAATGCAAATTGACAACCACAACACAATCAAATAAAACGTTTTTTCACCTTCTGCAATGATAAACAACAATGAAGATGAAGTAAACATGGAGCTTATACCGATAACATCACATAGAATTGAAGAAATTACTGAAAGCTCTTGTGCTTATCAGAAATCAAGAAAAAAGTGAGGAGAAAGGTGAAAGAATCTCTGCCATGTAAGATACTTAGGCACGATGCGTTGCCTGAGGAAGTAAGAGTTGGATCAATCTTTGATAACAAACAAAACATGGTTAAATTTTTCTGCAGAAAAAGGGATGCGCAGAATAGGTAAGCAAAACAATACTAACCATTAGCCTGAAGTTTCAAATGTTAGTATTTGAAAAACTTCACACCTTATGATTTGTTTTTTTTGTGTTTTAATGTACAGATTTTCTTACTTGTTCTTTGCTCCTGCGGCATCAGTAGATGGTTGGTCCTACTGTAGACCCGTTATTGCAGCAAATGCAATATTTTTGAAGTCAAAATATCACGATGTTGTATTTGTTGTTGTATCAAAGGATGCAAACAATCAAATCTTTCCTCTATGTTTTGGTGTAGCAGATTCAGAAAACAATAAGGCATATATTTGATTCTTCGGGGAAATGAGAAAAGCAATTCAAGTCCGTCGTGAACTGGTTTTCTTGTTAGATAGAAACCAATCGATCGCACATAGTATTAGAAAAGTTTTTCCTGAAGCTCACAGTGGTATCTGCCTCTATCACTTTGAGAAAAATTTAAAGCAAAGACATGCAAAGGCCACAGTAATAAATCTTTTTCAAAGTGCTGCAAGGTCATGCAAACGAGAAGATTTTAATCAATTAAAGTCCCAACTCAAAAGTGTTGACAAGAAAACATACAATTACATAATGGAAGAGCCTCCCAGGAGATGGGCTTGATCGTGGTTCTGATGACGTCCAAATCCACCGTTAAAAAGCAATAGATACGGTCGCAACAATATAATTACTCAACTATGAGTCGGAGTCGAATCCCACAGAGAAAACCGTGTAGGCGATTAGGAATTTAAGAGAATTATCGCTAGTCGCGCAGTGCCAAACAATAAGAATTTTGGGTTGACAATTATTTTTATATCTAAGATGCGAAAATGCAAAACTAACCTAGAAAGCAAGTAAAATGATCAATGGATACAAGTATGAAAGCATCGGGAATTACACTCAAGTAAGGATCCAATGTATCTCACGATTTTACAAATATGAGGGAGTTTATGTTAATTAGCCATGGATAATAATTCTTAATTGGCTTCTTCCGAAGACTAACAAGACTTCCTAATTGAATTATCCTTAATCACAATTAGAAGATTAAGCACACCCGAAAGGCTACAAGTAGTTCAATCCTATCCCTAGGTAGAATCTATAAAATGAGGGTTAGCGCCTCAAGTTCTTGTTAATTAATCTTTCCCCACCCCAAACTATTTTTCCCAAAATTAATTCGGAGTTAATGGGCCAGTCCTATGGTTAGCTAATCCCTTTGGAAACATTAAAGAACAAGAATAATTAAAGAAACAACAACTCACTTCATAAATATAGAAAAATCATTCAATACATAAGCACAATAAGGTATAAAATCTACACTTATACTATGAATATTTCCATAAACAAGATTCAAGTGTTGGATAAAATACTACACACTTATATATTCAATACAAAGCAAGGAAATGATGAAACAAACATAAATGGGTAAGAAAACCTTAACCACAAGCTTTAATCTTCACAACCCAAGTGTGTTTGTGCAAAACCCTAGCCTCCAACTTGTTCTTTCTAGTCTAAGTGACTGAAAATAAGCCAAAAGATCCTTTTTCAAATGACCCTAGTCGGGTATTAAAAGATTTGGGGATAAATAATGTGAAATTCCAGATTTGCCCATGCCTGAAGCCCGCACTTCGCATTTGCGAACAAAAGTTCGCAATTCCCAAGATTGCCTTAAGCAGCCTGAGTTCGCATTTCCCATATATTCTTCGCATTTGCGAAGTCCTCTAATCCCATCTGATCTCGCATTTGCGAAGCTACCCCTTTTTACACTGTGTTTGCATTTGCGAACATTACTTCGCATTTGCGAAGGTTACCAAATTCCATTGGAGTTCGCATTTGCGATGGCTGCCCTATTGCTCTTGGGTTCGCATTTCCCAGTTACATCTCGCATTTTCAAGCTCAGAGGGTCCTGCCCAGATTTTCCCTTCTTTTGGCTTCATTTTGAGTTGTTTTCACTTGGTTTCTTCGACATCACTTCTAAATCACATTCCCCCTGTAAAGTAGAAGTAATTGACATTAAATGCACGATTTTATCACCATAATCATAGAAAAAGTATAGTTTAAAGGCAAGATAAGCCGGTAAAATACCAACTTATCACACCCCCAAACTTGAACTATTTCTTGTCCTCAAGACACGAAAGCAACAAAACCTCTTCCCAAGTGGTTAAACAGCCTCATATCCTTATCACACCAAGCCAACTAGAAGATATACTTTAAGTACAAATGCATGACTTAGATTGGTACCAACAATTACTCCAAACCATATGAACTATCAAGCATTTCGCACAATCAAGTGCTAACGCACCAATGCGAATCAAAGTAGCAATCAAGTCATGACACTAAAGTATCAAAATCTGCCTCTCCATCACAATCAACTTTCTTTGGTCAGTCTTCCCAATTGAAAATGGGATTAAGTTCACAACTCAAACTTCATGTGCCCTCACATTTAAGAGAGGATCCCACACTCATAACTATTATTTCAAAGCAACAATGAGATATCAAATGGAAAGAATTTACTCTCTCTCAAAAAGATTTTCAAATGCACACATGCAGTACCATAGGCTTGCCCTTTATGTATTCCTCCACTAATGTAGATAACTCGGTTCAAAATCAATTAGGACATAAGGGTTGTAGTTTAGGCTTTTAGATAATTATGGTTCAATTTCGGTAAAGTGATTCAAAACCTACCCAAGCACTATACAATTTACAATTAAAGTCCACTTTCTTCAAACATATTTTCCACCCTTTTTTTCACTTTTTTTCACACCTAATCTTCCCTTTATTCACAACTTTATTCACTTTATTCTCTCTGTCTCTCTCTCTCTCTCTCTCTCTCTCTCTATATATATATATATATATATATATATATATATATATATATATATATATATATTTTTCTTTCTTTTTTTCCTTTTTGACTTTTTATCATTTTTCTTCTTCTTTCCACCTTTTCAATAACTTTCATATCACAACGTTTCCGACCATTCACCCCCAAACTTAGGCTTTTAGCCTATGTTTGCACTTTAAAAGTATTTCGGGAGGTAAGGTACCAAAAAGTATATCAAGATCAAAGGCTTTTAGCTTGTAACATGGTTGCCAAACAATAAGGTTAAAGGCTCAAAATTGGTTGACTAGGGAAAATATTTACGGGTAGGAATTGTTTGGCATACTAGAGGTCCAAGGAAGGCTTACTATCATTTTTCTAACCAAGTTAATCTATGATTTCGCCTTAAAGCACATTCCGGGCAAGTTCTAGACTACAAGCAATGAAAAGGAACTTCACAAATAATCTCACCACACATGGCACATGAACATTCGAATGGAACATCAATCCAAAATCCAATTGGAACCAATGACTGAAAGAGGTTGCATATAGCATAAAATATTTTATGAATCAAAGAGCCAAAATTTGAGCCTAAAAGTCATGACCTCACTACTTTACTTATCATATTTTGTGTTTTTCTTTTTAAACAATCAACAATTCATATGCCGAGGATTAACTATGTTGGTACCAAGCAAGCCACAACCAATGAGCACCAATCCCATCACAAACCATTTAATACCCTCAATTAACAAAAACGAATTCTAACTAAAAGACTAATTCCCTTAAGAAAGTTGTCAATCCATCCATCATCGGGAAAAGTCGACAAATATTTTCTACAATTACCTGGTTCAACTTGAAAAATTGGCATCCTTGGAAAAAGAACCATGGCATAAAAAAACCAAGGATATCGCCACTAACAAAAAAAACATACTAAAATAAATAAAAATTAAGAAGCTAACTAATAACAACTACTAAATAAACTAGTATCAACATACTAATATACACATAGTATAAAAACATACTAATAACAAAATGAAAAGCATGAACAACAGTCAAGGTACTATCCGCCAAATGTCCAACAAAACATCACAGTTATGCAAGAAGCCACCCCCAACCAAAGATGTTGCAATGTCCCCAATACAACTAAACATGATATTGTAGAAAATGGTAGAGAATGCTCCCTATATACTGCATCAATTGCTCTCCTCGCTCTCGTCAAGAATTTACAATGGTTTTGGCCACGAATTTCATTACAGCCTCACATCGAACACATTAAAGGCGCAAACTTTTTACTTCCATTGACTAGAGCTTGGGTACTCAGACTTCCCCAAATTTTTACAACCAACAGAATCACTCACACTCAACCAAGCCTCACCCAGAAATAACAGATAATTTTTTGAACAATTCTCAACCATTTAGGGCAAGAGTGACCCATTAAAATTCTAGGGTTCCATGATACCCAACAAGATAAACATGAGAGTAAACATGGAGAAGAAGGGAGTGTTGGATTTAAGCTTTCATACATGAGTTTTTGTGATGAGAGATGAAGCTTTTGTTCCTTTACAATGATGAGAGAGGAGAGACTAAGACTTTGAGAGTTTTTTAGAGTGAGAGCCGATTTTGCTTCAAAATGGGCAAAGGCAGCATTAAAGCCCCGCAGAAGTCGCAAATGCGATTGGGACCATCACAATTACGAAGTCCTAAGTTTCTCTGCTTGTTCGCAAATGCAAAAGAAAAATCGCAAATGCGAAGTTCCCACTATTCAGCCCAGTTCGCAAATGCGACATTTTGTTCGCAAATGCGAACCCTGCCCTGCAATTTCCAGTCATCTACTGGTTTTTGCCAACGCGTCATCCCGACTTGCTCAAATCAACTCTAAAAATTATAAAACTTGGCAGATTAGTTACAAAATAATATTCTAAGCTATTCTAAAAAAGAAAATTTCAATAATGATGAGAAATTTGAAATGCGGGACTTGACGGATTTTTAAAAGGCTTCACATGCGATCCATTCTGTGGTCACATAGGGAACATGCAGACCGCGAGTGACCTTATTCGCCGCATTTTTCAAATGTCAATTTGGGAATTTCTCTGACTTTTTCTGCAGTGGATCTGCGGACCGCAGATCAGTTATGCGATCGCATTCCTACCGCATTTTGCCTGCTGCTCTTTTTTTATCCTTTGAACTCCCTGCATTCCCACAAACACAGTAATCTACAAAATTTGAAAAATGTAAAAGAGAAAAGGGTGTTACCACCCATGGGTTGCCTCCCATGAAGCGCTTGATTAACGTCGCGGCACGACACTGACAACATTACCGTTTTTCTCGCCACTTGGACGATATGAACTGGGCCTCTTGCTTGGAATCAAGCTTGTGACCTCGAGCGATGGGTGGTGGTAATTTGATGTTTGATCCAATGCTTAAAATCTTCATTTTGCACTTCTTGGCTTTTAAGTGAGGAATGTCGTTTTGATTTCTTGCTTCCTCAAACTCTAAAATGTATGGCTTGAGTTTTTCCTCCTCGCACTCTTTCATTGATTCATGAGGTTCAACTTCCGTGTCACCACACAATCCAACATTGAAAAATGCTTGGAATGTGACTTCAAGCCTTCACTTTGAGATTTTTCTAGCTTGACACCCTCCTTTTCCCCCGGATTAGAGTCAACATCAACCCATATTGCATTTTTACCGGTTGACTCCAATTCCATATTTTTGTCGGCATCAATAACACTCATTGAGTCGGTTGGTGAATGTTCAATTCTTGACTCCTCAAAGTAAAGCTCACTTTCTTACTCGGAATTGGACTCTTCTTGGCTTTCTTCCACACACTCTAGTTGTTGGTCATAGTGAGCCTCGACAAATTTTTGCATTTGGTCTTCCAAAGTGCGGATGTGTTCATCATTGTAATTCAAGCCTTGAATCAAGTCCTCGAGTGCAAAGTTGTGCTTCTCCTCATTTTCAAGAATGGTCTCTAACATTAGCATTATTTTCTCATCTTGAGCATTTTGGAGTTCTTCTTGGTTCTGATCAAGTGCCAAGGAAGGATTTTCATTTTTGATCTCCAAGAGAGACTCTTGGTTTTCATTCACTTCCGAGGCTTTTTGAGCCCTTAAGGCTTCTATCAACTCATCCATTTGAGAGTGCAACCGTTCAAGTGCCAAGTCATTTTGGAGACTAGTCTCCAAAAGATGCTCCAAGGCATTTTGCTCTTTGTTTCCTTCATCAAGTAGACACTCCAACATGAGTTTGAACTCTCCATTTTTGCCATGCTCAACTTCTTCAATTCCCATAGCCCTGTAGTTTTCATCACAAGAAGCAAACTCATCATAGTAGGGGCTTGGGGAAGCGAATGTCAAATATGCACAATAATCCCAATGACCATTTTGGCAACCACACTTATCACACATACTCCAACCTTGGGGTTGAGATTGTGCGCACAATCCACCCCCGGGAGAATTTAAACAATGCTGCCATGAGTGTGGTCCACCACAATAAGGACAAGGGTCGTCAAAATATGAACAACTCCCATCCGACCAATTTTCATTATATGATGCCAATATTCAAGAATGATAAAATAAACAAGAAACTAACAAGAAAGATAGACCCAAGGTAACCAAAAAAAATTACACAAGTATTAACAAGTTTGGATCAAAGCACGTTTGCTTATTTCTCAAACAACCTAAATTACGCAAAATTTTTCCCCGGCTACGGTGCCAATTTTGATGACGTCCAAATCCACCGCTAAAAAGCAATAGATACGGTCGCAACAATATAATTTCCCAACTATTAGTCGGGATCGAAACCCACAGAGAACAATGTGTAGGCGATTAGGAATGTAAGAGAATTATTGCTAGTCGCGGAGTACCAACCAATAAGAATTTTGGGTTAACAATTGTTTTTATATCTAAGATGCGAAAATGTAAACTAACCTAGAAAGCAAGTAAAATGATCAATGGCTACAAGTAAGAAAGCATCGAGAATTACACTCAAGTAACGATCCAATGTATCTCACGATTTTACAAATATGAGCGAGTTTATGTTAATTAGCCACGAATAATAATTCTTAATTAGCTTCTTCCGAAGACTAACAAGACTTCCTTATTGAATTATCCCTTATCACAATTAGAAGATTAAGCACACCCGAAAGGCTACAAATATTTCAATCCTATCCCTAGGTAGAATCTATTAAATAAGGGTTAGCACCTCAAGTTCATGTTAATTAATCTTTTCCAATCCCAAACTATTTTTTCGAAAATTAATTCGGAGTTAATAGGCGAGTCCTAGGATTAGATAATCTATTTGGAAACATTAAAGAACAAGAATAATTAAAGAAACAACAACTCACTTCATAAATATAGAAAAACCATTCAATACATAAGCACAACAAGGTATAAAATCCACACTTTAATAATGAATATTCCCATAAACAAGATTCAAGTGTTGGATAAAATACTACATACTTAAATATTCAATACAAAGCAAGGAAATGAAGAAACAAACATAAATGGGTAAGAAAACCTTAACCACAAGCTTTAATCTTCACAACCCAAGTGTGTTTGTGTAAAGCCCTAGCCTCCAACTTGTTCTTTCTAGTCTAAGAGATTGAAAAGAAGCCGAAAGATCCTTTTCCAAATGACCTCAGTCGGGTAATAAAAGATTTGGGGATCAATAATGTGAAATTCTAGATTTGCCCATGCCTGAAGCACGCACTTCGCATTTGCGAACCAAAGTTCGCAAATATTGCCTTAGGCAGCCTGAGTTCACATTTCCCATAAATTCTTCGCATTTTTGAAGTCTTCTAATCCCAGTTGATCTCGTATTTGCGAGATTCAGATCACATTTTCGAAGCTTCCACTTTTTACACTGTGTTCGCATTTGCGAACATTACTTCGCATTTGTGAAGGCTACCAAATTCCAGTGGAGTTCGCATTTGCGAGTTTAATCTCGCATTTGCGATGGCTGCCCTATATCTCTTGGGTTCGTATTTCCCAGTTACATCTCGCATTTGCGAGCTCAGAGGGCCCTGCCCAGATTTTCCCTTCTTTTGGCTTCATTTTGAGTTGTTTTCACTTGGTTTCTTCGACATCACTTCTAAATCACATTCACCTTGTAAGGTAGAAGTAATTGTTATTAAATGCATGGTTTTGTCACCATAAACATAGCAAAAGTATAGTTTAAAGGCAAGATAATTCGGTAAAATACCAACTTATCAGGTTCCCACAGAGACGTTATGATATGCTAACAACAAACATGGTAGAACCAATGAATTTCATTTTACTAAAAGGGAGAGAAATGCCTATTTTAAGAATGTTAGATTTCATCAAAGAAACGTTGGGAGGGTGGTTTTATGAACGGAGAAAAAAGGCAAATGAAACTTTTCACAGAGTATCAATATGAGCAGAAGAAGAGATGACTAAGAAGATGGACTTGTCTTGCAAAATATTTGTGAGTATATTTATTAACTTCGGCCTTTTATATTTGTTGCAATGATTTACTGCTTACATTTAAAAAATTTCATAATTTTTCTTTTTGAAGCAAAAATACACTAATATAATTTGTCTTAATTTTTTATTCCTTGTTAGGTGTTCAACCTTGACTCAATGTCGTTTAGAATAAATAGTGAAGAAATTGAATTCATTGTGGACTTAAATAAGAGAACTTGTGACTGCTTGAAATCCCAACTTGATGAATTGCCCTATCCACATGCAATTGCAGCAATTAATAAGAGATATTTGCAGAAATATGATTACTGCTCAAATTGGTATTCAAGGGAAACATGGTTGAAAACATATGAAGGACATGCGAATACCGTGGGAGATGAAAAATTATGGGAAATACCACAAAATATACAATTCGAGATCACAAAACCTCTCGATGTAGAGATTTTACAAGGAAGAAGACAAAAGAAGAGGCATATACCTGCGACTGAATTATCAGTATCATTCAAATCTACCAAATGCAGTTGGCGTAAACAAGTTGGGCATAACAGAACAACTGGCTTGTCTTCTCCAGCACCTCATTCATATTCCAAGAAACACAATGAAAAATACTCCAAGATTCAATAATCCTTGGTCTGAATTTAGACTTTCTTTATTGCATGACATAATTCAAATGTGAATTTTTTCATAGGAATAAAAAGAATAAGCTCTTGGACAATTTTATATACTTCTAAAGTACAAATCACTCATTTTTGTTGCGCAAGCTTACAAGTTTGGTTGCATTTTTAAAAAGTACGCAATGACTTCTACGAGAAAAAACTTCAGGTTACAGTATGTGAAATACATACCCTTGAACAAACACACACACACGCACATGCGTACAACACAGAAAAAGAAACGCATGTACAAACAAAAGTCATAGTATCTCTAGGGAACTAAGAAGTATAAATCAAATACCAACAAATAAAAAGGATAATGCAATAGAAAGCTATGAAAGAGGCTGAGAATTACATTGATATAAAAGGAGTTCAGAACAACGCACATATTACAAACAAAATTTCAGCTCTCCGGGCTGAAGTTATACAAAATTAACCTAACAAACTTCGCTCTATGGGCTGAAGTAAACAAAAGCATAGCATTGAAAACCTAATAAAAGGATTACAAACACTAACACTCATCACCATCATCATCATCATCATCATCATGATCATCATAACTACCGCCACCACCATCATCATCATCATCATCACAGTACTCCTCAATTTCATTAAATATCTCATCATCATCACTATCGGAGATAACTATAGGGTAGTCGGGCAAAAGACCACTGAATCCAATAAGATCAGTCTTCTACTTGTTGAATTCATCACGTAGCTGACTTTTTCGATGATTACTCTATCCATAAGAGGAAAAAGAGTCTTCGGGTTGTTTTCAACTTGGAATAGTTGTTCCAGCTGGGAAACCGAAAACTATCAAAATGCTATGCAACCTTGTCGAACGAGGTTGAAATATCTCCACAACTACATTCAATATTAAGCCTGTTGTGGAATGATTGATTGGCACAGAGCTTTGGTGTGATTCTTTCCCAA
This sequence comes from Nicotiana benthamiana, assembly GCA_034376525.1. Taxonomy (NCBI): domain Eukaryota; kingdom Viridiplantae; phylum Streptophyta; class Magnoliopsida; order Solanales; family Solanaceae; genus Nicotiana; species Nicotiana benthamiana. The sequence continues at coordinate 49,432,231 of CM067341.1, read as the reverse complement.
TCTGCCTTTATTTCATCCCACAAAAGCATAATATTAGCCATCGGTTTGTTATTTCTACCATTCACACTTCAAACTCTGCCACTTCTTCATAATTTCATCCATATTAGGCTTCCCACTTCCGCTTGCACCAGACATTTTTTCTTTAACCAAAGCTGAAAGACTAAGGATGAATATAAATTTAAAGAAATATGATAGAAGTCTATGAATGTCTATGAAATTTTCAAGTGAAAAACTTATTAATATAGACAAAGAGTTCACCTAATAAATTTAATATCTACAAATGTAAAAGTAACTTTTCAGCTGCTTTTACGTTCAGGTAAATTGAATGAAACAAGATAAGTAGGCGGTAAAAAAAAAGTTGTAAATGCAAAAAGAAAGATAACTTCAGCCCTAGTAAAACCCATAGTTTTTCTATAGTAAAAAAATAACTTCAGTTTGAAAAATAACTTTTCAAATCATTTACTATATAGGCAAACAAATTTAAATAAAAGATGAAGTCGTTGACAAAGGACAAAAAGTAGATAGTAAATGCAAAAAAGATAAATATCAACTTAAAAAAATACCAAAACATGCTAAATTTTTTGTTCTAAAACTTTTTCAAAAAACTTCGACCCATTGTGCTGAAGTTTTTTAGTATATTACAAAAAACTTCGGCACTTAGTAAGCTGAAGTTTTTCTATTCGATTCAATTGTTTTTCTCCTAAAGCTTTGTGACGACCCAAAGGTCATCACCAGTTTTCTCCCCTTTTCCATACTCCCGAGTCCTTGAAAACCTCACTTTTAGTTGTCTCAATTTACGTGCATAGTTTAGGCACATAACTGAAAAGCTTATATGTTAGATTCTGTGAAAGTTGCTAAAATTTGGCTTTATAATAATTAAAGTTGACTTTGGTTAACATTTTAGGTAAATGGACTCGGACCCGTGATGTGTTGGTCCCGAAGGGTCCATAGAAAAATATGGAACTCGGACTTATGCCCGAAATCGAAATCCGAGATCCCAAGCCCGAGAAATGAATTTTTGAAAGAAATTATTTTTCTGAAATGAATATGAAAATTTTTAAATATAGATGGATTAGAAAGTATTGGTATCGGGCCCGTATTTTGGTTCCGATGCTCGTTACAGGTCTTATGCACGGTTTAAGACATTTCTATGTAATTTGATCGAAATTGGGCGTCATTTGACGTCCCTAAATCTCTAAGTTTGAAAATTTAAGAAGTTTGATAAAAAGTGTTAATTTTGAGGTTTGATTCCTCATTTATGATGTTATTTTGGCAATTTGATCGCTTGGTTAAGTTCGTAAGATGCGTTACTATGTGTGTTTGGTTAGGAGCCCCGAGGGCTCGAAAGTTATTCAGAGGTGTTTTGGCCTCAGGAAAAAGTTGAGAAAATCTGACTGCTGTTGCCCAGTCCTTTGTTCTATGCGATCGCACAGCCTTTTCTAAGATCGCATAGTGTAAAGTTTCAAGAGCCCAGTTTGTTCTATGCGAATGCAGACTCCCTCCCGCGATCGCATAGTCTAGGTCTCAGGTACCCGAAATTTGTCTCTATGCGATCCAATTGTCTCATTTGCGATCGCAATGGTCAGTCTGCTCCTTCTACGCAATCGTACTGTACCTTCTCGCGATTGCAGTGACCAAGTAACCCCTTCCCCTATACGATCACATCACTTGCCCCGCGACCGCATAAAGTATTTTTGCCCAGCTATTTAAATTCCCCAAAATAGAACCATTACGGGATTCACCAAATATTTCATAAAACTTGTCTTCTCCATATCCCATAGGATATTCTTAGAGCTCTTATTCACCAAAGCTTCTTGGGTAAGTATCATCTAACTCGTTTCTATCATCATATATTGAAATCTTAGGCCTAAAACATGTAATCTAGGGTTGAAATTGGGGGAAATGGGTAGAGTTAGGATTTTTCGAGTTTCTTTGATTTAGACCTCATTTTGGGGTCGAATTTGAAAACAAATTATATATCTGAGCTTGTGAGGGAATGAGTGACATGGAATTGGTCGAACCTCGAGTTTTGACCAAACGGGCCTGGGGCTGATTTTTGGAATTTTCGGAAAAAAGGTTGGAATTCAATATTTAGGCATTGGATTTAGTTAGTTTAACTATTATCAATGTTATAAAGTCATTATTTCATAGATTTGATGTGACGGCCCAAAGGGATCATCACCGTAATTCTCCCTTTCTTTGTTCTTCCGAGGCCTTGAAAACCTCTTATTTGGTTGCCTCGATTTGCATGCACAGTCAGGGTGCGAAGTTAGGAAATTTTTATGTGGAAATACTTGAATTCTGTGTTAAAAACTATGAATTTTGATAATAATATTGATATAGTTGAATTTGGTCAATATTTTGTATAAATGGACCCGGACTCGTGATGTGACGGTCCTGGAGGGTCCGTAGAAAAATATGGGACCCGGGCATATTCCTGGAATCGAAATATGAGGTCCCAGGCCCGAGTATAGAATTTTTCGTGAAATTGTTTTCTGAAAATGTTTATGAAAAAATGGAAATGAGATTTGATCAAAAGTAATGGTATCGGGCTCGTATTTTGGTTCCGACACCCGGTACAAGTGTTAAATGAGCGTTAACTGCCATCTGTAAAGTTTGGCTGAAGACTGATGTTGGTTTACGCATTTCGTGCTAGAAATGTAAAATTTGAAAGTTATGACCTTTGAAATGAAAATCATGAGTTTTAGAGGTTGATTCTTTGATTTTGATGTTATTTTGGCGATTTGATCGCTCGAATAAGTCCATAGGATGTTGCTGAGTTAGTGTGCATTTTTGGTTTGGAGCCCCGAGGGCTCGGGTGAGTTTGAGTGAGGTCCCAGAGGTATTAGCCTTAAAGAAAAAATAGTTCACGTGTTGCAGACACCAGCGCGGCCGTGACCATTTCTGTTTGGTCCGCGCTGGAGCCGCGTGGCCGCGATGCATTTCAGTGCGGTCCGCGTGGCCGTGTTTGAGGTAAGGAATTTTGGGATAACCAGCGCGGCCGCGCACCAAAACTTTGCGGTCCGCTCTGGAAGGGTTCAGATGGACCCGACTTTTCCCCACTCGGTGCGGCCGCAACACGTTTTTGTGCGGTCCACGCCAGGCCCTCAAAAAGGTATATAAGTTCGAAACTTCAGCCATTTTTTCCACTTTTCAAAAACTCAAAACCTAAGAGGCGATTTTCCAAAAGCTTTTCTTCCTTTTATACGATTGGTAAGCAATTTCTAACTTAAATTCCTTGCTCCTTGACATCTTTGAACATGATTTCAACTTCAATCAAAGGTTTTCACAAATGAGAATTCGGGGTTTTGGGTGGAACCTAAGTTTTCAAAAATTTGGGGAGTTAGACCATAATTGGAGGTCCAATTCCAAAACCAATTACATATATGAACTCGTAGGGGAATGGGTAACCTGGTCTTGGATCGAACCTCGGGTTTTGACCACGTGAGCCCGGGGGCATTTTGTGAATTTTTGGGTAAAACTTTGGGAACTTCATTCTTATGCAGTAGAATTGATCTAACTAGCATTTGTTGATACATTCGAGTAAATGCTGATTAGATATCGTTGTTTCGGGCTCGAATTCTAAAGGAAAGGCGACAATTGAGCTTTGAGTTGCTATTTTTGGATTCGAGGTAAGTGTTTGATCTAACTTTGACTTGAGGGAATATGATTAGGTTAATATTTTCTATGTGCTATGTGGAGTCGATGTATAGGTATGGTGACGGTTACCTATGCGCCGAGTCTAGCATGACCGTGAGTCGTAATTGCTATTAAATTGTCGAAAGAAGTGAAGAATTGTGATAATTACTTGTTAAATGAATTATTAAGTGATAGTTGAGAAGCAAATGAACTAAAAAGGAATTTTTGGCAATCTTCCCTTGCCGGGATTTATTATTGAGTTATTCTCCCTTGCCAGGATTTATTGTTGAGTTATTCTCCCTTTGCCGGGATTTACTGTTGAATTATTCTCGCTTGCCGGGATAATTTGTCTTGTTATATATTTCTCATCCCATTTGGTTGTGACCATTGATAGGGTGAGGAAGAGAGAGTAAAAGCATGAAGGCTGATGCCGTGCATTATATTCGATATGTTTTGGTGAGAAATGGGAGTAAAAGCACGAAGGGTGATGCCGTGCATTATATTTGATATATCGTATTCTAGTAATGGTATCGGGCTCGTATTCTAGTTCTGATGCCTGGTACAGATTATATGAGCGTTAAGCGCTATCTATAACGTTTAGTTGAAAACGGACGTCATTTAATGTATTTTGGACTAAAAATGAGAAAGTTAGAAGTTATGAACTTTAAAATGAAATTATGAGTTTTGAAGGTTGATTCTTTGATATTGATGATATTTTGGCGATTTGGTCGCCCGAGCAAGTTTGTAGGATGATATTGAGTTAGTGTGTGTGGTTGGTTGGAAGCCCCGAGGGCTTGGGAGTGATTTCGGGGGTGGTTCGGGATGTTTTTGCACTTAGAAAATTGCAGATATCACTGCTGTTGGTGTCTAGCTAAATCCTTCTTCGCGAACGCGGACTCCCTTCCGCATTTGGATAGCTTTGTTCTTCTCCTCCTTGCCGGGATATTTTGGGCTGTTAGCTGTACCCTTGCTGGGTTTAATTGTTATATTGTTGTCCTTCCCCAATGGGACCTCCCATTGGAAAGATCATTTGAGATAATCGATTAGAATATGGGAGCGTGTGGCGCGCCATCCACTTATGAATTATAATACAGGATCATGTGCGCGCCGCCCACAGCTTATGCTGATAATTTTTATTGGCATTAGATGCCGGTGACATTGTGCACGGAGAATACGGGAGCGTGTGGCGCGCCGTCCATTTATACATTACATTACGGGAGCGTGTGGTGCGCCATCCACTTATATATTACATTACGGGATCATGTGGCGTGCCGTCCACTTGTACATTTCATTACGGGAGCGTGTGGCACACCGTCCACTTATATATTACATTACGGGACCATGTGGCACACCGTCCACTTATATATTACATTACGAGATCATGTGGCATGCCATCGCATTATATATTACATTACGGGATCGCGTGACGTGTCGTACACTTATATACTACATTACAGGGTTGTGTGGCTTGCCGTCCACTATAGATGTGTGTATCACAAAACCTGGAATAGGTCTGCTGTTGTTTCTGATGTTTTATTTATGTCTAGTACTCCCCGATAACATGTCCCTTCCTAGCTTTATTTGTATTATGCTGTTATTGTTTCTTTCCCGTACTTGTATATCATTTTTGCACAGGTTAATTGTGGTAGGTCCTGTCTAGTCTCGTCAATACTTCGTTGGGGTTAGTCCAGGCACTTACCAACACATGGGGTCAGGGGTCTTATCTGGAGGTAGGGATTCGCATGACAGAGGCTATCCCCCGAGGCCCTTCCAGTCAGCCCTCCAGGCCTCTCATGGTACTCCAGGTGGTCGCTGTTTTCAGTCGCTGTATTCTGCCCAGAAGCTCTTCAGTTCACCATCGGCGCCTATCACTGCACAACCACTTTGATATTCTCAGTAGCCGAGGGCTTGATTCAGTTTTGGTGACCTGAGGCATATTTCCAAGTATTTCCCTCGAGCTTCCAGCAGTTCACAACAGCAGTGTCCTTGTCTCATGATTCAGGCAACAAATGATCCACATGCCACACCGCCAGCTAGAGGCGGGGGTAGAGGACATAGAGGTGGAGGTAGGGAGCATAGAGGTAGAGCTCAGACCGCCAGAGGTAGGGGTCACGCAGCAGATCATCCCAAAGATATAGTTTAGGGAGGAGGGGGTCAGCCCCGTTGCTATGCTTTGCCGGCCAGGCCGGAGGTCGAGTCATAAGTGCTGTGATCAAAAGTACCACTATGATTTGTATTAGAGATGTTATAGTGCTATTTCACCATGGATCTATGTATTTATATGCGTCGCCTTATTTTGCACCCTATTTGGTTATGCATAGTGAGGCTTGGGGTATTCCTGTATATGTGTCTACACCGGTGAGTAATTCTGTGGTGGTCGACCGAGTGCATTGTTCGTGAGTGGTGGTATTTGAGGATATTGAGACCCGTGTCGACTTATTGTTCTTAGGTATGGAGGATTTGATGTCATATTAGGGATGGATTGGTTGTCTCCCGTGCAATGCCATTTTTGATTGTCGCACCAAAACCGTGACCTTGGCTTTACCAGATTTGCCCCATTTAGAATGAAGAGGGATTTTAGATCGTTCGACCTGCAGAGTGATATCGTATGCCAAGGCTCGATGCATGGTTAAGAAAGGGGTGTTTCGCTCAATTGGTGTATGATTGCGACTCCAGCGCAGAGGTTCCTTTTGTTGGTTCTGTTCCTCTTGTTCGGGAGCTTCCCCGATGTGTTCCCTTCAGATCTGCCGGGCATGCCGCCTGGCAGGGATATTGATTTTTGTATCGATCTGGCGCCGGGCACTCAGCCTATTTCCATTTCATCGTATCGCATGGACCCGCCAGAGTTGAGAGAGTTACTGGAAGAGCATTAGGATTTGCTTGATAATGGTTTCATTAGGCCCAGAGTTTTGCCTTGGGGCGCACCAATGTTATTGAAAAGAAGAAGGGCGGTTCAGTGTGGATATTCTTCGATCAGCTTCAGAGCACCAGGCTATGTTTCAAGGACATATTTGGAATCTGGTTACCACTAGTTGAGGATTTGGGCATTCGGTGTCCTTAAGATAGTTTTCCGCGTTGGTATTGGTTATGCTCACGGGATCAGGACCTTATACTGTTATTGTGATGCTTCCCGGATTGGTCTTGGCATAGAGTTGATGTAGAGTGGCAGTCATAACATATGTTTTGAGGTAGTCGAAGATCCGCGAGAAGAACAATCCAGTCCATGACCTAGAGTTGGCAGTCATTGTTCATGCCTTGAAGATCTAGAGGAATTATTTTGTATGATGTGACGTGTGAGGTATACACGGATCACAAGAGCCTTCAGTACTTGTTCAAGAAAAGAGTTGAATTTGAGACAGTGGGGGTGGTTGCACTTGTTGAAAGGCTATGATGTTTCTATCTTATACCACCCGGGGAAGGCCAATGTGGTGGCCGAAACATTGAGTTGGAAGTCTGTCACCATAGGTAATCTCGCCTATATTCCGATCAGCCAGAGACCGGTTGCCTTGGATATTGCTAAGCTTAGCAGGGTGTGAGCTTGCACAGTTGCTCCTTCGTTATTGATGGAGCGTATTCGGGAGCGGCAGTTCGATGATCCCCATTTGTGTGTCCTGAGAGATACGGTGCAGCGGGGAGGTGCCAGGGAAATGACCTTAGGAGATGATGGCATATTGAGATTGCAGGGGCAAGTTTGTTTGCCCAATGTTGATGGTATTCGGGAGTCAATATTAGTAGAGGCCAACAGTTCTCGGTATTCCATTCACCCGGGCTCCGCGAAGATGTATCAAGATTGGAGACAACACTATTGGTGGGCAGGACGAAGAAAGGCATTGTTGCATATGTGGCTCGTTGTCTGAATTGTCTGCAAGTTAAGTACGAGCATCAAAGACCCGGTGGGTTATTTCAGAGGAAGGAGCTTCCCGAGTGGAAGTGGAAGAGGATGACCATGGATTTCGTCACTGGCCTTCCGATAAATCGGATGAAGTTTGATGCTATATGGGTTAGTGTTGATAGGCTGACCAAGTCAGCACATTTTATCCAAGTTGCCACCACTTATTCATCCGAGAGATATGCCGAGATTTATATCAGCGAGATCGTTTTCCTTCATGGGGTGCCCATATCTATTATTTTGAATCGGGGTCCGCAGTTTATCTCGCATTTCTGGAGAGCGGTACCACATGATTTGGGCACCCAGGTTGAGTTGAGTATATAATTTCACCCCCAGATGGATGGCCAGTCTGAGCGGACTATTCAGATTCTTGAGGATATGCTCTAAGCCTGCGTTATTAATTTTGGAGGCTTGTGGGACTAGTTCTTGCCTTTAGCAGAGTTTACCTACAACAACAGCTACCACTCTAATATTTAGATGGCTCCATATGAGGCATTGTATGGCAGGCAGTGTCAGTCCCCAATCGGATGGTTTGAGCCGAGAGAGGCTCGATTATTGGGTACAGATTTGGTACATGAAGCCTTGGATAAGGTCAAGATCATTCAGGACAAGCTTCGGTCAGCTCAGTCTAGTCAGGAGAGTTATGCAGATCGTAAGGTCAGGGATGTTGGTTTCATGGTTGGTGAGTGAGAATTGCTCCGTGTATCGACTATGAAGGGCGTGATGAGATTCGGGAAGAAGGGAAAGCTTAGCCCTACGTTTATTGGTCGATTTGAGATTCTTGACCGTGTGGGAAAGGTGGCTTATAGACTTGCTAGCTTGTAAGCCGTGCATTTGATTTTTCACGTATCCATGCTTCGGAGGTATCACAGCGATCCCGCCCACGTGTTAGATTTAAGTACTGTCTAATTGGACAAGGAAATCTCATATGAGGAGGACCCGGTTGCTATTTTAGACCGGCAGGTTCGACACTTGAGGTCGCAGTGTTTTCCTTCAGTGCGTGTTCAATGGAAAGGTCTGCCTCCTGAGGCATCGACCTGGGAGTCTGAGTCTGATATGCAGAGTTGTTATCCCAATCTATTCCTCGACTCAGGTACTTCTTTCTTTTGTCAGTTCGAGGACGAACAATTGTTTTAGAGGTGGAGGATGTGATGACCCAAAGGGTTCATCACCGTAATTCTCCCTTTCTTTGTGCTTCCGAGTCCTTAAAAACCTCTTATTTTATTGCCTCGATTTGCGCGCACAGTATGGGCACGAAGACAATTTTTTTATGTGGAAATACTTGCATTTTGTGCTAAAAATTATAAATTTTGATAATACTATTGATAAAAGTTGACTTTGATCAATTTTTTGGGTAAATGAACCCGGACCCATGATATGACGGTCTCAGAGGGTCCGTAGAAAAATATGGGACCCGGGCGTATTCTTGGAATCGAAATCGAGGTCCCAGGCCCAAGTACGACATTTTTACGTGAAATTGTTTTCTGATTTTTTTTAGGAAAAATGGAAATGAGATTTGATCAAAAGTTATGGTATCGGGCTTGTATTCTTGTTGTGACGCACGATACAGGTCTTATGTGAGCATTAAGAAGTATCTGTAAAGTTTGGTTGAAAACGGACGTCATTTGACGTGTTTCGGACTAAAAACTTTAGAAGTTATGAACTTTGAAATGAAATTATGAGTTTTGAAGGTTGATTCTTTGATTTTGATGTTATTTTGGCAATGTGATCACCCGAGCAGGTTTGTAGGATGATATTGAGTTAGTGTGTGTGGTTGGTGGGAGCCTCGAGGGCTCGGGAGTGATTTCGGGGGTGGTTCGGGATGTTTTTGCACTTATTAAATTGCAGAAATCAATGCAGTTGGTGTCAAGCTAAGTCCTTATTCGCGATCACATACTCCCTTCATTGTTCGCATGGCTTTGTCTTCTCCTCTTTCATGATAGTGTAACATCTACCCCGTTCGCGTACTTGCCCTCCCTCTTCAATCGCGAACGCATCCCTACTCACGCGTTTGTGTAAGCCAAGTTCCAGGACCCCTGATTTCCTTCTTCGTGATCGCGTGATCCCAATCGCGATGGACCCAGTCTTCTCTTCAACGTGAACGCAGCCCCTATGTCGCGATTGCGTAGGCCAATTTGCTTCAATGAATTATATTAAAAACAGAATAGTCCACTTCGTGAATCTCACACTTTTCTCACACGGACCTTCCTTCTCCACCATCCATTGAAGGGTCTCAAGCTTCCCTTCCTCCATAACTCTTTGGGCAAGTATTCTTATCTTTATTTCCTCACTATTTCATCATCTAATAACCAAAATCCTAGCCTAAAAACATGAAATCAAGGTAGAAATTAGGGCTTTTGGGTAGAGTTAGATTTTTGAGAATTTTTGGGAATTCAATGTCAATTTGGTGTCGAATCTTAAAACAAATCATATATTTGGACTCGTGGGGTTATGGATGATTGGGTTTTGTTCCGAACCTCGGGTTTTGACCACGTGGGCCCGAGGGCATTTTAGGAATTTTTGGGTAAAACTTAGGGAAATTCATTCTTATGCATTCAAATTGATTTAACTAGCAATTGTTGATACATTTGAGTAAATTGTGATTAGATTTGATCGGTTGAGTGGCGAATTCGAGAGGTAGAGCTATCCTAGAGGCGTGAGTTGAGTTTGGAGCTTTCGAGGTAAGTGTTTGATCTAACTTTTGTTTGAGGGAATAGGATTAGGATGTTTTATTGCTATTTGCTAAATGATCAAGTACGGTGTATATGCATGGTGACGATTATCTATACACTGATATCTAGCATGACCGTGAGTCGTAATTTCTTTTAAATCCAAAAAAGTGAAACAATTGAGTAAATTACTTGTTGCATGAAGTATGAAATGATGGTTGAGAAGCAAATGAGTTAAGGAAGGAAGTGAGGTACTTTTCCCTTATCGGGACTTTTTGTTTAATTATTTTTCCGTTGCTGGAACTTGTTGTTGAATTGTTTTCTCTTGCCGAGATGATTAGGCTGTTACTATTAAGTCCTCTCTTGCCGAGATATTTTGCGCTGTTAGCTGTACCCTTGCTGGGTTTAATTGTTATATTGTTGTCCTTCCCTAATGGACCTCCCTTTGGAAAGATCATTTGAGATAATCGATTAGAATATGGGAGCGTGTGGCGCGCCGTCCACTTATGAATTAGCGCCGTCCACTTATGAATTATAATTAGGGATCATGTGGCGCGCCGCCCACATCTTATACTGATAACTGCTATTGGCCTGAGATGCCGGTGGCATTGTGCACGGAGAATACGGGAGCATGTGGCGCGCCGTCCACTTATACATTACATTACGGGAGCGTGTGGAGCGCCGTCCACTTATATATTACATTATGGGATTGTGTGGCGCGCCTTCCACTTATACATTACATTACGGGAGCGTGTGGCACGCCGTCCACTTTTATGTTACATTACGGGATCGTGTGGCAAGTCGTCCACTTATATATTACTTTAGAGGATCGTGTGGCACACCGTCCACATATATATTACATTACGGGATCGTGTGACACGCCATCCACTTATATACTACATTACGGGATCGTGTAGCGCGCCGTCCGTTGTAGGTGTGTGTATCACAAAACTTGGAATAGGTCTGCTGTTATTTCTGATTTTTTATTTATGTCTAGTATCCCCGATAGTATGTCCCCTCCCAGCTTTATTTGTATTATGTGGTTATTGTTTCTTTCCCATACTTGTATATCATATTTGCATAGGTTAATTGTGGTAGGTCCTATCTAGCCTCGTCACTACTTCGCCGGGGTTAGGCCAGGCACTTACCAGCACATGGGATCGGTTGTGGTGATGCTACACTTCTGTGCCCTTTTGTGCACAGGTCAGGAGACAGCTTACGGACCGCAACAGTAGCTTGGGAGCGTGCCTTCAATACAGAGACTCCTAGGTAGTTCGCTGGCATTCGCGGGTCCTGAGTTTCTTCTTTTCCAATTCTGTTTGTTTTCATTGTATCAAAACAAACTCCTTATGTATTATCTTTCAATCTTTTATTTGTAGTAGTTCGTAGTAGTCAGTGAGTGTTGTGACACTAAATCTTGGGTAGAGGATGATGTTAATTTTTCCGTATTTTTCTTTCATTTAATATTAATTTAAGACTCCCGCTTGAAATAATTGTTTTATTATTATTAGGTGTGGAAAATTAGTTGAAAAAGTATGATTAAGTTGGCTTGCCTAGCTCCGACAGTAGGTGCCATCACGACTCCCGATGGTGGAAAAAATCCGGGACGTGACATTTTATTGGGTTGGAGCCGAATTTGAGAGGGAAAGCGGTTATTGTGGATTGATTCGGTCGTGGAAGTTTGAGGTAAGTATTTGATCTAACTTGGTCTTGAGGGAATATGATTAGAGTATTGCTTGCTAATTGCCAAATTTCGAGTACGATGTATTGGCATGGTGATGAGTATCTATACAATGGTGTCTAGCATGACCATGAGTCCTTATTTGTGCTTATTCGAATTTTATTGTGACTTTCTTATTTAATTGATGGTTTCTATATAACGTAAGAAGTATGGAAACCAATTATGATTTGTAAACTCCTTGGAGCGTTGGTTCGAATGATGACATGATTATTGAGTAAGAAATGAACATAAGAGAAAGAGATGTAAATATTCCCTTGCCAGGTTGTTCTCGTATGTTGATTATCTCTCTTGCCGGGACATGTAAGTTATTGTTATTTCTCCCTTACCGGGAATTAACTGTTTACTTGTATGCTCCCTTGCCGGGATAGTTGAATTGATATCTTGTTTCCTTATTGGGAAACCATTATATATTATGAAATGAGATCGTGTGGCACGACGACCACTTATATATTATGAAATGGGATCCTGTGGCACGCTGACCAATTATATACTATGAAATGGGATCGTGTGGCACGTCGACCACTTATATATAATCAAATGGGATCGTGTGTCACGCTGACCACTTATATATATGAAATAGGATCGTGTGGTACACCTACCACGAGATATAAGGAAATGGGATCGTGTTGCACACCTGCAACAAGAGGAAATTGAAAATAAGTAAAAGTGACTTATTGTCCCCTTATTCTGTGATAGAGGGAATCATTTGTATTACATGTCTCGTTTTTCTTCATTTTGTTGATGTTGTTAAAAGAAGTGTTTAAATAATCGGCTTTCCTATCTTCTAATAGTAGGCGCCATCACGACTCACGATGGTGGAAAATCCGGATCGTGACAGGCTCTTTTCGAAAAACTTCGGCCCAATGAGCTGAAGTTATTTAGTATATATCCAAAAACATCAGCACTTGATCAGCCTAAATTTTTGTTGGATTCATTATTTTTTGTCCTAAAGTTTTTTCAAAAAACTTCTGCCCAATGTGCTGAAGTTTTTTAGTATATTTTCAAAAACTTCAGTACTTGATCAGCCTAAGTTTTTTGTTGGATTCATTAGTTTTTGTCTTAAGCTTTTGCAAGAAACTTCGGCCTTATAGGCTGAAGATTTTTTCATATATTTTCAAAAACTTCGGCACTTGGTAAGCTGATGTTTTTTTTGGATTCATTAGTTTTTGTCTTAAGCTTTTTCAATCAACTTAGGCCAAATGTTCTTATGGTTTTAGTATATTTACAAAAACTTCAGCACTTGATCTGCCTAAGTTTTTGGTTGGATTCATTAGTTTTTGTCGCAAAGAATTTTCAAATAACTTACGTAGATACTGCTTAAGTTATTTAGTGTATTTAGTAACGAGATGAAGTTTTTGTCCTACATATTTGAATCAGTCCAAGTCAAATAATTCACACAAAATAACGTATATTCACAAAATACAATTTTATTTTCATTTACATCCTAGGGAAAAAAAGAAAAAATTAGTTCTTTGCTTACAAGTTATTCTCCATAGTCATGGCCCAGTTTCTCTTCTTGATTTTTTAACCACATTCCATGAACATTCACTATGTATTTTACCAAAGCATTTTCATTCAGACACAGGTTGACAAAGTTTAGTCTTATGATATATTTAGCAACTACCGTCTTCTTTTCATAAGAAAAATAAGAAAATAATGGCCAAAGACATGCTTTCTAGTGTGCATCTGGGAATTTGCGGGAAGAAAAGATAGTGAAGGAGAAGTCCAAAAAATTTCATATGTGACAGAGAGTGGCCACATCAAAAACTCGAACCCCAAAATATTTGCTCTTTTTCCTAAAAGTTATATTTATCAACTAGTAAACAGAGCAAATGTACTGGTGCTCGAGTGTCGATCTGACCACTCTCCTTCACATATGAAGTGTTTTGACTTATTCTTCACTATATTTGCTTCCCACGAACTCCCTGCTACACCCAATAAGCATGTCTTAGCCAACATTTTCTTGTATTCTTTGAAATGTGATAGAACAATATGGATAACTATGAAATTTTCAAGTGACGAGAGTGTTAATATAGCCAAAGAATGCACCTAAATAATTAAATATCTACAATTGCTGAAGAGATTGTTACCTATTTTTTTTATCAAAGAAATTGAATGTAAGAACATAAGTAGTTGGCAAAAGAAGTAAGTGGTAAATGCTAGTAGTTGGCAAAAGAAGTAAGTGGTAAATGCTAGTTGTTGGTAAATGCAATTAAAAAAAATAGTAAAAGATAAGCCTATAAAAAGTAGTTGATATATGTGATAAATCACAAAAAATAGCTAGAAAATACAAAAAACTTTGGCCCTATGGGCTGAAGTTTTTTAGTTTCTTTCTAAAAACTCCGACACCTGAGAAGCTGAAGTTTTTGTGATGGATTGAATAGTTTTTCTCCTAAAGCTTTTTCGAAAAACTTCGGCCCAATGAGCTGAAGTTATTTAGTATATTTCCAAGAACTTCTGCACTTAGTCAGCCTAAGTTTTTTGTTGGATTCAATAGTTTTTCTCCTAAAGCTTTTTTCAAAAAACTTCGGCCCAATGAAGGTAGCCTTTCTATCATTTAGTGGATAACTCCTTGCTCCATTCCGCTTAAGGTGGATGAATTTTTTTAGAATATTTCCAAAAACTTCAGTACTTGATCAGCCTAAGGTTTTTGTTGGATTCATTAGTTTTTGTCCTAAAGCTTTTTCAAAAAATTTTGGCACAATGAGCTGAAGTTTTTTAGTATATTTCCAAAAACTTCAGTACTTTACGAACCTAAGTTTTTTGTTGGATTCATTAATTTTTGTCTTAATATTTTTCAAACAACTTAGGCCCAATATGCTGACGTTTACATATTTACAAAAACATCAGCACCTGATAAGCAGAAGTTTTGTGTTGGATTTAATAGTTTTTGTCTTAAAGCTTTTTCAATAAACTTCAGCCGAATGTCCTGATGTTTTTTGCCTTATTTCCAAAAACTTCACCACCTTATAAGCTGGATTTTTTTGTATTGGATTCAATAGTTTTCTTATGAATTTTAAACAAAACTTCAGCTCAAAAAGCAGAAGCCATGCTTAAGTTTTTTCAAACAAAAAATGTGTTTAAAATTCATGATAAAAGACACAATCATATTTTTATGACACAAAAGTGGATTAAAAAAATAATTAATGTATATTCACAAAATCCAAATTATGTACAACCAATCCTCTAATCAAAAAATTCGCACGTACTCTCTGCAAAATCTCCATAATCATTAACTTCTCGTTATTCGGGAGTTTCATAGCCACTATGTTTTTTTCCACTTTTCATGAGCCCAAAGATTGGAAGCCAATTCTCTCCTGAATGCCAATGTTTGACTTTGATCGAAATTAAAGATAACTGCTTTCTTCAACCGGATATCAATAAACTTAAGGGCAAATATACCACAATCAACACTGCAAAAAAGCACATGAAAAAGAAATTAAAGAATCGTTAGCATAATGGCAAAAATTAATAAACATAAGATGCATGGTAAAACATATGTGAAACACTTATTGGGTATTCTATTTTGGCGTGTCCATCCACTTAATTTAAAATTTTTCCACAGGAATTTTCCCATATAATTTATTATGTTCCCAAAAATTCAAGCATTTGAGACAGTGTAGAATCAATCGGGCATAAATTTTGACATGTTCAAGCACATGCTCGTATGTTGCACTCCCCTTGGAATCATACACATATCAATTTTGTCTTCAAAGTCCAAAATTCCAAAAAAGTAGTACGTAGATATCTGGCCCTCCCTTCGCTTAAGCCGAAATGGAAAGAATACGTTTTTGGTAGATTCCCATGAGATACCACAGGAAAGGTCTAGGCCTCTTACATAGTTGGCCGCCTTTTTATTTGTTGATATTTCCTCATACCAACAAAAGTCCGTAAGTGGCTTAATAACCGCTTCATCTTCTTCTTCTTTTTCAATCTATTCTTCGGATATCTTCTTTCGCTTTGATTTGCTCTTAAGAACTGCAAATCTCTTTTGCTTCCTTTTCTCAATTATCTTCAACTTTTCTTCTGAAGGATGAATACTATCCTAGATAGTCATATACTGATCGAAAAGTAAATCTGTTACTGCACATCTTGATTTTGTATAACGTGTAAGGTGATATCAATATTTTTTGTGCAAGTAATATACGCCCAAATCAATAAGCTGCAAATGGACAACGACAAATGATAACATGTGAAATTACCACTATGAAATTTAGAAAAAACACATTACACAACTACAAACAGCATGACAAAAACTTAAGCATATTCAGTTTTAGAAAACAAGCTAAAAAACTTCAGCAGTTACTATGAATAAAGCTATTCTACAAAAAATAAGCTGAACTTTTGGGAAATACTGTTGAAAACCAATTCAAAAGAACAAATGTAATAACTTACTTCATCCGCAAGATCAGAGTCAGGATCCATAAGCTCGGTAAAGAATGATTTTTTAATACCAAGTCCAGCGAATATGAATGGATTGGAATCATATTCACTCGCATCCATATCCAACCACTCTTTAAATCTTTGCATCAATCCACTATCTTGATTAACATAATGGAAGGGGCACCTTCTTCTATTCTTTCCTACTATCCAATCTTGCCCCTTTCGCTTTTTCTTATAAACTACAATAGGAGATCTCAACCAAATACTCTCCATACACATCCTTTTCCCTTTTTTTTAATCTTGTTTTCCTTTTGATTGGGCTTCCTGTTGTTCCGTCACAACTAACTGCTGTTGTTCAGCAGGGGGAAACTAAATCCATCGTGGAAGATGCTTGACCAATTTCCAGCTGTTCACAATGCTCTTCTGTCTCTTCACAAACAACAACATCGGCAGAATTACCTTCTGAATCATCCCCTTGTGTACTACCAATTAAAAATAAACATAAATTGAAGTTGGGGATATCATTGGTGTCACATATAGGAGAACTAGAAATCATTCTTCTCTTAGGTTTTGGAAGCAGTTCTGATGCATCAAATGAGATCTGCATAAGCAAGGAAATATAAAAATAAATAAAACTGATAGAGAACACACATTAGGCAAAAAAAAAACAACCAGTAATCGAATTGTAGAAAAATAATTATCAGGTTTAAGTGTTGCGACACAGATGGTGTCTGCATTCCAACAGATCCTGTATCTTCATGGAAAAAAATAAATAATACTAACTAAATTTTATAAAATAATATTAACATACTTCACACATGTCTGTGAGTCAACAGGTGTGAATATATGTATTTCTCCTTTTTCATATTGCTGTAGAATCTCACCCAATTCTTTTCGAGCTGCCTCTAGTCTTTCTGAAAAATCATTCAAAAACATTAAAAAGAAAATTAAATATGTAAAATTTCATAATGTAAAAATATACTTTGATTAAATATAATAAATTCATTATCTATAGAATACCTTTTCGTTTGTCTTCCGCTGTGGTTTCCACAGGCTGCATGGCTTTCTCAATATCAGCATTTCCAGCATCATTCAATTGCGAACCAATGTTGACGACAATTGTAGTATTCTTTGGAATTTTTTTCTCAACTCTACCTTCATTCTATTGAGAATCATCAGAGATATTTTATGTTGTGGCAATTGAACCACGACTAGTTTCAACTTTCACTGCATATTCATAAAAGAGGAGGAATAGATCAACTCGTTTTTCTATATGTAAAACATAGAAAAAGTTTATACTTGTAGTGAAAATTTCACTACATGATATAATAGAAAAAATAGTTAAAACTTCAATTCTAAGAAGGCTGATGTTACCAGTCACAAACAAAAACTTCGACAATTACAAAAAAATTCAGCTCTGATAATTATAAAAAAAACTTCAGCTCTAGAGCTGAAGTTTGACAGTTATAAAAGAAACTTCAGCTCTATTGCTGAAAGTTCACCAGTTACTAACCAAGACATTCACAAAAAAACATGCTGTAGGTTTACAAAAAACACAAACACATGAAAACAAAACTTCAGTTCATATCTAAGGTATAATTGAAATATTATAAACTTCAAACTTTATAACAACTTCCTGTGTATCACCACCTAGAAGTTCATTGCAAATTGCTATCACTCCTGCATAACGGTCATCGTTCAGATTTGAAGTACCAACAGGTTCTTGATCTCCATTGCCAAACAAATTGCCTTTTCCAATATCACTTTCCAAAGCACAACTCGGTGTTTTTTAGTGCCAACAACTTGATCATCTGCACCTTTCTCTCCACCTTTACTCTGTCCTTGTTGTTTAACATGTTAAATGACTTCAAAAGCCGCTTCATTGGGTAGCATTATTAACTACGGCTTTACGCAATGTATCATGAGCAGTATGTTCTTCAGTCTCAATAACTTGATTATGTGCACCTTGCTTGATTCCAATATTCTCAGTTGATAAATTTGATTCATTATTTACATCTCTGCTCAATCTATCTACACTAGAACTATGCTCTTCAACTTGTTCTTGAACATGTTGATTGCCTTCAAAACCCGATGGATCTTTGTAACAGTCGTTCCTCCTGTCATGTTCTCGATGCTTACTCAAATCAAAATAGCCATCGTCCATTCCGTTTGATTTGTTGACAATCGTAAACAACTGTTCAAACTTCTCACCGAAATATTCCTAGAAAAAAAAACTAGCAATGATTAATCTGAAATAAAATCAGCACAAATAAAAAGACTTCTCTATAAATCAGCTTACCTTCACTTTTTCAAAAACCGCATCCACAATAGCAGTTCGCTCCTCCTTTTTAAACTTATCAAAAACTTCATTCAAGATCGTGCCTCTTTCTTTTTCTGCATGCCTTTGAAACTCCGTCGTTAACCTCTACAATAGATTCACAATAAAAATTCAGATATAGAAGAAAACTTCTACTCAAAAAACATGTTGTTCTTTTACAAAAACAAACCCAAAAAACTTCAGATCAAAACTTTAAGAGCATATTGTATCAAGTAATTCATTGTCATCAAAGTCAGATGTTGACGAGGTAGAACGAATCTTGGTACAAGATGCTTTGCCAATAAAAGGAGTTCAATTCGGTTCTTTTGGTTGATTTCGACTACGTGGTGATTCACCAATGTTATGTTTGATTCACTTCTTTTGATCGACTCTTTTTAGGTGGTGATTTACCAATGACAGGAGTTCGATTCAATTCTTTTGATCGACTCAGAGTACATGGTGATTTACCAGTTGAAGGAACTACATTTGAACAAATCCGGTTGCACAGTAATTTCCAAATTAAAGGCATTGAATTTAATTCTTCTTCTGTAGAATTATATCCAATACCTAAAGTTGCGATATCTCTGTTTAGTACAAAAAAATATATTATGAGGATAAAAAAACTAATACATCATCATATTAATACAAATACAAAAATAAAAAAAGTAACTTACTTCATGAGTTTTGAACATAATATAAAGTTCGGGATATTTAGGCTCTCCTACGCATACATAGCGTAATATCCTGGGGACTGAGGCATATCAAGGTACTCATCCGCTGCTACATACTTCTCTCGAACATCTGGGAAGCGCTCATAGAACCAAACACATAACAGATATGGAAATCCAGTAAGTTTATACCCAGTTGCATGATGTTTGTTCTACTTCTCAAATGCATGTTTCAGTGAATGAATGAGCTTCTAATAAGCCACATTCTCCCAAGGATATTCAACATAAAGCTTCTCGTATTCAATAATAGATGCATACTCCTCAATCACACATGACTTGGTATTTTTCCAAACAGAATAGACTCTACAATAAGAATTTTCATAAGTTTAAATGCATCATCATCACTCTCGCATACGTGTTCATGATTCACAACATTCTTTGGAATTACATTGCGATCGTAAAACTTCAATTTTCCTTCAAACTCATACCCTTGAACTTACCAAAATAGTGCTTCAGAATAGTGCTCTCTCAACTAAATAGTTTTTCAATATTATGTGTTGTGATCCGCAAACCCGACAT
This sequence comes from Nicotiana benthamiana, assembly GCA_034376525.1. Lineage (NCBI taxonomy): Eukaryota > Viridiplantae > Streptophyta > Magnoliopsida > Solanales > Solanaceae > Nicotiana > Nicotiana benthamiana. Next base: position 49,412,346 of record CM067341.1, on the reverse strand, counting down.
AATGTGAAAGTCTTTAAGGGTGAAGGAAACATCATTCCCAAAAATCTTGAAACTAGTGGAGTCTCGATCAATTGAATATTCGAGAAAGACCCAGACAATGAACCAACTTCATGCTGCATTTGAAAATCTCCATAGAAATAATGTATCTAAATGCACCATTTGTAAGCTTATTCCTTTGTGCAGGAGTCAAGAAATTTGCAATTAAACTCTTCAAAGCATGGTTCCCCTTCGAGTAACCCTTAGAGTTAAACAATTCTTTAAACTCAACATATTTTTATCCTGGTCTTGTAGGTGGAGGCTCAGGGACATAAGGACCTGGTGCTACTACAGCTACTCTAGGTTTTTAGGTGCTTTGCCTTCTTTATCTACTTTCGGATCTTTAGGTGCTTTAGGATCTTAGGTGCTTTAGGAGAAATCTGTTTAAAAACAACAAAAGATACAAATAATAACATCAGGACATTATCAAAAAGATCATTTTAAACTTCAACACCTTAGAAGCTTAAGTTCGACAAGTATAAAACAAAAACATCAGTTTTAGAGTTGAAGTTTGACATGTATAAAACAAAAACTTTAACTTTAGAGCTGATGTTCGACAGTTTAAAAAAAAACTTAAGCTCTAGAGCTGAAGTTTGATAGGTATAAAACAAAAACTTCAGCTCTAGAGCTGAAGTTCTGTAATGACCCGACTGGTCATTTTGCCGTTTAGAACCCTGTTCCCTTAAATAAAACTTTTCACACTTGTTAGCTAATTTAGGACTCGCGGGAACGGTTGGTTCGGAATTTGTAAGGGTTCTGAGTAAGAATATGCCTATTTTCTTCTTTAAAATTTACTTAAAAGACCAACTTTGACTTTGGTCAACTTTATTGGGAAACAGATACGGATTCATGATTCAACGGTCTCAAAGGGTCCGTGGGAAAATATGAGACCTGGGCATATGCCGAAATCGAATTCCGAGGTCCTTAGCCCGAGTAATGAATTTTTATGTGAAATTAAAAATTGAAGTTTTAAAGAATTAAAGAAACTAAGTATTCATAGAATTTCTAGGTATCGGAATCGAATTTTGGTTCTGAAACTTGGTACAGGTACGAAATATCAGTTAAGACTTACCCATAAAATTTGGTGTCAATCCGAGTAGTTTAAAAATGTTTTGACCCGTTAGAAGAGAATTAAGAACTTGAAGTTCAATAGTTTGATTCATTTGGTTTTAGGACGTGATTCCAAGATTTAGCGTTGTTTTGAGTGATCCGAGGGTTCGAGTAGGTCCGCCTAGTGTTGACGCCCCCATTTTTCTAAGGCGAAATGTGGGTTCCAGCATTATGGGTGAAATGACTCTTTTATCCCCTTTTGGGGAATTTGGGTTTTGGATTTCTGAGTGTCTCCACCTAATGTTTATAGTGCATTAGGACACTTTTAAAGAAAAAAAAATGATTTTGAAAGAAAACCAGAGTTTGGGTAAGGGCATGAGAGTATCTTGAGGGAAAAGTGTTAGACACCCCTCAAGATCCACTAGTGTGGTTCTCGACCATGCTTAGTTGTGACTTTAAAAAGAGTTGGAATAAACAAGTAAAGTTTGCACGTAAGAAGTATAAACAAGTTGAAAATTTCAAAAGAAAACAAAAATGATTTTGAAAAGAGGAAGCTTAGTTGAAGGAAAACATTCATCTAGGACAAAAAATCAATAAATAAAGCAGGAGAAATGGTTCCTAGGGTTAAATATAATATGGATCACTTTGGTGCAATATCCAGCAATCATTCTGACACGAGATATTAGCGCACCAGTCATCATATCAAAATTCTACCCTTCCCACCCCGTGTTGATGCCCCCTTTTCCCACTAAAAGAAGCGAAATCGAGTTTCACGACATTATGGACAAAACGGCTCTATTTCCCGTTTGGGAATTGGGTTATGGAATTGGGAGAGTCGCCACCTAATGATTATACTGCATTAGGACACTTTAAGAGAGTGTTTTTGAGAGAGAAACCAGAGTTGGGTAAGGGCTTGATATTATCTCGAGGGGAAGGTGTTCGGCACAAGATCCAAATGTGGTTCCCGGCCGTGCTAATTGTGACTTTATAAAGAAGATGAAGCAAGTTGACGCATGAAGTACACATATTCACACAATTTGAGAGCTTTAAAGAAAAGGACATAAGTTTGAAATAAATGAGGATTAGTTTGAAAAGCTTCAGGCAAACATTTAAATAAAGCACGTAAGAGAAAGAGGGGTCCTAGGTTTGACTATAATATGGATCATTCGATGCAATATCTAGCTCATATTCCCAAAGAGGGGTCGCTATATGATATTATCACATCGTCATCATCTCCATATTCTACCCTTTCCACCCCGTTAAGGTAATTAAACATGTGAATTGGTCACGAATACTTATTGCATGCTGTTACCCGTCCCATTCTATAGATCCTAGAGGGCACTTAGGATCAGTATTCTTAAAAGGGGGAGACTAGGCTGAACCCATATGTTCAAAGGCTAAAATTCTAAGCGACAAACAAAACAAATAGGACTTGCATATAAAGGGATCATGTAAACATATAAAGGTTCAGTTACCCCTCTACAACGGACACGTAATTGGCACGACTCAAACAGAATTAAGGTCTAAGGCAAGAAAAATCTTTTGAAAAACTGGAGCATAAGTTAACACAGAAATGGAGAGTTTGTAGAAAAGGAACGTAAAAGAAAAACATTCAGAACTTAGAAGAGGCAGTATAAGTTTTTTTTAGAAATATGTAGAAGTCAATTAGAAAATTTTGGGGAATTCCTAGTAAAGCAGCTTTTGACAGGAAGAGTAAAAGAAAAGACAGGAAAAGTATTTCAGAAGTGTAACGAAAACAGTGAACATTATTATCTTTCGAAATTTATTACAGTATTCAGAGAACTTTAAAATAGTAATCCAGTTCTGGACAAAAATACAGCATTTGCATACGTAGTTTGAAAATAGGACAGAAGTTTGTATAAAAAAAATTAGAAAGCTTCATAGACAAACGAGTTCAAACAGAGGCGGGTTAATTTGAACCCAACTTAAAGGTTATTAGTCAGTTTTATCCGGCCTGAGGTTTGCCTAGGCGTTATTAAAGATGGTGAGCACACAATGGTTTCCAGCTTTAATAAGGAGTTAACCAGTTTTATCTAAATTAGCGAAGTGTTTAAACAACTGCAAATAAAATACTAATGGCATTATAACTAATGCACAGGAAGCCCTATAAGCATGATATCTAAATGTGATGGTGATGACTCGATTGATCAATTAGTGTTATAACAAACTAAAAGCAAGAGGCCTAAAGAACAAGATTTCTATATGTGAAAATGCATGTCCTAAAACATGATTTCTATTGCGCAAATAGGTAAGTAAAATTCTATAACATGTTTTCTACCCATTCCCCTTAACTAAGCACGCATAACCCTCCCAATTTCACTATAAACCCCATTATTCTTTACAAGTTATTATAGACAAAATAATTAAAATTACAATAGTGATAAAAAAGAAGAAGTTATTCTATAGGGAGCCTACAGCCAGGCCCAAGATCTCCAACCTTACTTCTTTCGAGTTTCACAGCCATTACCAAGGCTTGGGTGCGGCAAAGTTCCCTAAGGGTTCGTTTGAACCCCTGGACAATACCAGGCACCCAAAGTGTCATTATTTGACAAGTGCATGTGTGGAAGTGCCAGCCTTGTGCATCAAAGTTCAATGGGTGCTCGAGGGCTCCCAAAGCAATGCTTGCACTAAGGAGGTAGAACTTAGTGTTCTAAGAGTAGTAAAGTTGTGATAGGGTTGAGAGAGCTTAAAAACAATTGAGAGTCAATTTAAGAAAACAACAGAAGGATATGGGGAGACAGTTTGAGAAAATAGTTTAAAAGAGTTAAAAGAGTTGAAATGAATTATTTTAAAATCATTTATACTAAACAGTTCAGAACAGAGCATTATACAAACATGGGCAAAGGGGGAAGGAACAAATAATTACAGGGATCTACTCACACACAGGTAAACATAGTGAAGGCAGGTAATCAGACATAGTTGTAGAAAAAATAGGGGCTAAGTTCTAACTGCACCAAACCCCAATACACTTAACCTCAGGAAGAGGTATTAGGCTAATCAAGTAGCCAAGCAACCCTGTACACATGGTAATAATGCACAAAGAAAAGTATACATTCATTGAGACAGGGAAGTGGTAAGGGGAGCATGCTAATCTAAGCTAAGTAGGCTGGTAAGTGTATACTAGTGACAACAAGAGCAGCATAACCATAGGCAAAAGAACACAAGAAACAAGAAGAAGTGAAAAAATAGTAAAAGCATGTTTTTTTGGAAACTTTATATTAAATAGGTAACATACCAGTTGCAGACAATAGAACACAATAACAATGAGCAATAGTACACCAAGAGAGCAAAGTATGCAGAGAATGAGAGCAGCAAGGTGAGAACAGAAGTGTGCAGTAAAGAGAGTAGCAGGCAAACCCAAGTATGCAATGTAGTAGAACCTTAGTAGTGTAGAAATAAACAGCCAAGATTACTCAATCTTGGCTTTCAGCCAATTGAGTATTCAAATAGGAGAATAAGAGGGTGTAGAAATAGTAGAGAAAGAGAGAACAACGAGTTTTTTGAAAGAGAAGTTCAAAAAGTTTGAACTTGTGTCTGTGTATGAGAGATATGCAATGTGTTCGTCCGTTTCAAAGAGAATGGGTGGGGTATTGATAGTACTAGAAACGAGTAAATAAACAAGGCAGCAATCATTAATTAAGGAACTAGTGTCAATCAGACCCAATTAGGATTAGGACTCCCCTTTAACTAAGGAGTAAAGGCAAGCAGTAACAAACAGAGGGTCCAAACGGAAAGGAATCAATTAACTATATTTACCCTAGTAAGAGTAGCAAGCATATAATATACCATAAGGGTTAGATTCATAATAATTTATGTAAGGAAAATATATGCTGAAAATTTGAAAGCCTATTCATGCACAAATACGGTAAGAAAACACCAATTAATTTCTGAAAGTTAGTTAAAGAATCACGGACACAACCAAGTATAGAGAGCATCCCACAAGTAAGGAAATAATTCAAAATCTATGTAAGAACCTTTTAAGGAAAACTTATACAAGGATTCAAAGAGATGCCCAGAATCAGTAGAATACTGCATGAGCGATGAACAGTTGGACCTATAAAACACAATAGACATGAAAATCAGAGAGCCTTAGGCAAGAAAGCATGGAAGTAGTAAAGGGTTGGAACCTTAGCAAAGAGTTAAAGCAATGGAACTCGGATTAACAGGGAAACAAACAAACTCATAACACAAATAAGCACAAACAACCACATAATACTCAAGAAAAGTCAGAAAGTATAACGATTTTGCAAAAGGGGTCAGAAACCCTAGTCTTGAAAAAGAGGTACAGAACATTTGAAAAACTCGACTTAATCAAAGATATCGAGTGAGATGGAGTGTAGGAAATAAAGATTAAGCCGGAAATCGCTTAAAAAGATAGAAATTTATGAGATTTAGGCAAAGCAAATTAGGGTTTGCAAAAATAAGTCAGGGAAATGAGGAACCTGGCCATGAAACGCGTATACAATGCCATATGAGACATTATCGTACAAAGACCACCGGAGAAAATCGGGAAATAGACCCAAATAAAGCTTCAGTGACCTCTTTCATGGCGCAAGCTGCTAGCTGCAAACTTTAGAGAGAAAACAATGATACAAGGACCCCATGATTGCTGGAGGTCGAGAGAAGTGAGGTATGAGTGAGCCGGAGAGGCGATGGTCATCATCGGAGAAGATGGAGAGAACCAGAAGGTTCTAGAGTGAACAAGAGTTAGAGAGCATCTGTTAGAGATATAGAGAGACGGGCTTGTGAGAATGAAAGGTTGGGGGAGGGGGTAGTTTGATTTTAATTATGGCAATGAGATCTGGCTGTTGATCTTATTTTATCGACGACTCAGATTAAATCTGAGGTGGGTTGGGTAAATTAAAGGGTATGGGTCATCAAATTGGGTTGGAATTTTGGGCTGAAATTTGGCTATATTTTAAATAAATCTTAGCTATGGTTTAAATAGCCAATTTTTTTCAAATAATTTTTTAAAATAGCTAAAATCATTTAAAAAGAAAAATTAAAACATGGAACTATTTAATAACATATAAACATTAATATAAAAAATAACAGAAACGATTTTGGTAACTATGAAACACAGTTAATTATAAAATTGGATATAATTGAATTTTCTGTAATTGGATTTTTTAAAATTCGATTAAATTTGTAAAAAATGTGCAAAAAATTACATTAACTATGTCTTGTCATAAATGTGAATGAAACACATTGTGCACTAAAAATAATATATTTGCCTTTATATTGTCAAAATAGTCATTGAATTGATTAAAAGAAATCTTTCAAAATCAAGGAAAAATACCAAAATTCTTGGCATGCATATATATGCATACATATACTATTTTGAAAGCATTTTGGGTGCAAGAAGATATAGAAAAAATTTGGGTATCAACAACTACCCCTCTTTACCTGAGGATGATGAAAGAGTTGTTGGGTAAAGATAATATGGCCAATTTTGACCGGAGCTGGCGATTGTAAGAGGATTTTGACCGTGCTCCGATTTTTGAGCTGCCTACATATCCCTGGTTTTACGACAATCAGGTCGGACGAGCCACAGAGAACTAGAGCAGAAGTGCTCCTGTTGAGGCAGCCGTGCCAGCCGATATACCTGCAAATGAACGATATGCGGATATTTTTCATAATTTAAACATGATGCAAATTTCCATTGGACCATGAATGTTGTCTTCGGACGATTAAGATGGAGTCCTCAGACCATGACGTCCGGGCTATGAAGAGCATAAAAGTAAGGATTCGCAGGCCATGCAATGGTGTTCTCGGGCCATGCGAATTGTGCCTCCGAACTATGACGCCTTTGAATAAATTGGCGATATTTCAGCCCATGAGAAGGTGGCAACATTTCAGCCGAACGGATGGAAGGATGGCGATGTTTCAGCCAAAGCGAGAATTTAAATGCGGGGGAAATATTTCGGCCCAAATGATACAGGGTGGCGATTTTCAGCCGAAATGCAAGATGAAGGAGGTAGAGCTTAACCTCAAAGAGAAGAGAATAGCCTTATGCAGGATGGAGGTAGAGCTTAACATCAGAAGGCAGAGAATAGCCTTATGCAAGACGGAGGTAGATTTTAACCTCGGAAGGCAGAGAGTAGCCTTATGCAATGCAAGATGGAGACAGAGCTTAGTCTCGAAAGGCAGAAAATAGCCTTATGCAATGATGGAGGCAGAGCATAGCCTTGGAAGGTAGAGAATAGCCTTATGAAATGCAAGATGGAGACAAAGCTTAGTCTCAAAAGGCAGAAAATAGCCTTATGCAATGATGGAGGCAGAGCTTAGCCTCGGAAGGCAGAAAATAGCCTTATGCAATGCAAGATGGAGGTAGAGCTTAACCTCGGAAGGTAGAAGATAGCCTTATGAAGGATTGAGGTAGAGCTTAACCTCGGAAGGCAGAGAATAGCCTTATGCAAGATAGAGGTAAATCTTAACTTCAGAAGGCAGAGAGTAGCCTTATGCAATGCAAGATGGAGACAGAGCTTAGTCTCGAAAGGCAGAAAATAGCCTTATGCAATAATGGAGGAAGAGAATAGCCTTAAGCAATGCAAGATGGAGACAGAGCTTAGTCTCGAAAGGCAGAAAATAGCCTTATGCAATGATGGAGGCAAAGCTTAGCCTCGGAAGGCAAAGAATAGCCTTATGCAATGCAGGATGAAGGTAGAGCATAACCTCGGAAGGTAGAAGATAGCCTTATGCAGGATGGAGGTAGATCTTAACCTCAGAAGGTAGATAATAGCCTTATCCAAGATGGAGGTAGAGCTTAACCTCGTAAGGCAAAGAGTAGCCTTATGCAAGATGGAGGTAGAGCTTAAACTAGGAAGACAGATAGTAGTCTCGAAAGGCTGAAAATAGACTTATGCAATAATGGAGACATAACTTAGTCTCAAAATGAAGAAAATAACCTTGTGCAATGATGAAGGCAGAGCTTAGCCTCGGAAGGCAGAAGATAGCCTTATGCAATGCAAGGATGAGAAGGAGCTTAGTCTCGAAAGGCAGAAAATAGCCTTATGCAATGATGGAGGCAGAGCTTAGCCTCGGAAGTCAGAGAATAGCCTTATGCAATGCAAGATGGAGGTAGAGCTTAACCTCGGAAGGCAGAAGATAGCCTTATGCAGGATGGAGGTAGATCTTAACCTCGAAAGGCAGAGAATAGCCGTATGCAAGACGGAGGTATAGCTTAACCTCGGATGGCAGAGAGTAGCCTTATGCAATGCAAGATGGAGACAGAGCTTAGTCTCAAAAGGAAGAAAATAGCCTTATGCAATGATGGAGGTAGAGCTTAGCATCGGAAGGCAGAGAATAGCCTCTCTAAAGGTAGAAAATAGCCTTATGCAATAATGGAGGTAGAGCTTAGCCTCGGAAGGCAGAGAATAGCCTTATGCAATGCAAGATGGAGACAGATCTTAGTCTCGAAAGAAAGAAAATATCCTTATGAAATGATGGAGGCAGAGCTTAGCCTCGGAAGGTAGAGAATATACTTATGCAATAATGGAAGCAGAGCTTAACCTCGGAAGGCAAAAGATTGCCTTATGCAGGATGGAGGTATAACTTAAACTCGGAAGGCAGAGAATGGCCTTACGCAAGATGGAGGTAGAGCTTAACCTCGGAAGGTAGAGAGTAGCCTTATGCAATGCAAGATGGAGACAGAACTTAGTCTCGAAAGGCAGAAAATAGCCTTATGCAATGATGGAGGCAGAGCTTAGCCTCGTAAGGCAGAGAATAGCCTTATGCAATGCAAGATGGAGACAGAGCTTAGTCTCTAAAGGAAGAAAATAGCCTTATGCAATGATGGAGTCAGAGCTTAGCCTCGGAAGGTAGAGAATAGTCTTATGCAATGATGGAGGCAGAGCTTAACCTCGGAAGGCATAAGATAGCCTTATGCAGGATGGAGGTAGAACTTAAGCTCGGAAGGCAAAGAATAGCCTTACGTAAGATGGAGGTAGAGCTTAACCTCGGAAGGTAGAGAGTAGCCTTATGCAATGCAAAATGGAGACATAGCTTAGTCTCGAAAGGCAAAAAATAGCCTTCTGCAATGATGGAAGCAAAGCTTAGCCTGGGAAGGCAGAGAATAGCCTTATGCAATGCAAGATGGAGATAGAGCTTAGTCTCAAAAGGCAGAAGATAGCCTTATGCAGGATGGAGGTAGAGCTTAAGCTCGGAAGGTAGAGAATAGCCTTATGCAAGAAGGAGGTAGAGCTTAACCTTGGAAGGCAGAGAGTAGCCTTATGCAATGCAAGATGGAGACAGAGTTTAGTCTCGAAAGGCAGAAAATAGCCTTATGCAATGATGGAGGCAGAGCTTAGCCTCGGAAGGCAGAGAATAGACTTATGCAATGCAAGATAGAGACAGAGCTTAGTCTCGAAAGGCAGAAAATAGCCTTATGTAGGGGTGCAGAAAATATAAAGGAGAGGATGACAGTGATTGTCTTAGCTGGTAGATGATTGCGATATTGATGACTGTTGTGGTAGCATTCAATGTATGTAGTAAGACTTTGTCAGGTTGGTAGATGGATTTATTTTGTAAGATTCCTGCATTGCCTATTTACACTCTGGTTCCTGCATCCAAAGAAAAATTGTGAGTTCTACAAAGGAGGAGGTTAGTTCGCTTCCTTCGAACCGTGGCGCTCTGTACCCCCTTGGGGCAGCGTTGCTGAACGATAGTGATCCAAATTATTTTATGCAAAATTTTGGCAAATATGATGCAAATGCTTGTATATTAAATAAGCAAAAGATTGTCTTGTTTTATGATGAACTACAACCGCAACGTGGTTCAAGGCACGACAACCTCGCTGGCTCCGGAATTTTGAGGGTCCTCCTCAAAATTCTGCCCCAGTTTACTAGGCTGGTGCTGGATGTTGAAAGCGCATTGATCTTAGAATTTTGAGGGTCCTCCTCAAAATTCTGCCGCAGTTTACTGGGTCGATGCTGATACGAAATTTGACAAACTGACTTCAGAATTTTGAGGGTCCTCCTCAAAATTCTGCCCCAGTCCCAAATGCGGGGGAAAATGGAATTTTATTAATGATGTGACCAACCCATAGGGCTTCCTAAGTATCCCCTCTTAAACGGGAATTAGGTCAGACGTAGTTCAAATTTCATCAGAAGAAAAAGCATACTGATTAAATGTAATATCTCTTCACTGCATCTCTGAGTTGATCGGTTTTGGCCAGATTTTTCCATCCATTTCTGCAAGAATAAGGGCTCCTCCAGTTAGAACCCGGTGAACCATGTACGGACCCTGCCAGTTGGGAGAGAACTTCCCTTTGGCCTCTTCTTGATGCGGAAATATCTTCTTCAACACCAGCTGTCCTAGTGTAAACGTTCTCGATCGAACTCTCTTGTTGAAAGCTCTAGACATCCTGTTCTGATATAATTATCCATGGCAGAAAGCATTCATTCTTTTACCATCTATAAGGGTTAACTACTCGTATCGAACCTTGACCCATTCTGCATCATCTAACTCAGATTCTTGTATGATTCTCAAGGATGGAATCTCTACCTCTGCGGGAATCACTGCCTCTGTATCATAAACCAGCATGTAGAGAGTTGCGCCCGTTGATGTGCGAACTGTATTACGATATCCAGTAGAGCGAATGATAACTTCTCATGCCACTACTTATGCTTTTCAATCATTTTCCTCAGTATTTTCTTGATGTTCTTGTTAGCTACTTCCACGGCTCCATTCATCTGAGGTCTATAGGCTATAGAGTTTCTGTGTCTGATCTTGAAAGTTTCACACATCGCTTTCATCAGATCACTATTTAGAGAATTTGGAACACCGAACTGATAGGCAACCCGATCTCGGAGAAAGTCTGCCACAAATTTCTTGGTTACTGCTTTGTACGAAGCTGCTTCAACCCATTTTGTGAAGTAGTGAATCTCCACTAGAATGAACCTGTGTCCGTTTGAGGTGGCAGGCTCGATTGGCCTGATGACATCCATTCCCAAAACGGTGAACGGCTATGGCGAGCTCGTTGCAGTGAGATCGTTTGGAGGTACTGTTATCAAATCCGCATGTATATGACAGCGATGACATCTTCGGACATACTGAATGCAGTCTGTTTCGATGACCATCCCGAAATATCCTGCTCGGAGTATCTTCTTTTTCTAAAACAAAACCATTTATGTGTGGCCCACAAGTCCATGAGTGCACTTCCTCCAATAACTTGGTTGCTTCTATCGCATCGACACACCTTAATAGCCCCAAATGGGGAGTCCTCTGATACAGGATTCCTCCCCTGTAAAATAAATTGTTAGACAGCGTTCAAAGTGTGCACTTCTGAGTAGCATTAGCAAGCTATGGATATTCTCCTATTGTTAGGTACCTTTTGATGTCGTGGAATCAGGGTTTTTCATCGGCTTCTTCCTCAACATGTGCACAATAAGCCGGTTGATCCTAAATTCTGACCTAGATAGGGTCGATGAAATTTGTGTCTGGATGCTGAATCATGGATGATAAAGTGGCTAAGGCGTCAGCGAACTCATTCTGTATTCTTGGAACATGCTGGAATTTTGTTTTTCTGAACCTCTTTTTTTCTTCTCCTGTATGTGATGCAAATAAGGGAGTATCTTGGAATTCTTGGTTGCCCACTCTTCTCGGACCTGGTGTATGAGTAGGTCTGAATCCCCAATCACTAGCAGCTCTTGGATGTTCATATCTATGGCCAGTTTAAGCCCTAAGATGCAAGCTTCATACTCCGTCATGTTATTGGTGCACGGGAACCTGAGCTTGGCAGATACCAGATAATGTTGGCCTATTTCTGATACCAGAACAGCTCCAATACCATCTCCTTTGAAATTAGCGGCTTCGTCAAAAAACATCCTCCAACCGTCATAGGATTCTGCTATATCTTCTCCTATGAAAGTTATTTCCTCGTCGGGAAGATATGTCTTCAATGGTTCATACTCCCCTTCCACAGGGTTTTCGGCGAGATGATCTGCCAGAGCCTGTCCTTTAACTGCCTTTTAGGTGACATAGACAATGTCGAATTCACTCAACAAAATTTTCCACTTGGCGAGCTTGCTGGTGGGCATGGGCTTCTGAAAGATGTATTTTAGTAGATCCATTCTTGATATAAGGTAGGTGGTGTAAGCACAAAAATAATGCCTCAACTTCTGAGCTATCCAAGTTGAAGCACAACAGGTGCGTTCTAGCAAGGAATACTGAGCCTCGTATGGGGTAAATTTCTTACTGAGGTAGTAAATAGCTTGCTCCTTCCTCCCCGTTTCATCGTGTTGTCCCAAGACACAACCAAATGCCCCATCCAATACTGCGAGATATAGCAATAAAGGTCTCCCAGGCTCAGGTGGAACCAGGACTGAAGGCGTAGACAAGTATTCCTTGATCCTGTCGAAAGCCTTTTGACATTCATCGGTCCACTTGGTGGCGGCATCCTTCTTCAGAATCTTGAAGATAGGTTCGCAGATGACGGTAGAGTGAGTAATGAACCGACTGATAAAGTTAAGTCTCCCCAGGAAACGCATTACCTCTTTATTACTTTTTGACGGTGGCAACTCCCGAATAGATTTGACCTTTGACGTATCCAGCTCAATTCCTCGATGACTTACGATGAAACCCAACAACTTTCCCGCAGGGACCCCAAATGCACATTTGGCGGGATTCAGTTTCAAGTTATACCTCCTTTGTCTGTTGACAGACTTTCGGAGGTCCTCCATGTGATCTGAAGCCTTCTTGGATTTAATGATGACATCGTCCACATATACCTCAATCTCCCTATATATCATGTCATGAAAGAGGGTAGTCATGGCCCTCATGTAAGTAGCCCCCGTATTTTTCAGCCCAAAAGGCATCATTCTGTAGCTATACATTCCCCAAGGCGTGATGAACTCCATTTTCTCTGCATCACCTTCATTCATCCATATCTGATGATACCCCGCGAAACGATTGACAATTGACTGCAATTCATGCTTGGTGCAGTTGTCGATCAGAATGTGTATGTTTCGAAAGGGAAAATCGTCTTGGGGACTGGCCCGGTTGAGATACCGGTAGTCGACACAGACTCTAACTTTCCCATCCTTCTTCGGTACTGGCACAATGTTAGCTAACAAAGTTGGATATTCTACCACTTGAAGAACTCTGGCTTTGACCTGCTTGGTGACCTTCTCTTTGATCATTAGACTCATATCTGGCTTGAATTTTCTGAGCTTCTATTTTACTGGGGGACATGCAGGATCTGTAGGTAGTTTGTGAGTGACAATGGATGTGCTGAGACCGGTCATATCTTCATAAGACCATGCAAAGATATCGTCATATTCCTTCAAGAACTCTACATGTTTCTCTTTCACTGTCTGTGACAAGTGCACACTGATGGGCGTTTCTTTGAAATTCTCTGTATCTCCTAAATTGACGACTTTGGTTTCGTCCAAGTTTGACTTGGGCCTATTCTCAAAATTTTCGACCTCTCTGACAACCTCTTGTGGTATATCATCTTCTTCTGAGTCTATGTCCAGTTGTTGTATAGCCTCGTTGCAAGTTACAGTCGTTGGTTCATCATTAAGATACGTAATAGTAATGTTGTGTGAAAAAAATAAAGTAAATAGCCGAAAAGTAATGAATAGGGAGACATTTGAGAAAACTGAAAATGCTTTAGATTGAATTCATAAATGTTCAAAACATTGGGGCTCTTGAAAGTAAATATAAATGCAGAAATTAAATAAAACAACTAGAAATAAAATGCATGATGCTCGTTCAGCCTTGCTACCCCGAAGGTTTCCGGGCGATTTTCACATCCTGAATGGAAGGTCCTTCCTCCCCTTCCTCTTCAAAGATCACACAACAGTCCATGCCATCCTCCAGAAACAGGTTCTTCATCACTGCAAGAGCCTCATCTTCCTCTGAACCATAGAGAGTGTCGGCTGGCTGAAATGTATGCTCCAACTGAGGTATGGGGTATTCCAATGGATAATATGGGCCGCGCCATGGTGGTGACCAGTTTCTGAATTCTTGCCAAGTGTACTCGTACCCCAATCCAAAGGTAGTATCATGTTTCTTAAACTGGATGGGTTTGGTAATACCCTGAAGATTCTTACCAAGTCCCTTCCCCGGTTCATACCCACTCCAATTAAGAATGCTTTCAACCTTATTGCTCCACCATTTGTCCTTGTCCCATCAATAAGTTGTAAGAGGCCAGTATGTCGATGACTTTGGAACTCAACTTTAAACCAAGTGGGGCCTATTTGCAGACACATGCTAATCTCCCCGAGAGTGGACCTCTGAGAACCATCAAAAGCTTTAACATGAATAACCCATGTTGTATCTCTTGCAACCCTTTTGCCAACTATTTGAGGGTGATCAACGGACAAATGTTGAGACTAGAACCTCCGTCAACTAGGATTCTGGTGATGAAATGGTCCTCACATTGCACGGTGATGTGTGGTGCTTTTTTATAACTGAGACCTTCAAGCGGCAATTCATTTGCATGGAAGGTGATTTTGTGACATTCCAATATCTGCCCTATCATGTTTTCCATCTCTCCTCCCGTTATGTTGCTCGGGACATAAGCCTCGCTCAATATCTTCATCGAGGCATTTTTATGCGTCTTGGAACTCTGCAGCAATGCTAAGATGGAATACTATGCCGAAGTTTGTTTAGCTGTTCAACAACTTATTACTCCTTAGCCTGTATCTTTCTCCAGAGATCATCAGGTCCAGTTTCCATAGGACGTCCAAAGGCTTGCTTGCTGGACTCAGCTAGGTGCTCTGGTGTGTACACTCTGCCTCTTCTAGTCATACCTAGCGCGGCAATCGTTTCACCCGTGCCTGGTTTTCCTTTCCTTGTCGCCTTGGCTGTGTAGTCCCAGGGTATGGCTTTGGACTGAAATGGGATTACAATGACATGGCGACTGAAACGGGCACCTTTGGAGGCAACATAGTAACTTCTTTTGATGCAGGCGCCTTTTGGAGTCCCAAATTCTATTGGAAACACGTTCTCAATGCAATATACTAAAATGTGTGTTCTTTTGTATAGGTTTTGATGAATGACAAACGAAGCGAAAATTGATATATGACGAAGTTCAAGAAACAAGCGCACAATTGATATACAACGAGATTCAAGCTCAAGACAAAGTTTTATAGTTTAATTGAGTCATTCTTAATTCTGATCTTGATCCTACAACTTGACTCGTAACATGGCTTCTCTCATAAAACTATTTTCCAAAATCATGCATATTTAATTTAATGTCAAATGATTTTAAATCATGCATATTTACAGTAGTCAAAATAATTTTTAGACATGCCTTAAAAATCTGGACTAAGATAATCGATTATGTACTTATGATAATCGATTGTTTTAAGCCAATACTGCATGACAATCGATTGTGAACTAATGACAATCGATTGTGAGTAAGACAGTGAGCATTAGGTTTTTCAAACCTGCATGACAATCGATTGTGAACTAATGACAATCGATTGTGACTGAGGCAGTGTCCATCAAAGTTTTTCAAAACTCAGAATAATCGATTATGAACTAATGGTAATCGATTATGTTGAGACAGTGTCTTACAATGATTTTCAAATTTATTAAATAATCGATTGTTACATTGGACAATCGATTGTCAAAGAGACAGTGTCTAAAATGTTTTTCAAAAACTGATAAGTAATCGATTGTTGACTTTGTGCAATCGATTGTGAAGCTGATCGTTGTCGTAAAATTTTCAAATACCGTCAGGGAATCGATTATTGATTCTGTATAATCGATTGTTTTGATTAAAATCCGGAAAAGATTTTTTGAACGTTATTGGGTAATCGATTATTGATTTTGTATAGTCGATTGTTTTGATTAAAATCCGGAAAAGATTTTTTGAACGTTGCTGAGTAATTGATTGTTGATTCTGGACAATCGATTGTTTGTGGTAAAATCTGGAAAGGATTTTTTGAACGTTGCCAGTAATCGATTATGGATTGTAAGTAATCGATTATCAAGCGTAAAATCTGGGATTGAATTTTGGTCTGACTGGCAGACAATCGATTGTTGGGGTTTGACAATCGATTGTCAGTGAGTAAAATCAGCAACTCTTAATTGGCAATTAGGCAACGGTAATGCCAAGTTTTTCAACTATAAATACAGCTTCATTTCAGTGTTTTAAACACAACAACATACTACAACTGATCATTACATTGCTATAAGCTTGCATACTTTTGTTTATCATTTTATATTCAATTTCATAAAGCTTTTGAGAGCCATATTCTTGTCCAAAGTTGTTGTGATCTAGAGCTTATTTCTTTTTACTCATACCTACTCATAAAGGAGTATATTGTTTGAGTGTTTTAGTGTTTGTACACTTGGAAGAGAATTGTGATTCTCTTGTTGTAAGGAACTTGTGTGTCCTTGGTTGAAGTCTTGGAGTGTTGTAACTCCGAGCAAAGGTGTTGAGGCTTGCGTCCTCAAGTTGTAAAGGTTTGTTAAGCACCCGGAAGCTTGACAAGTTAGTGGAAAATCTCGAGAGAGTCTCTCGGGGACTGGACTAGCCACACGTTGTGGTAAACCAGGATATATCTGTGTGTAAGTTATTATTTATCGCACTTATTTACTTCCTGCAAATTTTAATTTCCGCAAGTTTACGCTAAATTTTATTATAACGCTATTCACCCCCCCCTCTAGCGTTAAGCGTATTTTCTAACAATTGGTATCAGAGCCATACTCTCTGAAGACTTAACAGTTTGAGAGAACCATCCATGGCTTCTACTCGTGACTCTTTTGCAGGAATTGATGAAGGACAGTGCTCCACACGATCACCTCTATTCAATGGTACAAATTACATGTACTGGAAGGAGAGGATGATGATCTTCGTTCAATCCAACAGTTTTCACCTTTGGAAGGTGTTTACAAAGGGAAATAAAATTCCAACCAAGAAGGTGGAAAATGAATGGGTTCCCAAGTCTGAGGATGAGTATGACGCGGATGACATCCGAAAGGTCCAAAATAATGCTAAAGCAATAAACTTATAATATTGTGCTGTTAATGCTAACGATTACAGGAAAATATCGTGTTGCACAACAGCAAAGGAGATGTGGGACAAGCTAGAAGTTACATACGAAGGAACGGATCAGGTAAGGGAAGCAAAAATTGATTTCCTAACCCATGCTTATGAATTATTTCACATGAAGGAAGGAGAAAAGGTGGACAAAATGTTTGAACGATTTTCAATAATCGTAAATGATCTACATGCCCTCAAAAAGACATTCACGGATAGAGAACTTGTACGGAAGATCCTTAGAAGTCTCACTCCGGCATGGCGATCAAAGGCCGACGCAATCCAAGAATCCATCGGCGTCTCAAATGTCATAATTGACGCATTAAGAGGTAATCTCAAGACCTATGAATCTACTATTCTTAACCCTCTTGTTGATGATCAAAGGAGGCAAAGAATAGCTCTAAAGGCGAGCACAAGTCAACCGCAAATTGATGAGGAAGGAGACAACGAGTTTGGACTCGTCATCAAAAGATTTCAAAAGTTCATGCGCAAGGAGTATGAACGCAAAGGGAAAAAGCAAGGAGAAATAAATGCTACGAATGCGGAGAAATCGGGCACATCAAGTCAAATTGCCCAAACCTCAAAAAGGAAAAGAAACCTTTTAGAAAGCAACGCGCATATATTTCTTGGGGAGGTGACTCCGGAGATGAGTCAAGCAAAGGAGAAGAAGACGAAGCAGCAAATCTTTGCCTCATGGCACAAGAAGATAACAAAGACGAGGTATGTCAAATTTCGTCTCAAAACTTCTTTACTCTTGATGAAATGCGAACTGCTTTTGATGAATTATATACTGAATTTATTAAAGCTTCAAAAACAGTCAAAAGCGTAAAAGAAAATGCTTCTCTAAAAGAAAAAGATTTTCAAAAACAGCTTTCTTTAAAAGAAAAGGATTTAGAAAAACTGGTTTTAGAAAATGAGAAGCTGAAAGAGGAAAACAAGTTTTTTGGAAAAAGAAGTTCTGATAAGCCCGAAAGCTCTACTAGAAATTGCACTTCTTGTTTGCATCTTAAGAATGAAGTAAGTAGGCTTAAAGGCACATTAGATAAGTTTAATTCTTCGCACAAAAACTTGAATGATGTTCTTGTTAACTTGAAATCAACCAAGCATGGAATAGGCTTTAAAAATGAAGAAAAGGTTGAAGCTAAACCCCAACAACCTAAAGCTCAACCTAGGATTAACAATAGAAATGCTTATCCTAGAAACAACAACTCTAGAGCCAATATGCACGCTAGACAAAATGCTGAACATTTTAGAAGACCTAGGAATGACTTACCACCTAGAAATAGTCGCCCTAGAAATGATGCATACTTTAGGCCAAATTTTGAACCCCTTAGAAGACCTAGCAATGGCCCTCAATCGAGAAACAATCACTCTAGAAATGCTGCCCATCCTAGAGCACATAGTAGGAGAAATAACTCTCATGAAATGCGAAATAGTCATAGTGTTCAAAATAGAGTAAGAAATTTTCATCCGTCTAGTTACTATGAACCTAGAAGGATGCATAACCCAAATGTGACTTGTCATTATTGTAGACGTATTAGTCATATTGCTCCGGCATGCTTTACATGTCATAGACATATTACTCAATCGCATCATTATAATATGCCTAACCCCCAAGGACCCAAGATGGCATGGGTACCTAAAGAACATTAATTTGTTTTGTAGGTGTGCTTGAAGGGATCAAGTGTACTATGGTACCTTGATAGTGGATGCTCCAAGCATATGACGGGAGATGAATCAAATTCCTTCAATTAGAGCACAAAGAAGGAGGAAGTGTTATCTTCGGTGATAACAATAAAGGAAAGATCATTGGCATCGGCTCGGTCGGTAAGGATGAAAAATCTCTATTAAGCATATATTACTTGTTAAAGGATTAAAGCGTAATCTCTTGAGCATAAGCCAATTGTGTGACAAGGGAAATCTTGCTTTATTTGATTCGGATGAATGCTTAGTGTTCAGACGTAGTGATTTCAAAATTATCCTCTGTGGTTTTAGAGTGGATAATATTTATATGGTTGATCTTGCTAAATCCTCACCCGATTATGTTGATTGTCTAATGAGTAAAGAGGATGATACTTGGCTATGGCATCGTAGAGTAGCACATATCAATATGCATCTTTTGAACAAATTGATTTCTCAAAACTTAGTTGTTGGTCTTCCCAATTTAAAATTTGAAAATGACTCTTTTTGTGACTCGTGTCAAAAGGGGAAGCAAACAAAAGCATCTTTCAAATCTAAAAACATTATTTCAACTTCTAGACCATTGCAATTGCTTCATATGGATTTTTTGGTCCTTCTCGCATTGAAAGTCTAGGAAGAAATAGATATGCTTTTATGATTGTTGATGATTACTCGAGATTTACTTGGACTTTATTTCTTGCCAATAAAAGTGATGCTTTTCAAAATTTTAAATATTTTCTTAAGCGTGTTCAAAATGAGAAAGAAACAACCGTCACTTCAATTAGAAGTGATCATGGGGGAGAGTTTGATCACAATCTCTTTGCAGACTTTTGTGATGAACTCGGAATCGAGCATACCTTTTCCGCTCCACGTACACCACAACAAAATGGGGTGGTGGAAAGGAAAAATAGGTGTCTTGAAGAGATGGCTAGAACCATGCTCGACGAAGCTAAGATACCCAAACATTTTTGGGCGGACGCCGTGAGTACCGCTTGCTATGTTCTAAATAGAGTAGTAATTCGGCCGATACTCATGAAAACCCCCTATGAACTTTATAAGGGTAGAAAACCAAATATTTCCCATTTTAGAGTTTTTGGTTGCAAATGTTTTGTTCATAACAATGGCAAAGACCAATTGGGTAAATTTGATGCTAAGTCGGATGAAGGTATTTTCATTGGATATTCCTCACGTAGTAAAGCATATAGGGTCTTTAATAAAAGAACCCAAATTGTGGAGGAATCCCCTCAAGTTGTATTTTCCGAAAATAATGCTCGCTTGGTGAGAAAGGATTCCAGTTTTGATCTTGCAGGTATCTTAGATAGCTTGAAAGACAAAATACAAGAGGAACCACACAAGGAAAATAAAGACGAAACTGAGGAACAACCAACGGAAGAAGCGCCACAATTGGAAAAAGAAATGAATATGCCTAACGAGTGGAGGACAATCAAAGATCACCCTCTCGAACAGGTAATTGGCAACGTTGGAGACAAGGTAAGTACCCGAAACTCTCTCAAAAATACCTTAGAACATACTGCTTTTGTTTCTCAAATTGAACCCAAAACCATCTCAGAAGCAATTGGGGATGAATTTTGGACCTTGGCAATGCAAGAGGAGCTTAACCAATTCGAACGCAATGACGTTTGGGATTTGGTGCCAAGACCCGAAGGTCATATCATAATTGGTACGAAATGGGTTTTTCGCAATAAACTAGATGAAAATGGTATAATCACTAGAAACAAAGCTAGGCTTGTAGCAAAAGGCTATAATCAAGAAGAGGGTATTGACTATGAGGAAACATATGCTCCTGTAGCTAGATTAGAAGCTATTCGCTTATTGCTTGCATTTGTCTCTTCTATGAATTTCAATTTATATCAAATGGATGTGAAAAGTGCTTTTCTAAACGGTTTTATTCAAGAAGAAGTTTATGTTGAATCACCCCCCAGTTTTGAAAACTTTAAATCTCCCGATCATGTTTTCAAACTCAAAAAGGCTCTTTATGGTTTAAAACAAGCTCCCCGAGCTTGGTATGAAAGATTAAGTAAGTTTCTTTTGGAAAATGATTTCATTAGGGGGAAAGTTGACACAACTCTCTTTGTTAAGCATAAAAACAATGATATTTTGTTAGTTCAAATATATGTAGATTATATTATATTTGGTGCTACTAACAATGTTTTATGCAAGGAATTTTCCGATTTAAGGACAAGCGAATTTGAGATGTCTATGATGGATGAGTTAACATTCTTTTTTGGATTACAAGTAAAGCAAATGAAAGAAGGTACATTCATTTGTCAAGCCAAATATTGCAAAGAATTGCTAAAACGATTTGAGATGAACAATGCAAAAGAAATGGCAACTCCCATGAGCACATCCGATCATCTAGATAAAGATGAGAAAGGTAAGGAAGTCGACACCAAAAAGTATCGAGGTATGATTGGCTCTCTTCTTTATCTTACTGCTAGTCGTCCGGACATCATGTTTAGCGTGTGCTTATGCGCTCGTTATCAATCGTGTCCGAAGGAGTCTCACCTTACTGTGGTAAAACGGATTTTAAGGTATCTTGTTGGTACTACAAATGTGGGTCTATGGTACCCCAAAGGCTCTTCATGCCAACTTGTTGGCTACTCCGATTCCGATTTTGCTAGATGCAGCAAGAGCACTAGTGGCACTTTCCATTTGCTCGGTAGCTCTCTCGTTTCTTGGTTTAGCAAGAAACAAGTAAGTGTTGCGTTGTCCACAACCGAAGCTGAATATGTAGCCGCAGGGAGTTGTTGCGCTCAAATCCTATGGATGAAACAACAACTCTTGGACTATGGCCTAAGTCTTGATCATATCCCTCTTAGATGTGATAATACTAGTGCCATATGCTTGACGAAGAACCCCGTTCTTCATTCGCGAACGAAACACATTGAAAGTAGACATCATTTTATTAGAGATCACGTTCTCAAAGGCGATGTCGAAATTGAATTTGTTGAAACCAAAAACCAATTGGCAGACATCTTTACAAAGCCTTTAGAGAAAGAGTCCTTCTTCCGAATTCGCAGTGAACTCGGGATCCTTGACTCCACGTTGATATAAGTCATGCATTGCATTTTTTTTTACATGATTTCTAACTTGAGCGTCGGAGACGTCTAACGATTTTTGCAGGTATCGCCCCAAAGGAAAGGGGAATTATAAAGCTTGACGTACAACAATCGGTTTCCGTCGTCTAAAAATCGATTATTTCGTATCAATAATCGATTATGTTGCTATTATTCGGGTTGATGTTGCTGCAATTTCTTTTAATAAACAAACAAGGTTTATTTCATCTTTGGCATCTTATTATTATTTTTGCTAATGGCAAAAGGGGGAAGATAACGGGTATGATGCACTCTCAAATTATAAGCTTAATTTGAGGGGAAATTCTCAAATTGAGGGAGAACAAATTACATACTTGTTGCATGTATATACTTGTCTTGAATCGTCAATATAAATTGCTTGTCTTGCATATCCCGCTTAATGTTTGCCATTATCAAAAAGGGGGAAATTGTTGGAAACACGTTCTCAATGCAATATACTAAAACGTGTGTTCTTTTGTATAGGTTTTGATGAATGACAAACGAAGCGAAAATTGATATATGACGAAGTTCAAGAAACAAGCGCACAATTGATATACAACGAGATTCAAGCTCAAGACAAAGTTTTATAGTTTAATTGAGTCATTCTTAATTGTGATCTTGATCCTACAACTTGACTCGTAACATGGCTTCTCTCATAAAACTATTTTCCAAAATCATGCATATTTAATTTAATGTCAAATGATTTTAAATCATGCATATTTACAGTAGTCAAAATAATTTTTAGACATGCCTTAAAAATCTGGACTAAGATAATCGATTATGTACTTATGATAATCGATTGTTTTAAGCCAAGACTGCATGACAATCGATTGTGAACTAATGACAACGATTGTGAGTAAGACAGTGAGCATCAGGTTTTTCAAACCTGCATGACAATCGATTGTGAACTAATGACAATCGATTGTGACTGAGGCAGTGTCCATCAAAGTTTTTCAAAACTCAGAATAATCGATTATGAACTAATGGTAATCGATTATGTTGAGACAGTGTCTTCCAGTGATTTTCAAATTTATTAAATAATCGATTGTTACATTGGTCAATCGATTGTCAAAGAGACAGTGTCTAAAATGTTTTTCAAAAACTGATAAGTAATCGATTGTTGACTTTGTGCAATCGATTGTGAAGCTGACCGTTATCGTAAAATTTTCAAATACCGTCAGGTAATCGATGATTGATTCTGTATAATCGATTGTTTTGATTAAAATCCGGAAAAGATTTTTTGAACGTTATCGGGTAATCGATTATTGATTTTGTATAATCGATTGTTTTGATTAAAATCCAGAAAAGATTTTTTGAACGTTGCTGAGTAATCGATTGTTGATTCTGGACAATCGATTGTTTGTGGTAAAATCTGGAAAGGATTTTTTGAACGTTGCCAGTAATCGATTATGGATTGTAAGTAATCGATTATCAAGCGTAAAATCTGGGATTGAATTTTGGTCTGACTGGCAGACAATCGATTGTTGGGGTTTGACAATCGATTGTCAGTGAGTAAAATCAGCAACTCTTAATTGGCAATTAGGCAACGGTAATGCCAAGTTTTTCAACTATAAATACAGCTTCATTTCAGTGTTTTAAACACAACAACATACTACAACTGATCATTACATTGCTATAAGCTTGCATACTTTTGTTTATCATTTTATATTCAATTTCATAAAGCTTTTGAGAGCCATATTCTTGTCCAAAGTTGTTGTGATCTAGAGCTTATTTCTTTTTACTCATACCTACTCATAAAGGAGTATATTGTTTGAGTGTTTTAGTGTTTGTACACTTGGAAGAGAATTGTGATTCTCTTGTTGTAAGGAACTTGTGTTTCCTTGGTTGAAGTCTTGGAGTGTTGTAACTCCGAGCAAAGGTGTTGAGGCTTGCGTCCTCAAGTTGTAAAGGTTTGTTAAGCACCCGAAAGCTTGACAAGTTAGTGGAAAATCTCGAGAGAGTCTCTCGGGGACTGGACTAGCCACACTTTGTGGTAAACCAGGATATATCTGTGTGTAAGTTATTATTTATCGCACTTATTTACTTCCTGCAAATTTTAATTTCCGCAAGTTTACGCTAAATTTTATTATAAAGCTATTCACCCCCCCTCTAGCGTTAAGCGTATTTTCTAACAAATTCCACCTCAATAGGCTTTGGAACCTTTGCAGGAAGCGTCTCGAACTCAAATGTCACAGCTATGTTTACCACGTTGTCCTCAGAGGGCTGGACTTGTACAAAAATAGGATTAAGGGTGACCGCCGGTTTCTTGTCCTCATCCCCTTTCAGATATCAAACCAATTGACCCTTCGGTGTCTCAATCGTCTTCTACCTCAATCATGTGGATGCTCCCACCTTTCTGGTCTGGCAGGGGGTTGTTGCGAACATTAGGAGCAGGCTACTTAGCTACGATGACCTTGTTGTCAATTAAGGTCTGGATTTTGTCCTTTAACGAGCGTCACTCGTCGATGGTATGGCCTTTTATCCCAGAATGGTATGCGCATGTTTTATTTGGGTTAATCCATTGGGATGGGTTCTCTGGGTTTATGGATGGGATGGGTGTAACATATCTGGCGTCTTTGAGCTTCTCATAGAGTTGGTCAATGGATTCAACAATAGCGGTGTACTGTCTGGGTGGTTTGCGGTCAGAACTTGATCTTGGTCGCGGGAAGTTTTGACGGGTAAGTGGTGATGGATTGTGAGGAGGTTGGGGTGTGTAGGCTTGGTATACGGGTGCGGGGTTGGGAATATCTGGGCGAGGTGGGTTGGTATGTTTGTGGTGGAGATGGATGGTAGATGGGCGTTGGATTTTGGCAAGTAAGCGAAGGTGCTTGGTAATTTAGGGAGGGTTGGTACGTGAATGGAGTTGGAGGGTAGGGTTGGTATTTCATGGGGGAATGGTTTCTTTGCGCAGCCATTACAGAGTTTACATCCTTTTTCTTTGATGAACCACCAGATTGCAAGGCTTTGTTAGCGGCCTGCAGTGCCTCAAGATTGGTAACCATACCATTTTTTATTCCCTCTCCAATCCTTTGTCCCAATTTGATGATATCAGCAAACTTCTGCCCCTCTATCAGCATCAATCTCTCGTAATACTGTGGGTTCTGGGCACGAACAAAGAATCTATTCATTTGTTCTTCTTCTAAAGCCGGCCTGACTTTGGAAGCTTCCGACCTCCAACGAGCAGCATACTCGCAAAAGGTTTCAGTTGGCGTCTTCTTCAAATTCTGAATGCAGAAAACGTCCGGCGCATTCTCAGTGTTAAACCTAAAACGATTCATGAAATCGGACGCCATTTTACCCAGCTCGTCCACGTCTTTGCATCTTGGATGATGTACCGAGATAAAGCATCCCCTTTCAAACTCCTCATGAATAGCTTCATGTAGATCTTCTCATCCTTACCAACTCCCACTAATTTGTCACAATACATTTTGAGGTGAACCGTGGGATCATCCGTACCATCAAACATCTCGAACTTAGGAGGTTTGTACCCCTGCGGGAGTTCGACATTCAGACTGAACACAAAGGTCTTCATAATTCAGACTCTCTACACCCCTATCACCTTCCACACCTTGGACCCTGTTAGTGAGTTTCTTGAGTTCAACAACCAAGATTTGAATGAGTGAATCTGATTCTGATGCATTTGGTATGGGCTGTGTATAATAGGCACATTATTCACAAAGATAGGGGTATCCTGGTGGTTTGGAGCATTCTGAGGCTTAGGGATGAGCGGTGGAGCATTGTAGCGAACCTGGGTTGGGGTCTTATGCGGAGGTGCAGGGACCTGATTGTTGACATCTGCAACAGCAAGGGAGATGGACAGACTTGCCAAACTCCGGACCTGGTCCAGTTCTCGCAACCTTAGAAAAGCCTGCTCCAATTGAGCAACAGTTTCTTTGGTGATTGGGGTACCCTAAGAAGTTCCTTCAATTTCCTTTCTTGCTTCATTATCTGCCATCTTTCCTTTGTTCCTGTTTCTGGGAGGACTCGGAGTCGGAGGAGGAGGAGGAGGAGGAGGAGGAGGAGGAGGAGGACCCTTAGATCTTGTTGAATATGCTGATGGTGCTGGAATGCAGGAACTAACCTTTGGGGAGGGGATAAAAACAAAAAGAAAGAAAAAAGGTAAAAAAGTTAGTGCGTATTCTGAGAAAGGAAACATTGAGGTATTTAAACACGTTGTTGCAAGAAATAAATTGTTTCTTATTTGGGTCCCTCGTTATGCCTGAGTTAGGACTAGCGACAAATAATGATTTGGAGAACCCATAATACCAAATGCCTCATTTTATTGATAGAAAATAGAACGAGTCAAAACAAACGAAAAAATAAAATAAAATTGTCACTAATGACCAAAGGGCCTTATCAAATCGAGAAAGCAGTAAAATCCTAACTACTTGGCCCCAGAAGGACCTTCCCCATATTCGGTATCTTTGCCTCCCTCATATAGCTTCATTAGCTCGCGTAGTCCCAGCAACAAATAAGCCTGAGCCAAGCGCCCACCTTCATTACCTTCAACTTCCTGACAGTCTTTGATTATTTTCAGAAACTTGCCTTCCAGCTCCACTATTCCCTGCTCCAAGTACCCTAAACGGTTGCTTGTTCGGACAGCCATGTCTTTCCATTCATTTATTACCTTTTCTTGAGCCTCTAGTACTTCCCGATGTTCACTTTCGCACTCTCGCATCCATTTGCGTAGCGGATTGTACTTGACCTTTGCTGCACTTCCTCATCAAAAACCCTGTGACCATGGATGAAACCTATTTTTCCCAAGCCAATATGATCATCTTCTAACCACCGGATAAAGCGGCGCATGCCCCGTCTGATACCTGTTTGGTTCCATAGATTCCTTTTCTAGAATGATTTTGGAGTGCCACATATGCTGAGATCGGCACCTATGTGGGCTATCGTCATCTTGGAAATCAGTTCTGTAATGACTCATCTTTTCCACTATTGCAATAATCTGCTTCCTCCCGGCTTGCCTCATGACTCGGAGAGGGACATAAGGGTAAGTTCCTCTCAAGCCGATGAGTACGAGGAATGGTGCATCCCTAGATCGAATAATAAACTCTCTCCAGTTGGAAACCACTCGTACATCCATTGTACATGCTCTTCTCTCATATTTCTTAATAGTTCCACCCATCTATTGGCGTCTTCAAGGGTGAGCAAACATATCCGGCATGAAGTGCATCCGCTTTGGATGATGGAAAGCAATGTGATCATCCCAATCCCGGCGTATGATCTCCTGCCTATACTCTCCCTTTTGAAGATGTTCAATGAGCCAGAGTTGTAGTAGTAGATTGCACCCTTCAAAGTGTGGTTCCCCTTGCTGACATTTCTCTAATGCTCGGTACAGTCCTGCGAGGATCATGGGTGCTATGCTAAACATCTGCCCATCGATACCCTCCATTACGGCTTTGGTTTCCATGGATAGTCTTTTATGGATCCTAGCCTTCTTCATCTGGAAAGTTATCATTCCCAAAAAAGATAACATGAATAAAAAACCCCTCATATGTATGTTCCCCAAAGAGGTAAGGGAGAACTCGTTCATGTGATTGCGGTATGATTTTCTATGTCCGAATATTTCATACATGAAGTCGAAGGATATGTAGGAGTCCTTCAAGATGGTCAGATTTGGATTCTTTTTGAGCTCCATCATCTTCAAGAACCCTCGACCTTTGCGATTTTCTGGCATGAGCAATCCCGGGCTATCCCAAGGAATTCCGGCTAAACCCCCAATTTCCTCCAACAGCGGTGTCATTTCAATATCGCCAAAGCGGAAGACAGACGATTCACTATCCCAAAACATAGT
Source organism: Nicotiana benthamiana (assembly GCA_034376525.1). Taxonomy (NCBI): domain Eukaryota; kingdom Viridiplantae; phylum Streptophyta; class Magnoliopsida; order Solanales; family Solanaceae; genus Nicotiana; species Nicotiana benthamiana. The sequence continues at coordinate 49,384,664 of CM067341.1, read as the reverse complement.
AGCAGCTTCCACGATCTTGTTATCTGGCCTAACTTCCAGAAGTAAAGGAAGATTTAATAAGTTTTTGCGGATGACAACCCAATCACTACCATGAAAATCGTCCACCAACTTAGCAACATAGGATGAATGTTTGATACCATACCGAACCTGGGGACCTCGTGCCTCATTTCCTGTAAAACAGAAAGTTAGGCCCTTAACCCCACCGGACTAGACTATTTAAATCAATAATTAGTAAGAGATATTTAATTCTCCAAATCAATGCACATAACGTGATTGTCCGTTTGGGTTTCGAGGAAACCCGATGGATTTTTGTTTAGGCTATCCTAATGAATTATTATGTGGACAACATAACCGACTCGGCTAAGTTTGACCATGATGCATGAACAACTAAATGGAGTAAGGTTTCTACTTTGAAGTTCTAGACAAGGTACCCTTGAGCGGACAATTCAAGAGGGAAAGGCGCAGAACCGTCGATTACACCGTTGATCGACTGGTTTTATCGCAAATATGCCTTTTCCAAATTTGGGGTGTATGTATTGGAAGGGCGCAACCACTAATTATAAGCGTTGCTATAGGATTTGTTTGGCACGAGTGGAAGTGATGTTGAAGGATGCAATTACAACAAGGAAATAAGTACATGTATTTTCACGTTCATACAATAATGGTTACAATGAATGCTCGAAATTAAAGATGGCATTGAAATGTGATAAATACAATAAAGCCGTAAAACAGTTAAAGAAAAAGGAAAGGCACGAAGAAACAAGTTAGTAATTGTGAAAAATAATTGAATCAATTAATAAAGAAAGCAATAAAGTCACAAAAACACGTAGTGGTAAAGCCTAAAAGAAGTCCCCAATAGAGTCGCCATGCTGTCGACGCCCCCTTTTTCCACTAAAAGAAGCAAAATCGAATTTCACGACATTATGGGCAAAACGACTTTATTTCCCGTTTGGGAATTGGGTTATGGAATTGGGAGAGTCGCCACCTAATGATTATAGTGCATTAGGACACATTAAGAGAGTGTTTTTGAGAGAGAAACAAGAGTTGGGTAAGGGCTTGAGATTATCTCGAGGGGAAGGTATTAGGCACCCCTCAAGATCCACAAATGTGGTTCCCGGCCGTGCTAATTATGACTTTTTAAAGAAGATGAAGCAAGTAGACACATGAAGTACACGTATTCACACAATTTGAGAGCTTTAAAGAAAAGGACATAAGTTTGAAATAAAAGAGGATTAGTTTGAAAAGCTTCAGGAAAACATTTAAATAAAGCAATAAGAGAAAGAGGGGTCCTAGGTTTGACAATAATATGGATCATTCGGTGCAATATCTAGCTCATATTCCCAAAGAGGGGTTGCTTTATGATATTATCGCATCGTCATCATCTCCATATTCTACCCTTCCCACCTCGTTAAGGTATTTAAACGTGTGCATTGATCACGAGTACTTATTGCGTGTCGTTACCCGTCCCATTCTATAGATCCTAGAGGGCACTTAGGATCACTATTATTAAAAGGGGGAGACTAGGATGAACTCATAGGTTCAAAGGCTAAAATTCTAAGTGACATACAAAACAAATAGGACTTTCATATAAAGGGATCATTTAAACATATAAAGGTTCAATTACCCCTCTACAACGGACACGTAATTGGCACAACTCAAACACAATTAAGGTCTAAGGCAAGAAAAATCTTTCGAAAAACTGGAGCATAAGTCAACACAGAAATGGAGACTTTGCAGAAAAGAACGTAAGAGAAAACCATTCAAAACTTAGAAGAGGCAGTATAAGTTTTTTTTAGAAATCTGCAGAAGACATTTAGAAACATTTGGGGAATGCCTAGTAAAATAGTTTTTAACAAGAAGAGTAAAAGAACAGATAGGAAAAGTATTTCAGAAGTGTAAAGAAAAAAGTGAACGTTATTATCTTTCGAAATTTATTACAGTATTCAGACAACTTTAAAATAGTAATCCAGTTCTGGACAAAAATACAGTAGAAGCATTTGCATACGTAGTTTGAAATAGGACAAAAGTTTGTATAAAAAAGATTAGAAAGCTTCAAAGACAAAACGAGTTCAGACAGAGGCAGATTAATTTTAACCCGACTTAGAGGTGAGTAGTCAGTTTTATCCAGCCTGAGGTTTTCCTAGGCGTTATTAAAGATGGTGAGCGTACAATGGTTTCCAGTTTTAACAAGAAGTTGTTAACCATTTTTATCCAAATTAGTGAAGTGTTTAAACAGCTGCAAATAAAATCCTATTGGCATGATATCTAATGCACAGGAAGCCCTATAAGCATGGCATCTAAATGTGATGGTGATGACTCGTCAATTATTGATCAATTAGTGTTATAAAAAACTGAAAGCAAGTGGCCTAAAGAACAAGATTTCTATATGTGAAGATGCATGTCCTAAATCATGATTTCTATTGCGCAAATAGGTAAGTAAAGTTCTATAACATGTTTTCTACCCATTCCCCTTAACTAAGCACACATAACGCTTCCAATTTCACTATATACCCCGTTATTCATTAAAAGTTATTACAGACCAAGTAATTAAAAGTACAACAGTAATAAAAAAGAAGAAGTTATTCTATAGGGAGCCTACCGCCAAGCCCAAGATCTCCAACCTCACTTTTTTCGAGTTTCACAGCCATTACCAAGGCTTGGGTGCGGCAAAGTTCCCTAAGGGTTCGTTTGAACCCCTGGCCAATACCAGGCACCCAAAGTGTCATTATTAGACAAGTGCAAGTGTGGAAGTGCCAGCCTTGTGCATCAAAGTTCAATGGGTGCTCAAGGGATCCCAAAGCAATGCTTGCACTAAGGGGGCAGAACTTAGTGTTCTAAGAGTAGTGAAGTTGTGATAGGGTTGAGAGAGCTTAAAAACAATTGAGAGTTAATTTAAGAAAACAACAGAAGGATTTGGGGAGACAGTTTGAGAAAATATTTTAAAAGAGTTAAAAGAGTTGAAAGGAATTCTTTTAAAATCATTTATACTAACGAGTTTAGAACAGAGCATTATACAAACAGGGGCAAAGGTGGAGGGAACAAATAATTACAGGGATCTACTCACACACAGGTAAACATAGTGAAGGCAGGTAATCAGACATAGTTGTAGAAAAAATAGGGGCTAAGTTCTAACTGCACCAAACCCCAATACACTTAACCTCAGGAAGAGGTATTAGGCTAATCAAGTAGCCAAGCAACCCTGTACACATGGTAATAATGCACAAAGAAAAGTATACATTCATTGAGACAGGGAAGTGGTAAGGGGAGCATGCTAATCTAAGCTAAGTAGGCTGGTAAGTGTATACTAGTGACAACAAGAGCAGCATAACCATAGGCAAAAGAACACAAGAAACAAGAAGAAGTGAAAAAATAGTAAAAGCATGTTTTTTTGGAAACTTTATATTAAATAGGTAACATACCAGTTGCAGGTAATAGAACACAATAACAATGAGCAATAGTTCACAAAGAGAGCAAAGTATGCAGAGAATGAGAGCAACAAGGTGAGAACAGAAGTGTGCAGTAAAGAGAGCAGCAGGCAAATCCAAGTAAGCAATAGTAGAACCTTAGTAGTGTAGAAATAAACAACCAAGATTACTCAATCTTGGCTTTCAGCCAATTGAGTATTCAAATAAGAGAATAAGAGGGTGTAGAAACTATAGAGAAAGAGAGAACACTGAGTGTTTTGAAAGAGAGAGTTCAGAGAGTTTGAACTTGTGTCTATGTACGAGAGATATGCAATGTGTTGGTCTGTTTCAAAGAGAATGGGTGGGGTACTTATAGTACTAGAAACGAGTACACAAACAAGGTAGCAATCATTAATTAAGGAACTAGTGTCAATCAGACCCAATTAGGATTAGGACTCCCCTTTAACTAAGGAGTAAAGGCAAACGGTAACAAACAGAGGGTCCAAAAGGAAAGGAACCAATTAACTATATTTACCCTAGTAAGAGTAGCATGCATATAATATACCATAAGGGTTAGATTCATAATAATTTAAGTAAGGAAAATATATGCTGAAAATTTGAAAGCCTGTTTATGCACAATTATGGTAAGAAAACACCAATTAATTTTTGAAAGTTAGTCAAAGAATCACGGACACAACCAAGTATAGAGAGCATCTCAAGTAAGGAAATAATTCAAAATCGGTGTAAGAATCTTTTAAGGAAAACTTATACAAATTAGGGATTCAAAGATATGCAAAGAATCAGTAGAATATTGCATAAACGATGAATAATTGGACCTATAAAACACAATAGGCACGAAAATCAGAGAGCCTTAGGCAAGAAACCATCGAAGAAGTAAAGGGTTGGAACCCTAGCATAGAGTTAAAACAATGGAGCTCGGATTAACAGGGAAACAAACAAACTCATAACACAAATAAGCACAAACGACCACATAATACTCAAGAAAAGTCAGAAAGTATAACGATTTTGCAAAAGGGGTCAGAAACCCTAGTCTTCAAAAAGAGGTACATAACGTTTGAAAAACTAAACTTAATCAAAGATATCGAGTGAGATGGAGTGTAGAAAACAAAGATTAAACCATAAATCGCTAAAAAACAGAAGTTTAAGAGATTTAGGCAAAGCAAATTAGGGTTTGCAAAAATAAGTTAGGGAAATGAGAAACCTTGCTGTGAAACTCGTATAAAATGCCATAGAAGGCATCATCATATAAAGACCACCGGAGAAAAGCCGGAAATAGACCCAAATAAAGCTTTAGTGACCTCTTTCATGGCAGAAGCTGCTGGCTTCAAACTTTAGAGGGAAAACAGCGATACAAGGACCCCATGTTTGCTGAAGGTCGAAAGATGTCAGGGAGGAGGGAGCCGGAGAGACGATGGTCATCACGGGAGATGATGGAGAGAACCAGAAGGTTCTAGAGAGATAAAGGTTAGAGAGAATCTGTTAGAGAGATAGAGAGACGGGCTTGTGAGAATGAAAGATTGGGGGGGTCATTTGATTTTAATTATGGCAATGAAATCTTGGCCGTTGATCTTATTTGATCGACGGCTCAGATTAAATCTGATGCGGGTCAGGTAAATTAAAGGGTATGGTCATCAAATTGGGTTGGAATTTTGGGCTGAAAATAGGGGTTGATTTTGGCTATATTTTAAAAATATCTTGGCTATGGTTTAAATAGCAAATTTTTTCCAAATAATTTTGTAAAATAGCTAAAATAATTTAAAAAGCAAAATTAAAACATACAACTATTTAATAACATATAAAAATTAATATAAGAAATAACAGAAATGATTTTGTAACTATGAAACACAGTTAATTACGAACTTGGCAATCGTTCATCCAAACGAATGCAAAGATGGCGATCTTTCAGCTAGAGTGAGAATTTAAATTTGCAGGTGGCGCTATTTCAACTGTTTGAAGAAACAAAGTGGCAATATTTTAGCCATGCAGGAGACAATGCTTAGCCTAGGAAGGCAGATAGGTAGCCTTATGCAGAATGGAGGTAATGCTTAACCTCAGAAGGTAGAAGATAGCCTTATGCGATGCGGATGGAGACAGAGCTTAGTATTGAAAGGCAGATAAGTAGCCTTATGTAGGATGGAGGTAGAGCTTAACCTTAGAAGACAAAAGATAGCCTTATGCAATGCAGATTGAGACACAGCTTAGTCTTGAAAGGCAAATAAGTAAACTTATGCAGGATGGAGGTAGAGCTTAACCTCGGAAGGAAGAAGAATAGCCTTATGCAATGCAGATGGAGATGCTTTCAAAATCTATTTACGAACTTACTGCAATCTATACTTTCCTTTAAAGATCTTCTGCATCTGACTACCTTTTCTAATACTAGTATTTTCTAAATCATTCGCCTAAAAATATTTTTATTTCTAACAAACCGGGCCCGAGGGGTTCAAATTAGACTTATTATCCAACTCCATGTGTTAAACTAATCTGTCCACTGTCAGTTTTAATCCTGAGCCCAAATCAGTAGTTGCAAGTCATGCTAAACTAATTGTTGTATGGATTTAAGGGGTTTTATGTGCAACCTTTGTATGTTTGTTTATTGCTCTTATGTGATATTTGTTTTTGATTCACTCCTTAGAATTTTTACCTTTTAAACTCCATATATTCCCCTATCCCCTTTTCTTCACTTCTAGGATTAGAAGTCCAAATATCCCGTGACTAATAGGTCGGGACGGGTACTAGCATGTAATAAGTAAACGAGACTAAACGCGCTTAAATACCTTAACGGGGTGGGAAGGTTATAATATGGAGATGATGACGATGCACTAATATTACATCGAATGATCCATATTATAGTTAAACCTAGGACCCTCTTTACTTTTCCTTTATTTAAATATTTTCTTTAAACTAAAATTCCATTTTACTTGTGCCATCCTTCTTTCAAAATTGTCAACTTTCTTGTATTTCTTATATTCAAACTTTTCTTGTCTACTTCTATTTTATGTAAATTCACAACTAAGCAAGGCCGGGAACCACACTAGTGGATCTTGAGGGTGCCTAACACCTTCCACTCGAGATAATCTCAAGCCCTTACCCAAACTCTGGTTTTCCTTCGAATCCTTCTTCTTTTCTAAAAAAAAGTGTCCTAATGCACTATAATCATTAGGTGGCGACTCTTCAAACTCCTTAATCTAAATTCCCCCCCCCCCCCCAAAGGGGATAAAAATGTCATTCTACCCATAATGTCACAAACCCGATTTCTTTCCCTCGAGAGCAAAAGGGGGGCATCGATAGCTTCTTCTTTAGATTCTGGATACAGAACACATCTGGTGAATTCTCAGTGCTGAACCTAAATCGATCCATAAAGTCAGATGCCATGTTCACCCGATTTGTCCATTTCTTTGCATCATGGTTGATATACCATGATAAAGCATCGCCCTTCAGACTCCTCATGAAAAGCTTCATGCGGATTTTCTCGTCCCTTCCGACTCCTACCAACTTATCAAATACATTCTCAATTGGACCCTAGGATCACCTGTACCATCGAACATCTCGCACTTGGGAGGTTTGTACCCCTCCGGGAGCTCAACATCTGGTTGAACACAAAGATCTTCATAGTTCAACCCTTCAACACCCTTGCTACCTTCGAAACCTTGGTCTTATATCTATTTGCTCTCTTTTATTGATTTACTTGCTCTCTTTTATTGATGTTAATTATTCAGTTTCCATCTCTTTATTCGTTGGTCTTATATCTAAATTGTTATACCCCACAACGTGTACCCTCCCTATTATCTGTTTAAATTATGTATATCTTTTCATTATTGCACATATATCTGTACAGGTTAATTCTGGTAGGTCCGGTATAGCCTCGTGACTACCTCGTCAGGGTTAAGCCAGGCACTTACCAGCACATGGGGTCAGTTGGGCTGATTCTACATTTTTGTGCCCTTTTTGGGCACAGATTTGGGAACAGCTTACGAACCGCAACCGCAGTAGATTGAGAGCGTGACTTAAGTCCAGAGACTCTTAGGTAGTTTGCTGGCGTGCACGGGCCCTCAGTCTCATCTATTTAATTTATGTTTCTTTTTATTGTATCGAAACAGACTTCTTATGTATTTTCTTTCAGACTCTTATTTGTAGTATTTCGTAGTAGTCCATGATAATTGTGACACTAAATCTTGGGCGAGGATGATGTTAACTTTTCTGCATTTCTTTCGGTTTATATTAAAAAGAGACTTCCGCTTAAATTAATTGTTTTTATATCTATCTTGTTTAGTAAAAGTTGAAAGTGTATGTTTAAGTTGGCTTGTGTAGCTCCGATAGTAGGCGCCATCACGACTCATAATGGTGGGAAATCCGGGTCGTGACAAGTTGGTATCAGAGCCCTAGGTTATTTGGGTCTCAAAACTCACAACAAGCTCGGTAGAGTCTGAGGGATCAGTACGGATACGTCTGTATTTATCCCATATAGGCCATAGAGTTAGGAAAATTTCACTTTGTTCGTTCTTGTCATGCGATTTTATTTCTCAAATATTGATTGTCGTTCTACTCTGTTCTTTTGCAGATGGCGAGAACAAGTACGTCTTCTTCTACCGCGCAGACGCCTGAGCCTCCAATAGCTGCTCCCCCAAAGGGCAGGGGCCGAGGCCGTGGTAGGGACAGGGCTCAGCCCCAGGCAGCAATTCTAGAGGTGGAGACTCATATTGACTTTGATGATAAGGTTCCAGCCCCAACAGCTCCAGTGGGCCCAGCTCAGGTCCCAGGAGGGTTATGTTTCCCCTAGATTTCCAGGATGTTCTCGTCTGTATAGCAGGCTTTATGCACAGTGTCACTAGAGCAGGTCTGTTGCTAGTAGCACCAGCCACTTCTTAGGCTAGAAGAGGGGTTCAGACTCTTGCTACGCGTAGTCTGGAGCAGGTAGCTCCCCGGACTCAAGTTCCAATGATTCAGCCCGCAGTGGCAGCTCAGACATGTATTACATCTCAGGCCACTGATGGAGCGGCCATGTTTTCGGATGCTTTATGAAGACTTGATCGGTTCTCCAAGCTTTTCACCACCACTTTTAGAGGTGCTTCATCGGATGATCCTAGGATTTTTTATTCAGCTATCATGAGATCCCCGGGACTATGGGTATAGTGGAGACCAACGGGGTTGATGATTGCACTTTCAGGCTTGCAGGATCCGCCAAGACTTGGTAGAGGTATTATTGCCTATTTAGACCAGCAGGGTCTCCAGTTTTGACATCGGATCACTTCGCAGAGTTATTCTTGGAGAAGTTTCTCCTGTCACTCAGCGGGAGGCACTTCTTAGACAGTTTGAGCGCCTCCAGCAGGGCTCCATAGAAGTTACATAGTATGAGACTTGATTTGTTGATTTTGGCATGCCATGCAGTTGTGATACTCCCGACAGAGCGAGAGAGGGTCCAGAGATTCATTGATGAATGGATTCAGCCGATCCGCCTTCAGACGGCATGGGAGTTGGTAGTGATATTTCCTTTCAGGAGGTGGCCAATGCAGCATGCCAGGTAGAGATGGCACTTGTTCGAGGAAGTAGTCAGGGGTCAGATAAGAGGCATCACCATTCTAGTAGGTTCAGTAGTAACTCATCTAGAGGTAGGGATGCATATGACAGAGGCCACACTTAGAGGCCCTTTAAGTCGGCACTTCAGGTTTCTCTTGGAACCCCAGGCAGCGGTGATCCTCAACAGCAATATTCAGATCACCAGTCCTTCAGTGCACCACCAACCCCCATCAGCGCACCGCCACTTTAGAGCTACATGGGAGGACATACAGGTCGACAGGGCCAACAGTCGAGGGAATATTATGGTTGTGGTGACCCGAGTCACATTGTCTGGTTTTTCCCTCGAGCCTCGAGTAGTTCTCAACAGCAGGTTCCTCGCCCTATGACTCAGGCAGCAGGTGACCACAGGCCGCCCAGCCAGCTAGAGGTGGGGGTAGGGATCATAGAGATAGAAGGAAAGACTAGAGGTAGAGCTCGGACCGGCAGAGTTAGGGGTCATCTAGTAGCCGATCACCTCAAAGACACAGTTCAGGGAGGTGGGGGACATCCTCGTTGTTATGCTTTGCCAGCCAGTCCAGAGGGCGAGTCATCAGATACTATGATTATATGTACTATTCTAGTCTGTGATAGAGGTGCTTCTGTGTTATTTGATCTGAGATCTATGTATTATTATGTGTCGTCCTATTTCGCACCAATTTGGTTATGCCTAGTGAGGCTTTGGGTATTCTTTTATATGTGTCTATACCAGTTGGTGATTCTATAGTGGTCGACCGAGTGCATCGTTTATGTGTGGTGGTATTTGAGGGTCTTGAGATCCCTGTAAACTTATTGCTCTTAGATATGGTGGACTTCGATGTTATTTGGAGATGGACTGGTTGTCCCCGTATCATGCTATTTTGGATTGTCACACCAAGACCGTAACCTTGGCTTTGCCAGATTTTCCCCGACTTGAGTGGAGAAAGACCCCATGTCATACCACCCGCAGTGTTGTTTTGTATGTCAAGGCTTGACGTATGGTCGAGAAGGGGTGTCTAGCATATCTGGCGTATGTTCGCGACTCCAGCGCATAGGTTCCATCTATTGACTCTGTTCCTATTGTTCGCTGTGATTTTCCCCTCAGACTTGCCGGATATGTTTCCCCATAGGGATATTGATTTCTGTATTGATATGGCTCTGGGCACTCAGCCTATTTCCATTATGTCGTATCGCATGGCCCCTCCAGAGTTGAAAGACTTTAAGGAGCAGCTTCAGGACTTGCTTGATAAGGGTTTCATGAGACATAGTGTATCACCTTGGGGTGCACCGGTGTTGTTTGTGAAGAAAAAGGATGGGTCGATGAGGATGTGCATTTATTACCGGTAGCTTCAAGGTGCTAAGGTATTCTCAAAGATATATTTGAGGTCTGGTTATCATCAGCTAAGGATTAGGGTGTTTGATGTCCCTAAGACAGCATTTCACACTCGGTATAGGCATTATGAGTTTTTGATCATCTCGTTTTGGTTGACCAATACCCCGGTAGCATTTATGGAGTTGATGAACCGAGTGTTTAGGCCCTACCTGGATTTTTTCGTGATTGTATTCATTGACGACATTTTGATATACTCCCGCAGTGAGGAGGAGCATGAGCAGCACCTCAGAGTGGTTCTTCAGACTTTGAAGGATAGTCAGTTGTACGCCAAGTTCTCGAAGTGTGAGTTTTGGTTGAGTTCAATCGCATTCCTGGGTCAAGTCATATCAGCATAGGGCATTGAGGTAAAGCCGAAGAAGATAGAGACAGTCAAAAACTGGCCTCGACCTGCTTCAGCTGCAGAGATCCAGAGCTTCTTAGGATTAGCTAGTTACTACCGCTGTTTCGTGGAGGGGTTTTCATCCATCGCAACCCTGATGACTAGATTGACCTAGAAGGGTGCCTAGTTTAGGTGGTCAGATGAGTGTGAGGTGAGCTTCCAGAAGCTCAAGACAGCTCTGACTACGGCACCGGTATTGGTTTTGCCCATAGTATCAAGACCTTATATTGTTTATTGTGATGTTTCCCGGATGGGCTTGGCATAGTGTTGATGCAGAATGGCAGGGTCATAGCATATGCTTCGAGGCGGTTGAAGATCCACAAGAAGAATTATCCAATTCATGACCTAGAGTTGGTAGCCATCGTTCATGCCTTAGGGATTTGGAGGCATTATTTATATGGTGTGATGTCTGAGGTGTGCAGGGATCACAAGAGCCTTCAGTACTTGTTCAAATAGAAAGAGTTGAATTTGAGGCAGCGGAGGTGGTTAGAGTTGTTGAAAGACTATGATGTTTCTATCTTATACCTCCCGGGTAAAACCAATGGCGGATGCATTGAGTAGGAAGTCCTCCAGCAAGGGTAGTCTTGCCTATATTCCGGTCAGCCAGAGACCTCTCGCTTTGGATGTTCAGGCCTTGGACAATCGATTTGTGAGATTGGATATTTCTGAGCCTAGCAAGGTGTTAGCTTGCACGGTTGCTCGTTCGTCTTTGATGGAGCGTATTCGGGAGCGGCAGTTTAATGATCTCCATTTGTGTGTTCTGAGAGACACGGTACAGCGGGGAGGTTCCAGGAAAATGACCTTGAGAAATGATGGCGTATTAAGATTGCAGGGGCGAGTTTGTGTGCCCAATGTTGATGGAATTCAAGTGTCGATCTTGGCGAAGACCCACAGTTCTCGGTACTCTGTTCACCCCGCGCCGTGAAGATGTATCAGGATTTGAGGCAGCATTATTGGTGGCGCAGAATAAAGAAAGACATTGTTGCATATGTGGCTCATTGTCTGAATTGTCAGCATGTTAAGTACAAGCATCAGAGACCCAGTGGGTTATTTAAGAGGATTGAGCTTCCCTAGTGGAAGTGTGAGAGAATCACCATGGATTTTTTACTAGCCTTCCGATGAATCGGCAGAAGTTTGATGCAATATGGGTTATTGTTGATAGGCTAACCAAGTCAGCACATTTTATTCTAGTTGCCACCACCTATTCATCCGAGAGATATGCTGAGATTTATATCAGAGAGATCGTTCGCCTTCATGGGGTGCCTATATCTATTATTTTGGACCGGGGTCCGTAGTTTACCTCGTATTTCTGGAGAGTGGTACAGCAGGACTTGGGCACCCAGGTTCAGTTGAGTACATCATTTCATCCTCAGACAGACAGTCAATACGATAGGACTATTCAAATTCTTGAGGATATGCTTTGAGCCTGCATTATTGATTTTGGAGGCTCGTGGGACCAGTTCTTGCCTTTAGCAGAGTTTGCCTACAACAACCGCTACCAGTACAACATTCAGATGGCTCCGTATGAGGCGTTGTATGGTAAGCGGTGTCGGTCTCCAATCGGATAGTTTGAGTCGGGAGAGGCACGATTATTGGGTACAGATCTAGTACAGGAGGCCTTGGATAAGGTCAAGGTCATTCACGACAGACTTTGGTCAGCTCAGTCTAGGTAGAAGAGTTATGTAGATAGCAAGTTCAGGGATGCTGCTTTCATGGTTGGTGAGCAAGTATTTCTCCGTGTATCGCCTATGAAGGGCGTGATGAGATTCGGGAAGAAGGGCAAGCTTAGCCCTAGGTTTATTATCCCATTTGAGATTCTCGATCGCGTGGGGAAGTGGCTTATAGACTTGCCTTGCCTCCTATCTTGTCAGCGGTGCATCCAGTCGTTCATGTATCCATGCTTCGTAGGTATCACGGCGATCCCACCCATGTGTTAGATTTCAGCACTGTCTAAGTAGACAAGGATCTGTCATATGAGGAGGAGCCGGAAGCTATTTTAGACCGACAAGTTTGACAGTTGAGGTCGAGGAGTTTTCCTTCAATGCGTGTTCAGTGGAGAGATCAGCATTCTAATGCATCGACCTAGGAGTCCGATTCTGATATGCGGAGCCGTTATCCCCATCTATTCCCTGACTCAGGTACTTCTTTCTTTTGTCCATTCGAGGCGAACAATTGTTTTAGAGGTGGAGGATGTGACAACCCAAAGGGTCATCAGCGTAATCTCCCTTTCTCCGTGCTTTCGAGGCCTTGAAAACCTCGTATTTGTATGCCTCGATTTGCATGCACTATTTGGACACAAAGCCGAAAAAGTTTTATGTGGAACTACATGAATTTTGTGTTAAAAACTATGAATTTTGATAAATATATTGATATAGTTGGCTATGGTCAATATTTTGGGTAAACGGACCCGGACCCGTAATGTGATGGTCCCGAAGGGTGTGTAGGAAAATACATGACCCAGGAGTATTCCCGAAATCCAAATCAGAGGTCCCAAGCCCGAGAAAAGAATTTTTCTGTGAAATTGTTTTCTGAAAAATTTTAAGGAAAATAAAAATGAAATTTGATAAAAAAGTAATAATATCGGGCTCGTATTTTGGTTTCGACGCCCGATACAGGTCGTATATGTAGTTTAAGTGATTCTTGTAAAATTTGGCCCAAATCGTATGTCGTTTGACGTGTTGCGCACCTACATATCTAAAGTTGAAGGTTGATGAACTTTGAAATGAAATTATGAGTTTTGGGGTTAATTCTTTGATTTTGATGTTATTTTTGTGATTTGATCACTCGAGCAAGTTCGTAGGATGATATTGAGTTAGCGTGTGTGTTTGGTTGGGATCCCCGAGGGCTCGGGAGTGATTTCGGTGGTGGTTCGGAGTATTTTTGAACTTAGAATGCTTCAGAAAATTCTACAATTTTTGCACAGATCTTTTGCTCTATGCGATCGCATAGGAATGTCTGCGATCGCATAGAGTCCCTCTTTAGCCATCTCATTTTGTTCAATGCGATCGCATTGTTTGGTATGCGATCGCATAGCTTAGCCAATCTCCTCAATACGATCACATTCCCCTATACACGAACGCATAGCTTTGGGACTCACCCAACATTCCAGGCTTCCCTTCCTCTACGCGATCGCATACGCCAACTTCCAATCTCTATGAGATCGCATTTGTTGCCCGCTATCGCATCGACCAACAGTGATTTTAAGTGAAAAACAGAACAGTGTGCTCAGGATTTTTGCCATTTTTCACACGATCCCTTCACTCAAACCCTCCATAGACGAATATCAAGAGCTTCCTTCTCCATAACTCTTTGGGTGAGTAATCTTAACATCGTTTCCTCATTATTTCTTCATCTAATCACTAAAATCCTAGCCTAAACACATGAAATCAAAGTAGAATTTTGGGATTTTGGGTAGAGTTAGGTTTTTGGGAATTTTGGGCGATTCAACCTCAATTTATGATCGAATCTTAAAAAAATTATATATTTGAACTCGTGGGGTTTTGGGTGATTGGGTTTTGGTCCGAGCCTCGAGTTTTGACCATGTGGGCACGGGGTCGAGACAGTAGAGGACTAGCATATACTTGGAGAGAAAGTAGTCTTTTAATAAAGAAGGGCAAAATAGTCTTTTCAAATGATTTTAATAACAAAATGGGTACGGGTGAAAACAGAAAGATAAAGCGGCTACAGGTTAAAAAGTGAAGCCAAAATAGAGGGCCCTGTGCAATTTTACGACTGTCGAGTTGTGGGTAAAAATTGCGTGGGCATCCACTTTTTAAAGTGCTATTTACTCTTTATTTAGTATTTTTAATACAAATAAAAAATAGCCACTAGTCTATTAAAATTAATATACAGTATTACCCTTTCTTCTATCTCTTTTCTGTCCATTTTATACCAATGTAAAGAACGTACAGCGGTATTCCACAAAGCGTGACGAGTGACTGACGGATATGGCGACCACTCAACAATTTTATATACAAATAAATAACATTTAAAATTGTTCTAATAGTAAAGATTGGCAACTATAATAGCAAAACAAAAATAATAAATGTTTTAATCTTTTTAATAGAAGCATTATCAAGGACACTTGATCCTTGACTTAGAGTTACAAGCACAGAAACTAAATACACGTAGTATTGAACTTCGAGTTTCAAGTTCAAAAATTAAGGACATGTAGTCCTGAACTTATAGTTACAAGTTCAAAAGTTTAGGACAGGTAATCCTAAACTTAGACTTACAAGCTCATAAATCAAGGACAGATAGTCCCGAACTTACAGTACCAAGCTCATAAGTTAAGGACACTTGATCCTGAACTTTATAGGCAAAAGGGTACTTTTGTCTGGACGGGTAAAAGTTTATTAAAGTAGAGGCTAAAGACTAAGGCATTTTAAACAGTGGCTTAAAAGTAAATACATATATTATTACTGGCTAAATGTTCACTTCACCCGAGTTGTGGGCCGCTAGGCTCATTAGTCAGGTTGGGCCTCCCTTAGATGGTCGAGTTGTGGGTCAAGCTAATTTCTGAAAATGGTGAACCCGAGCGCAGATACTTTAAAGATGTGGGCTCGTGGAAGGGGCTAGGCAAGCCAAAATGTGGGCCTAAATACTTTTTCGAGATTTTAAATTTATTTACTCGATTTTGTCTATGTTTTCCTATCTACAAAAAGTAACTAAAATTGTTTATAAAAAATATGCAAATCTGATCAAAATCTACAATTTATCTACCTCGATAAATACAAATTTCATGTACATATTTTGGTCAAAATACATAATTTATCTACAATTTAAATATAGACTTTTTTGTGCAGAATTTGGCAGAGGTGTCCCAACACAGTTCGGGGCCTAAAGCCAAACTGTAATAAGGGCCTTAAGTTCCTTTAAAAAAATTATATGTATTTTATTTAAAGTCTATTTTTCTAGGCGAATTAATAAAGTTAATTTAAAGTTTAAACTCTTCTCTTTTTTTTTTTAAGTTTTGCATAACCGGATTCATAGACATATTTGAACTCTAGTTAATAAGAAAAAATAAGAGTATATCTATAAAGTAAAAATATAAAAAAAAGAAAAATTTTAGATTAAAAAATAGCCAAAGTTTAGAACAATAAAACCCGACTCCATTGATAAGTTGATCCCAAATAACTTGTTAATACTTTTGTGCTCGAAAACCTGTAAAATTATTCTTGTAGAAAATCAGTCCCAAGTACAATATGTAGAAAAGGAAATGCTTGAAAAGAAAGAAAAAATTTATTCTTGATTTTTTTTTTTTGTACTTACCAACTTTGGATTTTATCCACAAAGAAGGATCTTAAGAGTCTTGTAGTTCTTTTGACAGGAAAAAGTAAGAATTATCATAAAGCTTTTAACGTAGAAAAAAAAGAAGGCAGGAAGATTTCAACTTTGTAGTTGTGAAAAAATATGAAAAAAAAAGTCAATACTAAAAAGGCAAAGACGGTCAAAAATAACAATTCATATCCCCAATATGCAATAAGGTAAAAGTAAACTTTTATTTTTCTTTTTCACCTCAAAATTATAGCCACATTAAATACTTAAATTTTGTAAAAGGAACATAAATATATAAATCGAAAACTACTAAAAGGTTGGGCATAAAGCCCTTGCCTTACCTGCCTTGGGGTTCCGCGCCTATCGAATCTGGTCAAAAACTATAATTTACATATAACTTATATATAATTTATATACAACTACATTCGTTGTATATATTTTGTATGTCGCTTCTATACTTGACATACAACAACAACAACAACAGCAACCCAATGAAATTTCACTAGTGGGTTCTAGGGAGGGTAGTATGTACGCAGACCTTACCTCTACCTCGAAGGAGTAGAGAGGCTAGATGCTGTTTCCGAAAGACCCTCGGCTCAAGAAGACAAAAGAACAAAGAAAGAAAATATTAGTAATGCCATAGAAATAATAAATATATATATATATATATTCATATATATATATATATATATATATATATATATATATATATATATATATATATGCACACACGAAAGATTGAAACGACATGAGAACAAAATGATGATATAACGCAAAACCAAAAAGTATCCCTACCAAACTAGTCTCACAAAGTTATGACATAAGGCAAAACTCAACTACCTCCTATCCTATAACCCTAATACTCGACCTCCACGAGTCCCTATCAAGTGTCATGTCCTCGGAAATCTAGAGCATCGCCATATTATACCTAATCACCTCCCCCCAGTACTTCTAGGGCCGCCCTCTACTTCTTCTCGATTCCTCCACAACCAGTCGTTCGCACCTTCTTACTGGGGCATCTAGGCTTCTTCTCTGAACGTGCCCAAACCACCTGAGTCTTGCTTCCCGCATATAGTCATCAACAGAGGCCACGCCTACCTTCTCCCTATTAACATCATTCCTGATCTTATCATCCTACTATGCCCGCACATCTACCTTAACATCCTCATTTCTGCTACCTTCATCTTCTGGATATGGGATTTCTTAACCGGCCAACACTCATCCCCATACATCATGGCCGGCCTGACCACCGCTTTATAGAACCTACTTTTGAGAATCATTGACACTCTTCGTCACACAATACTCCATATGCTAACCTCCACTTCATCCATCCTACCCCGAAACGGTGTGTAACGTCGTAATCGATCTCCCATCCCCCTGGATAATTGGCCCAATTTACTTGAAGCTATCTCTGCTCGGGATGACCTGTGGTTCAAGCCTCACATCCACGCCCACTTCACCCTGCTCAGTGTCGAACTTACACTCTAGGTATTCCGTCATTGTCCTCCTAAGCTTTAAACCCTTAGATTCAAGAGTTTGTCTCCAAACCTCCAGCCTCTTGTTAATACCGGTTTGTGATTCATCAATTAGAACTATATTATCGACAAATAGCATGCACCAAGGCACATCCCCTTGAATGTGAAGTGTTAACGCATCCATCACCAGGGCGAATAGGGATGGACTGAGCGCAGAAACTTGGTGCAACCCGATAACAACTGAAAAATCCTCAGAGTCGCCCCCTAATGTCCTAACCCAAGTCTTTGCCTCATCATACATGTCCTTAATCGCCATAATGTAGTGAACCGACACGCATTTCGCCTTCAAGCTTCTCCAGAGAACTTATGCAGGAACCTTGTCATATGCTTTTTCTAGGTCAATAAACATCATGTGCAGATCTCTCTTTCTATCTCTGTACTGTTCAACCAACCTCCTAACAAGGACTAAAGCTTCTGTAGTAGAGCGACCCGGCATGAAACCAAATTGGTTCTAGGAGACGGACACTGCCACCCTCAACCTTGCTTCAACCACTCTCTCCTATACTTTCATAGTATGACTCAGTAATTTGATACCTCTATAATTGTTACAATTCTTTAGATCACCTTTGTTCTTATACAGTGGAACCATCGTACTCCACCTCCACTCATCTGGCATCCTCGTCTCCTTAAAAATAACATTCAACAACCTAGTCAACCACTTCAACCCTGTTTTCCCCACACACTTCCAAAATTCTACCGGGATCTCATCAGGCCCGGTTGTTTTGCCTCTGCTCATCCTATTCATAGCTCTCATTACCTCCTCGACATTAATGCGCCTGCAGTGCCCAAAGTCACAGCGACTTCTATCTCAATACTTGACATACAAATATATACAATTTTCTTATGTCGTCTTTGTCGAGTTTCAATATGAAATTCTAATCAAAATCACCTTGAACCTTTACCTAATTCTCTCAAAATTGAGATATACACTCTAAGGTAATATTCTCAATCATTTGCGATAACACTCAATTCAAACAAATAATAATTTAATCAAACCCGATTTTCTAATTAAAAACTTCAAAAAAATTTAATGGTTGTCAATAAAGTTTAAATTCAAACCTTTATACTGATATAGTACATATAGGTAAAAGATCCCTTTTTGTGATTACTAATTAAATTGAAATACAAGAACACAAATTTGGAAGAAAACCTCAAAAGCTCAGAATCTTAATTTTGTCAATATAGCTTTGAAATATAAAATTTTCAATGCATCATTACATTAACGTTTGCAAATTTACATTTTGAATTTTAAACTTGTAGAGGAAACTCTTGTAAAAATAACACGGGTTAATCTGATTTCCTACTGGTAATTAAAAAATAGCTGGCGTGTGCGAAGTTATTGAAAAATAGCACTGTTTTATTGAAATACGGAAAGTTTCATATTTGGATTATGAAGCTCGTGAATATAAACTTCCAGCATATTATGTTAGAACTCCAACACACGAAAAGTTCCAGCATAATATGCGGTATTATGAAGCTCCTTCATATAAACTTCCAGCATATTATGGTGGAACTCCGGGACATTATAAAATTCCAGCATATTATGCTAGAAGCTCATATGTAAAAAAAAAATTCAAACTCCAACGTATTATGCTGAAAATTTTTATAAGCATTTTTATTCAAATTTTATCTTTACATAAAAATAGCTAAATTTCTATTGCTTTTGAAATTGTACCTATTTTTCTATTGCCAATTGTGAATATGGTTATTTCTGAATTTTTTTTTCATTCTGTACTATAACAGTGTTAACTATACGCCTAATTCCAATACAATATTAATTGGAGCGGAAAAGAGTGCCGGAAAATATTGTTTTAAGTATAGAAATTCCTTCTTTTTTTATTTGTCTTTGTTCTTAAAGTTTATTTAGCAATACTTGAAATTACATCAGTTTTTGTTTTCTTTTTTTGGTTTGTGATATATGGATTTTGATTTTAAATTGTTATAATTGTTATGAAATAATATAAAAGACAAGAACAATAATACAAGAACAAGAGCAATAGAGAGAATAGAGAGAGAGGAGTATTCTCATTGATACTTAGAGATTGTTAGGGATGTCTTACAATGGTAGAAGACCCCTTTATTTATAGGGAGGGGGATGATTTATCTACCAAGAATAGAACTCTAGAATCTCTCTAATTATAGACATTCACCTTAAATAGGAGATTTCATAACACTCCCCTTTGAATGTCTATTCAACAATGTGCCTCATAAAACCTTAAAACCAAAACCCAATGGGAAAAATTAAAGAAAGGAAAAAGAGTACACATGTTTGAATATGCGCCTATTGGTTGCCTCGTTAAAAACCTCGCAAGGAAAACCCAGTGGGACAAAACCTTGTAAGGGAAAAAGAGTGCAACGCGCATTAACTCCCCCTAATGAGTACATCAATTTATATCCTTGAGCATTTGCATTCCAATCTTGTGCATCATCTTCAAAACGATCTTTGGTAGAGATTTGATAAATCAACCATATTGACTTGAATAAATATTCCGCACCTTGAAATCATCATTCTTGATGGATATGAACATCTTCATATAATGTCGTGGAATAACTCTTCAATATCTCCATAGATGCATTCTCAATGCCATCATGCTTATAGTTATAGCAAGATACATGTGTACACAAATTGTACTAAGGATGTGGTACTTCAGGACCGAGAATTGCATATGCTTCAAGCAACTTAAATCTTTCAAGTTAAGTCATATAAGCCATATAATAGACTTTAGCTGCATATCAAGTTTTTATGTCATGCTAAACAAATAAGATATCGAAAACTGATTATACATACCTTTGACTTTTATACTCTCAAGCATTTGAACTATAGGTTCAAAACTACATGTCTTTCATATGGAATCAATTCTTCTTGAATTGAATCTCTTCCATTTAGTTACTTTCTTTGGGTCAGCAAATGCGTATAGCATGCTTTGCAATATGTTGCAATTGAATTATCCCTTTTATGAACTTCAGGTTCATATCATGATATTCGGGGATATACATATACAAATGATAATTCATCCCATGTAACCTTTTCTCAAGTGTTTATCATGTCTCCCCCTCATGTTAGTAAAGCTAACTTGTTTCCTCAACTTTGGGAAATCATCTTTGTGCATTATCATGTCAATATACACAACACATTAATAATAAGATGAGATTATTTGGTTCCTGACCTTGAACCACTTGTGAGGGGAGAATATACTCTCGTATACAACTTATATCAAACTGATATATATAACTTTGTTCTCATAAGAAACAGTTTAGCTATTAAGTGGAAGCACTCAATAATTATCTTGCTAAACCAACTTTGATATAAACCAACTTATCAAGATGAACTATCTTGAGTAGAGAATCTGGAAATTATGCTCGAAGTTAGATTACTGAGCAATTTACCTCGCAAGCACCGGCCAGGCTGCGGGTCAATAACAATTGTGCATGTAACCATTTCATAGATGCATCATATGTGGTATACATGGCAGGTGAATGGGCCCATATTCACCTTTGATATTTCCAGAATTTATGGGCTTCAACCCGAACTCTTTAGTTGGTTAGTTCATTAATGAGAACAAGTGATACAAGAGAATTCCTAAAGAACTTTCTAGTTCTTTGATATTCACCTATGTGAATTTGCATATCATACTTAAAATAAGATGGCTAACACGAATGCCAACTGAATAAATTATCAATATTGGTAAACTTCAAATTTACACCATGACATGTGCACTTATCAATAAACTTCAGGTTTATTATGACATGGATTTTATACCAATAGATATCCACTTTATTATGGCATTATTTCGTTTGTGTAGTACAAACTGGAGAACAAAGCGGGTAGCTTTTCATATACAAATTACCCCGCTACAAGTTGTAGTAATAGGAGATATTAAATCCTTCCTTTATTTATAGTCTCAATATAATCAATCGCTTTCGCGTGTACTTTGGAAACTGAATATGTTTCTTTGAGGCTTACTACAGCACAATACTCAATTGTGTTTCTCCAACATAGTAATAATTGGCTCTTCTAGAGCTCTCAATTAATTTTGTACTACCACAGATTCATCAACATCCATGTGGTGAATATCTTTCTTAAAGAGAAAGTTATACCATTATGGTCATGTCAAACTTATATGCAAGATATGTTTCTTGCATTATCGTTGTCCTTTAATAGTCATATTTCCAAAATACTTTGGCGTACAATAGGTACGTGACCAACGATCATTCATGCCATATATCATCTCAAACCTCCTTCTAGGGGTGAGTGTGGTATCATCTCCAACCTCCTTCTAGGGGTGAGTGTGGTACATTTAATACCAATTTCATGTTCATATTCTTCCAATAATGAATATGTATTCGTGAATCAAATGTTGTCACATTCACTTCGAGGATATGTGATTTTGTTATCCTTTTCAAATCTATAAATGCGTCAGGCATTTGATTTGCTATTCTTTGCAAATGGATAATCTTTTGTGCCTCTATCTCACAAATAGAGGTATGTGGATCAAGATGAGATAATGATGCATTTTTCCACAAAATTTCCCGTTTGGTTTCACCAACTTCTCCCCCTAATTTTGGGAAAAGTGTCTCATCAAATTGACAATCTGCAAATCGTGCAGTGAACAAATCTCCTGCCAATGTTTCGAGGTAGCGAATAATGGAGGGCGATTCAACCTCAACATATATTCCTATCCTTCTTTGCAGACCCATTTTGGTGCGGGATGGCGGTGCTAAAGGCACATATACTGCGCATCAAAAAATTCTTAAATGGGATATATTGGGTCCATGACCCAAAACCAATTGCAACGGGGAATATTTGTGTCAATTCGTCAGTCAGAGACGAACTAGCATTGCTGTATGCGAAATGGCGTGACCCCAAACCGAAGTGGGCAGCCGACAAACTAAAATTCTGCATGCAAAATGGCATGAACCCAAACCAAAGTGGGCAGCCGACTAACTAAAATGCTGCATGCAAAATGGCGTGAACCCAAACCGAAATGGGCAGCCTCGTTTTCATGAAGAATTCAAGATTATTCTCATCTATTGTCTCAATATGATATCCATTTTGAATGATATCTTTAAAACTCAACAAGTTCCTTTTAGACTTGGAGGAGAACATTGCGATTGATATCATTAAAACTCAACAAGTTCTTCTTTAGACTTGGAGGAGAATATTGCATTCTCTAAGATAAACGTCATGCCTTTGGGCAGAGTTACAGTTGCTCTTCCGGAGCCTTCAATCAATTTACTTCCCATGGTTTGACATATAAAAGAAAATATACGAACATGAGAATAAACAACTTCAATTCGTTTGTGTCACATAATATTTTCAAAATCTGCTACTAACAGTTTGACTAACAAAATCAGATGTGTTATCCATAATTGATTACTTTGCAGTTTGAAAATTTCCAGCGTTTTTCATAAGACAATCGATTATTAAACACACACAATCGATTGTTGAACATTGACAATCGATTGTTAAACATAGACAATCGATTATTTGCTATTTTTGAAAAACTTCAGATCACACTGTCTTAAGACAATCGATTGTTAGACATAGACAATCGATTGTTGGTTATTTTTGAAAAATTCCAGACCTCACTGTATAACGACAATCGATTGTTAGACATAGACAATCGATTGTGGATGATTTTTGAAAATTTTCAGGTTACACTGTTTAACGACAATCGATTGTTAGACATAGACAATCAATTGTGGATGATTTTTGAAAAAATCCAGGTTACACTGTCTAACGACAATCGATTGTTAAACATTGACAATCGATTGTTGACTGTTTTTGAAAAATTCCAGAACACACTGTTTTAAAGACAATCGATTGTTAATCATTGACAATCGATTGTTTTGCAGTTTTTATGCGAAATATGAGATAACCGACTAGTTTTTCAGGTTAGTCGATTACCTCTACTGGAAAGTAAAAATATTATTGATATTTGAGCATATTGATACATTCTAAAGAACTAATACTAACATTGCATCATGAACTAACTAATACGAGCTAATACTAATGGCTATTAGTTTATTCATTCACTAATACAAACAAGTAAAATAAAATCAAATAGCTCCATCTTCTTTCATCACGGAACCATCACCGATTAGGTGGTCTATCTTCCCCTCGGGTTGCTTAAAGAAGTCTGCCACATCCAAGTGGGTGATGTCAAAGTTGTCGTCAGAGACAAAATTCGTTTCAGGGCGTTTACTCTTTCGAGATGCTTGATAAAGGTCAACCAAATGTCATGGTATACGGCAAGCCTTTGACCAGTGCCCGTTTTCACCGCAACGGTAATATATAGTTTATAAACTATTTGCTTTTGGGTTTCTATCGTATCGTGCTTGTGGCAGAGTGACCAACTTCAGGTTGTCATATCTCTTCTTTAAGCCATTCCACAAGATAGGTGGATCTTTGACGGTGAGATATTCAATCTTCAAACCTTCATCAAGATGATGGCGCAAGAAAATCAAGGCCTTAGCATAGTTTCAAACCTTCATCAAGGTGATGGCGCAAGAAAATCAAGGCCTTAGCATAGTTTTGGGTGGATGCATTATTTCTGTCTTTAATGGCGTCTCCAAGACCCATAGCATCCAAAATGGATTTAAGTATCCAACACCCATATCATATAGTTCTTGCCCGAAATTTCAAGGGCAACGAACTTTCTTTTCATAATGTCAGACATAAACCAAAATTACATCAAGAGCGTGTCCATACGGGGCTCTATTACAATTATCACATTCACTTCAGGGAATGGATCAAAATCATGTGCTTTACACAATCTCATGTCAAATATTACTTTCATAAAGTGAAAGATTATTTTGAGAATCCTTATTGTTCTCATTACCACAATAATGACGATTATAACTTCGTCTATTGCCATGTCCACATCCATTGATACCTTTACGGTAATTAGTCTTCTTTCAGACTTATCACATACTGCTACCACATTCTCTAAAGGGGATGGAGCAAATTCAATTGGACGGAATTCTTTGCCACGTCCACATTCATTGATACCTTCATGGTAATAATTTAGTCTTCTTTCAGACTTATCATATACTGCTTCCACATTCTCTAAAGGGAATGGAGCAAATTCAATGGGACGGATTTTCAATTATTTGCCCACAATCATACATGAATTTAATCATGGCAGGACATAGAGATTTAACCACTTCATGTGGTTATAATTTCTTACAAACTCCATTAGAGTTATAATCAAACTTTGTTTGTATATTAAATCAAATCGTAGAATTTCAAGAATTTGAAAGGGAAAAGTAAATTACTTACCTTTAAGGTATACCAATTATATTTTCAATGTTTTCTTCCTTTTCTCCACTGATGCAGACAACGGCGGCTCCGATGCGGAGAAATTGACGGCGGCTTAATCTTCTTAAAGAGCTTCTTGAGACGGTAGAGTCTCGTGCTGATAACGTGTTATGAAATAATATAAAAGACAAAAACAATAATACAAGAACAAGAGCAATAGAGAGAATAGAGAGAGAGGAGTATTCTCATTGATACTTAGAGATTGTTAGGGATGTCTTACAATGGTAGAAGACCCCTTTATTTATAGGGAGGGGGATGATTTATCTACCAAGAATAGAACTCTAGAATCTCTCTAATTATAGACATTCACCTTAAATAGGAGATTTCATAACAATAATAATTTTATAGTACTGTTTGTTGTTCAGTAAACAGTAACTCCGTATTTAATTACTTTTAATGAGTAGATTTATGCATTTATTGTTATTGTTTATTCTTGATTTGATTAGTTATATGATAGGTTACAACGTTATTTTTTATTTTTTCCGGATAAGAAGATCATGTCAGTTTATTATTTTTGTTTAGTATATCAACAATCCGTTTATTCATTATTTTTACGGAAAAGAGCCAAAAATGTCCCTGAATTATGGTATATAGCTCAGTTATGTCCTCCGTTTGTAAAGTAGGCCAAAAATATCCTCGTCGTTACTAAAGTGGGCCAAAAATACCCCTCAACTTAACTGCCTTCACATCAGTATTTAATATCCTACGTGGCATCCACATAAGCCATGACATGGCAGCCACATAAGCGGTCAATTTCAGGAATGGGCCAAAAATGTCCCTCAACTTAACACAATGAGCCAAAATATCCCTCAACTTAACACAATGCACCAAAAATGTCCCTCAACTTAACACAATAAAATAGCAAAAATAAAATATATATTCTAAATTAAATGTGTTGTCATTAATTAATTTTTTTTTCCTCAACAATAATATTAATATATTAAGTTATTATTAATATACTAATCATTTTTTTACTCATACTAATCAATTCGAGTTTACTCATACTAGTCAATTTTTTTTTTGTATGAGCTATATAGGATCAACCTCTTCATTCTCAAGTCTCCAAAAGACTTTTATCCAAAAAAATCTTTATCTCAAGTCAATAATTTATAAATGATAAAAATATAAATACTAGTCTTAGGGTACGCGTTTTGCGCGTGAATTCATATTGACGTATAAATTATTTTAAATAATAGTATAAAGTATTAAGTAATTTATGTGAGTTATAAATAAAAATTATTAGAAAAAGTATAAGCTATAAGAACCTCTTGCAAGAATATCGTACAAAACATTATTGTTAACCTAATGCTGAACACAAAAATACATTTATCATGATTCTTTAAAGATTTGCCAAATGAAAAAAATTAAATTCTTTTATTGGTCTTTTAGAGATAATTTTTTTCCGGATAAAAGCCTTTTGGAGATTTGAGAATAAAGAGGTTGTATGAGTAAACTCGAAAAATAACTAATGTTGAGTTAATATTTTAAACTCGAAAAATAACTAATGTTGAGTTAATATTTTATAATAATAACTTAATATATTAATTTTATAAGAAGATGTAATTTGTTGAGAAAAAGAAGTTTAATTAATAACAGCACATTTAATTTAGAATATATATTTTATTTTTACTATTTCATTGTGTTAAGTTGTAGACCTATTGTGTTAAGTTGAGGGACATTTTTGGCCCATTGCGTTAAGTTGAGGGACATTTTTGGCTTATTCCCCAAATTGACCGCTTGTGGCTGCCATGTCATGGCTTATGTGAATGCCACGTAAGATATTAAATACTGATGTGGAAGGTTGTTAAGTTGAGGGATATTTTTGGCCCACTTTAATAACGGCGAAAATATTTTTGGCCTACTTTACAAACGAAAGACATAACTGAACTATATATCATAGTTTAGGGATATTTTTGGCCCTTTTCCGTTATTTTTATATTTAGCAAAAGCACTGTTTTGTATTTAGCAAAACCACTTATGAACAGAGGCGGATGCAGCCTTATAACACAAGAATCATCTGAATCCAATATTTTCGATGCAAAATATAAATGTGTGAAAATTTACTAAAATTGGAATAAGTAGTAAATTTGAACTCGTAATTTTGAAAATATAATTGGTTTGATGCTAAGAAGTTAAAATACACCCATAAAGTTTAAATCCTGCCTTCGACTCTGCCTAGGAGGTCGAGGTCAAGAGGATGACTTTATCATCCGAACTGAAAGAAATGCAATATAGTTATTCGTCAAAGCAGAAAAAGATTATGTAAACACTTACTCGAGATCTCACTTATCAGATTCCATTGTGGAAGACACAATTTTTTCTGAAAAATCCGCCATGATATACCTGATCCATGCATAATATCATAAAAAATGGGTACAAATTTTTGACTGCTACTTAGTATTGGCAATAGGTCTGAAAAAGTATCTAAAAATATCAAATTTAGATATTTGTACCCTGTCGAAGTAAGGAATCATGACATATATGTTTGGAATAGATTCCATTTTGAGAGAGTTGAAAAAGCACTATCTCGTTGAAGAAATGACTACAATTCAATTGAACAAGGAAGCCTCAAGCCGAAGTAGTTAAGAGTCAACTATATGAATCCTATAAATTCATTCAGCTCAATCCGACCCCATTCGTTTCAATACTCAATAATGTCTTTGTTCACAAAGACATGGCTAAAAAGAATATAACTACAATCCCCATTCTGTAATTATACATCACAATTTGCTGTTTCACAATACAATACTTGCACGGAATGCCTGTACAAAAGAAAACTTCACCAAGAAATGACCGAAACCATTAAGTGCAGTAACAAGCATCAACTATGTACTCAAACGATTAAAGGGGTAAACAAACATGCTCGATAACAAGGGGAGATAAGCGTAGCTGGTCTGATTTCTGAGCTACAAAATTGTACCTTTTGATTGAACTTGTATTTGAGGTACCTTTGCTTGTCGTTTGTACTGAACTAGCTTCAACTAGCTGCTATCCACTATGTCGCTCGTCTTGATATGTTGTACTCGTTCCTAGAGCAAAACTTGTTTAGTCTATTGTTCACCATCTAGCTTCAGAACTTCCATCCTTTTGTCACTTATCACCATCTCGTTTCGTTCTAGGTGGAATAGCAGGTGTCCAACGCGAGTTTTGAACTCCTTGAGTACTATCACTGTCAAATCTTTGTGCAGCAAGGTAAGATAAGGCTGTGACAACATCTGCTATGACTGGACGCATGTTAGGTTGCTCGTGAACACACATTGCTGCAACTGCTAGAGCTTGATACAAACCTCTAACGGGATATTGGCCTTGAAGTACTGGGTCAGCCATCTGTGAGAATTTGCTCCGTTCTTTGAACAAGGGTCTTGCCTGGTAAGGAGCGCACGATTATATTCTTCGAACATGGTTCACTATGGTGGGTTTGCAGTTTGCTAATAGCAAAAAGAATACACACCCCCTTCCACCCCAGCACAAACACAATAAAAAAGGCCTTTCTTCATATTTGGCCCGGCAGCCCAAAATAATTACAGGCGATAGACAAATATACAAAACATATACACCGATTATGTATATTATATGTATATTATGTGTATATTTACACTTAATACACAAAACATGTACATTTGCTAGATATTATTTTGTTTGGGAGCACCCAAAAATGTAATTATTCCAATAAAATAAAATATGGCAAGTCCACATTCTGTTTTTAAATGCTCCAGTAAACAGCATCGAATGAAAGCACTGAACCTACACGGCTCACTCTTCTCATCTGCTCAACTACCTATCCTTCCCTAATAATCTATATTACTCGAACCTTCCAAAACTGTTGCCGCACCCGTGTCAGATCCTCAAAACAACATAGCTAATAAACCAACACAAACAAATGCATGGTTTTACAATTGCATAATACTGTAATTTTTTGAGGAATAAAAGAAGGAATTTTTAGTCTGCCTGAAGATTCTCTCGGTTTTCAACAATCAAGCCAAAATCATATTACATTCAGTAATGGACTGCCCTTAACTCTATTTGTTTTAAGATATTTTAACATATGTGTGGTTTTACAATTACACTGACTTGATTATTTCATTTGTAGAAATTAACAGGCAACCGCGGAAACAACAAGATAAAGGTAATATAATATGCAAATATCTTACCCATGCAACCAGATTGTGCTCTCCTCCAGTTTTTGAACTTTCAATTGCTTTCCTCCCAGTTATGATCTCCAAGAGGACAACCCCAAAGCTGTAAACATCCGACTTTAAAGTCAACTGACCAGTCATAGCATACTCCGGAGCGCAGTAACCATAAGTGCCCATAACTCTTGTCGACACATGGGTGCTATCTCCCACGGGCCCCAACTTGGCCAATCCGAAGTCGGATAGTTTTGGATGATACCCCTCACCAAGCAAAATATTAGAGCATTTTAAATCGCGGTATATTACGGGCGGGCTTGCCTTGTCATGCAAATATTCCAAGCCCTTTGCTGCTCCAGCTGCAATTTTCATTCTCGTGCTCCACTCGAGCACTTTCTTACCAGGCGTAAGATCTGCATAACACTTGAAATTTAAATCCAAATTTCATACGAGAAAATATATGCAGGAGGAAAGAGGTTATCGACCAAAAGAGAGATTACCATGAAGATGGTCATCCAAAGATCCTAGTGGCATATATTCATAGACCAGAAGTCTCTGATCTCCCTCGGCACAATAGCCAATTAAATTTACCAGGTTAGGATGGTGTAATAAACTTAGCATCAGCACTTCAACAAGAAATTCCCTATTCCCTTGCAATCCATTACGATCAAGTTGCTTGATGGCAACAATCTATAGAAAATAAATGAGAGAAGGTGTCAAAGCATAGCTCCAGCACATACCTTAGATATCCGTAGCAATATAACAAAGAATGGTACTCAAAGATAAAATTAATAATAGCAAGTGATAGCAATAAAAATTATTACTCCCTCCATTCCAATTTATGTGAACCTGTTCGGAGTACGAGGGTCAAAGTGACTAATTTTCCGTGCAAATTTGGAAATAAATTTTTAATTTTTAAAATTAAATTTATATATTTAGAAAATACATAAAAAGTACTATAAGTTGCAATAGCTAACATTCAAAATAATTTTTAAAAAAAATATTTGCAAAAAAACATGGTCAAATGAAAACTTTGTTTGACTCCCCAAATAGTAATAGGTTCACATAAGTGGAACAGAGCGAGTATTATAATAAACAAAAATGAAGCAATAAACGACCACAGGTCAATTCCATTTTCTCATAAGGAAGAAAAAATTGAACCCAATCCACAATATAATCAACTTAAAAAAGCAAATTTGAAAAACAATGCATCAGACTATGTAAAGCTCATATTCTGCAGTCTAATAAGGGAAAGAGAAGCATTTCTCAAAGAATAATGCATGTTTCCTAGACTTCATTATTGCTAATAGAACAGGACTGACCTTTTTTCATTTTCGCCCTGTTTGTCAAAGGATCAATTGATAAACACAGTGTCTGACTTGTCACAACTTACATTCAAGAACGAAGGTAGTCCCTACCCATAAATAAACTGCCTACTTATAACATTGTGAAATAACACGAGCCCGTCAAATATGATGCAAGAGTCGATACTTGGCATGGTTAAAGTACGAACAATGGAAATAAAATAGTGAAAACACTTCTAATTTCCCTCAGGAACAATATACGAGAAAACAGCAAGTTCAACCAAAATATGGTGAGTTGAGACACAACCAGAATGTGGAGACAGAAAATGGAACTCCATTTCATTGTTGGAAAAAGTTCCATTGTTGGAAAAAAAAAGTAACAGAAGAAAACCTGATTGGAATCGAGCCGCCCTTTGTATACTCTTCCAAAACCTCCCTCTCCAAGAAGGCAATCACCTCGAAAGTTTCTTGCTGCAGCAGCTAATTCACGAAATGTAAAAGTCTTGGCTGCAATTTGACTGGACTCTCCATCCTTAGCATCCTCCTTTGAGCCTAATAGATTCTTTGCCTTCAACTTTTCTGAACATGGAACCGCAACAGAAATAAGAAAAGGAAAGAAAACACAGAACTGATACCAAAAAATTAGGGTTCAAAAACATCATATACAGCCAACTGCCTGATCAAGAAACTGGACAAAGGATTTAGTCCAATCACGGGAAATGCATGATACCAAACTTGATACAAGCTTCAATAACTGAGTCTGTTTCCTAAAAATTTTCTAATATGATAGTCATGCAAGACACAGTAAAAACAGCATGGTTGGACACTTGGACTAGCTAACTCAGTAAGCATCGCCAGGAATTCATTTCTACAAGATCTTTATGCAACGGTCATTATTATTTCCTACCATTGGGTACCTACATGTATGGTCAGGGTCCATTTAGAAATGAAAATTGTCTAGATAGACACCTGATACATTTTGTCTCTGTGGACCGAGGAGAAAAGGGGCTCGGCGGGAAGAGGAGTGTACCATGAGAGAAGCAAGGAGGTCAACCTCTTTCAAATATACAACATGGATTCTGGTACATTGAAATGAAAAAAGAAAAGTTAAAAATTGCAAATCAAACTAGCTTCTTGAAACTTGGATGGTAAAATAAAAAGTTGAAATTCTTGGATGTCTCATAGAAAGCCCCTAATTTTTCTTGAAGAAACTTCGCACAGTTGACTCAAGTTTGACAGCTCTTGTTCTCATTTTTAGTATATCTCATCTTTTTTACAGCTCTAAATGGCGCATTATCCCCACACTCGCATAAAAGTCCAACAAAAAATGTTCCTCTTAAAGTGAATCAAGTAAAAATGAAGTTATAAAAAAGGACAGCCCGGTATCTCATGTTCACGAAGGGTACAGGAAAAGGTCGCACCCCAAAAGGGTGTGATGTAGGCAGCCTACCATGATGCAAGCATCAGTGGCTGATTCCAGATTCGACAACCTGAACCCGTGATCCATAGCTCACACGGAGTAACTGTCAAGGCTCTCCTCCTAAAAATGAAAGGCATACCCTTGCCTAAAAAATGGTAAACAGATGATATCCCAGAATCAGAAGCAATAATATAAAACTGAAGCTCCAGATAATCCAAAGACCAGAAATTTAACAAAAAATACAGCAAAATAATTTCACATAATCATTAAAAGATGAAGCTACAAACCACTAAAACACAATAAATTTGTCAAAAAAATACAACAAACCCATTGCACAGAATAATTAAAAGATGAAAACTTGAAGCTTCAAATCATTTATAGACTAGCAATTTGGCAAAAATAAAACAAACCCATCTCAAAGAATCATTAAAAGTTGAAAACTTGAAGCCTAAAATAACATAAAGACTAGAAATTTGACAAAATAAAACAAACCCATTTCACAGAATTATAAAAAGTTGAAAACTTGAAGTTCCGAACAACATAAAGACTAGAAATTTGACAAAAATAAGACAAACCCATTTCACAGAATCATTAAAAGATGAGAACTTCAAGCTCTAAATAATGTAAAGACTAGAAATTTGACCAAAATAAAACCAACCCATTTCAGAGATTCATTAAAAGTTGAGAACTTGAAGCTTCAAATTACATAAAAACTAGAAATTTGACAATAATACAACACACCCATCTCAGAAACTTATTAAATTAGTCTACTTATATGATAAATATGCAGATTTATTAATTACCAGAACCAAGTTGGACCAAATTGGTCGAGTCTTTCTTCTTTTTCCTCTTCTTTGAGGTCTGCTTCGATGATCCAGAACATGGAAACCAACCCATTTCTCCCTCTTTCTTCTAGTTCTCTATGTGTATATATATTCTGTGTGTAATGAAAATTAAAGAGTGGTTGCGTGCAGAGAGAAATAGCCTTTCACAGAATAATTCATTAAATTGTTGAAATTTGCATATTTTTTGTTGTGTTTTTTTCCCTCAACATATTTTTTGTTGTTAAATGTCCCTTTGGTTTTTATAGAAAATGTACGTGTACTTAGAAGGCAACGATAAATGTCTCCTCTTAAACCAAGTGTCATAATCAGAATATGCCACATGTACTTTAGGACAAGCCTTCAAAAAAGTAGGAACTATAAATAAATTATTAGAAAAAAAACTTATTCAAAATTAATAGAGTTAGTTAATACACGTTTAAAAAGATGTAAAATATTTAATGCCAATAATTATTTCAAATTTGTTTTTATTATTAAAAAAAAAGTAACAACATCAAACTTGGCAGAAATTTCAATTCGAAAAGTTTTATTTTGAAATTTTTATAAAAGGTAAAATCTTCAAACTGTTATAAATAGACTTCTATTTATGGTGAATGTCTATAATTAGAGAGATTCTAGAGTTTTATTCTTGGTAGCTAAGTCACTACCTCCATATAAATAAAGGGGTCTTCTACCATTGTGAATCATCCCTAACAATCTCTAAGTATCAATAAGAATACTTCTCTCTCTCTATTCTCTCTATTGCTCTTGTTCTTGCATTATTGTTCTTGTCTTTATATTATTTCATAACACGTTATCAGCACGAGTCTCTAACCAATTGAAATTTTCGATTGTCCTAACTTCTGTTTGTGTAGGGTTTTGCTTCAAAGAAAGAAACGAAAAAAAAAAGAGGCGGACGAAGAGCAATCATCGAAGCTGTTAGCTTCTCACAACTAGAAGCCAATTAAAGTGACTGTAGATATGAGAAATCAACAAGGCCATTCTGTGTAAGAATTTCTATACAGAAAACAAGGAGAGAAAACATTGAAAATATAATTGGTATACCTTAAAGGTAAGTAATTTACTTTTCCCTTTCAAATTCTTGAAATTCTACGATTTGATTTTATATACAAACAAAGACAACAAAGTTTGATTATAACTCTAATGGAGTTTGTAAGAAATTATAACCACGTGAAGTGGTAAAATCACTATGTCCTGCCATGATTAAATTCATGTATGATTGTGGGCAAAGAATTGAAAATCCGTCCCATTGAATTTGCTCCATTCCCTTTAGAGAATGTGGAAGCAGAATATGATAAGTCTGAAAGAAGACAAAATTATTACCATGAAGGTATCAATGAATGTGGACGTGGCAAAGAATTCCGTCCAATTGAATTTGCTCCATTCCCTTTAGAGAATGTGGTAGCAGTATGTGATAAGTCTGAAAGAAGACAAAATTATTACCGTGAAGGTATCAATAGATGTGGACGTGGCAATAGACGAAATTATAATCGTCATTATTGTAATGAGAACAATAAGGATTCTCAAAATAATCTTTCACTTTATGAAAGTAATATTTGACATGAGATTGTGTATAGCACATACAGATGATTATGATCCATTCCCTGAAGTGAATGTGATAATAGAGCCCATAAGTATGAACATGCTCTTGATGTAATTTTGTTTCATGTCTGACATTATAAAAGGAAAGTTCGTTGCCCTAGAAATTTCGGGCAAGAACTATATGACATGGGTGTTGGATGCTGAAATCCACTTAGATGCTATGGGTCTTGGAGACGCCATTAAAGACAGAAATAATGCATCCACCCAAAACTATGCTAAGGCCTTGATTTTCTTGCGCCATCACCTTGATGAAGGTTTGAAACTATGCTAAGGCCTTGATTTTCTTGCGCCATCACCTTGATGAAGGTTTGAAAATTGAATATATCACAGTCAAAGATCCACCCATCTTGTGGAATGGCTTAAAGAAGAGATATGACAACCTGAAGTTGGTCACTCCGCCACAAGCACGATACGATAAGAATCCAAAAGCAAATAGTTTATAAACTATATATTATCGTTGCGGTGGAAAGGGCACTGGTCAAAAGCTTGCCGTATACCATGACATTTGGTTGACCTTTATCAAGCATCTCGAAAGAGTAAACGCCCTGAAACGAATTTTGTCTCTGACGACAACTTTGACATCACCCACTTGGATATGGCAGACTTCTTTGAACTACCCGAGGGGAAGCTAGACCACCTAATCGGTGATGGATCCGTGATGAAAGAAGATGGAGCTATTTGATTTTATTTTACTTGTTTGTATTAGTTAATGAATAAACTAATAACCATTAGTATTAGCTCGTATTAGTTAGTTCATGATATAATGTTAGTATTAGTTCTTTAGAATGTATCAATATGCTCAAATATCAATAATATTTTTACTTTCCAGTAGAGGTAATCGACTAACCTGAAAAACTAGTCGGTTATCTCATATTTCGCATAAAAACTGCAAAACAATCGATTGTCAATGATCAACAATCGATTATCTTTAAAACAGTGTGATCTGGAATTTTTCAAAAATAGTCAACAATCGATTGTCTATGTTTAACAATCGATTGTCTTAAAACAGTGTGATCTGGAATTTTTCAAAAATTGTCAATAATCGATTGTCTATGTTTAACAATCGATTGTCTTAAAACAGTGTGATCTGGAATTTTTCAAAAATAGTCAACAATCGATTGTCTATGTTTAACAATCGATTGTCTTAAAACAGTGTGATCCGGGATTTTTCAAAAATTGTCAACAATCGATTGTCTATGTTTAACAATCGATTGTTTTAAAACAGTGTGATCTGGAATTTTTTCAAAAATAGTCAACAATCGATTGTCTATGTTTAACAATCGATTGTCAATGCTCAACAATCGATTGTATATGTTTAACAATCGATTGTTTTATGAAAATGCTTAAACTGAAATTTTCAAACTGCATAGTAATCGATTATGGAAAACATATAATCGACTATCTGATTTATTTAGTCAACTGACATCAGCAGATTTTGAAAATATTATGTGACACAAACGAATTGAACTTGTTTATTCTTATGTTCGTGTATTTCTTTTGTATGTCAAACCATGGGAATTAAATTGATTGAAGGCTCCTGAAGAGCAACTGTAACTCTACCCAAAGGCACGATGTTTATCATAGAGAATGCAATGTTCTCCTCCAAGTCCAAAGAGGAACTTGTTGAGTTTTAATGATATCAGTCAAAATGTTCTCCTCCAAGTCTAAAAGGAACTTGTTGAGTTTTAGAGATATCATTCAAAATGAATATCAGATCGAGACAATACATGAGTATAATCTTGAATACCTCATTTACTCATGAAAACGAGGCTGCCCACTTCGGTTTGGGGTCACGCCATTTTGCATGCAGCAATGCTAGTTCGTCGGCTGCCCACTTCGGTTTGGGGTCACGCCATTTTGCATGCAGCAATGCTAGTTCGTCGGCTGCCCACTTCGGTTTGGGGTCATGCCATTTTGCATACAGCAATGCTAGTTCGTCTCTGACGGACGAATTGACACAAATATTTCCCGTTGCAATTGGTTTTGGGTCATGAACCTAATATATCCCATTTAAGAATCTTTGGATGCGCAGTATATGTGCCTATAGCACCGCCATCCCGCACCAAAATGGGTCCGCAAAGAAGGTTAGGAATATATGTTGAGTTTGAATCGCCCTCCATTATTCGCTACCTTGAAACATTGACAGGAGATTTGCACGATTTGCAGACTGTCAATTTGATGAGACACTTTTCCCAAAATTAGGGGGAGAAGTTGGTGAAACCAAACGGGAAATTTTGTGGAAAAATGCATCATTATCTCATCTTGATCCACATACCTCTATTTGTGAAAGAGGCACAAAAGATTATCCATTTGCAAAGAATAGCAAATCAAATGCCTGACGCATTTATAGATTTGAAAAGGATAACAAAATCACATATCCCCGAAGTGAATGTGACAACATCTGATTCACGAATACATATTCATTATTGGAAGAATATGAACATGAAATTGGTATTAAATATACCACACTCACCCCTAGAAGGAGGTTTGAGATGATACCACACTCACCCCTAGAAGGAGGTTTGAGATGATATATGGCATGAATGATCGTTGGTCACGTACCTATTGTACGCCAAAGTATTTTGGAAATATGACTATTAAAGGACAACGATAATGCAAGAAACATATCTTGCATATAAGTTTGACATGACCATAATGGTATAACTTTCTCTTTAAGAAAGATATTCACCACATGGATGTTGATGAATCTGTGGTAGTACAAAATTAATTGAGAGCTCTAGAAGAGCCAATTATTACTATGTTGGAGAAACACAATTGAGTATTGTGCTGTAGTAAGTCTCAAAGAAACTTATTCAGTTTCCAAAGTACACGCGAAAGCGATTGATTATATTGAGACTATAAATAAAGGAAGGCTTTGATATCTCCTATTACTACAACTTGTAGCGGGGTAATTTACATATGAAAAGCTACCCGCTTTGTTCTCCAGTTTGTACTACACAAAAGAAAGAATGCCACAATAAAGTGGATATCTATTGGTATAAAAACCCATGTCATAATAAACGTGAAGTTTATTGATAAGTGCACATGTCATGGTGTAAATTTGAAGTTTACCAATATTGATAATTTGTTCAGTTAGCATTCGTATTAGCCATCTCATTTTAAGTATGATGTGCAAATTCACACAGGTGAATATCAAAGAACTAGAAAGTTCTTTACGAATTCTCTTGTATCACTTGTTCTCATAAATGAACTGACCAACTAAAGAGTTCGGGTTGAAACTCATAAATTCTGGAAATATCAAAGGTGAATATGGGCCCATTCACCTGCCATGTATACCACATATGATGCATCTATGATATGGTTACATGCGCAATTGTTATTAACCCGCAGCCTGGCCAGTGCTTGCGAGGTAAATTGCTCAGTAACCTAACTTCGAGCATAATTTCCAGATTTTCTACTCAAGATAGTTCATCTTGATAAGTTGGTTTATATCAAAGTTGGTTTAGCAAGATAATTATTGAGTGCTTCCACTTAATAGCTAAACTGTTTCTTATGAGAACAAAGTTGTATATATCAGTTTGATATACGTTGTATACGAGAGTATATTATATTCTCCCCTCACAAGTGGTTCAGGGTCAGGAACCAAATAATTTCATCTTATTATTAATGTGCTGTGTATATTGACATAATAATGCACAAAGATGATTTCCCAAAATTGAGGAAACAAGTTAGCTTTACTAACATGAGGGGGAGACATGATAAACGCTTGAGAAGAGGTTACATGGGATGAATTATCATTTGTATATGTAAATCCCCAAATATCATGATATGAACCTGAAGTTCATAAAAGGATAATTCAATTGCAACATATTGCAAAGCATGCTATACGCATTTGCTGACCCAAAGAATGTAACTATATTCTCACTACAAAAGTCCCTGAAGGACAAGGTCTTGGATACGATTGAAGCGTATAGACAAATACTTGATTCCATGTGAAAGACATGTAGATTTGGACATGTAGTTCAAATACTTGAAAGTATAAAAGTCAAAGCATGATGGCATTGAGAATACATCTATGAAGATATTGAAGAGTCATTCCACGACATTATATGAAGATGTTCATATCTATCAAGAACGATGATTTCAAGGTGCGGAATATTTATTCAAGTCAATATGGTTGATTTATTTATCAAATCTCTACCAAAGATCGTTTTGAAGATGATGCACAAGATTGGAATGCAAATGCTCAAGGATATAAATTGATGTTCTTATTAGGGGGAGTTAATGCGCGTTGCACTCTTTTTCCGTTACAAGGTTTTGTCCCAACTGGGTTTTCCTTGCGAGGTTTTTAACGAGGCAACCAATAGGCGCATATTCAAATATGTGTACTCTTTTTCCTTTCTTTAATTTTTCCCATTGGGTTTTGGTTTTAAGGTTTTAACGAGACACATTGTTGAATAGACATTCAAGGGGGAGTGTTATAAATAGACTTCCATTTAAGGTGAATGTCTATAATTAGAGAGATTCTAGAGTTTTATTCTTGGTAGCTAAGTCACTACCTCCCTATAAATAAAGGGGTCTTCTACCATTGTAAATCATCCCTAACAATCTCTAAGTATCAATAAGAATACTTCTCTCTCTCTATTCTCTCTATTGCTCTTGTTCTTGCATTATTGTTCTTGTCTTTATATTATTTCATAACACAAACATGGTAGTTATATTTATTGTAAAAATCTTTCAATCACGTTTCTTTTTGCCAATTTCAGAAGTTTTATTTTGAACTTTTTTTATATACTTAATTGTAAAAATCTTTCAAACACGTTTCTTTTTGCAGAAGTTTTATTTTGAACTTTTTTATATTACTTAATATTTCTTACTCTTTACACACACACACACACACACACACACACATATATATATATATATATATATATATATATATATATATATATATATAACAATCCTAATCTACCTTCATGTTCTCAACTTCTCCTAAAACTCCTATGAAGTTACGGCGATTATTTATGTCGTTTGTTCTTCAAGATATTTTTTTATTTTCTTTACTCTGCTCTGAATAATATTCCTTACTAAAACTTTTGAAGGATGGAAGACACAGTTTCAAAAATCTCAACTTCTCGTGGATTTCATGATTCTTCTTCTATTTGCTAGATCTTGTAGAGTTTTGGGAGAATTGATTTTCTCGTATTGCTCACAAAAGTGTATATAGAGTACAGAGAGGTATCAAATCCTACCAACTATAGGACTGTACAATAGTGAAAGAAATCAAATCTACCAACTATAGGACTGTACAATAATGAAAGAATATTCTACCAATAATAAAAAGATACACGCAATATATTCTAATATGCCCCCTCAAGATGAAGGGCCAGAGGACACGCCAATCTTGGACATCAGCAGAAGAAGCCGAGGACGAGATAAGTGCTTGGTGAGAGCATCAGCAAGCTGATCAGCAGAGGATACGTGAGCAACAGGAAGAGACCCATTCTGAACCATTGACGAACAAAGTGATAATCAATGGAGATGTGTTACATGCGCGAATGAAACACAGGGTTGGCACAGAGGTAAGTGGCGCCAATGTTGTCGCTGTAAATGACAGGAGCAGCCGGAAGAGGGACATGAAGCTCGCGCAGCAGTGAATGAAGCCAACGGACTTCAGCGGCAGCAGAAGCAATGGCACGATATTCAGCCTCAGTAAAAGAGCGTGCAACGGAATGCTGCTTTTTGGAGCTCCAGGAAATAGGATTAGGCCCCAGAAAGACAACATAGGCACCAGTTGAGGAGCGTTCATCACAGTTTCCACCCCAATCAGCATCAGAGAAACAATGCAGAGGTATAGCAGATGAAGGACGCAGCCAGACTCCAAAGTCACC
This sequence comes from Nicotiana benthamiana, assembly GCA_034376525.1. Taxonomy (NCBI): domain Eukaryota; kingdom Viridiplantae; phylum Streptophyta; class Magnoliopsida; order Solanales; family Solanaceae; genus Nicotiana; species Nicotiana benthamiana. The sequence continues at coordinate 49,344,655 of CM067341.1, read as the reverse complement.
CGTCCCATTCAGATACCGAAAGAGGCGCTTAACTGCACCTCAATGATTGACAGTGGAGCGTGCATGAACTGTGAGAGTTTATTCACAGCAAAGGAGATATCAGGACGAGTGAAGGAGAGATACTGGAGGCCCCCAAAGGCCTGTCGATAGGCGGATGCGTCGGCAGGGGCCGAGCCGTCGGCCAGATGAAGGCGTGTGGATGCCGTTGTTGGCGTCTGAACAGGGTTGGATTCCAGCATATTATGACGAGTCAAAAAATCAACAACATACTTACGATGAGAGAGAAAACACCCCTTGGAGCTGCGCAGAACCTCAACACCAAGAAAGTAGCTTAGATCACCCATGTCTTTAAGAGAAAATTTAGTCCCAAGAGAGTCAATCATACGGTTCAAGAAGGCAGAGTCATTACCAGTCAATATGAGATCATCAACATATACCAAAAAATAGGCTGTAATACCATAATGCTGAAAGACGAAGAGCGAAGTGTCAGAGGTAGTGTTGACGAAACCCATGGCCAAAAGGCATTGGCGGAGCTCACTGTACCATGCCCGGGGTGCCTGTTTGAGACCATAAATAGCTTTCTGTAACTTACAGACATAAGATGGATAGGCTTTGTCAACAAAACCCGGTGGTTGTGCCATATAGACATCCTCTATAAGCCTCCCGTGGAGAAAGGCATTGTTCACATCCATTTGACGAAGAGGCCAGCCCTTGGATACAGCTAGACTAAGAACCAAACGCACAGTTATCGGCTTAATAACCGGACTAAAAGTCTCCTGAAAGTCGACACCTGGTCGCTGATGAAAGCCTTCCGCAACAAGTCGGGCTTTGAACTTATCCACATTACCGTCAGGATTTCGTTTGATACGATAAACCCACTTGCAGCCCACAACATTCTGTGAAGAATCAGGAGGAACAAGACCCCAGGTGCCATTTACGTAGCAGAGCATCAAACTCCAATGACATAGCAGCGCGCCAGCGCTCATCAGACATAGCACTAGACAAAGTCTGAGGTTCTGTAACAGCTGGAGAGGATACAGCAGACATACCAAACTTCTTGTTGGGCATAAAGATGTTATTTTTGCTGCGAGTTTACATGTGATGAGCACCCTCAGAGGAAGAAGGTGGCGGCATAGTGGGTGTAGCGGAGGCGGGGGCCGCTGGCGGGGGCCGTAAGAGGCGCTGGTGGCTTGGGCGTTGGCGCCGGTAGTGCGTTCGGTGAATGATCGCTAGTAGGAGCGGTGGCAGTTACTGGCAGAGGCAGCGGAAGGACTTCTAGGTTGACCGGAATGGGTACGGGTGGAGACTCGGGGTTAGATAATTTGGAGAACGGGAACATATCTTCATGGAAGGTGACATGACGCGAGACGAAGATTTTAGACGTTGAGGGATCAAAGCATAGATATGCGCTTTGAGTAGATGAGTAGCCGAAGAGGACACAGGCACGAGATCTAGGTTCCATATGCTTTGATCCCTCAATGACGCAGGGAGCTTTTGTGCCGTGAGGGCGGACAGTAGACGGGAAGCCGCCGGCTAGTAGTAGGCATCGTTCCTACGTGGGCCGCTGATGAGTGTTGCCCACGTGCGACGATCCTTCACCTGAAAATCAGTATAATAAAAAACAACATTAACATTATTATGGCGACATAATTGAGCAACAGAGATCAAATTTTTACGAATATGTGGAACTTAGAGAGCCCCAGGCAATAAAAGAGAGGAATAACTGAAAAGTTGGCCAGTATGTGTAATTTTTAAACCTTCACCATTACCAATAACCACATCATCGAAACCAGTGTAAGGACTGTGAAGAGACATGTTGGAAAGATCATTGGTTATGTGATGAATGGCACCAGAGTCCAGGATCCAATCAGATGGAGAGTGATGGGCTGTGTGAGCAGCCGGATAAGATGATGCAGCGTATGCTGGTCGCGGCAGTGGTCCACCGTAAGGGGGCTGATTTGCGCTGGAAATAGGATAGGACGGACAGCGGCGCACGGAGTGGCCAAATTCACTGCAGAGCTGGCACATCCCATTGTACCCGCGAGATTGGCCATTGTTGGAGTAACTACCGTGGCCGGAGGATAAACCACGGCTGCCACAGCCACGCCTGCGGCCACCGAAGCGGTTATGGCCGGATTGCTGTCCGGCGACGAAGGCAGCCGAAGGAGCCAAATCAGATGCGGCGGATTTGAGCCTCCATGCTTAACAGCCTTGTCATGTAATTAAGCAAAAGAGATTGGAGATTCACAGGCTTGGATAGCATGAGAGAGCTCCATATACAGATCATCAAGACCATTTAGACCCTTAATGACAAGATCCTCAGAATCAACAGTAACACCCAGGAGAGATAATTCATCCACAATCACGCGAATACCGTGCATAAAATCAGTAACAGATTTAGAACCTTTTACCGGATTATGGATCTTCTGTTCGAGAGCCATGATACGACCACGAGAAGCAGTGCCGTATATGCGCTCGAGGATGTCCCAGGCCTCTTTAGAGGTTTCCGCAGCGGCAATAAAGGAGATGATCGTCGGTGTGATCGACGAGATGATGGCACTGAGAATAAGATTGTTCTGGCGAATCCAGTAAGGATATGCTGGATTGGGGGAAGTTACCTCCTTGTCGATGATAGTGGCTGGTGGGCACGGCTTCGATCCGTCCAAGAAGCCGAGGAGGTCGTAACCCGTAAGAAGGGTTCGGAATTGGAATTTCCACGCCAGGTAATTAGTGGAATCCAATTTAAGTGGGATCTGAGCCGATGCTTTGATGGCAATCGGCTAGAGAAGATTGTTGGATGTCGTAGCGGCCACGAAGCGCGAGGCAGAGGAGTCGCTGATCGACGTCGAGAGAGAGAGGGCTGCCGGTTAGTGCAGCGGTGGCGTGGCAAGACGCCGAAGAGAGGCTGTAGACGGAGAAGGTCGGCAGCGGCGGGCTGCCAATTAGTGCAGCTGCGGCGGCAACGCGGGTAGGAAGAATTAGGGGTTCTTTGGCGATAAGCCACTGGCGATGATACCATGTAGTGAGTTTTGGGAGAATTTATTTTCTCGTATTGCTCACAAAAGTATATATAGAGTACAGAGAGGTATCAAATCCTACCAACTATAGGACTGTACAATAATGAAAGAATATTCTACAAATAATAAAAAGATATACACAATATATTCTAATAGATCTATATGGATGTAAATTTTGAAGGAATCCCCCTGGTTAGCGAAAGAACGCTTCCAAAAAGGCACAACATGGAGATCAATGTTAGTGAGAAAGTGAATGACGATTTTATGCGACTAATGTTTATGTCAAAGAAGATAGTAATGTTTGTTCGGTATTTTTCACTCTGCTTCTGTACATCCAATTTTCTTAACATATTTCCTTTTTTAAGTCCGAAAATGAATGTTCAGCCCACAACGTCGCAAGGGTTGATAGTTCTGTGATTAGAAGATAGTTATGATGATTTCATCATGATGAACACAAATTTTACAGATACCTTTTTCTTCCTGCTGGATGTTGTCAATTTCAACAAAGCAGTTGTTCATCCCTCATGGAATTGTGCATTCATAAAATATGTGAGGTGATTCATTCATTCTCTCTGTTACATCTCCCTTTGAGGGATTTTATGATTGAGTACTTGTGTTTGTTGATGAAATCTTATGTTGTTTGTATTAACAGGACATTGACAAATACCATTCGTTTTCAATGCTCCCAAGTGACATAAGCCAGTTGATTTTTAACCATCTGGTGGACTCATAACTGTACTGAAAGCTTGAAATGTTAAATTTTTGCTTTAGTGTAGGATCGTTTAATGCTAATTTTCATTCGATGGTTTTCGTTTTGTTGACAGGATATATGCATGGGGGAAGGTACAAGAGTAAAAGATAATTGGATAGATATCATCTCTTCACAAGGATCATTGTTACTGTCCGCATATTGAAAACATCAAGAAATCCAAACGAAGATTGAACAAGAAGATGAAGGTGAATCGGTTAGGTAGAAGGTTCTAGAGAGAGTTTCAGAGAGACAGAAAGAACTCTTCATATAAAAAATATCCGCCTGAACCCTAATACAAAAGGGGCCGATGTATATATTACATAAGTGGGCCAAATCGGGCCAGAACTAAAACCAACAGAAAATGGGCTCAAACATATATTCTAGCCCAACTACAAGAGATACATTAAATATACATCAGAAAATCAATGTATGTGTATAGGATTTGAAGCTAGATAATCTTGTAGCTCAACACCCCCCCCCCCCCTCAAGTTGGAGGGGGAAACCACCTTCAACTTGACAAACAAGGGATGCAGAATGGTGCCAGGGAGTGGCTTGGTGAGAAGGTCAGCCAAGTGACGAGAAGTGGAGACATAGAGAGAGTAATAAGCCCAGCAGATAATAAATCACGCACAATATGACAATCCATATGCTTGGTTCGTTCATGAAAAATAGGATTTTTGCCAATATGGATAGCAGCCTGATTGTCACTGAAAATAGAAAAAGGGAGAGAAACAGAAACACCAAGGTCAGTGAGCAAACGGGAAAGCCAAGACAGTTCAGCAACTACCTTACTGAGAGCCCTATACTCAGCTTCAGCAGAGGATAAAGAAACTACAGGTTGTTTCTTAGACTTCCAACTAATCAAGCAGCCACCCAAAATAACACAAAAACCAGTCACAGACCTGCAAGTATCTGGACAGGCAGCCCAATCACTGTCAGAATAAGCATGTACAGAGAAATCAGAACTGTTAGAATAGAAGAGACCCAAATGCATAGACCCTTTAAGATATCTGAGAACATGTAAAGCAGCAGTCATATGAGGGACTCTAGGACACTTCAAATATTGACTCAGATGCTGAACAGCAAAGCAGATATCAGACCTGGTGTGAGTAAAAAATAAGAGCTTACCAACAATGCTCCTATATTGATCAGGGGAGGAAAGAATGTCTCCAGAATCAGCATGGAGTTTTACATTAAGATCCAAAGGGCAAACAACAGGAGAAACATTCATACAGTCAAACTGATGCAATAGGTCAAAAACATACTTATGCTGATTAAGGAGCATCCCACCAGGAACTACAGACATCTCAATGCCCAGAAAATAATGCAAAGACCCAAGGTCTTTGATCCTGAACTGATCATCCAGAAATAGCTTCAGGGCAGAAAGCTCATCATTGTCATGCCCAGTAATGATAATGTCATCCATATAGAATGCTACAATAACCATACAACCAGGCTGGCCTTTGATAAACAGAGAATAATCATTCAGAGAATGAGTATAGCCTCTGGAATAAAGGGCAGAAGACAGCTTTAGCATACCATTGTCTGGATGCCTGCCTCAACCCATAGAGAGATTTTTTCAACTTACAGACAAGAGAAGGAGATGCAGAGGAAACAGAATCAGAAGAAGAGACAGAAACAGATAAACCTGGAGGAAGCTTCATATAAACCTCCTCATCCAAATCACCATGCAAGAAAGCATTGTTAACATCAAGTTGGAAAAGTTTCCAATGCTTCTTAGCAGCCACTGCAATAAGACACTTCACAATGGACATTTTAACCATAGGAGAAAAAGTGTCAGTGAAATCAACCCCTTCAATTTGAGTACCCCCTCTAATAACAAGTCTAGCTTTGTGCCTTTCAACACTACCATCAGCCTTATATTTGATCTTATAAACCCATTTACAGCCAATGGGTTTCTTACCATAAGGAAGGGGAACAACATCCCAGGTACAGTTGGCATCCAAAGCATCAAACTCCTTTCTCATAGCATCCTGCCATACTGGAACTGAAGCAGCTTGAGGGTAATAAAGGGGTTCAATCTCCAGAGGAGAAGAAGAAGACCCAGAGAAAGAAGGAAGATAGCAAACATAATCTTTAAGGTAAGAAGGAGGATTGTGCTGTCTTCCAGATTTCCTAGGAACAGCAGCAGATGTGGAAGAAGGCAAAGCAGGAGGGGAAATGTCAGGGTTGAAAGGAGGACTGGAAATTGGATAGGAAGAAGGAGAATCTGAAACAGAAGGTGAAGGTGGAGAGGAAGAGATGGGAATAGAGAAATCTGGCTCAGAAAGGGAATGCTCAAGAGGAGGAACAAAATGAAAGAAGAAGGAGAAACAGGAGGAGTAGAGGTGACAGAAGAAACAGATTTGAAAGGAAAAGAAGTTTCATGAAAGATAACATCCCTGGACACAAAGAACTTTTTGGAACTGAGATCATACAGTCTATAACCCTTTTTAGCAAAAGGATACCCCAGGAAAACACATGAAATGGCCCTAGGTTTCAACTTGTCCCTTTGAGGAATTGGGACAGTAGCATAGGCAAGGCAGCCAAAAGTCTTTAAATGAGAGTAAGTGGGTGTCTTACCATGCAAGATTTCATAAGGGGATTTTCCATGAAGAATCCTGGAGGGTATTCTGTTAATAAGATAGGTAGCAGTCAATAGGCAATCTCCCCAGAAAGAGATGAGTAAACCAGATTGGAAAAGTAAAGCTCTACAAGTTTCAAGAAGAGTCCTATGTTTCCAATCAACAACACCATTCTGTTGAGGAGTATGTGGGCAAGTGGTTTGGTGTATATGCCATGTTGTCTAAAAAAGGATGCACCAGTAATGCTAGATCCCAATTTTAAAGCATTGTCACTCCTAATAGTTTGAACATTAGCATTAAAATGGGTCTTAACCATACAGAGAAAAGACTTAAGAATGCAGAAAGCATTGCTTTTAGACCCCAACAAATGTGTCCAGGTTGCTCTAGAAAAGTCATCAACTATTCTGAGAAAATATCTAGAGCCAGAAGAGGTGGGAGTGTGATAAGGGCCCCAAGTATCTACATGAATCAATTGAAAAGGTCTAGATGTACTAGTTGTGCTTTCAGGAAAGGGAAGTCTAGTTTGCCTAGCCATAGGACAGGTAGAACACTGAAAAGGCTGTTTAGAAGCAAATGGAAAAGATAAGGCAGAAATGTGTTTTATGTTCAAATGGAATATGACCCAACCTCAAATGCCAAATGTAATTCATGTTAGTGGCAACAGTATTATTATAGATGGAACTGTTTACATTTGAAGGTAAACTAACAACTTCATGGCTAGAACAGTCAGGTTTACAAGAATTAGAAGAAGAAGAACATACAGAAGCAGAAGAACAACAATTAGAAGAAGAGGAAGGTGGCACCCAAGAAAGCTTGTACTGGCCAGCCTCCTCTTTACGAAGATCCAAAGGCATCCTCAGAGAAGGGGCCTGTAACATGTGGAGGAAACAGGAAGTTGCAACAAGACTATGCAATGCAACTGTTTTACTAACTTGTGGACAGAAATCAAGTTGTGTTTGAAAGAAAGAACAAGTAAGACATCATGAAGAGTGATGAATGGATTTAATGCAAAAGATCATGTGCATGTCACTTTCACTTTATATCCATTAGGAGGAGTTACAAGATAGGGTACAGTTAAAGGTGTGAGATTGAAGAGTAAATCTTTATTAAAGGTCATATGGTTAGATGCCCCTGAGTCTATTATCCAGGTGGTAGAATTAATGTGAGTTAGCATGCAAAATTTGGAATCAGAAACAGGGCTCTCAGTTAGCATAGTACCAGCAAAATTGGCAGCATACATAGGATGAGGAGACTGGGCAGTGGAGTCCCCTAACTGAGTTTGTTGCAGGAGGGTCATCAATTGTTCATAATGTTGTCTGCTCAACCCAGGTATCACAGAACTCTGGCCATCAATGTGTGGAACAGGTTGATGAATTTCAGGAGGATTTCCATGAGGAACAGACATATTTCTTTCGGAAGAAGAGTTATCCACACCATCAGTTAGATGAGCAGCAGCAGGTTTCCTCCCTTGTTAAATGTTTTACTTTGTGGATACCCATGAATCTTGTAACACTTATCAATTAAGTGCCCATATTTCTTACAGTATCTACAGAACAAAGAGTCTCTAGCTTGGTCAAAGTTAACTCTTTGTCTGAAATGAGAAGAATTAGGCACTGTAGCCTTATTGAATCCAGCTGAATTTTTGTTTGTGTGGACATTGAAAGTCATAGAGTCTGGATTAAACTGAGAGAGAGACTGGACTTGTCTCTGATTCTCATCATTGAGGACCATATTGTAGACACTGTCAAGGGTAAGAGGAGGCTGCATCATCAGTAGGTTACTCCTTACCCCCATGTATGCTTCATTAAGGCCCATAAGGAACTGAAACACCTTATTCTCATCATCTTCCTGCATGATGCCATTTCTGGCAGAACAAATGCATCTTTGTCCATGGTTTGCAGACATTGTTCCTAATTCATCCCACAGTCCTTTAAGTTTATTAAAATATGAGGCTACATCTAGAGATCCTTGAGAAGTATGAGAGAGTTCTCTTTTTAGTTCAAAAATTTTGGTTCTGTTAGCAGTACCATATCTAGCTACGAGTTGTGCCCATATGCTCTGTGCAGTATCAGAATACTGCACACTCTCAGCTATCTGAGGGGATAAGGAAGCAGTCAACCAGGATATTACCATATTATTGCATCTGTCGCATAACTTTTTTTCAGCCACATTAGTGTCTGGTCTGGGACATGTGCCATCAACAAAGCCAATTTTATTTTTAGCAGACAACGCTACAATCATTTTCCTTCTCCAACCCCCATAACAAGAGAAACATCAGGAACATCAGAGGAGTAAACAAATAAGGGACTGGTAGGATCAACAGGAGTTGTATTAGTACTCATGTTAGCAGCCATGAAGAACAATGAGTTTAAAGTCAAAATATAATCTCTGCAAGTAGTTTGAAAAAGTAAAGTTGTATCAAAAACTTCATGCAAATCACATAACACCTAAAATAGGAATAGATTTACCCTCATTCTTCACGACCGGAGAAGATCGGCCTTCGATTAACAGAAAAATGCGAGTTCCGAACAGCAGAAACCCTAAAATCTGAAGCCTCGCCGGAATCGACTCGAGAACGTCGGAAAACCAACCCAAAACGCCCGAGTAGTGAAGATGCAACCTGTTATTGTGATAAAAGTCTCAGATCAACACCCGATTTTGATCTGAATCATCACTGAACAAATATCTCAGAAACACCCGAAAATTTTCCAACGAGATTTCGACTGAGATAACAAAATACAGGAGAGTATCGACGGATCATCGTCCTGCTCTAATACCATGAAAACATCAAGAAATCCAAACGAAGATTGAAGAAGAAGATGAAGGTGAGTCGGTTAGGTAGAAGGTTCTAGAGAGAGTTTCAGAGAGAGAGAGAAAGAACTCTTCATATAAAAAATATCCGACTGACCCCTAATACAAAAGGGGTCGGTGTATATATTAAAAAAGTGGGCCAAATCGGGCCAGAACTAAAACCAACAGAAAATGGGCTCAAACATATATTCTAGCCCAACTACAAGATATACATGATATACAAGCAATATACATTAAATATACATCAGAAAATCAATGTATGTGTATAGGATTTGAAGCTAGATAATCTTGTAGCTAAACACATATATCTCCAGTACTGAGGTTACATATTTTGGATTATGCCGCCTAAGGAATTGCTCGAATCTCCAAGCTCTAGGTTTGGATTGCTGTGACTAAATTTCCGACGGTGGCATAAAGCACATCACTGGTATTTATTGCTTCATCTCTGATGATATATCACATATTAATCTATATATTGCAGCTAATTTGACATATAAGTATTGAAATTAAGCCAAGGAAGCCTGTAGTTTGTAGTGGAAATCAGGTAGTTTATGATTCTTATCTAAAGAAGATTGCGGTTCCTAGAAGAACGCCTCTAAGGAAGGTCCATTGTATCCAAGTCATTCCCCTACTTTTTTCCTCCTCAAAGAGCTTGGTTTACATATTAAATTATAGGAAAAGGAAAAATTTGAAATCTTAACAAAAACTACTCTAAAAAGCTAAGATGTTAAGTTATCTATGGAGGAAATTTGTGTTTTTAGGGATATGATGGGCTTCTTCAAAGTCTATCACAAAGTAAGAGAACCATTTTGATGCGATGACCATCTTCCCTGGCATATGTTCTAGGATTTAATGCATGCTTTCTTTTGAGGAAGAAGCGAGAGGGAATAAAGCACTTAATCTTATTGATACTTTACACTCTATGTATATAAGGGTAACAACACCAAGTGTTTATAGTAAATTATTAAATGCATTATATGTGATTACACATAAACTTATGTTACTTAGTCATCATTATAATGCATACTTAACTAAATCACATAATTATAGTAAGTTAAGTTAAATTTGAATCTCATTGCACATAACACAAGATCTTACGGCAATTTAGGCTGGATAAAATAATTTTTCCTACCTTATTTTCCTTATTATCAACTATCGTGGATCAAATGGTTTAAATTTTACTACTGATCAAGTAATAGAAATATGAGGCGGTTAAGCAAGTAAGTTAATAATTTATTATATTTTTTTCTCACTATTTTCCACGCATCGCGCGGATATTATACTAGTAATAATAAAGGGGGAAAACTTACAGAAATGTCCCGTTTAAGTTTCAACTTACCAACCTCTAGCCACTATTCTAATAATTGAAAGAAACAAGAAATTTTTTTAATGGGTATAATCGAAATTCATTGAAAACATATAAATAAGTCAATATTAAAAATTTGAGGAAGATTGGAGGTGATTTGGACTGGTTTTGTATCAAAATTCATAATTAAATCGATGTCAAAAAATTCTTCTGTGACACATGTATCAAACATGTATCAGGGATGTATCTCACACACAGATATACATGGATATACATGTGATACACAATCGATACAAATATGATACGTATGTGATATACAGTGTGATACGCGTATCATTTTTTTCATATTCAAGTTTTACTTCGAATTTTCAATTCAAACCACCTAAAAACTTCACAAAGTCATCCCAAAATTGAGATTCAAGCTCCTTAAGATATATTCAATCTATTCTAATAGCACCCACTCAAAAGAAAGTAAAAATTTAATTTTTTTTTGCTACAAATAGCTAATTGGATATTTTGGCTAATATTAGTAATATTTTATCAATTGCTCAACTTTTGTAATAGCCTACTTCTAAATGGACATAGCTGGTAATTTCCCTAATAAAAGATGTAATTTATGAAGTTACCATATTAAAGTATGTTTTGAGAATTTAGCAGCTTTAAAAATAATTACTACTACCAAATTTAATCTCATTTTGAGATAATTTCTTTTACGGACCCTGCGCATAGCGGGAGCTTAGTGCACATGGTTGTTCTTTTAATTTTTTTGAGCTAAAGCGATTAGGGGTTGGCACAATTTGAGCAAACCCGGAATTCAAACCGAGATTCAAATTTTTTGGATTTTTGATTCAGATTATTTGATTAAGAGTCGGATTTCAGATTTAAATTCTTATATATTTTTTAATTTTGGATTGATATTGGATTTGATACTTTGGATTTTTGGATGTTCGAAAATTTTAAAAAATTATATTTTATATTTCGTTCATTATACATATGCAAATAGTAATAAGTCTAATACCTTACCTGTTACTCATTAGACATATCATCAAATATTTAATAGTAATTATTAAGTTACTGTCAGAATACTTTCTATATGGATATATTTTTACTATTGCTAATACTTCTCAGTCTTATTTATGTCTATGTTGTATTTTTAATGATGGTTTTATTACTTGAATAATTTAAAGTTAAAGTAATAATTATTTTTGAGATTATTTTATTCTAAATATATTATTAATTTGGGACAGAGAGAAATAGATTATTAATTTGAGGTAAATAGATTAAAGTAGTTTGTTACTGCTTAAAAAATAATTGTTTCTTGATTCACCTCTTTTTGTCTTTTGTGTCCTTTTTTCTTTTTTTGGGTGGAGAATTCAGAAACAGTAAGCATCCAAATTGACAGTAGTCTTTATTTTCTTTCCTTTGTTATAAAATAAAGACTATAAAGTAAGGACAAATATAGAGAGATTGATTTATTATTCGAATTCAAACTGATGTATATAATGAATTGGAATTACTTTTATTTATAAAATAAAGGAAGCTGTTGTGTAAGCTGCTACTGCAAGCTGCTGTGTAAGCTGCTACTGCAAGCTGCTATTGCAAACTGCTGTGTAAGCTGCTACATACCAGATATGGATAATCTTTTACTGATAATAATGTTTATCCATAACGGAGTATTGAATAGATAAGTTCATTATACCCAGTATAGATAATCTTCTACTAGGGGTAATGATTATCCATAACAGAGTACTGAAAGGATAAACTTATTATATCCGGTATGGATAATCTTCTACTGGGGGTAATGTTTATCCATAACTGAATACTGAAAGGATAAGCTTATTATACCCGGTATAGATAATCTTCTATCGGGGGTAATGTTTATCCATAACCAAATACTGAAGGGATAAGCTATTATACACGGTATGGATAATCTTCTACCGGAAATAATATTATCCACAACCGGGTACTGAAGTGATAAGCTTATCCCGGAAGCTTATTTCCAATAGAGTACTAAATAGATAAACATATTTATGGCGGATTCCCATATCAATAAGATTCTTCAGGAAGCTTATTTACAACGGAGTACTAAATGAACATCCATAATATAATATATTTATAACACTCCCCCTTGGTGTTCATTAAAAGATAATGCGCATCATTAAAACCTTACTAGGAAAAACCACGTGGGAAAAAAATTCTAGTGAGGGAAAAAGAGTATACATATTTAGTAATACACATTGCTTGGCGCCTCATTAAAAACCTTATAAGGAAAATCCTTTGGAAAAAACCTTAATTAGGGAAAAAGAGTGCATTGCGTATTTGACTCCCCCTGATGAAAACCTTGTTTCAAATAATTGAGTCTCCGCACAATCTTGTATACCATCTTCTTAAAAGTTGAAGTTGGCAAAGATTTAGTGAATAAATCTGCTGGATTATCACTTGAACGGATTTGTTGCACATCAATGTCACCATTTTTCTGAAGGTCATGTGTGTAGAATAATTATGGTGAAATGTGCTTCGTTCTATCTCCTTTTATAAATCCTCCCTTCAATTGGGCTATCTATGCAGAATTATCTTCGTATAAAATTGTGGGTCTTTTCTCACATTCCAAACCACATTTTTCTCGAATAAAATGAATTGCTGATCTCAACCATACGCATTTCCTGCTTGCTTCATGAATAGCTATTATCTCAGCGTGATTTGAAGAAATAGCAACAATAGATTGCTTTGTGGAGCGCCATGATATGACAGTACCTCCACATGTAAATACTCCGGTTTGAGATCGAGCTTTATGGGAATCAGATAAATAACCTGCATCTGCATATCCAACAAGATCTGCATTATCTTTGTCAGCATAATCAAACCATATCAAGAGTTCCCTTTAAATATCGCAGTGTATGTTTAATCCCGTTCCAATGTCTCCGGGTAGGAGAATAACTATATCTTGCTAGTAAATTAACAAAAAATCCTATGTCGGGCCTTGTAGTATTAGCAAGATACATTAGTGCACCAATTGCACTAACATAGGGTACTTCGGGACCAAGGAGTTCCTCTTCCTCTTCTAGAGGTCGGAACAAATCCTTATTTACTTCAAGGGATTGAACAACCATTGGTGTACTCAATGGGTGTGCTTTGTCCATGTAAAAATATTTTAAGACCCTTTTTGTATAGGCAGATTGATGGATAAAGATCCCGTCTGCTAAATGTTCAATTTGCAGACCAAGACAAAGTTTCGTCTTTCCAAGATCTTTCTTCTCAAATTCTTTCTTAAGATATTCAATTGCCTTTTGGAGCTCTTCTGGAGTTCCAACAAGATTTATGTCATCAATATAAATAGCAAGTATAACAAATTATGATGCCATTTTCTTTATAAAAATACATGGAGAAATAACATCATTTATGTAACCTCTTTTAGCAAATATTCACTAAGGCGATTATACCACGTGCGCCCGAATTGCTTTAAACCATACAAAGATCTTTGTAATTTTATTGAATACATTTCCTGATATTTTGCTTCAGACATTTTAAATCCTTGAGGGATTTTATATAAATTTCATTATCAAGTGAACCGTACAGATAAGCTGTAACTACATCCATTGGATGTACTTCAAGCTTTTCATGTAGTGCTAAATTGATGACATATCGAAATGTTATGGCATCCATAACCGGTGAATATGCTTCATCAAAATCAACTCCAGATCGTTGTGAGAATCCTTGTGCATCAAGGCGAGCTTTGTATCTTTCAACTTCATTTTTGTCATTCCTTTTTTCACACAAATACCCATTTATAACCAACTGGTTTTATACTAGCAGGTGTTTGGACTACTGGTTCAAAGACCTCTCTTTTAGCAAGTGACTTTAATTTTGATTGAATTGCCTCTTGTCATTTTGGCCAATCAGATCTTTGTCGACATTCTTTGACAGATCATGGTTCGAGATCTTCACTATCTTGCATAATATTAAGTGCAACATTATATGCAAAAATATTATCCACTACTATTTCATATCGATTTAAATTAATCTCATCACCGGTCGAACTTATTAAAGGTTCTTCACTCGCATGAACTTCGGGTTCATTGATTTCTTCAGGAATCTTAGAACTAATCAGATCTTAGGTCTCTTCAGGAGATCCCTTCATTGTATCGTTTTGGTCATTTGTCAATTTTCTTTTTCGAGGATTTCAATCCTTAGAACCCAAAGGCCTACCACGCTTCAGGTGTGTTTTAGGTTCACCAGCTCTTATGCTAGTAGATGGTCCTACTGGGTCATCAATTCGGATAGACACATTCTCTGCTGGGATATGTGACTTAGTTACTCTTTTCAAATCAGTAAATGCGTCTGGCATTTGATTTGCTATATTCTGTAAATGGATGATCTTCTGGACCTCCTGATTATATATAGGGGTACGTGGATCAAAATGGGATAATGATGAAACTTTCCACACAATTTCTCTTTTGATGTCTTTTTTTCTTCCCCTAATTGTGGGAAATTTGTTTCATCAAACCGACAATATGCAAATCGAGCAATAAATAAATCTCCTGTAAATGGTTTAAGATAGCGAATAACAGAGAGTGATTCAAACCCAACATATATTCATATCCTTCTCTGTGGTCCCATCTTACTGCGCTGTGGTGGTGCTACTGGCACATATACAGCACATCCGAAAATTCGTAAATGGGCAATATTTGGTTCATTACCAAAAAATAGTTGTGATGGAGAATATTCATTATAATGTGTCGGTCTGAGACGGATAAGTGATGTTGCATGCAAGATAGCATGACCCAAACAGTAGTGGGCAATTTTGTTTTCATAAGTAGTGGTCTTGCTATCAACTGCATGCGTTTAATAAATGACTCCGCAAGGCCATTTTGAGTATGAACATAAGCTACAGGATGTTCAACTTTTATCCCAACTGATAATCAATAACCATCAAAAGCTTGAGATGACAATTCTCCAGCATTATCGAGGCGAATAGCCTTTATAGGATAATCTGGGAATTGTGCCCTTAATCGAATTATTTGGGCTAATAGCTTTGCAAATGCCAGGTTGCGATATGATAGTAGGCACACATGAGACCATTTTGAAGATGCATCTATTAGGACCATAAAATATCTAAACAACCCACTTGGTGGGTGAATACGTCCACATATATCCCCATGTATACGTTCTAAAAAGGCAGGGGATTCAATGACAACCTTCATTGGTGATGGTGTAGTGATCATTTTGCCTTGATAACAAGCATCACAAGAAAATTCGCCATTTGTAATAATCTTTAGGTTCTTTAGTGGATGCCCACACGAATTTTCAGTAATTCGTCTCATCATTATTGATCCTGGATGGCCCAAACAGCAATGCCAAAGCACAAAAGTATTTGAATCCGTAAACTTCTAGTTTAAGATAGAGTGTGCTTCAACAGTGCTAATTTTTGAATAGTATAAGCTAGAAGATAAAGTTGGTAACTTTTCTATAATGCATTTCTAGCCAGAAATATTCTTTGTAATACAAAGGTATTCCTCATTTATTTCATTTATTGTCTCTACATGATACCCATTTCTGCAGATATCTATAAAACTCAACAAGATTCTTCGGGACTTGGAAGAGAATAATGTATTGTCTATAATAAGTTTTGTTCCCTTAGAAAATAAGATAATGGCTCTTCCGGAGCCTTCAATCAAACTTATATTACCAGAAATTATTGAAACATTTACTTTTTCGTTCTACAAATAAGAAAAGTATTTCTGATCCCTGAATATGGCATGAGTTGTTCCACTATCAATAAGACAAATATCTTCATGATTTTTCTTTGATCCAAACATAATTTGAGGATTATCCATATTCTTCAAAATGACATAAATAAAATATATTATAGTAAACATCATTATCAAAACATAACTTTTAGTTATGCACAACAATACATAACTATACTATCTATTATAAACAATAAAATTAAATATTTATATTTCTACATATTCACTACCGATTACATGCCTTGTTTCTCCTTCTAGGAGTGCGAAGTAATCTGCTACATCTAAATACACGAAGTCTAAATCATCTTTCGAAGTAAAATTTGCTTTAGCAATTTTTCTCTGTCTTCTTCAGGGAGGCTTGATAAAGCTCAACCAGGTGCTTTGGCGTACGACAGGTACGTGACCAGTGCCCCTTTCCTCCACATCTATAGCATGCACTCTCTGCATTTGGTTCTTGCATCGCTTCATACTTTTGTTCCTTCCTTTTCCACTGCTGGTGGCGAGGATGGTTCTTTGGTGCATTATTATTACCATGATTGGGATTTCTTCCCCGACCATGACCATGACCACGACTGGGGCCACGACCTTTTCCATATTTAGCTTGGTGGAAGTTCGTCTCATCCACTTCAGGGAATGGACAAGAACCAGTAGACCAACTTTCATGGTTTTTCATTAGTAGCACATTATGTTGCTCGGCTATAAGAAGATGTGAGATAATTTTAGAATACTTTTTAAATCCCCTCCCTCGATACTGCTGCTGCAGGAGCATATTCGAGGCATCAAAAGTGGTGAAAGTTTTCTCTAACATATTATGGTCAGCAATATTATCACCACATAATTTCAACTGAGAAATGATTCTGAACATAGCAGAATTATACCCACTGATAGATTTAAAATCTTGTAGTCTTATATGGGTTCAATCATATCGTTCCTGTGGAAGAACGACCGTCTTGTAGTGGTCATATCTATATTTTAAATTATTCCACAGTATGACTCGATCTTTAATAGTAAGATATTCCATCTTCAGGCCCTCATCAAGGTGATGCTAGGAATATCATTGCTTTGGCACGGCTTGGTTTGATGCCTGATTTTTCTCTTTGATGGTGTCTGCCAGACCCATCGCATCAAGATGAATTTCAGCATCAAGCACCCAAGACATGTAGCTTTTGCCCGATATATCCAGGGTACCAAATTCCAGTTTCGAAAGATTTGACATTATTTAGGAAAAGAAAGTTCTTACCTCAGATACTTACTAAATAGTTGCTCGAGATGACGGAGTCTCGTGCTGATAACGTGTTATAAAATAAAGACTATAAAGTAAAGACAAGTATCGAGAGAGACTAATATATTATTCGAAATCAAACTGATGTACATAATAAACTGAAACCATTTCTATTTATAGAATAAAGGAAGCTGTTGTGTAAGCTGCTACTGCAAGCTGTTGTGTAAGCTGCTACTGCAAGCTGCTGTGTAAGCTACTACTGCAAGCTGCTGTGCAAGCTGCTACAATACCAGATATGGATAATCTTTTACTGATAGTAATGTTTATCCATAACGGAGTACTGAATGGATAAGTTCATTATACCCAATACAGATAATCTTCTACTAGGGGTAATGATTATCCATGACGGTGTACTGAAAGGATAAGCTTATTATATTCGGTATGGATAATCTTCTACCGTAGGTAATGTTTATCCATAACCGGATACTGAAAGGATAAGCTTATTATACCCGGTATGGATAATCTTCTACCGGGGGTAATGCTTATCCATAATCTGATACTGAAAGGATAAGCTTATTATACCCGGTATGGATAATCTTCTACCAAAGGTAATGTTTATCCATAACCGTATATTGAAAGGATAAGCTTATTATATCTGGTATGAATAATCTTCTAGCGGGGTTAATGTTTATCCATAACCGGGTACCAAAGTGATGAGCTTCTCCACGAAGCTTATTTCCAATAGAGTACTAAAAAGATAAATATATTTACGGCGGAGTCCCATATCGATAAGCTTCTTCAGGAAGCTAATTTACAACGGAGTACTAAATGAACATCCATAATATAAAATATTTATAACACCCTTTAATTTGTTTTATTTTTAAATTTCATAAATTTATAATATTGAATTGTGGAACTGGACGTTTTACAATGGCAACATTTTGTGGTTCGTTATTCAGAAATTTTAATTTTGAAAATACAAAGAAATTCTGATAATAGTTTAGAAAACTCTTAATTTTAAACTTGACATTCTAAGCGTCAATACCACACAACAGGGGTATTTGTGTGGTGCCCAATTTTCAATCTAGAAGAACCTGGTTCTTCTAGGTTTTCTAAGTACTACTGTTTGCAGAGTAATAAGTACATAAAATAAAGAACACAGAGATTTTTACGTGAAAAACACCTGGCTCAAAAGGTGAAAAAACCATAACCTACTACTTAATAGGATTTTCCCAAACTTTCACTAAAATCATTGAGCCAAAACAGCATTTACAAAAACTCTTTGTAAACCTAAGAATTAACTCCAATCTCATTGCGGCAGAAAGCCTCAACTGTTGCTACTTCAAGTTAACTTATAACTTGAACACTCTAATTACCTAATACAATTGCTTTGATGAAATCTGAAATGTATGATTTTAAACCACCTACTACAATTGAACTAGAATAAAAGAAAGACACAATGGAACTGATTCTTCTATCTTGTTCAAGTAGCTTCAGGAGTGCACACTCAAAATTGCCTTCAAAATTGCCTTACTCTTTTGATCTCTATTTCGTTTAACTTCTGTATTTGTGCAATGCCTGTAAAAGAGAATAATCACTGTCTTTTAATAGATTAGTATTCGGAGTTTGATTGGGATTCAACTGCTGATCTTCTATCGTATTTGAGTCCTTGAAGATCTCAAACTCCAACACTATCTTTATCCTGGATTGTGTTCTCTTCATATAAGGAGACTTTCTCCCCTTATCTAATATGCAATCTTTTTGATCATATCAGGAGATATTGCTGCTTGATCAGTATGACTTATCTCCTTCAGGTGCACTTCACATGTATATGTTAATCATGACTGTGCTTCACAAGATGGATCTGGTCCATGACTGAGCTCATTTGTCATTCTTCAAAACTTCACATGTTCTTGGCCCAATAAAACTCTTACCTTTGAATTGGTTCAGTTCACAATAATAGATTAATTCATTTTATTTATTGAGCTAATTCAGTATATGCAGATATTTATTTTGGTATCTCATTACAAATGAAGGATTTGAAGCAAAAAAATAAGATAAAAATAATTAGTATGTATACATGAATAATTTATTTGAAAAAAATGGATAATATGGTTTTATTTCACATCATATTTTGATTTCTTGAGATTGATGTTAAAGTTATAATAATCAAAAGTTATAAATCGTTAAATAACATTACAATTTAGTATAAGAATTCCCCCACCCCCTTCACAAATACAGACAAACTCTTATAACAACCTTATTTGTTCTAATATTTTTTTACTTTTACTATAAATAATTGTTACACATCTACAACAATATTTGATATTTAAATGCTATTTGAATGTTATAGACAAAAATTAATCGTAAATTAATTTTTTCTTTTGTTTGTTATATATAAAATGTGGATATGCGGGCACGCTAGGATGGATAACAAGATGATGTATGTAGCTCCTATTGATGATAAGATGGGGGAAGCGAGACATTGATGTCTCAGGCATATTCAGAGGAGAAGCGACGATGCTCCGGTTAGGAAGTGTGAGCGGCTAGCTGTGGAGGGAACGAGAAGAGGTACACGGCGACCTAAGAAGTATTCAAACATGATATGGCGAGGCTTGAAATTTCCGAGAACATGACACTTGATAGGAAATTGTGGAGGTCGAGCATTAAGGTTGTAGGTTAGGAGGTAGTTGAGTCCTGCCTTACTAATACTGTTGTAAGAGTGATCTGATAGGATTTTTGTCTAAGATAGCTAGTGGCATTGTTGTGCCTTACTATTTTTCAATGCATGACCTATTTACTAGATATCAGTTTTACTTTGCATCTTTCTTCCGTATTTCATGTTGTTCCTATTTTTCTTATAACTTTATTATGATTTTTGTGGTGATACTAATGTTGTCTACATTTGTCTTTTTTTTCTCTTGAGCCGATGGTCTTTCGGAAACCTCTCTATCCCTTTGGGGTAATGGTAAGGTCTACATACTAACTACCCTCCCCAAACCCCACTAGCAGAATATCACTGGAATGTTGTTGTTGTTGTTGTTGTTGTTGTTGTTGTTGTTGTTGTTGTTGTATGTTATATATAAAAGATACAAAAAAATAGTATCTTTATTTGGCACAATGCTACCTTTATTTCTAAAATAATAGCTTAACCTTAGACCGCATATGGCATGAATTATAGTAATCAAGGAATTAATATGTCTCACATAAATACTTATATACGATACAAGAAATATTAACTCCAATGAAAAGCTTAAACTTTCATGATTAGTATTCAAATCTTAAACTTGTATAATCGTCAAGTCGTAAAACATGATGCGCGATTGAAACTTTGTCCACCGAAAAAAGTATGTGCAAGTTTTCAAATAATAGACACTATGCACGATAGAATTTTTTTTTGTAATGAAATAAAAATAAAAATATTAGAATCTTTTAACGTTATAAAGATAAATGTTACTGGGCAAAAAACTACGGAGAGTTAAGATGTAACGTAAAAACTTTATTTAAAAAAAACTTGTATTTTATAATACAATACTGTTATATAGGAATATTATTATAGAGAGACGCAATTGTATTAACTTTTTATAAATTTATCATCGATTGACATACTAGGTTCAATTTTAAATACCTATGCAAATAAATTTGAAGCATGCTTCATATAAAAATCAAAAGAGCTTAATATTTTCAATTTGATATTAGCCGGTGGGCTAAGCATAAATTATTTTAGTCACATGCATTGCAAGACTACATAGATTTTCATTCGTACCAAAATCAAAAGAACTTAGGGTGTGTTTGGTATGAAGGAAAAATATTTTCCAACATGTTTGGTTGGCTTAAATATTTTGAAAAATATTCTTCTCATAAACTCATTTTTTTCGAATTAGAGAAAAGTAATTTTTCTGTCATCAAAAGAGGAAAAAATATTTTCCAAAACTTTTTTTTAACCTCCTACACCTTATTTCCCATCCCCATCAGCCCACCTCCACAAATCATTCATAGATATTTATAATTATAAATGCATTCACTTCTCTTCTTGTGATAATGGGTTATGAATTGATATAACATTTTATTTATTTTTCAATCATATACACAGAGTAGAATTTAGTGGGTCTATTTATTGTGTAATATATGCAGCTGCTCATCATGTATGTACATGAATATTCGAATACATTTTATTGTTGTCTGATTAGTGTAGAGTTCGATCGACTAACTTAATAATGCATAAGTATTTAATTAAAGGAAAGTTGAATTCGACAATGTAATGTCTCCAAGGAACTTCAACTTGTATATATCACTAATATTTGTAAAGTCTCCATACCTTTGATGCAACGAATTTATTAAAGTTGGGTATTATAAATACTTTTAGAATTTAGATAAGATACCTAATTTAGATTCTTCAATTTACTATATTTTATTTACTAACTGTTATATTATTTTATTACTTTTTTCTCTTATTTTTTCCAATTAATAAAGCCGACAGATGCTAGTTATTTTGAAAATAGTGAATTAAAAAGAAGAATAAGTAACTTAATTAAAATAAGTTAGGAGATACTGGGTTACCTGATGGATTGAGGGGTAAATTTTAAAAGTTTGCTGATGGTAGGGGTAAATTCGGATAAATATTATAATGGAAGGGGTAAATTTTACCGGATAATATAATTGAAGTTAAATATAGATAATATCCGAATGTAGAGGGATATATTTGGGTATTCTCCCTTTTAAAAAACAGTTACACTTTTATAGCCCGTTTGACCAAGTTGCAAAAATCAGCTTATTTTGAGACATATTTTTTTTTAATGTGTTTTTCTCAAAAGTAATTTTGGTAAGAAGCAGTTTGTATTTGGCTAATTAGTTTGAAAACAATTAGTGTTTGGCCAAGCTTTAAAAAACTGCTTTTAAATGTATTTTTCTCAAAAGTGCTTTTGGAGAGAAGCTATTTTTTTCTGCTTCTCCTCAAAAGCACTAGTTTTCCTTCCTGAAGCTTGGCCAAACACCTCAATTTTTGGCCAAAAGTGCTTTTAGCAAAAAAAAGAAAATATATATATATTTTTGACCAAAAATAAGCTTGGCCAAACATGTTATTATTTTAGGAGTCCCTGCTAACCCTCCCCCAAACCCCCACAACCAACCAACCAACCAAATTATTATTTTATAAATTTATCATCTATTGACCTAATAAAACAATGAAATGAAGAAAGAAAACTAACCATATTGATGCATTAAAAATTGCCAGAATATACATTAGTGCGTGGCAACTAAGTAATATTTGGTATCTTTTTCTTAAAGATAATACATAGGAGTAGTACACATCCTCGAGTCCGTGTGCCTAAGATTTCGTTTCTCAAAATTTTTTTGATTAAAACATAAAATAATATATGAAATTCGAGTGTCCATCGAATTAAATTAAATGCTTCAACCTTATTACACTTCTCTTAATCTTTCTTTTTAATATTTATGTTTCTTAACACGTCTTTATCTTTTATTGTGTTTACTTATTGAAAAAAGAACAAAGTATCAACTTTCTCAATTGCAAAACGTTTGACATTTCAATTGATAAATTCAACTATATAAGGCAAAGCTCACCAAGAGAAAAAAAAGGAGTGAGAAATAAATTATATAATCAAATGGTCAGCAGAAAGAGGAACACTACTAATGGTATTGACATTGCGAATTAATCAAAGTACAAAGTATTTCATCAAAGTGATGCTTGTATTTAGGAGACTCAATAATTTATATATGTACACATACAAAAATATTTTCCACCTATAAAAAGATTTCTAGCGATATTAGATTCTTTAATTAACAAAGAACAAAGTATAGATAAACGTGTATAAATATTCTCAAAATACTTTTTTCTTTTCTTATGCCAATGAAAAAATCACAATATTACATGATAGTGACAATCAAATATCTAACAGCACTTTTCTATGACTGGGGCGCTGATGGTTAACAAGGTGGATTGAGAATTACGAGGTCTCAAGTTTAAATTTTATTGGAGGCAAAAATTAAGTAATTTTCCCCATCAATTTAAGATTTGATGGATAAAGTTATTCAATATTTAAGCCGATGAGAAATAGGAAAGCCTCACAAATTAGTAGAGATACGCGCAAATCGATCTGAATACCACCACGATTATCTAAGCCGATTGGTCCTAGCTCAAGAACACAGTTCAACTTCAACGTAGGAAAAAGAAAATTGCTAATAATTCATTCTCTTTCTTGAATGGGATCATGTACTAGTGCAGTGATATTGAATATTGCATTTGAGGTAATGGTATTACTGTGAAGATTGAGATTGTTTGTTCTGGTCGAGCTATTAAGGAGGGCAGGGGTTGAGGGAGAGTAGAATCTACAGGTTTGATTGAACCCAGTAGTTTTTGTTTAAATTATACATTTATCTTAAAAAATTTATTGAATATGTATAAATTATTAATTTAGAACCCAATAAATTAAAAGATTTAGAATCCCAAATCTATAAGTTTCGAATCCTGACTCCGTCTCTGAAGGAGGGAACTCAGGGAGACGAGTGGATCCTTGAGTAGGGGATCACTAAGCTTTGATATTCGTGGTGGCCATTACTAGAAATTAAGCCTACGGCAACTCTTTCAAAACCGTACCTATAGATACTGAAATCGTCTCTATAGGGACAATGGGACGGCTTGGGATACGTTTCAAGATTCAGCGTTACAATAGATCAACTAGAACGGTCCCAAACCGTCTCTGTATAAAGCTATTGTTACGGTTATAACTGCAATCAATTAGCAGTAATGAAGCAGATAATATAAAAATTATTAAGAAAATCCACAACCAAGGAAATATCTTGTGAAAATGCTTATTCATCCGCTATTTATAATTTTATATCAAGTCAATCTTCATAAGTATAAATAAAAAATAAAAATGATACTATTACTTAATTGTGGTTAAGTTATATATAGCAAGACACATATTAATGCAAGCACGATATACAAGAAAAATAGATTTCCCTTGTGAGAATTGGCGATCATAAGACACGTAGGAGAGAAAGGAAAAGGAGTGGGTACAACAGATATTCATCTTTAATTATCTTCATGATGATTCTCCACGGGCAAACTATGATATATGCAAGTCAAAAGCACTCTTTTTGTTTTTTGTTTTTTGTTTTGTTTTGTTTTGAGTTCATTAAAATGCAAGTAATTTATTTTAGTATTATCTTAGTTGGCAAAGTCAAACCTAACCAGTTAACTAAAAATTTATATCCCAGGCTTTGGGACCACACAGATATTTTTCCATATTGCGGCGAATAACACAATAAGTCAACAAAATAGTACGGTTATAAATAGAATTTTATTTACAGTGAATATTTATATTCAGAAATTTTTTAGAGTTTATTATTTGGTGAATAAGTCACATTCTTCCTATAAATAGAGGGTTCTATTCCATTGTAATTCATCTCAATTCAATAAGAATTCGCTCTTCTTACTTTTCTCTGCAATACTCTTATTCTTTTACTATTTTATAACATGTTATCTATACGAGACTCTAACCAATTGAGTAGAAGCTTTGAGATTGAGTATAATAATTGTTAATTGTTCTATGAACTTCTTTCATGATTAAATTCTGGATTTAAGGTAAATATTTTGCTTTTCTCTTTCAAATTCTTGACATTATATAATTTGATTTTAAATACAAGCAAAGACGATAAATTTTGGTTGCAACTCTAGTGGTGTTTGAAAGAAATTATAACTACCCAAAGTGGTAAAATATTCATGCCTTGCCATGATCAAATTCATGTATGATTGTGGGCAAAGAATTGAAAACCCGTCCCATTGCATTTGCTCCATTCTCACCCTCTTTAGAGAATATGATAGCAGTATGTGATAAGTTTGAAAGAAGACAAAATTACTACTATAAATGTATCAATGGATGTGCACGTGGCAATAAAGAAAATTATAATTGTCATTATTGTGGTAATGAGAACAAAAGGATTCTCAAAATAATCCTTCACTTTGTGAAAGTAATATTTGCCATCGATTTGACATGAGATTTTATAAAGCACATATAGATTTATGAATACATATTCATTTTTGAAAGAATATGAACGTGACAGTGGTAGTGAATATATCATACTCACCTTTAGAAGCAGGTTTGAAATGATATAAGAAAATAATGTTATATTATGGCATAAATGGTCATTGGTCATGTATTTATTGTACGCCAAAATATTTTGGCATTGTGATTATTAAAAGACAATGGTAATGCAAGAAAAATATCTTGCATATAATTTAATTATGGCCACAATGGTATAACTTTTTCTTTAAAAGAGATATTCATCACATAGATGTTGATGAATCTGTGGTAGTTCAAAATTGATTGAGAGCTCTGGAAGAGCCAGTTATTACTATTTTGGAGGAATATAATTGATTATCATGTCAATTTATTGTGTTGTAGTAAGTCTCAACGAAGCTTATTCAGTTTCCAAAATATACGCGAAAGCGGTTGATTATATTGAGATTATAAATAAAGGAAAGATTTAATATCTTCTATTACTACTTGTAGCGGGATAATATGTATGTAAAAAAAACTACCCGCTTTATTCTCCAGTTTGTACTACACAAACAAAAGAATGCCACAATAAAGTAAAAGTTTATTGATATAAAAATTCATATCATAATAAACCCGAAGTTTATTGATAATTGCACATGTCATGGTGTAAACCAGAACTTATCAATATTAGTAATTTATTCAGTTGGCATAATCAGTTTACCCATATCAATTTAAGTAAGATGTGCAAAAATAATAAAGAATTCATATGGGTAAATATTAAAGAACTAAAAAGTTCTTTACGAATTCTCTTATATTGCTTATTCTCATTAATTAATTGATCCATAATTTCCAAATTTTCTAGTCAAGAAGTTCATGTTGATGAGTTGGTTTACATCACAACTAGTTGAGCAAAATAATTTATTGAGTGCCTCCACTTAATAGCTAAACTATTGCTTATGAGAACAAAGTTATCTATATCAGTTTGACATACATTATATACGAGAGTATATTATTTTCTCACCTTACAAGTGGTTTAATGTCAGGAACCAAATAATTTCATCTTATTATTATTGATGTACGTTGTATTAACACCATAACGCATAAAGATGAGCTCTCAAAGTTGAGGAACAAAGTTAGTTTTTCTAACATGAGGGGGAGACATGATAAACAGTTGAGAAAAAATTACGCGGAATGAATTATCGTTTATCCATCTAGATCCTCGAATAAAACAATATGAACTTGAAGGTCATAAAAAGATAATTCATCTGCAATATATTGCAAATTAGGTTAGATGCATTTGCTGACCCTAAGAAAGTAACTATAATCTCATTGCAAATGCTCTTATTAAGTCCTAGAAGGACAAAGTCTATGGTACGCTTAAACCATATAGACAAATTGGTTTCAAATAAACTTTTGATAAAGAAGATGAGCAAATTATCAAAATGATCATAATAAAGGAGGCAAGTGATCTAGAAGATCACATGACATAACACTTCATAAAATCCCATGAGGGATTCAGGCACCTGAATATATAAATGAAGAGATTTCTATGTTATGTCCTTATGAAAAATTATTGCAACCGATATAAAATGTTCGTCGACGACATCTATTATAGAGCTAAGTATAGATGGGGATCTTAAGGATGTCGAGACATACACAAAAATATTGGCCAAATAGACGCTACACAATTCAAATAGAATTGGTTTAATATAAAAGACATATAGTTTTAAACATGTAGTTCAAACACTTGAAAGTATAAAGTCAATGATATGTACAATCAGTTTTTGATATAATTATATATCTAGCATGACATAAAAACTTGATATTCATCTAAAGTCTATTATATGTCTTATATGACATAACTTATATGACAATCCATGAAGGATTTAAGTTGCTTGAAGCATCTATAATTCTTGATCTTGAGGTACCACTTCCTCAGTGCAATTTGTGCACAAATGTATCTTGCTATAACTATAAGCATGTGTCGAACCTGAGCTATATCCTTTGACATGAGCAGTCGAACCTGTCTATCCAATATTGCCACTGGCTTCTCAACATAGGACAAGTCATTGTCCAACTGGACTGAAGTGAACTCCAACACATGAGACGGGTCACCATGATACCTTTGAAGCATCGAAACATGAAATACTGGATGAACCCCGGTCAAAACTGGGAGGTAAAGCGAGCTCATAAGCAACCTTTCCAACCTGCCTCAAAATCTCAAATGGACCAATGTACCTCGGGCTCAACTTTTCTTTCTTTCCAAACCTCATGAAACCTTTCATAGGAGAGACCCGAAGCAAAACCCGCTCACCAACCATAAATGAAACATCACGAACCTTCCGGTCCGCATAACTCTTCTGTCTAGACTGAGCCGCATATAGTCTATCCTGAATCACCTTAACCTTCTCTACCGAATCCTGAACCAAATCAGTGCCCAATAACCTGGTCTTGCCCGGCTCGAACCAACCCACCGGGGATTTGCATATCCTACCGTATAAAGCCTCATATGGCGCCATCTGAATACTGGACTGATAACTGTTGTTGTATGCAAACTCCGCCAATGGCAAGAACTGATCCCAAGACTCTCTAAACTCAATCGCGCATGCACGAAGCATATCCTCAAGAATTTGAATAGTGCGCTCGGACTGTCCGTTCGTCCGAGGGCAAAATGCAGTGCTCATGGTCACCCGAGTACCCAACTCATGCTGGACGGCTCTTCAGAACAGTGATGTAAACACTAAACCCCTGTCTGAGATGATAGAAACTGGAATGCCATGCAGGCAGACAATCTCCCTGATATAAATCCCCACTAACCGCTCCGCGGAGTAAGAAGCACACATTGGAATGAAATGAGCGGACTTGGTCAGCTGATCCATAACAACTCAAATAGAATCAAACTTCCTCGACGTCAGAGGGAGGCCAGTCACAAAATCCATGGTGATATTATCCCATTTCCTCTCCAGAATCTCCATCTGCTGGAGTAACCCTCCCGGTCTCTGATGCTAAGCCTTTACCTGCTGACAATTGAGGCATCTAGCCACATACTCTACAATGTCCTTCTTCATCCGCCTCCACCAATAATGCTGCCTCAGATCCTGATACATCTTCGCGGCACCCGGATGGATGGAATACTGCGAGCAATGGGCCTCGGTGAATATAAACTCCCGAATACCATCAACATCGGGCACACAAAAACGACTCTGCATCCTCAATACCCCGTCATCTCCAATAGTCACATCCCTAGCATCGCCATTCTGAACCGTGTCACTGAGGACAATCAAATGAGGATCATCTTACTGTCGCTCCCTGATACGATCAAACAATGAAAACCGAGAAACCACAAAGGCTAGGACCCGACTGGGCTCCGAAAGGTCCAAAATCAAGAACTGACTGGCTAAGGCATGAACATCAATAGCCATAGGTCTTTCTGAAGCTGGTAGATATGCCAAACTCTCCAAACTCTCTGCCCGACGACTCAAGGCATCGGCTACCACATTGGCCTTGCACGAGTGATAAAGAATATTAATATCATAATCCTTCAGTAGCTCCAACCATCTCCTCTGGCGCAAGTTCAGATCCTTCTGCTTGAACAAGTGCTGCAAACTCCGAGGATTAGTATAAATCTCGCAAGGCACACCATACAAATAGTGACGCCAGATCTTCAAGGAGTGAACAATGGCAGCTAACTCAAGATCATGGACATGATAATTATTTTCATGCACCTTCAACTGCCAGGATGCGTAGGCAATCACCCTACCGTCCTGCATCAACACCGCTCCAAGTCCAACACGTGAGGCATCACAATAAACCATATAGGACCCCAAACTAGTAGGCAAAATCAGAATAGGGGCTGAAGTCAAAGCCGTCTTGAGCTTTTGGAAGCTCGCCTCACACTCGTCCGACCACTGAAAAGGATCACCCTTATGGGTCAATCTTGTCATATGAGCTGCAATCGACGAGAACTCTTCCACAAAACGACGGTAATACCCTGCCATGCCAAGGAAACTGCAGATCTATGTAGCTGAGGAGGGCCTGTGCCAACTCTGCACGACCTCCACCTTCTTCGGATATACCCGAATGCCCTCACTCGATACCATGTGGCCTAGAAATGCCACGAAACTCAACCAAAACTCACATTTTGAAAACTTTGCATATAATTTCTTTTCTCTCAGGGTCTGAAGCACTACCCTCAGGTGTTGCTCATGATCTTCCTGGTTCCAGGAGTATACAAGAATATCATCTATGAAAACAATGACAAATGAGTTGAGATATGGGCTAAATACACTGTGCATCAAATGCATAAAAGATGCTGGGGCATTGGTCAGCCCAAATGACATGACAAAGAACTCATTATGACCATACCGAGTCCTGAAAGCAGTCATCGGGATATCCCGCTCCCGAATATTTTGCTTTGATAGCCTGAGCGCAAATCAATCTTAGAAAACACCTGTGCGCTCTGAAGCTGGTCAAATAGATCATCAATACGAGGCAAAGGATATCGGTTCTTCACTGTAACTCTGTTCAACTGACGATAATCGATACACATGCGTATAGAACCATCCTTTTTGTTCACGAACAATACCGGAGCACCCTATGGTGAAACACTGGGTCGAATAAAACCCTTATCAAGCAATTCTAGCAACTGATCCTTCAACTTCTTCAACTCAAGAGGAGCCATGCAGTAAGGAGGAATAGATATGGGCTGAGTGCCTGGCAACAAATCAATACCAAAATCAATGCCCCGATCGGGCGGGATGCCCGGAAGATCAGCTGGGAACACATTTGCAAAATCCCGTACTACTGGAACAGAGTGAACAAAAGGAGTATCCGTACTGACATCTCTCACATAGGCTAAATACGCAGCACACTCCTTCTCAACCATACACTGAGCCTTAAGAAAAGATATAACTCTACTGGGAGTGTGATTAAAAGTACCACTCCACTCAATACGAGGAATACCTGGCATAGCCAGCGTCACGGTCTTAGCGTGACAATCAAGAATAGTATAATGGGGCAACAACAAGTCCATGCCCAAGATAATATCAAAATCCACCATATCAAGTAATAAAAGATCTGACCTGGCCTCAAAACCACGAATAGTAACCAAACACGATCGATACACACGGTCCACAACAAGAGAATCTCCCACGGGAGTGGAAGCATAAACACGAGAGCTCAAGGCCTCTCGGGCTATACCCAAATGCGGAGCAAAATAAGATGACACATAAGAATAAGTAGAGCCTGGATCGAATAGAACTGACACCTCTCTGCTACTAACCAAAATAATACCTGTGATTAAAGAATCAGAGGCGACAACCTTGACACGATCAGGAATGGAATTAAATCTAGCTCAGCCCCTACCTCGAGGGTGGCCTCTATCTCCCCAATCCCCGCCTCTGGCTGGCTGGGCAGGTGGGGTGGCAGCTGGAGCTAGAATAATGGCCTGCTAACCCTGTAGAACATGCTGGGCTGTGGAGTCTGAGAAGGCACACCCCTACAATGTCTGGGGCACTCTATAACCAAGTGGCAGGTATCCCCGCACTCATAAAAAGCTGTAGGAGGGCGCGGCGGCTGTGACTGACTGAATCCACCCCTGCTAGACTGACCTCTGGAGGTGCCCTGGGCAGGAGGCACATTAGAAACCGGGGGTGCATAATAATGCTCCTGAGATCTGGGAGGAGCTGGAGTACTGCTGGGTGAAGGAAGAGCTGAGTGAACTAGGCGACCCATATAGCCCCTACCATGATGTCCTGCTACTGAAGTACGGGTACCAGAAAACTGACCAGACTCTCGAGAACTCTTGGCCTCTCTCTCCTCTCGCTCCCTAGCATACCCTCTATCCTCCTGGCTATTCTCACCATCCGTTGATAGGGTATATCCATCTCCAACTCTCACGCCATTCCAGACCTGATGGAAGGAATAAGACCCTCGATAAACCAGCGAACCCTCTCACAAACTGTAGCCACCAACGTAGGCACATTCCTGGCCAATCTCGTATAACGAATGGCATACTCTGAGACAGTCATAAGGCCTTGGTGCAAGTGCTTAAACTCCGCGCGCCATGCATCTTGGAGGCTTTGGGGAACAAACTCCCTCTGAAACATATCTGAGAACTGAGTCCAAGTCAAGGAGGCAGCCTCATCCGGACTGTCTAACTTAAAGGTGCGCCACCAGTCATAGGCAGCTCCCGAAAGCTGGAAAGCTGCAAAAGAGACCCCACTAGAAGCAGTGATACCCATAGTGCAAAAAATGCGATGACACTCCTCCAGAAACCCTAAGGCGTCATCGGTAGCCAGCCCGCTGAAAATAGGAGGGTCATACTTCTTTAACCGCTCCAATCTGCGCTGCTCATCCTACGAAGTAGGTGCCCCATCCTTGGGCTGAACTGGTACTGCAGGCTGGGCAGGAATAACATCTGGAATCTGTTCCATATGCACCCTGTACTCTGGGGTGCAGGCTGTGGGAGTCTGGGCTCCTCCCCCGTCCTGTATACATACTCATACACTACGCCAATGCCTCCTGAACAACTGGAGTAGTAGTGGATGTGGGTGTCTCTGGTGCCTGATTCTAGTCTGGGTCTATTGGTAGCACCTCGGCGGCTGCTCGTGTGGGTGCTCTGGCTGCACCCCGCGCACGTCCGCGACCCCTGCCCGGCCCCTGCCTCTAGCGACTGCAGGAGGGGGTGCGGTGCCTGATCGTCTCGGGTCGTGCGTGTACTCACCATCTATGAGAGAATATGAAAACAGTAGTTTAGCATTGAGGTCAAGAACATAGCACGACAAGAATTCAAATGAAGTGAAGATTTTTCCTAAACAGTTGCATAGCCTCCCGTAGATAAGTACAGACGTCTCCGTAGCGATTAGCGAGACTCTAAATAACCGGCCTGTGTCCCGTGACTCCTATGAATCTAGAGCTCTAATACCAACTTGTCATGACCCTGGTTCACCAATCCTGAACCTGCCATGACGGCACCCAGTCTTCGCGAGTAGGTAAACCTGACACATTGCGGAAATTCAACAGTAACAGTTTATGCAGAAACAATAATATAAAACATAAATGACGTAAGATAATGTATGGAGTGCCGCCTGGCACATACATGTCAACTCAATATAACATAAAAACCTTCAAGACCCGGAAACCCACAGGCAACATAGGCTAAGAGTAAAGTATAACACATGGTTCTAACATCCAGAAGTGTCTACAACAAGAAAATACATGGATAAAACTACTAGCTAAGGGTAGAGTAGTGGGAGACTCTTCGGCTCTGCGGACGCGGCAAATGCATACCTCAGATCTCCGAGTATAGCTTCTAATCACTGATAGTCGCCAAACCAGATTTACCTGGATCTGCACAACAAAAGTGTGCAGAAAAGTAGCATGAGTACACCACAACGGTACTCAGTAAGTGCCAAGCCTAATCTCGATGGAGTAGTGATGAGGAAGGTCGAGGCCCTACTGAGAGGAAGATAAGAGATAATGTAAAAATAAATAACAGAAGATAACACAATAAAACCAAATATCTAACAAGACCGTAATTAAAAAAAACAGAGCGGCTACAGGTACTAACTACAAACACAATACAATTCACTTAACAGTTAGGATCTCCACATGGAGCTCCAGGAATCGAACTCGCAGTCCACCTCATCAATATCTGAGGATCCCCGGGAATCGAACCTGCAGTCTTTCATACCAGTACCAGAGGATCTCCGGGAATTGAACCCACAATCCTTTATACCAATAACAGAGGATCTTCGGGAATTGAACCTGCAGTCCTTTATATCAATATAAGAGGATCTTTCGGGAATTGAACCCGTAGTCTGTCATGCCAGAATCCGAGGATCTCCCGGGAATTTAACCTGTAGTCCAACATACTAATAATGGGGGGATCTCTCGAGAATTGAACCCGTTGTCCCAAATGTAAACACTTCACGACAAGTCAATATTTAACAAAAAGAAACCAAATATAGCAACAATGTAAAGGTCTAGGCCTAGCATGCTCACAAAGAGGGCAGGTATTTGCAATTTAGTTAGATAGAGCAAATAAATTACTAACATGATTTTCCTAAGCTAAGCAAGTAGAATCACATTTTTAACAGTTAAATACATGAAGAAATACAGTCTAAATAAGTCAAGTAAGGTTAATTTTCAGCAATTAGCACAAGTACACGCCCGTCACCTCGTGCACGAGGCCTTTAAACAACAATTAATATATCCTAAGGGGAGAATCCCCCACACAAGGTTAGACAAGCCACTTACTTCAATTTGGTAGAAAACCGCTAAGGAACAACGCCTTTGCCATGAGTATCCGACTCCGAGTGGCTCAAGTCTTCAAACCAATTACATATTGTAAATAACATCTCAAGCAACTGATTACATTATTAAAATTAAAGCTAAGGCGCGAGAAAAGGTAAAAATGACCAAAATGCCCCTCAGGCCAACGTCTAGGAATCAAATACATTTCACATTTTCAGAAATCTTGTACTCTCACGAGTCTAACCATATAAAAATCACTCAAATCGGAGGTCAAATGCTTCCTCAAAAACCCAATTGATTAGCCAAAGAACTTTCACCCATTTCCTCCATTTTTGGACCTTAATTTGAATTTAAAAGATGAATTTCACAACTAAATGATGATTTAAAGCTTTAAAGGATCATAGAAACATTACTCAATAGTCTCCTCTTCAAAACCCTCCCAAAATCACCTTGGTCCGAGCTAAAATTTGATTTTTTCAACTTATGAACTTAAGCCTCGGATAAAACACTTTTCTCTACAGCGATTTCCGCTTTCGCGACTCCAGGGACCGCTTCTGCGGTCCCGTTTTCGCGGTCAAAAAGCCGCTTCTGCGGTACCAGTCAACGTCCGCGATCCCATGGCCGCGTGTGCGGTAACCGCTTACGCAGTCTCCCTTCCGCAGACGCGGAAATAATAGAAGCATCCGAAACAAGCCCGGGGCCCTCAGAACCTCAACAAACCTACAAACCTATCCCTTAACATCATTGGGACTTGCTCCAATCCTTACATCACCTAAAACAACGCCAGAAACACCATTTGATCACTGATTTGCACCTAAAAGCTCCAAAATTTAGCCAAACTCTCATTCGACTCAAAACCTATCCAATACACGTCCAAATAACCTTGAAATTTGTAAGCATATCCCCAATCACCTAACAAAGCCACTGCAACTCTTGGAATTATATTCCGACCCTCGAATAAAAAATTCACTATCGGACGGGAACTTCAAATTTCTAACTTTCGGCATTCATAACCTAATTGAGCTTCAGACATCCAAAATACATTCCGAACACGCTCCCCACCCTGAAATCACCTAGCAGAGCTAAGGGAACCATCAATTTTCCATTCCAAGGTCGTCTTGACACTATTATTACTATGGACCATTTTCCAACACTTAAGCTCTCATTTAGGGACTAAGTGTCCCAAAACACTCCTAATTCTATTATCGAACATCTCGGAAAACCAAAATAGCATAAATGAACTTAAGGGAAGCAGAAAATGGGGAAACGGGGCATAAATTCTAAAGACGACCAGCCGAGTCGTCACAATTATATATTCTATTTTTGAATGTATTTGAGTATAAAAATACATAGGAAAAAATTAGGTATCAACAGCTGCCCCTCTTTATCCGAGGAGAATGAAAGAGTTGTCGGGTGACGAAGCGACATTGGAGATAAATCAACAGTTATATTCTTAACTCTAAATCTTTTGGCAAACTCAGCAGCACCACTACTTGACAATTTAGATGGATCAGAGACGGCGATTGTAAAAGGATACTGACCGTGCTATGGTTTCTGAGCTGCCTACATATCTTGGGTTTTACAAGAATCATGCCATATGTAGTTCAGGAACCATTGATAGAATATGCCGATGGAAATTTAGAAAAACGGACGCGATTGTTAGATCTGAAGGGGTACTTGGAATCGGACAAACTGCCGAGAACTGGAGCGGGATCGCTCCTGCAAGGGGTGGCGATCTTTCAGCCATAGAGAGAAATTAAAATAGATGACGATATTTTAGCCCGATGAGAATTTCAAAATGCAGGTGGCGATGTTTCAGCCATATGAGAATTCCAAAATGCATGTGGCGATGTTTCAGCCAGTCAAAAAATAAAGCGGCAATATTTCAGCCATACAGGGCGGAGACAATGCTTAGTCTCGAAAGGCAGATAAGTACCTTATGCGATACGGAGGTAGAGCTTAACCTCGGAAGGTAGAGAATAGCTTTATGTAAAATGCAGATGGAGATAGAGCTTAGTCTCGAAAGGCAGATAATAGCCTTATGCAATATGGAGGTAGAGCTTAACCTCGGAAGGCAGAGAGTAGCCTTATGCAAAAATGCAGATGGAGACAGAGCTTAGTCTCGAAAGGAAGATAGAGCCTTATGCAATATGGAGGTTAAGCTTAACCTCGGAAGGCAAAGATTATACTTATGCAAAAAATGCAGATGGAGACAGAGCCTAGTCTCGAAAGGCACATAGGAGCCTTATGCAATATGGAGGTAGAGCTTAACCTCGGAAGGCAGATATTAGCCTTATGAAAAAAGCAGATGGAGACAGAGCTTAGTCTCGAAAGGCAGATAATAGTCTTATGCAATGTGGAGGTAAAGCTTAACCTCGGAAGGAAGAGATTAGCCTTATGCAAAAAATGTAGATGGAGACAAAGCCTAGTCTAGAAAGGTAGATAGGAGCCTTATGCAATATGAAGGTAGAGCTTAACCTCGGAAGGCAGGGATTAGCCTTATGCAAAAATGCATATGGAGATAGATCTTAGTCCCGAAAGGCAGATAGGAGCCTTATTCAAAAATGCAGATGGAGATAGAGCTTAGTCTCGAAAGGCAGATAGTAGCCTTATGCAATGCAGGAATGTAAATGAGCGAATAGCAGTAAGTTTTCTTAGCTGATTGCCGATTTTCTGATATTAGGATTGCTGGGGAATGTTGAGTGTGGATAGTGACCGTATGAGGATTTCGATCCTGTAGAGCGAATACGCTTTGATCTGTAACCTGAGCTCCATCAACCAAAGAAAATTTTTTGAGTTCTGTAGGGGAGAGGTTAGTTCGTTTCCTCCAACTTTTGGTATTATGTATCATGGGGGTAGCGTTGCTAAGCGATGGTGGTGCAAGTGATGTTTATGCATGACTTAAGAAATATAATATGAGTTATATATATATATATATATATATATATATATATATATATATATATATATATATATATATATATATATATATATATATATATTAAATTTAGATGAACCAACGAACTGCAACGTGGTTCAAGACACGGCGACCTTGCTTGCTTCAGAATTTTGAGGGTCCTCCTCAAAAATTTTACCCCGGTTTACTGGGCTAGCGTTGCTAACAGCTATGCTGAACGACTGAACGCGGAATGCTTCCAGAATTTTTAGAACCCATCTCAAAATTCTGCCCCAATTTACTGGGTCGGTGCTGATGAAGAGACTGAGAGACTGACTTCAGAATTTTGAGGGTCCTCCCCAAAAATCTGCCCCAGTTCCAATAACGGGAAAAAAAAGAATTTTTTATTAAGATGTGAACGTACCCATAGGGCTGCCTACATATCCCCTCTTAAACGGGAATCAGGTCAGGTGTAGTTCAAATTACATCATGAAAGAAAGCATGTGATCAAATGTAGTATCTCTTCACCATGTATGAGTTGATAAGCTTCGGCCAGATTTCTCCATCCATTTCTGCGAGAATAAGGTCTCCCCAGTTATAACTCGGTGAACCATGTATGGACCCTACCAGTTGGGAGAGAATTTCCCTTTGGCTTCATCTTGATGTGGAATATCTTCTTCAGTACCAGTTGTCCTGTTGTAAACTTCCTTGGTCTAACTCTCTTGTTGAAGGCTCTGGACATTCTGTTCTGATATAATTGACCGTGACAGATCGCGTTCATTCTCTTCCCATCGATGAGGCCTAACTGCTCGTAGCGACTTTTGACCCATTCCACGTCATCTAATTCTGCTTCTTGTATGACCCTTAAGGATGGAATTTCTACCTCAACGGGAATGACTGCCTCTGTACCATAAACCAGCATGTAAGGAGTGACCCTGGTTGATGTGCGGATCGTGGTACGGTAACCCAATAAAGCGAATGACAATTTCTCATGCCACTGCTTGTGCTTTTCAATCATTTTCCTTAGTATTTTCTTGATGTTCTTATTGGGTGCTTCTACAGCTCCATTCATCAAAGGTCTATAAGCCGTAGAGTTCTTATGTATGATCTTGAATGTTTCGCACATTGCTTTTATCAGGTTGCTGTTGAGGTTAGAGCTGTTGTCGGTAATAATTGATTCTGGAACCCCGAACAAAATCTGCACTACTTTCTTGGTGACTGCCTTGAATGATGCTGCTTCAACCCATTTGGTAAAGTAATCAATTACCACTAGTATGAACATGTTCCCATTTGACGCGGCCGGTTCGATTTGTCCAATGACATCCACACCCCAAGAGCCGAACGGCCATGTCGAGCTTGTCACAGTAAGCTCGTTTGGGTCACCTTTATCATATTTGCATGTATTTGACATCGGTGGCATTCTCGGCTGTACTGAATGTAGTCCGTCTCCATAGTCATCCAAAAATACCCTGCCCGGAGTATCTTCTTTGCCAAAATGAAACCATTCATATGCGGTCCACAAGTTCCTGTGTGCACTTCCTTTAATGATCTGGTTTCTTTTTTTGCTTCGACACACTTTAATAATCCAAAATCAAGAGTCCCCCTATAGAGGATTCCTCCAATGTGAAAGAAATTGTTGGAAAATCTCTGAAGTGTTCGTTTCTGAGTTTCATTGGCGAGCTCTGGGTATTCTCCTGTTGTCAAATATTTCCTGATATCATATAACCAAGGTTTCCCATCGGCTTCTTCCTAGACGTGAGCACAATACGCTGGTTGGTTGTGAATCTCGACCTGGATAGGATCAATAAAGTTTGTATCTGGATGATGGATCATAGAGGGTAAAGTGGCTAAGGCATCGGCGAACTCGTTCTATGTTATGAGAACAAGTTGGAACTTCGTCTTTCTGAATCTTTTCCTCAACTCCTACACATGGTGTACATAGGGGAGTATCTTGGAATTATTGGTTGCCCATTCTTCTCGAACCTGATGTATGAGTATGTCCGAATCTCCGATCACTAGTAGTTCCTGAATATTCATGTCAACGACAAGCTTAAGACCTAAAATGCAGGCTTCGTACTCGGCCATATTGTTGGTGCAGGGGAATCTGTGCTTGGCGGACACCGGGTAATGATGACCAGTTTCTGATACCAACCCACTCCTTTGAAGTTTGCGGCTCCGTTGAAAAACATCCTCTAACCGTCATAAGATTCTGCAATATCTTCTCCTATGAAGACTATCTCTTCGTCAGGAAAGACGTCTTTAGGGTTTCCTATTCTCCTCCTATAGGATTCTTGGCGAGGTGATCTGCCAAGTCTTGTCCTTTGACCCTTTTCTTGGTAACATAAACGATGTCAAATTCACTTAATAAAATCTGCCATTTGGCGACCTTGCCAGTTGGCATGGGCTTCTGGAAAATGTACTTCAATGGATCCATCCTGCCTATAAGATGAGTGTTGTAAGCACAAATATAGTGCCTCAATTTCTGAGCTACCCAGGTTATAGCACAACAAGTGCGCTCTAATAAGGAATACCTAGCCTCGTACGAGGTGAACTTCTTGCTAAGGTAGTAGATGGCTTGATGCTTTCTTCCGGTTTCATCATGTTTTCCTAAGACACAACCAAATGCTCCATCTAATACTGTGAGATAAAGCAATAGGGGTATCCCTGGTTCAGGCATAACTAATACCGGCGGCGTTGACAAGTACTCCTTGATTCTGTCGAAAGCCTTTTGACAATCATCAGTCCATTTAGTGGCAGCATCATTCTTTAGCATCTTGAAGATAGGTTCACAAATAATAGTGGACTGGGCTATGAATCGGCCGATATATTTGTTCCTCCCCAAAAAACTCATCACATCTTTCTTGCTCTTTGGCAGCGGAAATTCTTGAATGGACTTGACCTTCGATGGATCGAATTCTTTTCCTCGGTGACTCACAATAAAACCTATTAACTTTCCGACAGGGACCCCGAATGCACACTTGGCGGGATTGAGCTTCAAGGTGTATCTCCTCAATCCGTTGAAGAACTTCTTCAAATCTTCCATGTGATCTGTAGCTTTCCTGGACTTGATGATGACGTCGTCCACATATACTTCGATCTCCTTGTGTATCATATCATGAAAGATTGTGGTCATGGCTCTCATGTAGGTAGCACCAGCATTCTGTAGACTGAATGACATTATTCTATATAGTACATTCCCCACAGTGTGATGAATGTTGTTTTCTCTGCATCCTCTTTGTCCATCCATATCTGATGGTACCTAGCAAAAGAATCAATGAACGACTACAGCTCATGTTTGGCGTAATTATCAATCAATATGTGTATATTTGGCAAAGGAAAGTTGCCGTTAAGACTGGCCCGATTGATATCCTGGTAGTCGATACAGACTCTAACCTTCCCGTCCTTCTTTGGCACCGGCACAACGTTGGCTAGCCATGTTGGATACTCTACCACTCTGAGAACCCTGGCTTTGACTTGCTTGGTGACTTCTTCTTTGATCTTCAAACTCACGACTGGCTTGATCATTTTGAGTTTTTGTTTGACCGCTTGGTATGCTGGATCTGTTGGTAACTCTTGAGCCACAATGGACTCCGGTCATATCATCATATGACCATGCGAATATGTCCTCATACTCTTTCAAAATTTTTGTGTATTATTTCTTTTTTGACGGTGACAAGTATATGCTGATTCGTGTTTCCTTGATATTTTCTACATCTCCCAGATTAACGACCTCAGCTTTGTCCAAATTGGACTTAGTTCTGTTCTTAACATTTTCGACCTCTCTGACAACCTCTTCTGGTATTTCATCCTCCTCTTAATCTATGTCCATTTGTCGCATTGTCTCGTTGCAAGTTATAGTCGCCGGTTCATCATTACGATATGTAATAGTAATGTTGTGTAAAATAAAGTAAATAGTATAGAAAATAAATGAGAGCGAAATATAAAGATAAACTTGGAAAATGTTTTTGATTAAATTCATAATTTTCTGAAAAATCGGATCTCTTTTCGAAAGTAAAAACAATGCTGAAAAGTAAAATCAACTAAAAGTAAAGTGCGATGCATATGTGTCGTTTAGATTTGCTACCCCGAGGCTCTACGGGCATTGGTGGTCCTGATTGACAAATTGGTGAGGTGTTCTCCCCGGTTCACAGCTTGAATGGAAGGGCCTTCCTCCCCTTCCTCCTCGAAGGTAATACAACAATCCATAGCATCCTCCAGAAACAGATTCTTCATTACTGCCAGCGTCTCATCTTCCTCTGATATGACATCAACAG
Source organism: Nicotiana benthamiana (assembly GCA_034376525.1). Lineage (NCBI taxonomy): Eukaryota > Viridiplantae > Streptophyta > Magnoliopsida > Solanales > Solanaceae > Nicotiana > Nicotiana benthamiana. Next base: position 49,303,769 of record CM067341.1, on the reverse strand, counting down.
GCTGAAAGGTCTGCTCTAACTGGTATAGAGGCTTCTTCAGTGGGTAGTAGGGAACCCCCCATGGTGGCAACCAGTGCTGGAACTCCTCCTAAGTGTATCCATGCTTCTTCAATTGGATGGGCTTGGTGATACACTGGAGATTCTTGCCAAGCCCCTTTCCGGGCTCGTATTTTCTCCAATTTAGAACGCTCTCGATTTTGCTACCCCACCACTTATCCTTGTCTACGGCATTGACTAGCTCGATGTGATGATGTGTTTCTCCACCTATTCTCCTTCATCCTTCGATCATCGGTATAGCCTGGCGACTGTATATTGGGTTGCTAGCATCACCATGAATGATTAATTCCTGATTATTCCATACAAATTTCACAGCTTGATGCAATGCTGATGCCACAGCCCCAGCGGTGTGGATCAAGGGTCGTCCTAGCAATAAGTTGTAGGATGCTGGTACGTCAATGAGTTGGAACTCAACATCGAACCAGGTGGGTCCCATCTGCAGGCATAAGCTAATTTCCCTAATGGTGGACCTCTGAGATCCGTCAAAAGCCTTGACAGTGATAGCCCCGTCCTTGATCTCGTGCAATCCCTTTCCCAATGTCCTGAGGGTGACCAACAGACAAATATTGAGGCTGGATCCCTCGTCGACTAGAATCCTGGTGCTATCGTGATCCTTGCATTTCGGAGTGATGTGTAATGCTTTGTTGTGAAGAAGCCCTTTTGGTGGTAATTCATCTTCTTAGAAGGTGATCTTATGGCTTTCCATGTTTGCCATTTTGCCTCCTGTCATGTTGCTGGGAACATCAGATCCATAATTATGATAACAATAGTTCAAGGTAAAGACAATAACATATACATGGAAGATTGGTATTAAACATAATGCATGTCCCTCATACTCGCCTGCACAAAAACACCCATTGTGCCATGACCTCACAAATAACATACAAGAATAACGACATATATCAAAATGGCATGGCATCACCCTTCGTATTTTAACTCTTAAATGATATGGCACGACATAACTCTTCATGCTTTTACTCTTAATAATGTAGCACGGCATCACCCTTCCTGCTTTTACTCTCAATAATACGACATGATATCATCCTTCGCGCTTTTACTCTCAATGATATAGCACGACATCACGCTTCGTGTTTTACACTCTCCCTCACATAATAATGTATAAAAAATGGCACGGCATCACCCTTCGTGCTTTACACTCTTCCTTACCAAGCATATGAGTATCAATGCAAAATAAGGTAGGAAGCACACATAACATCAAGAGGAGTGCTTTAACAGATATTTCAAACAAATCCCAATCACATATTTCCAAATCAACAGTGATTCAACAACCCTCAAGAACCGTATTATTCTTTCACAATTCTCACGATGATCCACAATACAAGCAAAGAGTCTAGTATTAGTATCAATCAAAATCAATCAAAGAAAGAATTGCCTTTAATTAAGGGAGTCGGACTTAGGGTAAATAAACATATTCCAAATATGGAAATGAAATCAAGAATGGGTTGTAGAAATAAGGGGTAAATACATTTAAGATTTTCGAAATACACATGGTTAGACAAATAAGGCAAGCAAAATCAATCATTCAAAGAATCAAGGAAACTGGGATACACATTGATACTGAATTTAGTCAAAAAGCATGTCCAAATTAAAGAATGAAATAAGTTCGTACAAATCAGTTTCCCAAAATTAAGGTTATTTCGAAAAGGGAAAGGTTAATTATAAAATATGCACAAAGACATGCAAGGTTGCAATTGATGGAAAGGTCGTGTAATCAGATAGCAGAAGCACACAAGCATGGGATATGACTAGAAATTCATGCAGAAGTCATGAAGCATGAAGCGTTTAAGCAATTAGGTTTTCAGAATCAGGATAACAACACACACAAAGACAAAAACCCCAAAGTCTAGGGTTCCCTAATGTTTCACGGTGTAAATAAGAAAACAAAAGGATACTCAGGTAAACAAACTCAGAGAGGACACAAAATAAGGCAAAATATAGTAGAATTACCAGAAACCCTAGGTAAAAAGAAAACATTCAAAAGCCATAGCAGAACATAAAGGAATCACCGGTAAACATCCGAAAGCAAAAGCAAAGAAGTCATAGTAGAGTCGACAACGGACTCATGACCTCAAAACTCATCGGATAGAGACCGTACATGGTCATATAACTCAAGTCGGTGGACCCTCTGAGATAGTGGTTTTCACAATAGGGTTTTAATCCTCGTACAAAGGGGCTGAGAAGGGTTTGAGGGGTGAGTTCAGGTAGCATGAAGCCTGGAAGGCCATTGTCTCCGGTGAAAAGAGGTCAGAAAGTGACCGGAGGCGGCTAGGGTTTTAGGGGGGCTTGGGAGCGTTTGATAGATGAGGGGGATACAAGGGCGGCTGAACGTGTAAATTGATTAGGGTTAGTGGTATATCTGGTTTAATTAAGGGAATGGTTAACGTGAGTCGTTGATCTAAATGATCAACGGTCCTGATTGAAAGGGGATTCCGGGCGGGTTATTTTATGGGATATGGGTCTGGTTATTTAATGAATTGGGAATTGTAATTAGGGTTGAAATTAAGGCTATATTTTAAACAAAAAGGGGCTATAACTTAAATAAAAAATTTCCCCCTAATTTGAATTTTTTAAATTAGAAAATGATGCTTAAAAATACAGTTAAAAATACTGAGTTAATAAACAAAGAATATGTATTAATTTAAAAATATTATAAACGTTTTGATGGTTATAAATACTATTAAATCGAGAAATAGGCTAAATTTACAATTTCATACAATTTTAGTTTAGAAATGTCAAATGAGCTTGTAAAATTATGAAAAAATCATGTAAATTCTATGTCTGTGTAAATGTATGAATAAAATAAATTATTCATCAAAATAACAAATTTTGGGAATAATTATTGGATTTTATAGTGCAAAATAGGCCATAAATTGGTTTTTAAAAAATCTTGAAAGATTGGAAAAAATACCAAAACCTTTGTGGATGCTTATATATACTAGTTTTGAATGTATTTGAGTATACAAATACATAGGGAAAAATTGGGTATCAACATCATGATAATATGATAGCACCTCTATGTGAAGATGTTGAACTGACGATTCTAACAAGATCATATGAAAACAATACATCTATTAGGGATAATGATTTCAAAGTGAAACAAATTCATTCAAGTTAAAGTGGATGATTTGTTTATCAATCTCTACGAACATTCTTTTGAAGATGGTGCATAATATTGAAATGCAAATGCTTAAAGATGTGAATTGATGCTCTCATTAGGGGGATTTAATGCACGTTGCACTCTTTTTCCCATACAAGGTTTTGTCCCAGTGGGGTTTCCTTGCAAGGTTTATAACGAGGCAACCAAAAGGCGTATTGTAGATATGTGTACTCTTTTTCCTTCTCTAGATTTTCCCCATTAGGTTTTATTTTACTTAAGGTTTTAACTAGACATATTATATGTTGAGTAGACATTCAAGGGGGAGTGTTATAAATAGAATTCTATTTATGGTGAATGCCTATATTTAGAGAGATTATAAGGTTTATTACTTGGTGGATAAGTCACACTCCCCCTATAAATAGAGGTTCTATTCCATTGTAATTCATCTCAATTCAATAAGAATTCTCTCTCCTTACTTTTCTCTACAATACTCTTCTTTTATTGTTTTATACAAATACTATAATATTATTCATATTTGGAGAGAGGCAAATATGATCCGACAACAACGTATAGATACTTGTCACCTCACCTATACGTCGTACACAACAACCAAACACATAGCAAGTAGATAAAAATACCAAATCCCTCAGGCTAAGGTTAGTCACGACACTTACCTCGATTCCACGGCTAACTCAAACCTTAATCACCGCTTTTCCTCTAGTTTCCACCTTCGAAACATTCATATGTAGTCATAATTAACTTAATAATATCAATTTATGGTAAAGAAATCAATTCCAATGCATAATTATAAGTTTCCCAATATTTTCCCAACAAATAAAAAACTAGCCTCAGACTCGCTTGCTCAAAACTCGAGGTTCAGACCAAAACCTACGAGCTCATTCACTCACGAGTCCAAATATGTAATTAGTTTTGGAATTGGACCCCCAAATTGAGGTCTAAATTTCCAAACTTGTAAAATCTCCAATTCTCTAAAAAATCCCTAATTCTACCATGAATGAATAAAATTAAAGCTAGAAATCTAATTGGCGTCGATGGAAATTGAAGGAAATGAGTTTAAGAACATAAACCTATGATTTGGTATTGAAATCCCTCTTCAAAATCGCTCCGAGGTCGAGTTTCTAAGTTGTGAAATTTTGAACATATCCCGACTTTGGTTCTGGTTTTAAAACACTAGACATGCCTTATTTGCGTTCGCAAAAGGACTGTTGCATTTGCAAGGCTTTGGCCCTATTGGCCTACGCATTCGCGAGTAACCCATCGTGTTCGCGAAAGAATATCCCCCCAGCTTATGTGTTCACGATGAGTTATCTTCCCTTTCCCTAGGTCCTATGCTTCACGTTCGCGATAGACGGGCTCTGTTCGTGAAGGGTAAAAACCCCACAGATCCACGTTCATGATTTATGCTTCGCGCTCGTGAATAAAAAATTTTCCCCTTCCCTATTTTACCTTTCGCGTTCACAATACTACACTATGCAGACGCGAAGAAGGGCATATCAGAACAACTACAGCAACAAAAAACCAGATTTTCCTATGTCTAATACATCCTAGAGCCTATCTTAAACTCACTCGAGCCCTCGAGGCTCCAAACCAAACATGAGCACAGGTCTTAAAACATCCTACAAACTTGTACATGCAAACAAATTGCCAAAGTAACATCTAAACTACGAATTTAGCACCCAATTGTGTGATATTTTCAAGAAAGTTCAAAACTTCTATTTTCTCAACCAAAGGTCCGAATCACGTCAAAATAGTCTCTTTTCTCACCAAATTTCTCAGATAATATATAAATATCATAAAGGACCTGTATCGGGCTCCGGAACCACAATACACACCCGGTATCAAAAAGATCAATTATTAACCAATTTCTTGAAACACTTTATAATTTCAGTTTAACAATTTTCATCAAAAATTTATTTCTCGGGCTAGGGACCTCGAAATTCAATTCCGAGCATATTCCCAGGCCCCATATTTTACTGGAGACCAACCGGGACCGTAAAAATATGGGTGCGAGTCCGTCCACCCAAAATGTTGGCAAAAATTATTATTTCCTCAGTTTTTCACACAAAATCTTTCTAGATACACACCTGGACTGTACATGCAAATCAATGAGGAATAAAATAAGGTTTTGAAAGCCTCAAAAAACCGAATTGGGTTCTCAAATGCAAGATGACCTTTCTGGTCATCACATAAGTTCATAGCCAAATGTCTGAAGTTTATTTCAAAATATTTGAAGTTTTTATCAAAATGATAGAAGTTCATAGAAAAATTGTAACGACCTGACTGGTCGTTTTAAAAATCTGCACTTTGCTATATCTTGGCGGCTCAAGTATCTCCACATGATATATTATGACTTGAATAAATCCTCGGTATTGGTTTTCAAGTTTTCAGGTCAATTTGGAAGAATGAACTACAAGATTTAAGTTCTACGTTGGAAGAAGTTGGACTTTTTAGCATTTACCTCAAAATGAAGTTTCTTCAATTCCATTAGCTCCGTTGGATGATTTTAGACTTGCGACCGCGTCCGGATTATAATTTGGAGGTCCTTAGTTGAATTAGTTTTGAAATGGCGAAAGTTGTATTTTTTGAGATGTTTGACCGGAAGTGGACTCTTATCGGGTCAAATTTCATTTTTGGAAGTTGGAGCAAGCTGTAATGTCAAATATGACTTGTGTGTAAAATTTGAGGTCAATCGGATGTGATTTGATGGGTTTCGGCATTGGTTGTCGAAGTTTAAAGTTTCAAGTTCATTGAGTTTTAGATTGAGGTATGATTCGTCATTTCAATGTTGTTATGTGTGTTTTGAAGCCTCGAGTATGTCCGTAATATATTATGAGACTTTTTTTATTGTTTTGGATGTCGTCCTGAGGGGCTAGGGTGGGTTTCATATAGGTTTGAGGTTGTGTTGTGCTCGTTTTTTATTTTATGTTTCAACGGTTGTTTCTTCAAGAATAAATGGTATTAAATTAACAAAATGAGTTCCAATTTCTATTTTTATTAAATCATTAGATCCATATCATAATTACGTATCCATAGCTAAAAGAATCGTTGAATTTGGGCATCGTATGAGGAATTTATGGTCATTTTACTAAGAATTCAGTTTCTAGATTTTTTAAGATTAATTACGAAATTGCTACTGATTTCGTTTTTTTTTTGAAATCTGCACGAATTCCAAATATTAAAACCAACATATACCATTCAATATAAGGTCAAACAAATTATTCAAGAGCCTAACTTGACAAGAGTTTTACAAAGAATCCATTAGAAGCATCAAAAATGACTTTCGAGATCATTTGACACAAGAAACGAGGCAGAACAGTGTTAAAACAAGGATTTTGTTCATTTAACATATTTTAAGTTCGGGAGCTCAGAACTAAGAAATGTTTTAAGCGATTTTCACCATATAAATTGGGTTAAGTGTTCTCTACTGAGTTATGGTTATATTCCATGAATCTATTTTCGATTATAGCTTTTGGTTGATGAATTTTAAAGAGAAAATCGGGGGGTATTGGACTAAAGTTTCATAATATGAATGTTGGAGTTTTGAACATCAATTTGGAATTGGAATTGAGTGAATTTAGTATGGTTTGACTTCTAACTGAATGGGTTGTTGGATTTAATGAGTTTTTTTGGGTTCCGAGGTGTGGGCCCGAATGTGATTTTTGGTAGGATTTGGGATTTGATTTAGGATTCGATCTTCATTATTTAGAATAGTTTCCTTGGGATTTATTTGATGTATTTGAGTTGCTTTTAGCTAGTTTTGATTTGTTCGGAGGTAGCTAGCGCTTGATGGTATTTTTGGAGCATCACTTGGCTTGCTAGGTATTGTAATTGGCTTGTTCGAGGTAAGGTTGATCATGCTCGGGGATAGATTATGCTATAAATGTATCTTGTAGAATCACGTAACTTCCTTGCTTCATGCTTCACTTGATTTACCGATGTTTAGAACTATCACGACCCGGAATACTCTCGAGAGTCATGATGGAGCCTACTCGTGGAAGCTAGGCTAGCTAAAAACATTTGAAATTATTAACCCATATCATTTACACTTGATTACTCAACTAAATTACTGTTGGATAAGCAATTAAAGAATAGCGGAAAATAAACCCCTAGCGGACGTCTTAAATAAACAGGAAAAATCCAAAATGCATAATATCCAATGCATGTCTCTACCCAGCACCTGGTGTCACATTATTACGAACTACTAAGAGTACTAAATGCAATCGTCTGAAAGAATAATATAAACTATTTGTCTCAAATACATGAGATAACAGAATGAAAGAAAAGATAGAGGAAATACTAGGCCTGCGGACGCCTGCAAGGCTACCTCGGTGTCTCGCTGGACTGAAGGTTGGCTCCTACACTACTGTTGCGCACCGCAGGCTGCTCTGACACCTGGATAAATGCAGAAGAGCACAGAGTGTAGCATCAGCATAACCGACCCATGTGCTGGTAAGTGTCTGGCCTAACCCCGGTGAGGTAGTGATGAGACTCAAGATAAACCTATGCATATATATATATATATATATATATATATATATATATATATATATATATATATATATATATATATATATATATATATATATATATATATATATATATATATACAAATACAATGGAGAAACATCAGAAAGAAACAATTAAAGCGGGGGGAGGGAACATGCTTCAGGGGCAACAGATATAAATAAAATATCAGGGGTAATAGGGTAACATCTACACTTTAGCTTCTAACACAGAAAAGAAAATAAGACAACTTTCATATTCAGCTCATCTTGTTGTAGGCGTGCAACCCGATCCCATTTCTCATATCTCGTGGTGGGCACACCACCTGCTCCCACGTGATAATATCATGTGCTATGAGTACCACCCATTCCCATTTCATCAATCTTGTGGTAAACGTACCACCTGCTCCCATTTTATAGTATCTTGTAGTAGGCGTACAACCCGCTGCCATTTAATCAATAACTTGTGGTAGGCGTACCACCCAATCCCATCTCGATCAAACATAATATCACTGTAAAATCCCGGCAAGGGAGCAAAACAATATAATGATTTCCTGACAAAGGGACAAAAACGTCAAATCAAATGTCCTGGCAACGGAGATTCAACTATAACCAATCTTATTCAACTTCTACTTATCATAATTTATACCAAAACTCAGTCATAACTAAAGTCCACGAAAATAAACTAAATTTTTGCTTATCGAGAATCATTAATCAAGACTATCATAGGAGCATGTGAGAATACAACAATTAGCAATTTAGGACTCACGGTCATGCTTGACACCAACGTATAGATAATCGTCACTATGCCTATACGTCGTACTCGACATAAAACATGTAGCAAATATGAATCAACTCCTAATACCTCGTGCTAAAGTTAGACCGAACACTTACCTCAAATTTCCACGGTTTAATCAATCCTCAATTACCGCTTTCCCTCTCGGATTCGGCTCCAAATCAATTGTATCTATACAATAATGACTTCATTACATCAACAAATGCTAAACAATGTGAACCCAACTAATTATTTCTTTCCAAAAATTCTTCCCAAAAACTCAAAAATCGACACTTGGCCTGCTTAGTCAAAACACGAGGTTCGAACCAAAATCACCTCAGCTATTCACCCACGAGACCGAATATATAATTTGTTTTTAAATTCGACCCCAAAACGAGGTCTAAATCAAGAAAAAATAAGAAATCCCTAACTCTACTCAATTCTTTTATTTCTACCCTTAATTACATGTTTTAGGCCTAGGATTTCAATAGATATTGATGGAAAATGAAGAAAACGAGTTAAAGATTACTAACCCAAGACTAAATGGTGAAAGGATGCTTCAATGGTCGCCCTAGAACTTTGAAGAAGAAGAGTTTGAGAAGTTTTTATGAAAATCCCGTCACTGGTTCTGTTTTGGAGTTTTTATATAACTGGGCAAAATTGCCCTTCGAGTTCGCGATGGGCATCACGTGTTCACGATGGGTCTGGATGTTTGGCCTTTGCATTCGCGTATAGTGGCTCGCGTTCGTGGAGAGTAGTTCTCTAGGGACCTCGCATTCATGTAGAACAAATGGTGACCCTTTCCCCCTGTACCCTACGCATTGGCGAGTAATGGACCGCGTTCGCGAAGGGACTCCCCCCATGAGCTTCACGTTCGCGTCCCTATTCTCACGTTCACGATGAAGACAACATGTCACCTGAGATTTTACCTTACGCGTTCGCGAGTGATGCCACGCGGACGCGAAGGGTAAAATCCTTGGGCACTAACAACAGAAACCTACCACATTTTACAAGCCAAAAACCATTCTAAAACACGTCCGAATCACTTCCGTGCCCTTGGGGATCCTAAAAAAACACATGTACTAACTCAACAACATCATACGAACTTAACCATGTGATCAAATTGCAAAATACCATAAAAAATAGCGAATCGAACCTCAAAATACAGAGTTTTTCTTCAAACTTCATTAAGTTTCCAGTTTAGGATTTCAAGTCCTAAACACGTCAAATGACGCCCGTTTTAACCAAACTTTACAGGAAGGGCTCAAAAATATATAAGACATGTACCGATTGCCGGAACCAAAATATGGGCCCGATACTATCACTTTCTAATAAATTTTCATTTCAATTTTCCTTAGTTGTTTCAGAAAAAGAATTTCCTTCAAAAATTCATTTCTCGGGCTTGGACCTCGAAAATAGATTCCGGGAATACACCCGAGTACCATATTTTCTTACAGATCCTCCGGGACAGTCAAATCATGGGTCCAATTCCGCTTGCCCGAAATACTAACCAATGTAAAAATTATTCATTTTAACACAAAAAATTAGCATTTTTCACAGAATTTCACATTTAAGCCTTCCGGCTACGCGTCCGGACTGTGCACACAAAACAAGGCAACTATAATTGAGATTTTCAAGGCCTTGAAAGCACAGAATGGGTAAGATAACAAGTGATGACCCCTTTGGTTCGTCACATTTTTCACCTCTAAAACAACCTTCCTCCCCGAATAGATGGAAAAAAGGAAGTACCTGAGTTTGGGAATAGGTGAGGATAACGGCTCCGCATATCGGACTCGGACTCTCAGGTCGATGCCTCAGGAGGCTGACCTCTCCACTGAACACGAACATAAGAGATGCTCTTGGATCTCAACTAACGAACCTACCGGTCTAGAATAGCTGCCGACTCCTCCTTATAAGACAAGTCCTTGTCCAATTGGACAGTGATGAAATCTAACACATGGGCTGGATCGCCGTGATATTTTCAGAGCATGGACACATGAAAAAATAGATGCGCGATGGATATGCTCGGCAGCAATGCAAGTCTATAAGCCACCTTCACACTCGATCAAGAATGTTAAACATACCAATGAACCTAGGGCTAAGCTTTTATTTTTCCAAAATCTCATCACGCCCTTCAAAGGCGACACTCGGAGCAATACCAGCTCACCAACCATGAAAGATACATCGCAAAACATACAATTTGTATAGCTCTTTTGCCTAGACTGAGCAGTACGAAGCCTATCCTGAATAATCCTGACCTTGTCCAAGGCCTCCTAGACCAAATCTGTACCCAACAACCGAGCTTTTCCTGGCTCAAACCATCCAATTGAATATCGACATCGCCTACCATATAAAGCCTCATAAGGAGCCATCGAGATACTCGAGTGGTAGCTTTTGTTGCAAGAAAACTCCGCTAAAGGCAAAAATTTATCCCACGAACCTCCAAAGTCAATGACATAAGCTCGGAGCATATCCTTCAATATCTGAATAGTCCGCTCAAACTGCCCGTCCGTCTGAGGATGGAATGTTGTACTTACCTCAACCTGGGTGCCTAGCTCACACTGAACCGCTCTCCAAAAATACGAGGTAAACTAGGTACCTCGGTCTAAAATGATAGATACCAGTACACCATGAAGGCGAACAATCTCCCGAATATAGATCTCAGCTAACCTCTCGGATGAATAGGAGACTGCCACAAAAATGAAATGCGCTGACTTGGTCAGCCTATCAACAATGACGCAAACTGCGTCAAACTTCTTTCGAGTCAGTGGAAGTCTAGTAACGAATTCTATAGTGATATGCTCCCACTTCCACTCGGGAAGCTCAATCCTCTGAAATAAGCCACCAGGCCTCTGATGCTCATACTTAAATTGCTGACAATTTTAACACCGAGCGATATATACAACAATATCCTTCTTCATTCTATGCCACCAATAATGCTCTCGTAAGTGCTGATACATCTTTGCGGCGCGTGGATGAATAGAATATCAGGAACAATGATCCTCCTCAAAAAAAAATCTCAAAGCCCATCAACATTAGGCACACAAACTCGCCCCTGCAATCGCAAAACTCCATCCTCATCTAAGGTAACCTGCTTGGCACCACCTCGCTGCACCGTGTCCCTAAGGACACACAAATGAGGATTATCAAACTGCTGATCATGGATACGCTCTAATAATAAATAACGGGCGATCGTGCAAGCTAACACTCGACTAGGCTCCAAAATATCCAACCTCACAACTCGATTGGCCAAGTCCTGAATATCCAAGGAAAATGGCCTCTGACTGACCGAAATATAAGCGAGACTGCCAATACTGGCTGACTTCCTACTCAAAGCACCGGCCACCACATTGGCTTTCCCCGGGTGATATAAGATAGTAATATCATAATCGTTCAACAACTCCAACCACCTCCTCTGCCTCAAATTAAACTCCATTTGCTTGACCAAGTACTGGAGGCTCAAGTGATCCATGAATACCTCACATGCCTCGCCATACAAATAGTGCCTCCAAATCTTCAATGCATGAACAATGCATGACAACTCCAAATCATGCACTGGATAGTTCTTCTCATGAATCTTCAACTGCCTCGAGGCATAGGCAATGACCTTTCCATCCTGCATCAACACTGCACCAAGCCCAATAGGGAAAGCATCACAATAAACTTTATAAGACCCTGAACCTGTGGGTAAAACCAACACGGGTGCCGTAGTCAAAGATCTCTTGAGCTTCTGAAAACTCGCTTCACACTCATCCGACCATCTAAACTTGTCAACCTTCTGGGTTAACCTGGTCATCGGGATTGTGATAGATGAGAACCCCTCCATGAACCGACGATAATAGTCTGCCAATCCCAAGAAACTCTGAATCTCTTTTGATGATGTTGATCTAGGCAAGTTATTGATTGCCTCAATCTTCTTCGGATCAACTTGAATACCCTACGCCGACACAACATGACCCAGGAATGCAACTGAACTCAACCAAAACTCGCACTTCGAAAATTTTACATATAGCTGACTATCCTTCAGAGTCTGAAGAACCACTCTAAGATGTTGATCGTGCTCTTCCTGACTGCGGGAGTATATCAGAATATCATCAATTAATACTATCACGAGCGAGTCCAAATAAGGCACGAACACTTAGTTCATCAAATCCATAAAAGCTGCTGGGACATTTGTCAACCCAAATGACATGACCAAGAACTCGTAATGCCCGTACCGAGTGTGAAAAGTTGTCTTGAACTCGTAATGCCTGTACCGAGTGCGAAAAGCGATCTTGGGGACATCACATGACCTAATGCTCAACTGATGGTAGCCAGATCTCAAGTCTATCTTTGAAAATACCCTGGCACCCTGAAGATGATCGAACAAATCATAAATCCTTGGCAATGAATACTTATTCTTGATTGTAACCTTGTTCAATTTCTATAATCAATGAACTTTCTCATTGAACCATCCCTTTTCTTGACAAACAACACTAGCGCACCCCAAGGTGAAATTCTGGTTCTAATTAAACCCTTCTCAAGCAAGTAATGCAACAACTCCTTCAACTCTTTCAACACTAGCGGGGCCATGCGATATGGCGAAAGAGAAATCGGCTGGGTGATCAGAGCCACATCAATGCAGAAATCAATATCCCTGTCGGGTGGTATCAGCGGTAGGTCTGAAAACAACACATCAGGAATCTCATGAACCATGGGTACCGAATCAATAGAAGGAACCTCTGCACTAGAATTATGAACATAAGCCAAATTGGCCAAACACCCCTTCTCGACCATATGTAGAGCCTTCACGTACGAAATAACGTTGTGGGTAAAATGACCAGGAGTTCCTCTCCACTCTAAACAGGGCAAACCCGATAAGGCTAAGATCACAGTCTTGGCATAGCAATCCAAGACAGCGTGGTATGGGGATAACCAGCCCATCCCTAATATAACATCGAAGTTGACCATATCTAAAGGCAACATATCAACACAGGTCTTAAGACCCCCCAATCACTACTGCACAAGAACGATGAACTCGATCGACCACAATAGAATCACTTACCAACTTAGACATATATAGAGGAATACTCAATGAATCACTAGGCATGACCAGGTATGGTTCAAAATAAGAGGGCACATATGAATAAGTAGACCCTGGATCAAATAGCACTGAAGCATGTCTACACAAACTAGAATAGTACCTGTAATGACTACATCCGAAGACTCCGCCTCGGGCTTGGATGGAAGGGCATAACATCGGGGCTGGGTCCCACTACCCTAAACTACCTCTCTGGGATCATCGGCTGCTAGCTGTCATCAACCTCTAGTGGCCTGAGCTATACTTCTAGGACCTCTACCTCTACCTCTAAGACCTCTGCCCTTGCCTCTAGCTGGTTGGGCAGGCTGTGGAACATCTGGTGCCTGTACCATAGCACGAGAACTTTGCTACGGAGAATTGCTCAAACTCGAGGGCCATACCTATCAATGTTCCTTGTGTCACCACAAGTAAAACAAACGCTCGGTAGATGACCTTGGAAACTCTGAAACGACGGTGCAATGATAGGTGCTGATGGTGCACTGTAAGGCCACTGATCGAAAAAATGCGGCTGAGAACCACGACCACCTGAAGTGCCATGGGAGACCTGGAGAGCTGATTGAAAGGGCCTAGGAAGATGGCCTCTACCATATGAATCTCTACCTCCAAACAAGGTACCATTGAATCTACCGGAATGTCGAGGCCTCTTATCCGACTCATGACCACCTCCCTGTGAAAGAACCATCTTAACCCTGCTGCCAACATTGGCTACCTTCTGAAATGTTATCTCACTCCCGGCCTCCTTGGCTATGTGGAGACGAATCGGCTGAATAAGACCATCAATTAACCTCCTTACCCTCTCTCTCTCTCGGTGGGAAGTATGAAAATCACATGGCGAGCTAGATCGATGAACCTAGTCTCATACTGAGTGACCATCATGGAAACCTGTTAAAGGCACTCAAGCTACCTCCGATAGGCCTCTCACGGAGTCACAAGGAGAAACTTCTCCAGAAACAACACTGAAAATTTCTTCCATGTCAAAGATGGGGACCCGGCTGGAATGGCTAAGCAATAATCCCTCCACCAAGTGTTGGCGGATCCAGATATGCGAAATGCAATAAAATCAACTCCATTGGTATCAACAATGCCCATGTTCCTAAGAACTTCGTGGAAGCTATACATGAAATACTGGGGATTCTCAGTGGAAGCACCGCTAAATGTAGATGTGAGGAGCTTAGTGAACCTATCCAGCCTCTACAAGGCATCAACAGACATAGTCGCTCTATCGCCGGTCTGATTCAGTATACCCGGTTGAACTGCCATAGCTGGCTGAACCAGTAGAACCCGAACCTAGGGAGCCACTTGCTCCGGAGTGCATGTAGAAGAAGTCTGAGCCCCTCCTCCAGCTTGAGAAGTGGCTGGTGCTATTGGAAGTAAACCCGTTTAGGTGACACTCTCCATGAGGCCTACCAATCGGTCAAGAGTGTCCTATTGAACCGGGGTAGCAATGAACCCCTATGGGACCTGAGCTGGGCCTACCGGAACTACTGGGGCTGGAAAGTTCTCAAAATTAACCCGAGGCTTCGCCACTGGTGCTGCTGCTCGGGGCTGAGCTCTGCCCTTAACTCGGCTTTTGGCACGGCCTCGGTCTCTGCCCTTGGTGAGAGCTATTGCTGGGGGACTCGGGCTACTGAGCGGTAGATGATAAAACGCGTGTTTTCACCATCTATGAAAGAACATATTAGAAATCCATTTAGCATTTGAGGAACAAATTCGCACGACAAGAAAGAACAAATGTGAAATTTTTCTAACTCTGTAGCCTCTGGGGATAAATAAAGACCTCTCCGTACAGAACCCTCAGACTCTACTAAGCTCGTCTGTGAGTTGTGAGACTTATGAAACCTGGAGCTCTAATACCAACTTATCATAACTTGAAATTCCTACCCTCGGGAGTCGTGTTGGCCCTACTCGTGGAAGCTAGGTTAGCCAAAAACAATTGAAATTATTGACCCATGTCATTTACACTTGATTACTCACCTAAATTACTGATGGATAACCAATTAAATAATAGAGGAAAACAAACTTTTAGCGAAAGTCTTAAATAAACAGGAAAAATCCAAAATGCATCATATCTAATACATATCTCTACCCAGCACTTGATGTCACATTACTGACGAACTACTAAGAGTACTAAATACAATCGTCTGAAAGAAGAATATAAACTGTTTGTCTCGAATATATGAGATAACATAATGAAAGAAAAGATAGAGGAGACGTCGGTCCTGTGGATGCCTGCAAGGCTACCTCAGTGTATTGCTAGACTAAAGGCTGGCTCCTGCACTAATTCTGTGCACCGTAAGCTGCTCCGACACTTAGATTTGTACAAAAGAGTAGAGAGTGTAGTATCAGTACAACTGACCCTATGTTCTGGTAAGTATCTGGCCTAATCTCGATGAGGTAATGACGAGGTTTGGACCATACTCCAGATAAACCTGTTCAGATATATATACAAATACAACAGAGAGAACACATAAATAAACAATTAAAGATGAGGGGGGAACATGCTTCAGGGGCAAAAGATAATAAAATATCAGGGATAATAGTGTAACATCTATAGTTTAGCTTCTATCACGGAATAAGGAAAGAAGACAACTTTCATATTGAGCTCATCTTGTTGCAGGAGTGCATCCCGAACCCATTTCTCATATCACATGGGGGGCATACTACCCACTCCCAATTCATAATATCATGTGGTAGGCATACCATCCGCTCCCATTTCATCAATCTAGTGGTAGGTGTACCACCCGCTCCCATTTCATAATATCTTGTGGTAGGCGTACCACCCGCTCCAATATAATCAATAAGTTATGGTAGACATACCACCCCCTCCCATTTCGCTCCAACACAATATCACAATAAAATTCCGGCAAGGGAACAAAATAATATAATGATTTCCCGGCAAGGCAACAAAAATATCAAACCAAATGTCCTAGCAAGAGAGATTCAGCTATAACCAATGTTATTCAACTATTACTTATCACAATTTATACCAAACTTAGTCATAACTAAAGTCCACAGAAATAAACTAAATCCTTGCTCAGTATTGAGAATCAGTAATCAAGGCTATCATATGAGCATTTGAGAATACAACAATTAGCAATTTAGGACTCACTGTAATGCTTGACACCAACATATAGATACTCATCACCTTCCCTATATGTTGTAATCGACACAAAACAAGTAGCAAATATGACTCAACTCCCAGTGCCTCGAGCTAAGGGTCTAAACCTTACCACAAACTTCCACGGCCCAATCAATCCTCAATTACCGCTTTCTCTCTCGAATTCAGCTCCAAATCGATTGTATGTATACAATAATGACTTCATTACAAAATGCTAAATAATGCAAACCCAATGCCTAGGTATAGCTTTCCAAGCATTATTCCCAACAACTAAAAAACCGACCTCGGGCCTACTTGGTCAAAACACGAGGTTCGAACCAAAATCACCTCACCCATTCACCCACGAGCCCAAATATATAATTTATTTTTGAATTCGAGCCCAAAACGAGGTCTAAATAAAGAAAAATTAAGGCTCGATAGATTTCCGCGAGGATCATAGGTACTATCTAAATGATTATCCATCGATCCCTTCCATTAAAGTCTTGGTATCCATGGCAAGTCTGGTGTGGATCCTAGTTTTCTTCATAGGGAAAATTACCATGCCCAAGAAGCAAAACATAAACACAAACACCCTTCTATGTATGTGCCCCAAAGAGGTGAGGGCAAATTCATCCATGTAGGTGCGATAGGACTTACTGTGGTCATATCTCTCGTATAGGAAGAGTCCTTCAAGCAAGAAAGGTTGGGATTTTTCTTGAGTCCCATCATTTATGGAACCTCTACTTTTGCGATTCTCCGGCATGAGTAAACCCGGCGTTTCCCAAGGGATGCAAGCTAGGCCCCCTATTTCTCGTAGCAAAGGGGTCATCTCCAAATCCTCGAAACAAACCACTGATCAATCACCATCCTAAAACAAAGTGGTAGCCTCAATTATTTTGTTGTTGGGTTGGATTTCCAAAAGCTAAGGCAAATTACCTAAATGCTTACGAACGAGGGTTCGATTACTGATATGAAGATCCTCCCACCAGCTCAGCAACCTTGGGTGGATGTTGGATACCATACCGAATCTGGGGACCTCGTACCTCATTTTTTTTCAAAACAAAGTGTTAGTCCCTTAACCCCACCAAACTCGACTATTTAAATCAATAATTAGAAAAAGGCATTTAGTTCTCCAAATCAATGCACATAACATGAATGTCCGTTTGGGTTTTAAGAAACCCGATGGACTTTGGTTTAGGCTATCTTAATGAGTCATTATGTAGACAACATAACTGACTCGGCTAGGGTTGACCATGATGCATGAACAGTTTAATAGTGTAAGGTTTCTATTTTGAAGTGCTAGACAAGGTAACCTTAAGCAGACAACTCAAAAGGGAAAGGCGCAGAACCGTCAACTACACCGTTGATCGACTGGGTTTACCACAAATATGCCTTTGCCACATTTAGGGGGGTTTATAATATTGGAAGGGCGCAACCACTCATTATAAACGTTGCAATAGGATTTGTTTTGGCACTAGTGGAATATGATGTTGAGAAATGCAATTAAAACAAGTTACATGTATTTTCACGTTCATAAGATAAATGATTACAAGGGTTGCTCGAAATTAAAACAATATTGAAATGATAAAGCGGTAAAGAAAGCAGTTAAAGGAAAGAAAAAACATGAAGAGTCAAGTTAGTATTTGTGATGGAATAATTAAAAAAGGAAATAAATGCGATTAAAGTAAACAAGTAAAGTCACAAAAGCAAGTAATGGTAAAAACCTTAAAGAAATTCCACTAGTGTGATTCCCGGCCTTGTGTAGATATGACTTTAAGAAGCATAGAAATAGACAAGAAAATGTGCATATAAAGAATACAAAGCTAATGGGAAATTTGAAAGGGGAACAACGCAAGTAAAAGAGAAATTATTTTAGAGAAAGTATTTAAAAAAAAAGTAAAATAGGGGGGGGGGGGGGGGTCCTTGGTTTAACTATAATATGGATCATTCGATACAATATCTGGCACATATTCCCAAACAGGGGTCGCTTTATGATATCTTCGCATTGTGATCATCTCCATATCCTACCCTTCCCATCCCGTTAAGGTAATTAAACGCGTTTGGTCTAGTTTACTTATTGCAGGCTAATAACTGTCACAATCTATTAGTCCCGGGGTATTAGGACTTCTAATCCTAAAAGGAGGAAGAAGGATAAGACATGTATGGAGTTTCAAAGTTAAAAATGCTAAGGCGTCAACCAAAACAAGTATCACATAAGGGTATACAAATCAGACATTCAGAGGCTCGTAATTACAACAACAACTAGTTTAGCATGACTTGTAATTACTGATTTGTTCTTGAGTTTAAATATTGATAATGGATAGATTAGTTTAACACATAAAGTTGGATAATAAATCTACTTTGAGCCCCTCGAATCCGTTTTGTAGAAACTTAAAACATTTTTTTTGATAACGAGTGATGATTTGAAACAAGAATTTTGGACTTGCAAAATTCAGAAATAAAATAGCAGAATTGCTTTAAGTAAAAATGGTGCAAGAAAATATTGAAATACGGACTATGCAGGAAAAGAGAGGTTGATCTCAGAAAATGCAGATTGGGAATTAAAAAAAAGATTCTTATAGATTTAAAATAGCGTAGAAGGAAGATTTGATCAAATCTCAAAATAGGCAGTATTGGACAAATTCTTTTATTGAAGGCGTCTAACAAATTAGGCGAGCTTGAACCCTATAGGCATGACATCTACACATTGATTTGTTGTTGCTTTTAAACGCTCAAGGGACCTACTATTTGCCTAGAGTTTTTTATACAGTCCCTAAAGACATGATTTCTATATGCACTTGATTACGGAATGTTAAAGACTTATGGCCAGGATTTCTAGATGCAACGTTAAGATCCTATAGGCATGATTTCTAAGTTATTTGCAATATTGAAGTCCTATAGACATGGTTTCTAGATGAGATGAAATATTGAACTCCTATAGGAATGATTTCTAATACAAAAATCATATAGGCATGAGATCTATTATAAAAAAAATCCTATAGGTATGATTTCTGTTATTGAATAGAAATCCTATAGACATAATTTCTATTATGATTTGCAAAATATAAACCCCTCCCACACCCTTTTCACTATATCCCCAAATTCGTTTTACAAAGCTTGTTATATAAAGGGAGAGAAAAGACTAAAGAAATGAATACATCAAAGCTAAAACGGACCCTAGGAAGCTCAAAGCATCTTAATATCCAACATATGTATTTTACCAATTCCGGGCTGCAGATTCCAAGGCTTTCTCTTAGAGTGTTTCAAAGTTCCAAGGGCTTTCAGGAAGCCCAGGCAATGCTTACACCCTAAAGTAATGATTAGAATAGTGCAAGGTGTGGAATTACCAGCCCTTAGGCATCCAAGTTCATAGGGAACTCAAGGGTCCCTAAGCATGGCTTACTAGAGGAGGGGGGGGGGTAGGGCTTAAAGAACTAATAGTAAGTGTAAAGTGAAGGATTAGAGGAAGACCAATGCAAAAGGTGGTCATACCTAGCCATGAACAGGGCTGGCACACCCTTGACCTTTACATGGCTTAAACACATAAGAGCAGACTTGAAATAAAGTCAGACTTAGGCCTGTATGATGATTAGGGCATCAATAAACCTGAGTCAAGCTCAACATTGGACGAGTGGAATGAGGGAAAACGACTCGATCGACAAAAAATATAAACGGGGGTAAGGGAATGAGACTGATTTGAGTAGAGCTTTAGAACAACCTGGTTCTAAACTAAAGGTGGCAATAGAGTACCACTCTAATCCAAAACAACACTCGCATACAAAAGGGGGTCGGGGAAAGGTATCAAATATGATAACATTTGCATAAGAACAGAAACAAAGTCAAACAAAGGTAGACTAAAGGGATTTTGGGAGAGGGAAGTACATGAAAGCATTCATACAAGCATACAGTATTAAAACATAGGGGTGTAGGGGTAGGGATATACATGTTGAAGTTTTAACTGCATAATGAACATACACAGACATGTGAAAAGAAACAACTAAACATGTAGTTTTGGAGATGGTATTAAATCATAGACCTACCAGTTTGCACTTCAAATGGTAAAGCCAAATAGGGCAAAGGGAACCTTATAACTTAGCCTTGGCTTTCAGCCGGCTAACTCGAGCAGCAAAACAAGTAGCAGAGAGGAGAAGAGAGAGTTTTGAATGAGAAACTGTATATGTTCGTGTGTTTGAAGTGAAGATGAAGGGGTTTTTTATAGTCTGAAAACAAGTAGCAACTAAGGCAGGTCTGGGTCACGAGTCTAGAGCCTCTAAAACAATGTGGATAATAATAGCTGAGCGAAAATATAAAAGTTTGGAAATGTATATAATGATAATAAACTGAAATATGAAGAGCAGCCATGTCCTGCAAACGTCAAGCAGCTACCTCAACGAATCTGAAAATATGTGGAGACTACGAAGGTCAGCTAAGCCTCCGGTGTAACTGAATCTGCACATAAGGTGCAGGGAGAAGGGGTGAGTACTACCGACTAAGTGAGTAATAAGCATATATAATGTCTGAAAATAAGAAATCCACGAAATGCCACAAAGCAAAGCTAAAACTAACAATCTTATACCTTAGCCACGAACTAACAGCAAAGAAATATCAAATTTCACAGTCAAGAATAAGATTAAGATGCAATGCAATGCACATGAAACCACTGCGGCATGCAGCCCGATCCGTTTAACACCGACGGCGCTCACTGGGGGTGTGCACAGATTCTGGAGGGGCTCCTTCAGCCCAAGCGCAATATCATTATATCACCGTTGTGGCCTGCAGCCCGACCCATGCTCAGTCCACAGTATGCATATGAGTCGCATAACTGTTTCAATCTAATTTCCCATTTTTCCAATTATTAAAGTGAATATTATTTAGTTAATTTATTTCAGGAAAAAAGTGACTTAGCATTTAATAACAGTGATTAAACACAGGAGTGAGATCAATGTTGCAAATCATACTATCACAATGATATTTATCCTAGACGGATGCTACAGATCAGCATAAGGCCCCAAACATGGCATTAAGCCCAATTATCAACAACACAATGTGCGTACCAGCCGCCAATAATTTTATTCAACTCTCGGGATGGACCAAGTCACAATCCCCAATCACATACCATCTCGCACCTGCCACGGGGTGCGAATCACGCTCTAACATAGCATTACGATGTGATAAACAGGGGTTACGAACCCTCAAGCCATCATCTATACAAACTACTCACCTTTAACCGGTCGTAGACTGGCCCGCAATGCCCTTTCCTTTTGCATCGACCTCATCGCACATCGAATCTAGCCAAAACCACAATGAATACATCACATTACGCTATAAGATCAATACCCAATTGAAAATAATCGAAAAGCATCAACAATCCCGAAATTGACAAAACCCGAGCCCCGGGACCAATTCTCGAACCTCAAAATTTTTTATAGAAAAGTGTTCTTCATCTTCTCTTGATTTTGTAAATATAAAGAACACCAAAAATTGGAGTCCGTTTGACCCCTCAAATCGACCCCTAAAGGTCTCATATCTCAGGCCCCAAAATCCTATTTTTCTACTATTTTTCATGAATTAATGGCTGGGATTATGGTTTATAATCACCTATAAACGAGTTTTAATAATCAAATAACTTACCTCTGTGATACCCACTTATTTTCTCTCTTAAAAATCGCCTCGGAAGCTTCTTCCTGTTCAAAATTTGAAGAAAACTCGATATGCTCATTATAGGTATACTGTTCATGCGTTTTACTGCTCCCAATGAATTCCTTGTGAAATTCTAATGAATTTAGGCTTTTGAATCACTCCATTGGACCTTATAATGAAGGAGATATGTCTGTTTTAAGATTTGCAAATATTGTAGGTTATTAATACGCCATCAGGGGCAATTTCGTCATTAACTTGAAAATCTGGGCAACCTTGGTTAAACGGCCATAAAATTCTCATACGATGTCCATATTCGATGATCCTTTTTGCTACGGGTCCATAATTATGATACGGATCTAGTGCTTCATTGAGAATAATAATCGGAGCTTATTTGTTCAATATGATATCATTTATGCTTGAAGAAACGTCATCGAAGCATAAGAAAAACGAGCACAACGCAGCCCAAACCTATTTGAAACTCACCCGAACTCCTCGGGACCGCATACGAACATACTAAAATATCACATATGATCATTCAAACTTAGTTGAACTCTCAAAATAACAAAAATAATATCAAACACCAAATTTACATCGGATTCAAGCCTAAGTTCTTCTAAAACTTCTGAAATCACATTTGATCCAAAACCCGACCTAAACACCTCCGAATGATCTGAACATTTTCACGCACATCCAAAATCACCTAACGGAGCTACTGCAACCGTCGGAATTTCATTCCGAACCCTGGATCAAAATCTCACCTATCAACTGGACTTTGCCAAAATTCTAACATAGCTAATTCAAGACTAAATTTACATCAGGCCTACAAATTCAGTTCCGATTGCGCTCCTAAGTCATAAATCACAACCCAATACTAGTCGAATCGTCAGAAATCCATTTCGAGCCCTCTAACTTGTAAGTCAACATTCAGTTATCTTTTCCAAACTAACTTCTCATGAAGAGACTAATTGTTTCATTTCTAACCGAACTCTATCTGAATTACTTCAAATTCTTCAAACACATCTAATGAAACATATAAAAGCATAAAGTGGGGAAAACGGGGCGGAGATACATGAGACAATGGGTCGAGTCGTTACATCCTCCCCAACTTAAACAAATTCTAGCCCTCAAGCATGCTCAGAGTTGCACTAGGAGCCAACCAATACCTGAATGACCTTACCAAACATATACCCGGGGTGATCCCACATCACCCTAACTCACATAGGCCCGATAATACAACACATCTAAACTTTCACAGTCCATCCAAACCATAACCGTAGAATCACATTGCACTTCTAAAACCATACACAAGATCAGAACCTCACATTCCGCGGTATGAATACATTTTATCACATCAAGTCCCCATTCATTTCCGCGAAAGATATTGTAAAATTTTTCCCTGTGCCGTCAGCAAACTCAAATGTCAACAATCGGTCCAACAGGAAACTACCGAAATCCCACCGAAGTGTTATCTGTATACACCACCTTCCTCTCTTACTGAACGTATACTCCCCTCAAATCGCTTCCAATTACCTGTACCATTTCCTTGATTACCTGAGGCTACTCGTTGCCTCAGAAATTTTATAAACTTTCTTTCAGAACTGAACCAAAATCTCGCACAGGCCCGTCTCGGCCCTCTATAACATACCGCACCTACCATACTTCCAAGGATGATACGGGAACTTTCGTCTCCCTTACGCGCCACAGACTTCGACACACTCAACTAGTCCAAAACTTTCATTGATCCCCTTCAGAAGAAAAATCAATATGCACTCCATGCTCCACATGTCCATGGAAATATACATCTCCAAACTATGTTGAAACCCAATAAGAATTCTCTCCCAATTCCATTTGCACAAGCTAAACTGCCAGGACTAAATCCTCCTACCTGAACCAAGCCAAGCAGACTGTCGGTACTCACGAGACGCATTGACCAGTGCTTGTGTAAACGCATTACCTCGAACACATACAAATAATTGATCATATCTTTACCATATCAATTCGGTCCACTAACAAGCTACCTCATTTGTCTAGATTTCCTTCTGATTTATTTTTCAACTCGAGGATTACCACACGGGACTCGAATGTAAGACCACACTGTCTAAGACCAATAAGCCACTGAATGCACTCTTAAACGTTCCCTAAAATACCACCTTCTACAATACCCTACCTTGAAGAACATCCTGCAAATCTACGTCCGCTACCTTTACTTCCCAGATACTGATACGTAAAATCCCGTAATTAACGTAAAAATACCACAAGTCTTGACTTGTTCTAATGAAAACACTGACTTGGTCATATACTCAACCTTAAAACATCTGAGTGCTACATATAGAATCTTCAACACATCAAAATCATTCTCAAGAGTCATCCACTCTTATACCCACTGTAAATTACTTGACTTAACGAATTGAACCACTCGTTCCTTATCAACACTTTGACACCTCAGGACATGATCTCATTCCGATATAACCAAACCACTTCATTCTCTTTACACTAAACATTCCTTATCGAAAACTCAAGACATCCAATTATTTTTGTCACATCTACTAAGAACCATATAGCCTTTGTTGAAATGTTTCCTCACTCGTGCCACTCTCGGTTCAATTTCTGTAACCAGGACTGATTCACCCACTGGCATCAAATTGGAAATAAGATATTACTTAACCGTACAATCAGCTAATCAACAACAACCTTCCCATTTTAGCTCGAAGCCCCATATATATCACAACACATACACTCTATTGCTGTCGTAATATCATGGTGAGATTAAACTCACTCTTTCATAAGCTTCTAGAAACACGAATCGTCAAAAATTTTAACTCTTCTGCAATTCTTGCGTTCATTCACCCAACGGTTAAACCCACTCTGTAGGCGACAACATTTATACTAAGTCCCAAATTTTTTGAAAATTTTGGTAGAGTTTCCTTTGTAATTGATCCTATCCACCTGCCATAGAATCACCCAAACCATCCTAACAACACGTCCACAACTTGACAAAGCATCACAATATGTATCAACAACATATATCTCAATACTACATGTATTATACTATCAAAAATTGATACATGGAAATGCGTTGCACCTATTCGAATCATAACACATAGAAAATATCTTTCAACTACACATGAGATCTTCTAACATACACATATACGAATCGCATAATTTCATATCACTCCGCAGGAGATAACCCGCCTGCTTCGCCTCAAAATAACATTTCTGCATGCCTTCTACCGTCATACACATTACACATCTACTTAGTCTTCTTCAGTCTGAACTCATATCGTATCATGCAATTTACTTCGCTCCCACTAGGAGCATTGAAAAGATTCTTCATGCGCCTATATTCAGGCCACACATCGAACCACAGTAGGAAATGAATCACTTGACAGTTCATCTATTATGCAGCAGACTTCTTCATCATTACCAAGTCATATAATTGCATCTCACAGTACTAACATACTCATCACACGGATGCCAAACTGCCATTCTGGCTAATAGCGACAATAACGAACATCTAAGTTCAAAATACTTGATCATACGATCAGCACCTCAGTGCTCAGCCCTAGGCAAGACCTTGCCTCATGTCCTCCATACTGGCCCAACATCAACCTCACGAAGATTACATCTCGCCCCTCGATCGAGAAATCGCAAGCCATCGAAGCACATATAATATCGAGCGCTCATGCATACATGCGAACATGTGGAAGGAATTTCAAGAGTTACTCTTTCAAGCTGAATCATGGACGCACGATAAGATTTCAAGAAACTGGAGTGTTTCCTAAAAGTTCTGTAGCCTCTCAAGGATAGATATAGACGTCTACATACTGATCCGCGAGACTCTACTAAACCGACTCATGACTCGCGAGGCCTAGTAACCTAGGCTCTGATACCAACATGTCACGACCGGGTTTGGGTCGTGATATGCACACACACCCCAAATAATACAGTGGAACTATTGCAACTTCCACAATTTCATTCTGCACTATATATCAAAATCTAACCTATCAACCAAAAAATGCCAAAATCTTAGTTACGCCAATTTAATCCTAAAAACGAATCCTGTAAAAAGTATTTGACACACTCAAAGCTAGGTACTACCAACTCGTATAACTAGGGGTGGGTACAAAAAAATCAAAAAATTAGACCAGACCGAATTAATTTGGTATTTCGGTTTCGGCTTTTCAGTATTTCGATATTAAACTGAAATAGATTATTCAAAGTTCACTATTTTGGTACGGTATTTGATATTCAGATATTGATAACATTTTTTACTAAATGTTACCCCATTTACGTTTAGCCATTAGCAAGCAGCAACATTGTATACCACGTTATAACATGTTTAGCATACGGGAAATTTATTTAGTTGATGTTAGTCATTGTACCTCCTTTGCTGAACTATCTACTGTGAAATATTATGAATTTTTCTCCAGGTTGAGCCATTAACCCTAGAAAAATGGAACTACGTCCGAAGAGAGTAAGGGTATCAAATGGGTGGGTTGAGCCGATTTCGAGTGGGTAAAAAATAGGCTACGTTAATAAATGGACGTGTCAAATGTTTTACTTGAGCTAAGATGGATTGGATCGAGATAGGCTAAAATTTGGATCATAGAAGCCTTAATTAATATGTGTTATTTTCTTATGAATTGTATAATTACCCTTGTGGTCCGGCTCTTCCCCGGAACCTGCACGTAGCGAGAGCTTAGTGCACCGGGCTGCCCTTTTTTTTGTCATATATAACATATCAAACAAAAAAGGTAGATTTAAAATATTTTGGTAAACTTACTCATGGATCAATTTAGACTAAAAATTAGCCCAATTTTAAATGGGTTGAGATGGTTATGTTAAGATAGGCTGAGTTTAATAAATGAGCGGGTCAATAACTAGCCCAACCATAGGCAATTTAGGGGCCATTTGTATCTATACCCAATTTTTCGGCCACCTATTAATATATACCCGCTTTGCAAAAAAAATTGCAAGTGTACCCACTTTTCGCGTAACTTCAGATATACGGGCCTATCAAAAATTTATGTATGAAGTTTGAACTTTATAATTTTTTGCCTGAAGTTTGGCCTGACTTGCAAAGGCAACCAAGCAAACTTCAGTTCATAAGTAAGGGCAAACTTCATTTAGGGGTGTTCATGGTTCAGTTTGGATCTGTTTTTCCCTATAAGAAAATTAAACCAAGTAAGTCGATTTTTCAAATACTAGAACCAAACCAAACAAATTAAGTCGATTTTTTCTCGATTCGATTTTTGTCGGGTTTTGTCGGTTATTCAGTTTTTTCGATTAATTGTCGATTTTTTTTTTAAAAAAAGACATACACTACAAAACACATAATCTTGCGACCACATTTTCAACGTAACACTATCAAATCAATTGCCCTTTGAGAAATCTATTATTTATTAAAATATATTCATGATAATTGAATCAAATAGTGATGAATAATTTAAGGACTCAATTAAAAATATATATTTTTTAACATGAAATGGATTCTTAGACTTAACAAAAGAAAACTACCAATCAATCTAGAATATAAAGGTAAAAAATTGTACTAAAAGTGCAAACGATTAACATTCACCATAAAGTTTTAAAACTTTATATAAAAATGTACATATATGTAGGTGTAATAATAATTTTGAAATAGCTACTCCTATAATCGGTTTGGTTTGAGTTTTTAGTTATGTTTTTATTCAAAACAAACCAAACCAACATAACTAGGACTCAGGCTACGTGCCTTCGACTCAGGCTATGCGCCATCAAATATTACAAAGGTTCAACTACAGTTGAACTGGGACTCAGGCAATGTGCCTTCGATTCAGGCTATGTGCCTTCAAAAATTATAAAGTCTCAACTACGGTTGAACAGAATTCAGGCTTTGCGCCTTCAAACATAACAAAGGTTCAACTACGGTTGAACCTGGACTCAGGCTACGTGCCTACGACTCAGGCTATGCGCCTTCAAATATTACAGAGGTTCAACTATAGTTGAACTGGGACTCAGGCTACGTACCTTCGATTCAGGCTATGCGCCTTTAAATATTACAAAGGTTCAACTACGGTTGAACTGGAATTCACGTTACGTGCAAGGATACGCGCCTTCAAAATTACAAAGGTTCAACTACGGTTGAAGGAAAATTTAGGCTACGCGCCTTCAAATATTACAAAAGTTCAACTATGGTTGAACTGTGACTCAGGCTACGTGCCTTCGACTCAGCTTATGCGCCTTCAAATATCACAAAGGTTCAACTACGGTTGAACGGGGCTCAGCCGACGTGCCTTCGACTCAGGCTATGCGCCTTCAAATATTACAAAGATTCAACTACGGTTGAACTGGGACTCAGACTATGTGCCTTCGACTAGGCTACGCGCCTTCAGATATTACAAAGGTTCAACTACGGTTGAACGTCAATTCAGGCTACGTGCCTTTGACTCAGGCTATGCACCTTCAAAAATTACAAAAAGTAACTACGGTTGAACGACAACCCAGGCTATGCACCTTCAAATATCATAAGGGTCCAACTACGAATTGAACCAGAACTCAGGCCTAGTTCCCCCTCCATTACGAATTACAGAAGAATTCAATTATAAGTTGAACCAGGACTTAAGATACACACCTCCGCCAAAAAAGCCACAAACTCAATCACGCACGAATCAAAGCTAAGGACACGCATCCACGAGGCCATGAGCCAGGTTGTGATCAGGCGAGGACAAACGCCTCCAAATGCCCAACCACAAACAAACTCCGGGTCGGGCCTAGCACCCTCACCATTCAAGTAAGTATACTAACTAGAGACGAACATGTTGACCCACGCCATGTTCTGCCCAAGTCAAACTACAAGGTCGCGCTTTTCATTATCATGACCAGTAGTTTGACTAAGCCCGTACTGGAACTAAGGCTATGTGCCGCCACTGCCCAATTGCGGCTACAACCCACTCCCAACAAGTGGAGGAAGGTGATGACAACAAGCGTCTCTCTATGGCCAAGGCCATCTACACCAACTTTCCTTAAGGCAAGGAATGAGTTCGACAATGGTTGAAATCACCTAACCGGTTGAGGATATTAACATGCTCACTAGAAAAACTCTAAAGCAAAGCCCTTGCAAATGGGCACACAAAAAATATATATAGATTTATAATGTATTCGGAAAAAAAAAACAAACAGAAAAGAAGAAAACAACATGTATTTACAAAATTTACACGGGATTACCCGCAATTACATTGGCCCATGGCCGACAAAGAAAAAGAGAGAAAGATAACAAAAACTAAGTAAACATTACAAATTTCTCCATTTGTTCACTCGACGCCCCCTTCAGCATTATCAACACCCTCAGGCCACCCCCGGGCATAGACGGGTCAAACCTGCAGTCAAGGCAGGCTTCACGAGCCTTTTGGCATGCCTCCTCATTAGTGGCCTCATACACGACGCCGGCTACCCACAATCGCCTATACACATCGAGCGAGGCCTTGTCATACGTCCAAAGCCCACGAGCAGGACCGAAAGAAGCGGCTTGGTCCCTCAAGCGCTGGTTCTTGACTCCTAGGCCGCGATCCGGTTCGCTGCAGCTCGAGCGTCCCTCTCGCAGACGGCAATGCATTCCTCCAACCACCGCTCTCAAAAGGCAGCGACAACCCTCTCTAATCCACGCTCCCTTTCTTGGGCACGGTTGGTCGCCTGCAATGTTTCAGCCCTCGCCAAGGCGTCCTCTGCCTGCTTTCTTGAAGTGGCGGTCTCAGTCTCCAGGGCGGCCACTTGCCTAGTATAAGCCTTAGTGGCCTCTGCTGTCGCAGCAAGATTTCAGTGCTCCCTCTCAGCAGCCGCCCTTCTCTCAGCATCCACCCCTTCGTTAGCTTGGCGGAGCTTCCCCTCAAAGGCAGTTACCTTGCTGAGGGTTTATTGCATATGAAGCTCCCTCCGCGCGAGCTCTTCTACCAGCTCCCGGTTCCACGAGTCGGTCCTTATGCGTTCATGCAAGCCGCGGCACCTGTCACAGTAGCGGCAATACTTCTCCAACACCCACACGAAAACTGCCGAGCGGACTTTAGCCTGCCTAATGTTCTCCACCTCCAGCAAAAATGTCTACAACAAACGGAGCGACAGTTAATAGAAGAAGACATACTAAGAAAGAAAGCAAACTAATGTTTTATACATACCTTTATATTCAGGGCGCCCACCTCGCCCATCAAACCGACGTCCGAGATGCCCCTCAGGGACGTGCTATCCACTTCCGGGCATAGGACCCCGAACAGCATCACCAGGTTCTCCTCCTCGAGCAGTAGGTTCAGGTCATTAAGGATCTCCAAATAACGATAATCCCCCTCGGCCTGCACCGCTGGGCGGGTATAACCCTCCCAAAAAAGATAGACGTCCGCAGGATCCATATCAGACTCTGAATCGTCTCCCACTCCTGAAATGCCCCTTGCTTCCGCGGCCCAGGAAGTCGAGGCCTCTGCCGCCCAAGACGTCGAAGCTCCCGGATTCGTCGCAAGGCCTGAGCCAACTGCGGCAACTCCCACTG
Source organism: Nicotiana benthamiana (assembly GCA_034376525.1). NCBI lineage: Eukaryota > Viridiplantae > Streptophyta > Magnoliopsida > Solanales > Solanaceae > Nicotiana > Nicotiana benthamiana. The sequence continues at coordinate 49,272,964 of CM067341.1, read as the reverse complement.
AGCGCTCGCCCTCCGAGGCAAGGTCCGCTGTGCCCCCCTCCTGCGCCGATGGCGAAGAGTCTAAGCTAATCACCACCGGAAGAGCCGGGGTTAACGCCACGCAGCGTCGAGCCAGTGCCCTCCCATCTTCTTCTTCATCTTCATTTGGTGATCGCTCTGCCCTGGAACGCACGACCCGTGGAGACTCCTCAACTCGGGGTACTGGCCGTACTGAATATTGGCAGCCGAGGATTCCTTTGAAGCCGACCTGAGGACCGGGCGAGGCGCCGGCATTGTAATAAATCGGGCAGTCGCCCCCGGCATGCGGAAAGCAAGCTAAGGAGCCCTCCTGCACCGCGGTTGTTCTGACTAATCAAAGAATAAAGGTAAGCCAAATTAACTAAAGACTACGAAAGAAGACTAATAACAGCAATCGAATTCTCACCAGCAGCCGGCCTACGGCCATGGACCTCCCAAAAAGACGCCGGCGCATGAATCCCCGTCGTGACAGGGAGCACGGCCTCAACCCACTTGCGGAAGCCAGAGAATGGCGCCGGTTACGCACCTCCCGCTACGACACAAAAAGAAGATCAGTACGTACAAACATAGAGCAGAGCGTTTGACCAAAGGAAATCAAGGCCAGCGGAAAAGAAACTTACGTGCATGGTTCCACTCCTCTAGGAAGTCAGTATCGCAGGTCACCAGGTGCCCGGTCCTGATGTAGAAGAAATGCTCCTATGGACGGGTAGCAACCTCATCATCGAGCTCCACAGTTAAACCGTCGGTCCCACGAGGGACCAACCAAATCATGGTGCCGCGTACTCTCTAAGGGGCGTACAGAGTCATCACGTGCCCAATTGTAATTTCCCTCTGCGCCATCTCCGCATATTTGATCATCATTGCCAATAATTTGTAAAAAGAAGGTACGAGCTGACTAGGGCACACCCTGTAGTAGCGGCAAAAGTCCATCACCAGCATGCGAAGAGGAAGCCTAAACCCCAGCTTGAAAGGGTAGGCATAAAACACGCAGTAACCTCGATGGTCGACATGCACTCTGTCACCGTCCTTCAGCTGAGCAATGCCAACTTCCCCCATCAGTGGGAATATCAGTAAAGCAAGGAATATCACATTGCTCCTTCAGCTGAGCAATGCCAACTTCCCCCATCAGTGGAGCCTCATCCACTTGATCTTCTCCATCGGGGTTGGTAATATCGGTGGTCGGACCGTCAGGCAGGGAAAGAATGTCAGTCACCAACGGGAACCGATCAACATTCGGTGAATCAGTGGTTCCCACTACCGTAGATGGGCCCTCAGCCATAGCAACCGCCACCAGAGCTATATTAGAAGGAGAATTGCTCACCATTATCAGTATAACAAAAGATAAATGGCAAAGTTCACCGGAAAAACAAGAGAATACGAAGATCCGACGAAAATGACGGAGAATGAATTAACGAGGACTGAAAGACTAGGTAATCTAAAAGCAAGAAGGGCTATCTCTCTCAGAATTCCACTTAGAAAAGTATTGAAAAAGTGAGAACTAAACGATACAACCCCTTATTTATAGACAATGAATAAATGATCTTCACGAATCCCAAAGATTACCATTAACTATCTGATCAACTGCAAAACGGTTCGGGCCTACAATAATGGGCACTATTATGACAAATACCATTGAACGGTCATTCAACCGTCAATCGGCATGTCCCCCATGAAATGGTTATGACGACCTCAAGATACCATGGGCACGCCCCATGCGTTACCATGCACATGATGTCCCCCCTATACGTGGCAAGCGTGATCATACTCTCTCCGAGCACGCGTAAAAATGGATATGGCCATCTCTAAATTAAAAATGACTACGAACATCTTTAATGTAAAAATGGCTAGGGCCATCTCTAAAGTAAAAATGGCTACGGCCATCTGCAGAGTAAAAATGGCTACGACCATCTCCAAAAGATAAAAGGCCACGACCAGCTCTAAATTAACAATGGCTAAGGTCTTCTCCGAATGATTGAAAAGGCTACGGCCATCTCTAAAAGTAAAAACGGCTACGGCCGTCTCCGAAGAATAAAGGACTACGATCGCCCCCAACGCATAAACGGCTACGGTTATTGGCGGAATCTGCTCATCGAGCTCGACCTGAGCCTGACCTCAATAAGCGGAGGGACTATCTGTATGGGTCAAAATTTAACCTCATGATAATGAATAAGATCAATACATTTATTAAAGGCTATTTATGACTAATAAATGGTATGGCCATTTATTCATAAGATTATCGGGTAATTATCCAATTTGTCAAATAAGGTCACGGCCTGGCCGTCCTCACGAGGGCATTCCCTGTATGTGGTCCCAACCCCTTGGCACCAGCTGTTAGATCTCCTAGTTATAAATACTAAGAGAAAGAACCCTAAAAGGGGGGCTGCTTCTTCTTCTTTACATCTCCTTCGGAAAGAAGAGAGTATAATCATTGTAAAGCTCTGAACCTCTCCATGGAGAGGCAGACCAAACCATCATCATTAATAAAAGATCTTCATCCTCCTCCCTTTAATCTATAATTGTTATCTCTTATATTTTATTCATTTGTTCTTCGGATTTATTACGATCTGCTATGATTGACCCTCCATTTATTTTGAAAGTTTTATGCTTGTAAAGTTTTTAAACAAAAACTTTGAGCTAAACAATCAACTCAGAAACACAAAAGATTTTATTGAATAAAAATACATATGAAATTTTTATCTGTAAAGATATTATTTGAATTAACATGAATGATCTTTACAAAATAATTGGAGTAATAAAATTAAGAATATCATTTTTGTAATTAAGTATTGGGTCCATGCTTAGCATGGGCCATCCCGCATCCAGTCATATATATGCCAAAGCAAGTGGACATTTTATAATAATTTCTTTGATTGGCAAAATAAATTTACATTGTTAGAATAGACTTCACGAGCACACTTTGCCAAATTGGACACAGAAGTTTCATAACAAATTCACAACAACGGGCACGTTATCAACTTGATAAAATCTGAGGTGTGAAGATTCAGTGTACGTGACCTGACGGAACATCTATAAATAGCACCACATTGAGCATCATGAGAGAGAGAGGGAGAAATCGGAGAAGTGAGATTTTGAGCAGAAGGCTTTAACTTTCTCTTGTTTTTTTAATTTCTCTTCTTTTTCATCTTTTAACCATTATTTATTTTTAGTTTCAAATAAATTGTAGCATTAGTTCATGTTTTTAATTAAATTGAGGAAATTATTCTCTTGAATATTTTTTTATTTTCTTATTTAATGGGAAAGATTATTTCCGTTGTCAGTATTTGCTTTAATATGAAGTAGCTTTTTTTGTGTTGGGAAAATGACGGATTAATATTTTTATATAATAGTAGATATTATTCTTCAATTTCACATATTTGAGCTGAAGCTTTCTATTTAAATTTTATCTTCTTTACAGTTGGATATTATTTTATAATTTGTTATCATCTATCTATTTGGTACTACATATTAATTTCTTATTAATTCTGTAATCAAAAGAGGTAGAAGAGGTAATAGTTAATTTTGGTATTGATAGATGTTAACCTATATTTAGTGACATCTAGCTCTTATATGTTAAAATGTAGTTCTACACTTTTTTGTAATCGAAAGAGGCAAATATTGTATTAATCAGTTATAACAAGTAGGGTAACCGAAAGGGACATACTAAAAAAGAACATGCTTTAGATCAAGTATATATTTCTGATTCATTAATATTACAATTTTGACAAAAAATATGCATAACCGAGAGGAGTGCAATTAATTGGTCAACTATAGTAATAATATATAAATATAACCGTGAGAGACATTTATACATTTTTGAGAAATAGAAGTTGAAGAATAAATGTATTTACCATATAATAAAAAAATATTAAGTAAAGTGAGGATCCCAACACCTTTTTATTATATTTGTGAAAAACAAAAATATTTACTACTGCTCCATTTATCCATTTTTAGTTAGTTAATTCACAACTAAAGTCTTTCTGATTTTCTCAAATAGTAATTAAAACAAGAAACTTTTGTAGAATAGATAAAACAATCTCTGTGGGTTCGACATCTTTCTACACTATAATTTGACAGAGTATGAGTTCAATTTATACACACGCCGGACATTCGTCAAATTTTTGGCGCCATTGTCGGGGAATGGCTAAAGTCTACTACAGATTAATTGTTTTACTACTAATTTGAGATTTTTTTGTTTAATTATTTTAACTTTTCTACAGAAATTTTAGAAAGTGTATGACCCGTTCCTCTTCTAGAGAACTAGTCAAATACGATCCTGGAATTAAACATTCCTTGCGGTTGTTGAGAAAAGAACAAACCTCATGGTCTCAAATTTTCATATCAGAGGAAATGGAGAATGAAGAACTCAACAACCAACTCCCGCCACATAAAGTAGAAGAAAAATTTGATAAGGTAGCTCCATGACGTGACAGAATACTTACTGATTAAGCAAGGAAAGATTATTTTGAAGGAGAATCAAGTGTGAGGAGGAGGTCACCAATTGCAACAAACAAGTTTGAAATCCGCACAGGCTTGATGCAAACCATTCAACAATTATGTCAGTGTGACAATCCGGCCTGTCGTCTCATGTGTTACTATCCCGTTTTTCCCATTTTATGCTTTTTCATATTTTGTAATCGGTATTTGGTGTATTAGAGCTAATTCGAATTGGTTTTGGAAGTAAATGAGATACTTAGTCTCTTTAAGGAAGTTTAGATTTGGAAAAGTAAACATGATGTTAATTTATGAGTTAGAGAGCTCGGATATGATTTTCGGTGAGTCGGTTAGCTTCGGGGGATGATTTATGACTTAGGAGCGTATCACAAGTGATTTTAGAGGTCCAATGTAGAAACAGGCTTGAATTGGGAAAGTTAGTATTTTGGCGATTTCCGGTTGATAGGTGAGATTTTGATCTGAGGGTCGAAATGAAATTCCGAGAGTTGTAGTAGCTATTCTAGTTGATTTGGGATGTGGGTGAAACATTTCATATGATTTGGAAGTGTTTTGGTCGAGTTTATGATCGAATGCGTATTTCGGAAGTTTCAAAATAACTTAGGCTTGATTCTGATGTAATTTGATGGTTTTGGTGTTGTTTATGGAACTTTGATGGTTCGAGCAAGTCTGAATGATGTTTTAGGATGGGTTTACACTTTTGGTTGAGATCCCGGGGGCCTTGAGGTGAATTCGGATGGCTAATGGAAGGTTTATGGGACTTAGATGTTGCAGATTTTTCCAGGTTTGTGATGTAGAGAATTTGTTCTACGCAATCGCGTAGGTGATTTTGCGATCGCACTGTGGTGATTTGTGAGGCTGGAATTTTTTTCAATACATTCGCATAAGGAGGTACGCCTTTGCATAAGCCCAGGAATTTAGCATTGCGATTGCAGGGTTCTGGTGCAATTGCGTAGAGGAAGTTTTGGGAGTTCAAATTTTGTGCATTTGCGATAGCAAGCCTGGGGCTGCGATTGCATAGGGAAAAATAACACCCGGTCAGAAGGGGTTAATAACATTTCATCCGCGATCCAAGTCTAATTTTTACCATTTTTGAGCAACCTTGAGAGTTTTTGGACGGGGATTGAAGGAAATTTCGACTAGGATTGATTGGTGGCAAGTCATATGGCCTAAAATCGTGATTTAATTGTAGTATCAACCTTGAAATTCATGAAAATGAGATTAAAAAGGGGAGAATTAGGGCTTAAATATTTGAATAATAAATTGGGACTTGAGGGAGCATTTGAGCTTGGATATTGGAGTTTTTGATATGTGTAGACTCGTGGCGAGATAAGGAATCCGGTGATGTTAAATTTTCTGACTTTTGAGAAGTGGGTCCGGGGCTCAGGTTTTGCAAATTTCATGAAGTTTGATATTTTTCGAGCTTTTTCGATTGGGTTTTATTCCCTTAGCCTATTGTAACGTATTCGTTGTAGTTTTGGTCAGATTCGATGCGAGAGAAGGTTGATTCGAGAGGAAAGGGCGTAGTGAGCTAGACTTTTGGTCGGCTAGAGGTGAGTAATGATTTTAAATGATGTCCTGAGGGTTTGAAACATTAGATTTGCACAACATAGTGCTATGTTGAAATGAGGCACGTGTTGTTTGACAAGCGCGAAGTCATTTAATATTGGGGATTGGGACTTGGTCTATCTAGATTGATATTTTAACGCGTATTTGATAAAGACTTGTTGTTTTTCACCATGACATGAGCTTATTACCATACTTGGGCTTCATGCCAACTATTTGAAATACCTTGTGAACTCCCATCACTTTTTCCTCACTAATTGAAATATTATTTGAACTCATTCCCACTTGAATTACACTGTTTCATGAACTCAACTATACTTTTACTCAACTTGAGATTTAAGTGATATTTGAACCAATGTTTGAGCTGAGCACTACTATTTTACTGTTGTACAAGGGGCTTATGATTATTTTTTAGACTATTGGGACCGAGGGCCATATGTGGAGATATTTTGAGTGATGTGAGGAGGCTTTTAGGCATCGAGTGATATGTGAGGAGGATTTCAGGCCTCGAGTGTATTCTGAGAAGGCTTTCAGGCCTCTTGTTGATATGTACATTCTTTCAGGCCTTACGATGATATAACGCTTGGGCTGTAACAGCCCCTCCAGAGTCTGCACGCCCACAGTGAACGCGGGTGCCCATGTGATTTGAGAGTGAGCCCGAGGGGCTGATGTTGTACTATGTGACTTATGCTGAGCCCGCGGGGCTGATACTGTACTGAGAGGTTGATATTGAGCCCGAGGGGCAAATTTCTTATTAGTCTTACTTCTTTTGAAATATTTGTCCTTAACTATTTAAAAAGAAGAATTAATTATATTCCACTATTTATACTGTTTACCTGATTTTACTGCTTGAGATAGCATTATTTATGCCTTTATGAGATTTCATGCCTTCAGTCATTATTTATTTTTATTACTCACTGTGTCAGATTACTCGCATTACTACCTACACCGTGTGTGCACATACAGGCAGAGTAGAGTTTGTTCCTGAGCGCTGATTTCCTTCCAGACCAGGCGGACTAGGAGTGACGAGGTAGTTGTTGACGTCCGCAGCCCTGTTTTCTCCCTTATCTTCTATTGTTTACATTATCTTCAGACTTGGTTCCTAATTCCAGGCTTGTAGTATTTTAGTAGACTCTGTAGTAGCTCGTGACTTGTGACACCCCAATTTTGGGCTGTGTCGGGATGGTTCCCTATTTTATCACTATTCTTCCACACTTATGATAATGATATTAATGTTTTAGACTTATTCATGCTATGTAATTATTTAAAGAAGAGTTGGTATTCTATTGGATAGCCTTGTCTTCATGAGAGGCACCATCACGATCGGGTTTGGGAATTGGGTCGTGACAAGTTGGTATCAGAGCCTAGGTTATATCGGTCTCAAGAGTGATGAGTATGTTTAGTAAAGTCTTGCGGGTCGGTACGGAGACGTGCGTATTTATCCTCGAGAGGCTGTAGAACCTTCAGGAAAAATTTCGTATTCTTAAAATTCTTGTTGTGCAACTTTATTGTTCCAAAAACTAAATTTTTGTGTTCTATTCTCTCGCAGATGGCGAGGACTCATGCTACAGGACAAGACGGATGACCACCAGTACCACCCACTGAGGGCACCAGAGGTCGTGGGCGCAGTTGTGGTCGTGGTAGAGGCAGAGCCGCGAGGGCAGCACCATTTGCTCCGTCAGTTGCCCCGGCTCAGGATCAGGCTCCTTCTGCAGACATTCCAGTAGCACCTATTCAGGAATCGGCAATGCCTATTGTAATTCTGGGTCTTCTGGAGTCCCTGGATTAGATGCTATCAGTCTGCATTGGCCTGGCTCAGGCAGTTTCATCCACTACTGCAAGAGCTACTTCTCAGGCCGAGGGAGGCAATTAGACCCCCGCTGCTCGCACACATGAGTAGGTAGTGCAGGGATTGAAGACAACGGGAGCAGCCCCTGCTCAGCCGGTTGACCAGTGTCAGCGTATACTTTGGACGAAAGGGATTTCGGAGTCGAGTAGTGTAGCATTTACTACATTTCATTTCACTGGAGCTGCCTTCACTTTGTGGGAGACGTGTGGGCGACATAGGCCGGTAGGTGCAGAACCTTTGACTCGGCATCAATTTTCCACTATCTTCTTAGAAAAGTGGGTACTGCAGTCCCAGAGGGAGGAGCTGCATGTCGACGCCCCCTTCCCCCTGAAAGATATGCGAAATCGGGTTTACAACATTATGGACAAAACATCTCTTATTCCTTTTTGAGGAATTGGGTTATGGAATTTGAAGAGTCGTCACCTAATGATTATAGTACATTATGACACTTTTAAAGAAAAGAAGATTATTTGAAAGAAAACCAGAGTTCGGGTAAGGGATTGAGATTATATCGAGGGAAAGGTGTTAGACACCCCTCAAGATCCACTAATGTGGTTCCCGGCCATGCTTGATTGTGACTTTAAAAAGAAGTGGAAGAAAACAGGTAAAGCTTTGCACGTAAGAATCACGAATAAGTTTTAAGCTTTTGAAAAGGTAAAGAAGATAGAAAGGAACAATTTTTAGAAAAAGGGGTTAATTTAAAGAACAGAATTAAAGAAGACACTGAAAATAAAAGAAAAGAAAAGGGGCTCCTAGGTTTATAAAAAATAGGGATCACATCAATGAAATACCTAGCAATCACTCCTCAAAAGAGGGGTCGCACGAGATATTAGCGCATCGGTCATCATATCAATATTCTACCCATCCCACCCCGTTAAGGTATTTTAACGTGACTAGTCTCGTTGCATATTGCATGCTATTACCTGTACTAACCTATAAGTCCCAGGGGAGTAGGACTTCTAATCCTAATGGGGAAGGAAAGGGATAGAGAAATGTATGGAGTTTAAAGGACAAAATGCCAGTTTTCACAAACAAAACAGGTAGCAAGTAATGAGGAACAAACAAACACACAAAGGCTCATGTAAAACCCCATAACTCACATAGAATGTAGTCTAGCATGCCTTACATATACTTATTTGGTATTAAAATTTATATTAAATGGCGGACATACTAGTTTAACATATAGAGTTGGATGAAAGTTTGTATTAGGCAATCGGGATCCAGTTGTCAAGAATTGAAGTATATTTACACAGGTTATTGATTAAGAACCTAATGTAGAAGAGTTTGAAACAACATATTAAAAATTGCAAAAGTCGAATATGGCTTTGAAATCCGAAGTGAAATACAATAGCATTATTAAGAAGAGTTTTCAAAAGTGAAGAGACCTTAACAGTAGGAAATTAAAGATTGTGTTGAAATAGCAGTTTCATGAGATGAACTAAAATTCAGCAGATGGTTAAAGGATTGGTTAAAAAAATGCCAGTTTGGAAGGTTTAAGAACAATATAGATCTACCAGAGTTTTACAATAGGCAGACCTTGGACGAGTTTCAAAAGCAAGCAAGTTTGGACAAACTTTGCTGAAAGCGTTTGAGACTAATTTACAGATTATTATACTCATTAGGTGAGTTTGAACTCCTACAGGCATCATATCCATATCTTGATTTTTTTAGACTTTTTGTTGTTATTATACGGTAAAGGAATGAGTATATGATTACCCTAAATCTTGCCAAGCGTTTATGCATTTCCTATAGGCATGATTTCTTTATGCAACTTTGCTACATGTATATTAGGTCCTATAGCCAGGATTTCAAACGATTTGCAATATGGACTTCACTATTAAACCTATAGGTATGATATCTAAATGATTGACTTATGAGATGTTAAAAACTATAGGCATGTTATCTAAGTGGTTGAATAAAAACATTGGTCCTATAAGCATGATCTTTTTGCATGTGATATAGTAAAATAAACCCTCCCACACCCTTTCACTAATATTCCCCTAGTTCTTGCTTTACAAGATTATTATAGAACCAAAAGAAAGAAAGAAAACAATTAAGAATACATCACAGCCTACTGCTGGATCCAAACTGCCTAATGCAATCTTTAACAACCAATAGCATGTGTTTCACCAAATCCGGATTCCAGATCCGAAGGCCTTCTCTTATTCAAAGTGTTTCAGAGTTTTGAGGATCCTCAAGAGCACCAGGCAATGTTTACACTCTGAATAACAATGGTAGTAACAGAATAGTGCGGTGTGGAATTGCCAACCCTTAGGCATCCAAGTTTAGAGGGAGCTCATGGGTACCAAAGCATGGCTTTCCAAAGAGGGGAAAAAACTTAGAAACTAGGAATGAGTGCATAGCGAGAGAGAGGAAACCATAGCAGAAGGTGGTCATACCTAGCCATGGCATAGACTAGCACACCCCTGACCCTCTGCTTGGAACAAACAATTAGGAGCAGACTTTAGAAGTCAGACTTGGGCCTGGACAGTGATTAGGACACCACCAGACTTGACTCAAGGCTCAGCACATAAAAGGGAAGAGGGAATGGGAATTTATTTGAGTAGAGGTACCAAGGAACCTGGTTCCAAGTCTATGGCAATGATAGAATGCTACCATGACTCAGAAATGACTTACACATAAGGGGTGAAAGGAACAGGGAATCACATAGGAAAACATTTGCAGAAACACGAAGACAACATGAAAACATAACAGATTAAAGGTGCAAAATCATAAAGGAAGAACCATAACAGACATAGTGAAGAATGCAGATAGAAAGAGAGAAGTAAACATATAGTTAGAGGTTGTTAGTTAACGTAGAGGAGACGTGCCGGTGCAATTTTTTTAGAACAACAAAAATATAATAGCAGATAAGCAGGTAGACAGCCAAAGAGTCAGAGGAGAAAATTGAAAAACTTCAACAAACACTTGAGAGTTCAGAGGAATTCCAGAGTAATTCCACAGTAAAGAGGAGAAGGAGCAGGGTGCTTAGAGAAAACAGTATTAGAGAAAGTAGTAGAGAGAGTAGCAAAAGCATTTTTTGAAATAGAGAGGGCAGTGTGTTGTTATGCAGAATATGCAGAAATAACTATTGTTCAGTGTTGAAAGGTTACTTCTTTTTATAGTGCAATAGTGAGTAAACCAAGGCAAGGAAATAACACTTCAGCCAATCACATATAGGTCTCCCTTAATTTAAGGGATTTGATATCAAACGACATGAGTAATTAAGGAAAAAAAAAATAATTGAAACCTTTCTAGTAATAAAAAAGGGGTAAATACATAGAGATTATTTAAGGCAAGGATCCCATGGCACACGGCTTTGAGAAAATAAGGAAAGTAAATCAATCAAACAGTAAGAATTTTTAAAAGTCTTTGAATGAACTTAGTCAAGAAAGGAGGGGAAGAGGTTCAATTGTAAAATTAGTAACAATTAATCAAGCCTTAGTAAAAGGAGATTCGAATCAATCACGAGTTAGCAGGATCATTTTGAAAGGAAAACACTTGCATATAAAGCATACCAGTATCAAACAAAGAGAGAGGACATGTATAGGAGGTTTCAAATCACAAGCAGAAGAATTTTAATTTTATTATAAACTCGGCCTGAGTTCGAGTGAGCGCATGGTTTTAGAGTAGAATTCTAGAACTAAAACTCACAAAAAAATCCCAAACATAGGGTTTCAGCTTGAGTAGGATATAGAATAGAGAAGGCAAGCCCTCACAACAAAACTTAGAGAACTCTTTTAGTGTTTCATGAGAAAGCACAGAGATACACATAGCAAATCAGAAATAGTAGAGTGAAAAAAAATCGTAGAGAACAAGTTTAAGAGAAAGCTCTGAACTTAAATAAGTTCAGAAGAGAAGGGATGTGACATAGAACTTAGGAAGCAGTAAAATACAATTTCAGAAACCCAAACTAATCAAGTGAAGGCAAACAATATCAGTAGGAGAAATAGTAAAAGAACATGCAAGGTAGACATGTAAGCATACTTGTAGAAAAACCAGTAGAAGCAAAAACAGAGAAAAGATAGAGAAAAATGTATATTATCGGCAAATCAAGCAAAACACATTAGACATTCCATGAACAGATCTATTCGCCTAAAGAAAGAAGAAGAGGAAGAAGAGTCGTTTTTAAGATTTAGAAAACCCTAAATTGAACAAACTAATAAGAATAGGGAAAAGTATCCAGAACTCGAGTAGAACATAGATCTGTCACAGATCTAAGAAAACAAAGGAAGAAAGAACCTCGAACAAGCCCCCTTTTAGGGTTTCTTAGAAACTAGGAACGAGAAGGCTTTGGGAAAGATCTGGTCTTGAACAAGTCTGGAGCATGGCTGGCCTTTTCAAAGCTCGAACATGTTGGAATGGAGCCGGAGTAACCAAAAGAACTCAGGTCGGCGGAGTGTATGAACGGGCTTTGTTTAAATCGAGCCTCAAAACCTCGAACAACCACGATTTAGGGGTGAATGAAGGAGAGTGCAGGCCGTCCATGGCCTGGGAAGCCGTGGGCGCCGGTGGATTTGGTCGGAAAGGACGTTAATGGCGGCTAGGGTTTTGAGGGTTAGAGAGAGTTTGAGAGATGAGGGGTTTTGAGGGCGGCTGTTTGGATAGATTGAATTAGGGTTGGGGTAGTTGTGAAATTAAAAAGGAAAGGAGAAATGGTGGCCGTTGATCATGGAGAAATGGTGGCCGTTGATCAAAATGATCAACAGCTTAGATTGAACGGGGCGGCCAGGCGGGTTATGTAAATTGGGTTTCAGGTCCAAATCAAAAGGTGGGTCATTTAAATTGGGTGTAATTGAGGTGCAATTTGGGCTAAAATTTCAATAAAGTAAGGACATGTTTTAAATAGCTAATTTTCTCCTTTTTAGTTAATTAAAATAGTTTAAAATAATTTAAAAACAAATTAAAAGCACACCACTAGTTAATAATATATAAACAATAATCTAAAAATATTTGGGATAATTTTATCATCACAAAATACTATTAATTACAAAATAGGCTATAATTACAATTATATACAATTTAGCTTTAGAAATGCTAAATAAATTTGCAAAAATATGCAAAAATCATATTATTTATATTTTGTTATAAATATAAGGAAGAAATAAGTTATTCACCAAAAAATGATATTTAATAATTTTGGATTTTGTAATGTAAAAAATAGACAATAAATTGATTTTAAAAAAATTTAAAATTGGGAAGAAACACCAAAATATTTGGGCATGCTATATATATAAATGCCCAAATATATATATATATATATATATATATATATATATATATATATATATATATATATATATTCTGTTTTGAAAGTATTTGAGCATAAATATATATAGAGAAAAAATTGGGTATCAACAGCTGCCCCTCTTTACCCGAGGAGGGTGAACGAGTTGTCGGGTAAAGATAAGATGACCAATTTTGACCCGAAACGGCGATTATAAAAGAACTTTGACCGCGCTCTAGCTTCTGAGCTGCCTACATATCCATGGTTTTACAGGAATCACACCATATGTAGTTTAGGAACCATTGACGCAATGTGTCGATGGAGATTCGAAAAGACGCACGCGGTGGTTAAACTTGAAAGGAGTTTGGAGTCGAATAGGTTGCAGAGGACCGGAGCGGGATCGCTCCTATTGAGGCGATCGAAGGCCACCCGGTATATCTGCAGATGAGCAATGCGGCGTATATTGTGCATAATTAAAATATGATGCAAGTTCCTGTTGGATCGTGGATGTTGTCCTTGGACGGTTATGATGACGTCCTCGGACTATGATGTCCTGGGCCATGAAGAGCATAAAAGTAAAGATTCACAGGTCATGAAATGGTGTTCTCGGGCTATGTAGATGGTGCCTCCAAACTATGACGCCTTTGAATAAGTTGGCAGTATTTCAGGCCATGAGAAGGCGGCAATCTTTTAGCCAACTGAATGAAAAGAGTGGCGATCTTTCAGGCAGAGCATGAATTTAAAATGCGGGTGGCGATATTTCAGCCAAAGCAAAAACTTGTGTAGGTGGTGATATTTCAGTCGAGGCAAAAAATAAATTGGCGATATTTCAGCCATGTAGGATGGAGACCGAGCTTAGTCTCGGAAGGCAGAAAATAGCCTTATGCAATGCAGATGGGGACAGAGCTTAGTCTCGAAAGGCAGATAAGTAGCCTTATGCATGATGCGGGATGGAGAAAGAGCTTAGTCTTGAAAGGTAGATAAGTAGCCTTATCCAGGATGGAGGTAGAGCTTAACCTCGGAAGGCAGAAAATTAGCCTTATACAAAATACAGTGTCACGCCCCAAATTCGAGGGACATGACCGGCACTCGACCGGGTATCCCCAGTCAAGCGGACCTGGGTGCCTTTCCTATCCCACGTGTTACCGTTCTCATTATCTAATAACCAAGTGAGATAGCCATTTATAGGATATGAACTCCATGAACCGAATTTTTATAAAATTAACAATAACAATTTCTATTAGCAACTTCATTCACCATAATAAAGGTATTCCAAATTTGTTTTTATACATCATTGCCACACATCAATATTTATCTTTTATATTACCATGCTCGACACTACCCACAACTTGTCTACGGAGCCTCTAAATACAATTGAAGAATAATTTAGAAATGCCGGCAACAAGTCTCCGACTATACCTTATACACATCAAAACAAGATCCCAAAACAGAAAGTGGCGTGAGCCACATAGGGCCCCCTATGGAAAGGGACTTGCAGAATCAGCTGACGGGAAGTGATGAGGAGTTACGGTTGGTGGACTGGAGTACCTGCTATGGATGCACCTACAATCATAACACGAATGTAGCGCCCCCGGTAAAAGGGAGTTAGTACATTTGAATTGTACTGGTATGTGTGAACAAACTTTTTCCCATGTAAACTGAAGCCATACACAAATGGATAACAGGGATAGAAACAACAATCAAATGGACAAGCAAACGAACAATCAAGCCAAACAAGTTCTCAATATCTAACTTTATTCCAAGTAAACTCAACCATACACAAGTAAGAAACAGCAACCGAAGCAACAACCAAACACACATAGAAGTTAAAATTAGCCAAACAAAGGGGCAATCAGTGTCCCACAGGTTACAAACGCTACTGTTGTCTCCTTTCACAATTCCATATCAATGATTTCACAATTTTTCTTCAAGTGTATATTTCAATAGTGATTTCGATCACTTTTCCACCCTTATAACCTCGGCCACCCTTATCACCACAACCCGCCACCTTACAACACCATGTTGTGGCACACAACCCGACCTCGTCGTACAGTTTCAGTTCACAACAATCACAACCAAATAGCAAATCACAAAGATATACAACAATCAATTCACAAACAAGAAGAGCAACAACAATACTTCTCAGACACAGCCACAACAATGTTACAAGTGTTTCCATAGCCAACAATTCCAATTCCATTATATTGAACAGTTCATAAGCAATTCAAGCCACTGCAATAATTACCCACAAGAAGCCAAATATGTTATTACCACAGTTGTTCCTATTGCATTATTTATGATTTCATCATATCATTTGTTTCTCAACTCTTACCACATAACACTTAATCAAACTAATCAAACACCCAACAAATCTATCAAAAGAATTTCACAAACAATCCACGTAGCTATCACATACCAATATTCATACACCAAACAAGGCAATTTCACAAAGATCAAAGTTAGCCATACATACCTCGATTGAGCATTCCTTTAGTTACTACAACACTCCAAAAACTCTAGAAATTCAAATCTACTATGAGACATAACAACATTAAACACATATTAGAAAGATATTCATGAAACTAGCTCATTTGAGCATTTTATCAAACACTAGTTGAGCATCTTGATTTCGAATCTCCTTTTTAAGATTTCCTTCATTCCCTAACCCAATCTTTACTAATCTATGTTAAACAATCTCCCCATAAACCTAAGTTGTACATGCATACATACACAATACTAAAATACCCAAGAATCATACCTCAATAACCCATCTTATACTCCCAACTCGAAATTAAAACCTATGGCATAGAACTTTACCTCTTAGATGAAGAACTTGCGATTGGGTTCTTTGATTCTTGAAGATTTATGCAAGATTTGGATGATTTAGATGTTGGGTTCCTACTTCTCTCTCTAATGTACTCTCATCTCTCTCTAAAATCAGTAGGAAATGACCCAAAATGAAGCCCCAAAGGTTATATATAAAAATGGGGTCGGGTTATGAAAATAAAAAATAACCCTCCGATATAAATTCTGCTATAGCTGAATGCACCGCAGAATGGAAACGTGGGCCGCAGAATGCACCATAAAATTGGTGCCAAAAATGATCTACACTGGTTCAATCTGCGGTGAAAATGCGGACTGCAGAACTAAAATACAGACCACAAATCTGACATGACACAGGATCGCATTTTCAAGCCTTTGGTAATTTGACAATAACTTTGTGTAGGAATGTCCAAATGACGAAAGGTTTGAAGAGTTGAAAACTAGACTCAGAGGTATTTCATTTGATATGCTATTCACCACATAAAACCTTGTACATAATTATATATGCTCTTTGAAGTGGAGCCTTGTACGAATCCATTTGGAATTTTGGCCTATTTTGAAAAATTTCCCATTTGGCATACATCTAGGCTTCCATTTGGACCTCACACCACTTACCATAAGACTTATTCTCATATTTACCAATTCTAATTGGTGTCCACCATGTTAATAGTATATAAAAACACTACAATAAGCCTGCGTAACACTACGAAATCCTAAATTACTTACGAAATTTTCTAGGGCCTTACATGCAGATGGAGAAAGAGCTTAGTCTCGTAAGGCAGATAAGTAGCTTTATGCAAGATGCAAGATGCAAGATGGAGACAGAGCTTTGTATCGAAAGGCAAATAAGTAGCCTTATGCATGATGGAGATAGAGCTTAACCTCGAAAGGCAGAAAAGTAGCCTTATGCAAAATGCAGATGGAGATATAGCCTGGTCACGATAGGAAGATAAGTAGCCTTATGCAGAAAGCAGAATGGAGACAGAGCTTATTCTGGAAAGGCAGATAAGTAGCCTTATGCGGGATGGAGGTAGAGCTTAACCTCGGAAGGCAGAAAAATAGTTTATGCAAAATGCAGATGGAGACAGAGCTTACTCTCAAAAGGCAGACAAGTAGCTTTATGCAGGATGTAGGTAGAGCTTAACCTTAGAAGGAAGAAGAGTAGCCTTATGCAAAATGCAGAAATGCAAAGAGTGAATAGTAGTGAGATTTTCTTAGCTGACAGCTGATTGCGGCATCGTGGCTGCTAGGGATGTTGGGTGTAGATAATAAAATTAGTGCATAAGCGATCATTCAGAAAGTTTTAACCCTGAATAGTACAAGTGTGTGAATGTATCAAATGATTTGCGACCTGGTTTCCTGCATTCAAAGAAAAATCGTGAGTTCTGTAGAGGTGGAAGGTTAGTTCGTATCCTCGGACTCTTGACATCGTGTATCATTAGGGGTAGCATTGCTAAACGACAGCGATGCAAATGATATGCATGATCCAGTAAACATAATATAATTATATTTGAAAAATAGTTTTATTTTGGATGAACCAACAACTGCAACGTGGTTCAAGACAAACAACCTTGCTTGGTCTTGGAATTTTTGAGGGTCCTTCTCAAAATTCTGCCCCAGTTCCAATAGCTGGGAAAATGGAAATTGTATTAAAATGTGACCGAACCCATAGGGCTACCTGCGCATACCCTCTTACAGGTAATTAGGTCAGGCATAGTTCAAATTACATCATAAAAGGAAAGTATATGACCAAATATAGTATCATTTCACTGCGTCTGAGTTGATAGGCTTCAGCCAGACTTCTCCATCCATTTATGCAAGAATGAGGGGTCCTCAAGTTAGAACCCGGTGAACCATGTACAGACCCTCCCAATTGGGAGAGAAGTTCTCCTTGGCTTCATCTTGATGTGAAAATATTTTCTTCAACACCAGATGTCCTGGTGTAAACTTCCTTGATTTAACTCTTTTGTTGAAAGCTCTGGACATTCTATTATGATATAAATGACCGTGACAAACTACATTCATTCTCTTTCCATCTATAAGGGCTAACTGTTCATAGCGACCTTTTAACCATTTTGCATCATCTAACTCTGCTTCTTGTTTGATTCTTAAAGAGGGAATTTCTACTTCGGCGGGAATGACAACCTCTGTACCATAAACCAGAATGCAGGGAGTGTTGATACCCAAATTTTCCCATTTATTTCGATACTCAAAATATTACCAATATAGCATGTAGATACATAGCATCCACAAAGGTCTTGGTATTTTTTCATATTTTTCAAGGATTTTAAAATCAATTTACGACTTATTTTGCAATATAAATTCAATATTTAGTCCTAAATCTTGTTATTTTGATAAGTAATGTATTGTATTTCTCATTTATATAAAAATGTAATTTATATAATTTTTACATAATTTTACAAGGTCATTAGGTATTTCTAAATTAAAATTGCATTAGATTGCAATTTTAGCCCATTTTTCGACTTAATAAGTATTTTAATTACAAAGTCGTTCCCAATATTTATAACTAATACCTATATATATTTTATTAACTCAGTATTTTATTGGACTTTAATAATGACATTCTACTATTTTTATAAAATTAAATTTTAGGAAAATGGCTATCTAAACCATAGCCCTAGTTATTTCATTTTTAGCCCAAATTCCTCCCCTAAATTAACCCCTCCAATTACATGAACCAATTTAAATTTATCCGACCCAAACCTGCCTAAACTAACCCGCCCCATCTTTCCTTTTAATCGTGGGCGTTGCTCACATAGATCAACGGTCCACATCAAACCTACCATAATTAAACCCCCAAATACCCCTAACCCTAATCACTTTGCAAACCCAGCAGCCCTTGTAACTCTAAATGCTCTCTAGTCCTTCTGAAACCTAATCTGTTTCGGCTCTGTTTCACTGGCGTCTATAGCCGTTCAAGCTCCAAAACATCTATATCCACCACTCCTCACCTCTCATAGCTCTTGGGTTCGAAGATCGAAACCCTATCTCGAAGGTTATCGGACAAGAGGCCCTCCGATTTGAGATTTGTAGCCGTGTCCGACCTTTCTTAGGCAAGCCTTGAGGCTATGAGTCCTTTGCTAACCAAGACTGGTCCGTTCCAGGCTTTCTCGTTATATAGACATCTTTCTCTAAAACCCTAATTTTTGATATTTTGCTATGTTTTTATCTTTATGATCTTCTCTAAATTCTAGTTATTCTCTAAAAATTTTAAAGTATTTCTCACTTTTTCTTCACCTATTTTTGTTTTCAAACTGTCATCTTCTTAATATTTTGGGTTTCTCTGATTTCTTTGATTTCTTTGATTTCTTCACTTTATCTGCTCTACTGTGTGTTCTCCTCTAGTTCTTACTATGATTTGAGTACTTTCTACTATGGCTTTGAGGCATTTTTCCTTTACTCGGGTTATTTTCTAGGGTTTCGAGTTAATATGTTCTTTGCACTTCAATATGTTGTTCTGGTTCTGTTCATCTTCATCTATGTTTTTCATTATGCTCTATATGTGACGGAAACCCTAAGTTTAAAGGGTTTTATGCTTCTCTCTATGTGATTACTTGCTTCATGTTAAACCCTAGCCACCTCTAATTTCCTTCTTATGTGTTTCTGCTACACGATTTGTTCTATAATTCCAGTTTGCATGTGCGAATCTATGCATCTCTTCATATATTCACATTCTCCCCCTTTTCTGAATAACACTAATTTTGGAAAATTGATTTCGTACAGATTGTTTGATTCTCTAATTGGGACCTGCTTTCTTACTAAATTCAAAATAAGCTAGTATCTCAATTCCTTGATTTTCTAGGTGATTAACTTGCCTTATGTGTTTATCCGTGTGAATTTCAAATCTCTTCACACGTATTTGCCCTATATTTTGTGATTGGCACTTGATTTTCTTTCCAAAAATAAACTAAGGTTTATTTACCTCAAGTCTGGTTCCTTAATTGAAGGGAACCTTTTCCCAAATTGGTTGTAATTGATACACGAACTACTCTAAGTTTACTCACTGAAAACTCTCTCTTCTCTTCTGTTCTTCTCTGTTACTTGCTCTATTGCTGGAGTTAGCCGGCTGAAAGCCAAGGCTAACTATAGGGATCCATATGCCTTACTTGCTTTGATATTCAAGTTTGCAACTGGTAGGCTCTTAATTTATATTATCAACGTCCAAACTACCAGTTTACTTAACCCTTTTCCTTTGCCTGTTTATGTTCAATTAAGTTATTGCATGCTTAACCCCTTCCCTCTTTCCCTTGTCTGTTTATGATTTCAGTTTAAGTTCAGCATGCTTAACCCCTTTTTTACCCTTTCCTTTGTCTGTTTATTGTTCATTATTATGGTTTAAGTTCATTTACACCCCTTTCCCATGAATCACTTTAATTTAGTCATGTTCTTTCAAGTATTCTTATGTGATTCCCCCTTCCCTTAACCCCTGTTTGCATATGATTGTACTTTGGACTGGGTGGCACCTCATTGCCACTCCTAGTTTAGAACTAAGGTTGTTATCAGCCTATACTTAAAGTAATCCCATTCCCTATCCCCCATACTATGTGTTTGAGCCTTGACACAGGCTTGTTGGTGTCCTAATCACCATACATGCCCTAGTCTGACTTGTTTGCAACTCTTCTCTTGCCTGTTGAACCATGAAAGAGGTTAGGGGTGTGCCAGTCTCACTTCATGGCTAGGTATGACCACCTCTTGCATTGGCCTTCCTCTAATTTCTCACTTTTACACTTATTCCTAGTTCTTTAAGTCCTACACCCCCTTTGGTAACCCATGCTTAGGGACCCTGGAGTCTCCTCTGAACTTGGATTTCTTAGGGCTAGTAATTCCACACTTGCACTACTCTAATTGCTAGGGGCGTAAGCATTGCCTGGGTTTCCTTGAAAAGCCTTTGAAACTTTGTAACACTCTAAAGAGAAAGCCTTGGATTTGGGAGCCTGGATTTGGTAAAAGGCATATGTTGGACATTAAATCTGCTTTGAGCTTCTACGAACCTGTTGTAATTGTTAATGTATTTAGCTTATTTCCTTTAACATTTTTCTGTCCAAATTTTGTAAATAAATTTGTATAAAAGAGCTCGGGGATACAGTGAAAGGGCATATGGGAGGGGTTTACTTTCTTGCATCAATTAATGGTAGAAATCATGCCTATAGGTCTACTTTACCACAATATCATATAGATACCATGTCTATAAGGCTTTACATTATTGCACAATATCATATAGATACCATGTCTATAAGGCTTTACATTATTGCATTAATATCATATAGATTCCATGTCTATAAGGCTTTACATTATTGCACGATATCACATAGATACCATGTCTATAAGGCTTTTCCTTATTGCACAAATATCATGATAGAAACCATGACTATAGGGCTTGCATTATCACATCTCATATAGTGACCATGCCTATAAGTTTAATGTCATATCTCAGATAGAAACCATGCTTATAAGCTTTCAACATTGCATCTCGCCAAGAAATACATGCCTATAGGAACTGTATAAAATGCTAGGCAAATAATAGGTCGACTAAAACGTGTAAATCAGTAACAAAAAGTGTCAGTGTGCATGTTATAAGGTCTAAACTCAACCAGTGCTTAAAACGTTTCAGTGCAGTTGCCCCAAATCTGTTAACTTTTAAATCGGGCCCAGTTCTGCCCTTTTACACTACTCTACTAAGTATGTGGTTTTGAACTACTTTGTCTGCCTAAGTTTAATAGTTTAAGGTGCTTTTGAAAACTTTATGCTTGCATCCTTTTTACCCAAACAGTCCGGCTAAATTGTAAGCAATTTCTAAACCTTGCTGCAACTTCAACACTCTTTTAAACAGACTGATTCTCTAAGAATAACTAATTTTCAAAAAACTGCCAATTCCTAGAACGGGTCGGGGGAGCTCGAAGTAGATTTTCTATCCAAATTTTATGTGTTAAACTAATCTGTCCGCTCTTCTAATCTCTTTTAAAGACCAAATCAGTATTTGATGTCATGCTAAACTAGTTGATGTTATGTCATAAGGTTTTATCTGAGCCTTTGACTGTCTTATTTGCATACCTCTTATATGCTATTTTTTTGCTTGTCGTTCTAGTATTTTTACCTTTGAATACTCCATATATATATATCCTATCTCTCTTTCCCCCCCTCTTAGTATTAGAGGTCCTAATACCCCAGGACTAACAGGTTGGGACGGGTATTAGCATGCAATTAGTAAACGATACCAACGCGTTTAAATACCTTAACGGGGCTGGAAGGGTATAATATGGAGATGATGACCGTGCGCTAATACCATATGCGACCCCTCTTTTAGGAGTGTTTGCGGGGTATTTCACCGATTTTATCCATATTATAGTCAAACCTAAGACCCCTTTCCTTTGCTTGCTTTATTTGAACGTTTTCCTAAAGTAATGCTTTCTTTTCAAATCCATTCTTTCTTCTACTTTATTTAACATATGCCTTTCCCTTTTCAAAATTCCTAAGTTGTCCAAATGTTTATATGCGAATATTATCTGTCTACGTGCTTCATCTCTTCATAAAGTCACATTATCACGGTCGGTAACCACACTAGTGGATCTTGAGGGGTGCCTAACACCCTCCCTTCGATATAATCTCGAGCTCTTACCCAAACTCTGGTTTTCTTTCAAAATACTCTTCTCATATTTAAGAGTGTCCTAATTAACTATAATTATTAGGTGGCGACTCTTCAAATTCCATAACCAATTCCCAAACGGGAATGAGAGTTGTTTTGCCCATAATGTTGTGAAACCTGATTTTGCTTTTTTGAAAAAGGGGGACGTTGAAAGCATGGCGATTCTGCTAGGGATTTTTTGTTGGCTTTTAACATTACGTGTTGTGTGACTTTATTGCTTTCTTTACTACCTTTTTTATTGCTTTAATCATTTCTTCATAATTACTAACTTGTTTCTTCATGTCTTCCTTTTTTCAACTGTTTTAGTGCTTTACTGCCTTTACTTTATTTCAAGTCCGTCTTAAATTCCGAGCATCTATTATAATCATTATTGTATGAACGTGAAAATACATGTACTTATTTCACTCTTGTAATTGCATCCTTCAACATCATTTTCCACTTGTTCCAAACAAATCCCATAACAACGCTTATAATGAGTGGTTGCGCTCTTCAAATATTATAAACCCCCTAAATTTGGGAAAGGCGTATTTGCGGTAAAACCTGTCGATCAACGGTATAGTCGACGGTTCCGTGTCTTTCCATCTTGAGTTGTCCGCTCAATGGTACCTTGTCTAGCACCTCAAAAGTAGAAACCTTACTTTGTTTAACTGTTCATGCATCATGGTCAAACTAGCCAAGTCATTTATGTCGTTCGCATAATGACTCATTAAGATAGCCTAAACCAAAAGTCCGTCGAGTTTCCTTGAAACCCAAACGGACGCCTTCACGTTATGTGCATTTATTTGGAGAACTAAATACCATATTGCTAATTATTGATTTAAATAGTCGAGTCTGGTAGGGATAGGACCTAACACTCTATTTTGCAGGAAATTAGGCACGAAGTCTCCAGATTCGGTATGGTATCGAACATTCACCCAAAGTTACTAAGCTGGTGGTAGGATTTGCATGGTATTGACCGAGTTGTTAGTCGCAAGCACTTAGGGAATCTTTCTTCACTGCTGGAAGTTAGGCTAGACAACAAGATTGTGGAAGCTGCCACTCTATTTTGGGACAGTGAACAGTCGGTTTTCCGTTTCGGGGATATTGAAATGACTCCGCTGCTGGAAGAGATTGGGGGTCTAGCCGGGATTCCCTGGGATAGTCTGAGTCTGCTTATGCCAGAAAACCGCAAAGGTAGAGGTTTCCTAAAAATGATGGGGTTCAAGAATAATCCCAATCTGACCAGACTTAAGGACTTCTACATATCCTTCAACTTCATGTACGAAAGGTTCGGACATAGAAAATCCTACCGCACTCATTTGAATGAATTCACCCTCAACCTCTTCGGGACACATACATAGGAGGGCCTTTGTATTCATGTTCTGTTTCCTGGGCATGATAGTGTTTCCAATGAAGAAGGCCAGGATCCATACAAGGCTATCCATGGGCAACCAGTTTCGTCCATGGTCACAGACTTATTGATGAGAAGACTACAGCAAAGGTCAAGTACAATCAGCTACGCAAATGGATGCGATAGTGTGAAAGTGAGCATCGGGAAATACATGAGGCCCAAGAGAAGCTAATCAACGAATAGAAGGACATATCTATCCACACAAACAAACGTCTAGGGTACTTGGAGCGAGGTTTAGTGGAGCTGGAAGGCAAGTTTCTGAGAAGGATCAACGAGTGTCAAGAAGCTGAAGGTGATGAATGTCGGCACTTGGCTCGAGCTTTCTTGTTGCTAGGACTACTCGAGTTGATGTAGTTGTGCGAGGGAGGCAAAGACACCGAATCCGGGGAAGGTCACTTCGGACCAAGTAGTTAGGATTTTACCGCTTTCTTGATGTAATAAGGCCACTAGCCATTAGTAACAATCTATCTTTATTTAAGTTTGTTTTTGACTCGTTCTATTTTTATCGATAAAATGAGGCACTGGGTGGTATAAGTTCTCCAAATTCTATCTGTCGCTAGGCCTACCTCGGGCACAATGAGGCACCTAAATAGGAAACGACTTATATTCTTGTAATAATGTGTTTAAATACCGCAATGTTTTCTTTCTCATAATCCACACTAACTTCTTACCTTTTGTTTTTATTTTTTTGTTATTCCCCTCCCCAAAGGTTAGTTCGTGCACTCTGGCACCATCAGCATAATCAACAAGACTAAGGGTCCTCCTCCTCCTCCGAGTCCCCCTGGAAATAGGAACAAAGGAAAGATGGGAGATAATGAAGCAAGAAAGGAAATTGAAGGAACTTCCCACGGTACCCCGATCACCAAAGAGACTGCTGCTCATTTGGAGCAAACTTTGCTAAGGTTTCGAGAGGAACTAGACCAGGTTCGGAGTTATGCAAGTTTGTCCATCTCTCTTGCTGCTGCATATGTCAACAATTAGGTCCCCGCACCTTTGTAGAAGACCCCAACCTAGGTTCACAACAATGCTCCACCTCTCATCCCTGAGCCCCAAAATGTTCAGAACCACCAAGATACCCCTATCTTTGTTGATACTGTGCCCTACTATGCTTATCTCATCTCAGATGTGTCAGAATCAGATGCTAAGGATTCACTCATTCAGAACTTGGCTGCTGAACTCAAGAAACTCACTAGCAGGGTTCAAGGCGTGGAAGGTAACAAGGGCGTGGAAGGTCTGAATTATAAAGACCTTTGTGTTCAACCTAATGTCGAACTCCCGAGGGTTAAAAACCTCCTTAGTTCGAAATGTTCGATGGTACGGGTGATCCCAGGGTTCACCTCAGGATGTATTGTGATAAGTTAGTGGGAGTTGGTAGAGATGAAGAGATCCGCATGAAGCTGTTAATGAGGAGCTTGAAAGGTGATGCTTTATCTTGGTATATCAGCCAAGATGCGAATAAATGGACAAGCTGGGTGAACATGGCGTCTGATTTCATGGATCATTTTAGATTCAACACTAAGAATGCGCCAGACGTATTCTATATCAAAAATTTAAAGAAGAAGCCTAATGAAACCTTTCGCGAGTATGCTACTCTTTGGAGGTCCGAAGCTGCCAATGTCAGACCGGCTTTGGAAGAAGCACAAATTAACAGGTTTTTCGTCCGTGCTCAGGATCTGCAGTACTACGAGAGATTGATGCTGATAGAGGGGCAGAAGTTCTGTGATATAAACAAACTTGGTAAGAATCTGCAGGGCATCACCAAACCTATCCAGTTGAAGAAACATGGTACTACCTTCGGACTTGGATACGAGTACACTTGGGAAGAGTTCAAAGACTGGTCGCCACCATGGCGCGGCTAGTATTTTCCAATTGAATACCCCATGCCTCAGTTGGAGCAGACATTTAAGCCAGCCAAAACTCTCTACGGCTCAGAAGAAGACGAGGCTTTTGCGTCAATGAAGAACCTATTTCTGGAGGAGGATATGGATTGTTTTGTGATTTTTGAAGAGGAAAGGAAGGAAGGCCCTTCCATTCAGGCTGTGAACCAAGGGAAGCACCTCCCAATAGGTCAATCAAGACCACCACCGCTCGGAAATCTTCGGGCATTACTATTACGTATCTTGATGATGAACCGATAACTGTAACTTGAAACGAGGCTATGCAACAAACGGAAATAGACTCGGAGGAAGATGTATACCAGAAAAGGTTGTCAGAGAGGCCAAGAATTTTGAGAATAGGCCTAAGTCCAACTCGGATGAAACCGAGGTCATCAATTTGGGAGATACAAAGAATGTCAAAGAAAGGCGCATCAGTGTGCACTTATCACAGACGGAAAAAGAGGAATATATAGAGTTATTAAGGGAATATGAGGATATCTTTGCATGTTCTTACAATGGTATGACTGGTCCCAGCACATCCATCGTCGCCCACAAGTTGCCGACAGACCCTGTATGTCCGCTGGTAAAACAGAAGCTCAGAAACTTCAAGCCAGATATGAGTTTAAAAAATAAAGAGGAGGTCACCAAGACGGTCAAAGCCAGAGTTCTTCAAGTGGTAGAGTACCCAACCTGGTTAGCTAACATCGTTCCAGTACAAAATAAGGATGGGAAAGTCAGAGTCTGTGTCGATTACCAGGATCTCAACCGGGCCAGTCCCAAAGATGATTCCCCCTTGCCAAACATACACGTTCTGATCGACAACTGCGCCAAGCATGAGTTGTAGTCATTCGTCGATTGCTTTGCGCAGTACCATAAGATATGGATAGATGAAGAAGATGCAGAGAAAATGGCGTTTATCACGCCATGGGGAATGTATTTCTACAAAATGATGCCATTCGTATTGAAGAATGCGGGAGCTACTTATATGAGGGCCATGACTACCCTCTTTCATGACATGATACATAAGGAGATTGAGGTATATGTGGACGACGTCATCATCAAGTCCAGGAAGGCTGCAGATCACACGGAGGACCTCCGAAAACTTTTCAACAGACTAAGGAGGTATAACTTGAAACTGAATCCCGCCAAGTGTGCATTTGGGGTCCCTGCGGGAAAGTTATTGGGTTTCACCGTGAGCCGCCGAGGAATAGAGCTGGATCCATCAAAATTCAAATATATTCAAGAGTTACTAGTGCCGAAGAACAAGAAATAGGTAATGAGTTTCCTAGGGAGACTCAACTATATCAGCCGGTTCATAGCTGAGTCTACCGTCATCTGCAAACCTATCTTCAAGATGTTGAAGAAGGATGCCACCACCAAATGGACCGATGAATGTCAAAAGGCTTTTGACAGGATCAAGGAATTCTTGTCTACGACTCCACTCATGGTTACGCTTGAGCGTGGGAGGCCTTTATTGCTCTATCTTGCAGTTTTGGATAGAGCATTTGGTTATGTCTTGGGACAACATGATGAGACGGGGAGAATGGAGCAAGCTATTAACTACCTCAGCAAGAAATTTACCTCGTACGAGGCTCGGTATTCCATACTAGAATGCACTTATTGTGCTTTGACCTGGGTAGCTCAGAAATTAAGGCATTATTTATGTGCTTACACTACCTCCCTTATCTCAATCGATCCACTAAAGTATATTTTTTAGAAGCCCGTGCCCACTGGCAAGCTCACCAAGTGGCAATTTTTAAGTGAATTTGACATTGTCTGCGTCACCCAGAAGGCAGTTAAAGGACAGGCTTTGGCAGATTATATCGTAGAAAATCCTGTAGGAGGGGAGTACGAACAATTGAAGTCGTATTTTCCCGATGAGGAAGTAGCTTTAATAGGAGAAGATATTGCAGAATCCAATGTTGGAGGATGATTTTCGACGGAGCAGCAAATTTCAAAGGAGTTGGTATCAGAGCGGTCCTGGAATCAGAAACCGTTCAACATTACCCGGTATCTGCCAAACTTAGTTTCCCGTGCACCAATAATATGGTTGAGTACGAAGCCTACATCTTAAGGCTTAAACTAGCCAGTGATATGAACATTCAGAAGCTTCTAGTGATTGGAGATTCGAACCTACTTATACATTAGGTTCAAGAAGAATGGGCTACCAAGAATTCTAAGATACTCCCTTATATTCACCACATACAAGAGTTGAGGAAGAGATTTAGAAAGACGGAATTCCAGCATGTTCCAAGAAAGCAGAATGAGTTTGCACATGCGCTTCACACTTTATCATCCATGATTCAGCATCCAGATACAAACTTCATCGACCCTATCCAGATCAATATTCATGATCAACCAGCATATTGTGCCCACGTTGAGGAGGAAGCCGACAGAAAGCCCTGGTTCCACAAAATCAAAGAGTACCTAACAATAGGAGAATATCTGGAGCTTGCTAATGCTACTTAGAAGCGCACGCTTCGAAGGTTGTCCAACAATTTCTTTCACAGCGGAGGAATTATGCATAGAAGGACTCCCGATTAAGGACTATTGAGGTGTATCGATGCGATAGAAGCAACAAAGTTATTGGAGGAAGTGCACTCAGGGACTTGTAGGCCGTACCTGAACGGTTTTGTTCAGCAAAGAAGATACTCCGAGCAGGATATTTCTGGATGACTATGGAGACGGACTGCATTCAGTATGTCCAAAAGTGTCACTGTTGTCAGATACATGCAGATATGATAAATGTACCTCCGAATAAGCTCACTAAAACGAGCTCATCGTGGCCATTCGCCGCATGGGGAATGGATGTTATTGGACCAATCGAGCCTGACGCACCAAATGGACACAGGTTCATCTTAGGGGAAATTGATTACTTCACTAAATGGGTTGAATCAGCCTCATACAAAGCAGTAACCAAGAAAGTTATGGCAGACTTTGTCCGAGATCATATTGTCTGTCGGTTCGGGATTCCAGAATCAATCATCATCGATAATGGTTCTAATCTCAACAGCGAATTGATGAGAGCAATGTGCGAAACTTTCAGGATCAGGCACTGAAATTCTACAGTTTATAGACCTCTGATGAATGAAGTCGTGGAAGAAGCCAATAAGAACATCAAGAAAATATTAAGGAAAATGATCGAAAGGCACAAGCAGTGGCATGAGAAATTGTCATTCGCTTTATTGGGTTATTGTACTGCGGTTCGCACATCAACCGGGGCAACTCCATACATGTTGGTTTATGGTACAGAGGCGGTCATTCCCGCCGAGGTAGAAATTCCATCCTTTAGAATCATACAAGAAGCGGAGCTGGATGACGCAGAATGGGTCAAGGGTCGCTACGAGTAGTTAGCCCTTATAGATGGAAAGATAATGAATGTGATTTGCCACAGTCAGCTATACTAAAACAGAATGTCCATAGCCTTTAACAAGAGAGTTCGACCAAGGAAGGTCAGACCGGGACATCTGGTGTTAAAGAAGATATTCCCACATCAAGATGAAGCCAAAGGGAAATTCTCTCCCAACAGGCAAGGTCCATACATGGTTCACCGGGTTCTAACTGGAGGAACCCTTATTCTCGCAGAAATGGACGGAGGAGTTTTGCCAAAACCAATCAACTCAGATGTAGTGAAGAGATACTACATTTGATTGTATGCCTTTCTTTATAATATAAATTGAATTACGCCCCTTGATTCCCGTTTAAGAGGGGATACATAGGCAGCCCTATGGCTTCGATCACATCTTTAATAAAATTCCATTTTTTCCCCGCATTTAAAATTGGGGCAGAATTTTGAGAAGGACCCTCAAAATTCCGAAGTCAGTTTGTTAGTTTTCACATCAGCATCAACCTAGTAAACTGGGGCAGAATTTTGAGGAGGACCCTCAAAATTCCGAGGTCGATCTGTTTTCAACCATTCAGCACCACCATCAACAGCGCCATCTTAGTAAATAGGGGTAGAATTTTGAGGAGGACCCTCAAAATTCCTGAGCCACCAAGATTGCCGTGCCTTGAACCACGTTGCAGTTGTGGTTCAGCATAAAACAAAACTATCTTTTCTCTACTTACATATATCCATTTGCATCATGATTACCAAAATTTGCATAAAATCATTTGGATCACTATCGTTCAGCAACGCTACCCCAAATGGTACAAGACGTCACAAGTCGAGGGATGTGAACTAACCTCCACCTTTACATAACTAACGATTTTTCTTTGGATGCAGTAATTCATAATACAAATAGGCGATGAATGTGCTTTACAAAACTGAAATTCCGGAAACCACTACTTACTACGCAAATGTTTACTATCTATATTCAACACTCTCCCAGCAGTCATGATATCGCAATCAGCTATCTGCTAAGAAAATCACCACCATCCTCTCCTTTATATATATCCACTGCATTAGGCTATTCTCTGCCTTCCGAAGTTAAGCTCTACCTCCATCCTGCATAAGGATATTTTCTGCCTTTCGAGACTAAGCTCTGTCTCCCATCTGCATTTTTGCATTGCATAAGGCTATTCTCTGCCTTCTGAGGTTAAGCTCTACCTCCATCCTGCATTAGGCTATCTTCTGCCTTTCGAGACTAAGCTCGGTCTACGTCTGTATTTTTGCATTGCATAAAGCTATTCTCTGTCTTTCGAGGTTAAGCTCTACCTTCATCCTGCATAAGCTATCTTCTGCCTTGCGATACTAAGCCCTGTCTCCATATGCATTTTGCATAAGGCTATTCTCTGCCTTCCGAAGTTAAGGTCTACCTCCATCCTGTATAAGGCTATCTTCTGCCTTTCGAGACTAAATCCTATCTCCATCTGCATTTTGTATACGGCTATTCTCTGCCTTCCAAGGTTAAGCTCTACCTCCATCCTGCATAAGGCTATCTTCTGCCTTTTGAGACTAAGCTTTGTCTCCATTTTTGCATAAGGCTATTCTCTACCTTCCGAGGTTAAGCTCTACCTCTTTTATTTTACATCTGACTAAAAGATCGCCACCCCAGTTCATTTGGCTGAAATATCGCCGCCCTGTATTTTAAATTCCTGCTCGGCTGAAAGATCGCCACCCCTTGCATTCATTCGGCTGAAATATTTCCACCTTTTCATGGGATGAAATATCGCCAACTTATTCAATGGCGTCATAGTTCGGAGGTACCATCTGCATAGCTTGAGAACACTATTTCATGGCCTACAAATCTTTACTTTCATGCTCCGCATAGCCCAGGATGTCATAGTCCGAGGATGCCATCCCAGTCGTCCGAAGACTGTATTTATGGTCCAAAGGGAACTTGCATCACGTTTAAATAATGCAATATATACGCACATCATTCATTTGCAGGTACACCGCCTAGCACGGACACCTCAGTAGAAGCGGTCCCGCTCTAGTTCTTCACAGACCATCCGATCTCCAAACCCTTGACAAATCTCAAACCCCGTTGCATCCGCCTTTTCCAAATTTTCATTAGCATATCCTGCCAATGGTTCCTAAACTATATACGGCCTGATTCCTGTAAAACCAGTGATATTTAGGCAGCTCAAAAGCCTGAGCACGGTCAAAGTTCTCTTACAGTCGTCATTTCCGGTCAAAATTGGCCAACTTGGCTTTACCCGACATCTCTCTCATCCTCCGGGGGTAAAGAGGGGCAGTTGTTGATACCTAATTTTTCCCCATGTATTTCTATACTCAAAATATTCCCAAAATAGCATGTAGATGCATATATAAGCATCCAAAAAGGTCTTGGAAATTCTCTACATTTTTTCAAGGATTTTAAAATCAGTTTACTACTTATTTTGCAACATAAAATCCAATATTTAGTCCTAAATCGTGTTATTTTCATAAGTAATCTATTTATTCTCTCATTTAAATAAAAATATAATTTATATAAATTTTACAGAATTTTACAAGTTCATTGTCGACGCCCCCTTTTTCTTTAGGAAAAGCAAAATCGGGTTTTACGACATTATGGGCAAAACAACTCTATTTCCCGTTTGGGATTTGGGTTATGGAATTTGAAGAGTCGCCACCTAATGATTATAGTGCATTAGGACACTTATGAGAGAGTATTTTGAAAAGAAAACCAGAGTTCGGGTAAGGGCTTGAGATTATCTCGAGGGGAAGTTTTTAGGCACCCCTCAAGATCCACTAGTGTGTTTTCTGGCCATGTTAATCGTGACTTTATAAAAGATGAAGCAATAAAACAAGTAATGTTCACACATATATCATTCACACAACTTGAAAGAGCTTTAAAGAAAAGGAAGGGCGTAAATTTAATTAAAAGAGAGGATTGATTTGGAAAAAAACATTACTATAGGGGAACATTTAAATAAAGCAAACAAAAGAGATAAGGGTCATAGGCTTAACTATAATATGGATCATTCGATGCAATATTCCGCACATATTCCCAAAGAGGGGTCGCTTTATGATATTATCACATCGTCATCTTCTCCATATTCTATCATTCCCACCCTTAGAGGTTATTTAAGCGTGTGAATTGGTCACGAATGCTTATTGTGTGCTATTACCTATCCCGTCCTATAGATCTAGAGGGAATTTAGGATCATTATTCCTATAAGGTAGGGACTAGGTCGAACCCTTAAGTTTAAAGGTTAAAATGCTAAGCGACATACAAAACAAATAGGACTTGCATATAAAGGAATCATATAAATCATATAAAACATATAAATGGCTCAAATATCCCTTCATAAGTGAACACGTAATTAGCACGTCTCAAACACATGTAAGGTATAAGGAAAAGAGAGTTTTTTTAAAAGAAGCTGGAGTATAAATTAAAGCAGAAGTTGGAGAGTTTGCAGAAAAGGAACGTAAGAGAAAAACGTTCAGAACTTAAAAGAGGCAGTATAAGTTTATAGAAATCTGCAGAAGTCATTTAGAAACATTTGTCGAATGCCTGGTAAAACAGTTTTGGACACGCGGTGTAACAGAACAAGCATGAAAGCATTTTGAGATTGCAGAAGCGTAAAGAAAAACAGTAAACATACTGGCTTTTGAGCTTTTGAAAATTAGTACTCAAATAGTTGAAATAGTAGTCCATTCTGGACAAGAAATACAGTAGAAACCTTTGTATAGATAGATTAAAAAATATGACAGGAGTTTGTAATAATAGAGTGGTCTTCAGGGACAAACGAATTCCGACAGAGGCAGATTAATTTGAACATGACTTGAAGGTGATTAGCCCTTTTTTTGTCCGGCCTAGGGCTTTCCTAGGCGTTATTAAAGACGGTGAGCATGCAATGGTTTCTAGTTTTAATTAGGAGTTTGTTAACCAGTTTCACGTCTGTTTAACAAAATTAGTGAGGCATTCAATAGTTGCAAATAAATAACCCTAAGTACATGATATCTAATGCATATAAAGGCCCTAAAAATTAGTATCTAAATGCAATGGCAATAACTTGATTATTAACTGATCGGGATTGTAAAAATAGGAAAAATAACAAGGGGAAAGTAAATACCTAGGGACAGGATCCCTACATGTAAAATGCATGTCCTAAACATGATTTCTATTGCTCAAATAGGTAAGTAAAATCCTACAAAATGTTTTCTACCCATACCTTAAAAAATCATGCATAACCCTCCCCAATTTCACTATAATCCACATTTTTCTTTACAAGTTAATAAAAACCAAGTAATTTAAAAATACAGCATTGATAAAAAAAGAAGCTATTCTATAGGGAGCCTACAGCTAGGCCCAAGATCCCGAACCTCACTTCTTTCGAGTTTCACAGCCATTACCAATGATTGGGTGCGGCAAAGTTCCTTAAGGGTTTGTTTGAACCCTTGGCCAATACCAAGCAACCATAACATCATAATTAGACAAGTGTGGAGGTTCCAGCCTTATGCATCAAAGTTCAATGGGTGCTCAAGGCTCCCAAGGCAGTGCTTACACTAAGGGGGCAGACCCTAAAGCTCTAAGAATGATTTTGTGATTAGAATTGAGAGAGTTGAAAACAATTGAGAGAAAGTTTAAGAAAATAGTTGAAAAAGTTTGAAAAGTTGAAGCAGTTTAAGAAATAGTTGAAAGAGAATGAAAATTTGAGACAGTTTAAGAAAATAGTTGAAAGAGTTTGAAAAGTTGAGGCAGTTTAAGAAAATAGTTGAAAGAGTTGAAGAAGCTCTTTTGAAATCATTTGGACCTTCTCAGGGCATCACACAAACAAGGGGGAAAAGAGGAAGGGAACAAATAAGCAAAGTAAACTACTCACACAGGCAACACATTGGAAGAAAGTAACAAGACATGGTTGCAAAACAAGAGTTCAGTGCTAAACGTACCAAACTCTAATACACTTAGCCTCAAACAGAGGTTTAGGTTAGCCAAGTAGCCAAACAGACATGGATGCATGGTAGTAATACAAAAGTAATCATTCATTGAGACAGGGGAGGGAAGTAAGGGAGCATGTTAAACTAAACCTAATAGACTAGTAAGTAACATGCTAGTGACAAAAAGAGCAACAAAACCATAAGTAAAAGCACACAAGAAACATTATGAAATGCAAAATTAATAGAAACATGTTGTTGTGGAAATTGTATCTTAAAGGGGTGACATACCAGTTGCAAGTAGTAGACCACAAAAATAATAGTGCACAGAGGAGAGCAAAGTGTGCAGAGAATGAGAGCAGTAGTGTGAGAATAGCAGTGTGGAGAAGCAAGCAGCAGGCAAACCCAAACAAATAATGCAGTAGAAACCCAGTAGTGTAGTAGACAACCAAGCTTACTCAATCTTGGATGTTAGCTGATTGAGTGTTCAAAAAAGAGAATGAGGGGGTATTATAATAGTAGAGAAAGTGAGAGATGGGTGCAGAGAGTTTGAACTTGTGAGAGGTATTCAATGTGTGTTTTTTGAAAGAAGGTTTAGAGAAATTGTATTCGTGTGTATGTGTGTCAAGTGAGAAGAGAGGAGTAGTACTTATAGCTTTTTGAAAAATAGTAGAGAATAGGGTAACATGGACCTCATTATAGAACAGTACCAATTAGAATCAATCACAGGATCTTAATTCAAATTAATCAGGGACTCATGATTCGAATAGGAGTATAAGCTACCAAGTAAGGAAATAATAAATCTGATGACTGATTATACCATACAAAAGCAGTTAGCATGTTGCATGTAATAGAGTCTAGGTACAAATGCTTCAAGCAAAGAAAAATATACGGGGATAGCCAAAATATATTTAAGTGCACAGTTATGATAACTATATAAATTAACCATGGAAATCAATTAAAGAATCACGGGCAAGACAAAAATAAGAGAGAATCAGTCCCAAACATAGAGAGCAATCTCATAAGTAAGGAAACAATTTGAAAAATCAGTGTAAGAACACCTACAAATTAGGGATTCAAAAAGATGCTCAGAATTAACAGAATATTCAGTAAAGAAAGGAATTCGAATTTATTTAAGCACAACAATCACAAAACTAAAAACCCTAAGCAAGATAATTGAATAAAACAGTGGGGGTCAGAACCCTGGAACAGATTTAAAACATGGAAATCAGAAAACAAAAGGTTTCAACCACATATCATGGGAGTAATCACGTAATACCCAAAAGAAACAGAAGCATACTGATTAAAAAGGGTCAAAAACCCTAGCAAGAAAAAATCATGTTGCATGGAGAAGATCCCACATGCGTTGTAAGTGACGCCATTGTGCCCTTTGTAGAGACTGATGATGATAAAGGGACATGGGTTTATCAAGTCTTTGACATGATTCTGGTGGACCGAGTTCCGGAGGGTAAAAGTATCCCACGTCCGAGGGTAGCAGCCGTGACTCTCATGGTGGTTTCAGAGATGTTGGGTAATGGGTTCATGCGAGGGAAAGGTATGGGTGCTAAGCTTCAGGGTATTGTCCAACCTGTTTCCTTGCCCAAGAATATGGCCACCTTCGGCCTGGGGTTCAATCCAACAGCAACAGATTTCAGAAGGACTCGTAAATTGAAAAAGAAAGCTTGGGTTCTTCCCAATCCAATTCCACGTCTGTCCAGGTCCTTCGTCAGGCCGAGGGCCAAAAAGTAGTTATCATCACAGATGTCGGACCCGCTGATTGATGCAGATGGGAATTTGGATGGTGTTTGAGAGGGTAATTGCTGAAGTGAACATGATTGAGGCAAGGGAAGGGTCAAGCAAAGCAACTATCCAATACATCGGACCACGTGCTAATATCAACAATTGGGAAGCTACTTCTCTTCCAGTTCGGAGTGAGTCGTGGTAGTGGGTTTTGTTTTCCTTTTGTTCACCTGGATTATTCAAAGGTTTGTAATTCAGTTGCTTTGTTCCGTCCATTTCGATGAGTTAAAAAGCTGTTATCATTACATTTAATGAAATGCAATTTTGTTTCTTTCTTTAATCCTAATTGTGTTTCCATTTTTTCTTTCTTTCTTTTCCTTTCTGTACAGTTCTTTTATGATGATATCAATGACATGACATGCATGAGGAATCTCTGGCCCAATTTTATAAGCCATTCTAACTCAGAAATAATAATACAAGAATCAAGTGTGATGACGAAGTGGAATGTGACGATGATGAGGCCTGTGAGGAAATTAGTAAGGAGTTAAGTCATTTTGAAGAAAAGCTCAAACCTAACCTAAATGAAACAGAAGCAGTTAATTTAGGGGACTAAGATAACATGCGGGAAACCAAGGTAAGTGTTTATCTAGAGCCACAACTCAAGAAGCAAATAATTAAAGCACTGGTTGAATACTAGGATGTTTTACCATGGTCACATGATGATATGCCGGGTCTAAGCACCGATTGAGTGGTTCACAAATTGCCCACTGATCTAGCGCTCCCTCCAATCAAGCAGAACCTGAGAAAGTTCAAAACGGATATAAGAGTGAAAATCAAATAAGAGATTACCAAGAAGTTTGATGCAAGCGTCATTCGGGTTACACGATATCCCACTTGGCTAGCTAATATTGTGCCCGTGCCTAAGAAAGATGGCAATACCAGGGTTGTGTCGATTATCGGGATCTTAACAAGGCGAGTCCAATAGATAATTTTCACTTGCCAAACATCCATATACTGATTGACAATTGTGCCAAACATGATATTGGTTCTTTTGTGGATTGGTACGCGGGTTATCATCAGATTCTAATGGATGAGGAAGATGCGGAAAAGATGGCATTCATCACGTTGTGGGGAACGTACAATTGTCAAGTCATGCCATTCCGTTTGAAAAATGCTGGGGCAACCTATATGAGGGCCATGACAACAATATTCCATGATATGATACATAAGGAAATCGAGGTGTATGTGGACGATGTTATTGTGAAATCTAAACAACAGTCCGACCATGTCAAATATCTGAGAAAGTTTTTTCAAAGGCTTCGCAGGTACAATCTTAAGCTCAATCTTGCAAAATGTGCTTTTGGGGTGCCATCTGGAAGTTATTGGGGTTCATAGTCAATCGTCGGGGTATTGAGCTAGATTCCTCAAAGATCAAAGCTATTCAGGAATTGCCGCCTCCAGGAACAAAGCTAAGGTGATGAGTTTGTTGGGAAGTTTGAATTATATCAGTAGGTTCATTACTCACCTCACAACCACCTGTGAGCTAATTTTCAATTGTTAAAGAAAGACGGTGCAGTCAAATGGATTGATGAATATCAAGAGGCTTTTGATAAGATAAAGGAGTATTTGTCGAACCCACCTGTGTTGGTCCCGCCAGAACCAGGGTGGCCTTTGATCTTGTACCTGACGGTTTTGGATTATTCATTCGCCTGCGAACTAGGGCAGCATGAGGTTACGGGAAGGAAGCAGCAAGCTATATACTATCTCAGCAAAAATTTCATATCTTACGAGGTTAAGTATACTCAGCTTGAGAGGACGTGTTGCGCCCTCACTTGGGTGGCACAGAAGTTGAAACATTATTTGTCGTGCTACACAACTTACCTCATATCTCGCTTGGACCCATTGAAGTATATTTTTCATAAGCCTATGCCCACAGGGAGGCTTGCAAAGTGGCAAATCTTGATTACAGAATTCGAAATTATCTATTTGACACAGACCACGATGAAAGCACATGCATTAACTGATCATTTGGATGAAAATCCAGTCGATAAAAATTATGAATCATTGAAAACTTATTTCCCTGATGAGGAGGTAATGCACATTGAAGGACTGGAGCAAGTTGAGATGCCGGGATGGAAACTTTTCTTTGACGGGGCGGAAAGCATGAAAGGTGTGGGAATAGGAGCGGTACTCATTTCTGGAACAGGTCAAAATTACCCTATTGCCGCTCACCTTCGTTTCTATTGTACGAACAATATGGCAGAATATGAGGCGTGCATCTTGGAACTGAGATTGGCTGTAGATATAGGTGTCCAGGATGTCTTGGACATGGGTGACTCGGACCGACTGTTACATCAAATTCAAGGAGAATGGGAAACGCGGGATTTAAAGCTTATACCCTATCGAAAATGTTTGCATGAAATTTGTCAACGGTTCCAGTCTGTAGAGTTCAGGCACATTCCAAGGATTCATAATGAGGTCACCGATGCTTTGGCTACTTTGGCGTCCATGTTACATCATGCGGACAAGGCTTATGTGGACCCATTATAGATTCAGGTCCGTGATCAGCATGTTTACTGCAATATGGTAGAAGAGGAGCTGGACGACAAGCCGTGGTTTCATAATATCATGGAATATATCAGAAGAGGAGTATACCCGGAACAGGCCACCGGTGATCAGAAAAGAGCAATTCAGCAATTGGAAAGTGGGTTTTTCCTTAGTGGAGGAGTGTTATATAGAAGGACCCCAGATCTCAGAATATTGAAGTGCATGGATACAAGGCAAGCCACCTCTATCATGACTAAGATACATTCGGGAGTCTGTGAACCGCATATGAACGGATATGTCTTGGCAAAGATGATCCTACGGGCAGGTTATTATTGGCTTACTATGGAGCGAGATTGTATCGGTTTTGTACGTAAATGCCATCAGTGCTAAGTGCATGGAGATTTGATTCATTCTCTGCCATCAGAACTACATACGATGTCCGCACCATGGATTTTTATCGTATTGGGCATGGACATTATTGGACCAATCGAAATGGCAGCGTCAAACAGGCAGAGGTTCATTTTGGTAGCTATAGACTATTTACCAAGTGGGTAGAGGCTAAGACTTTCAAGTCTGTAACCAAGAAAGCTGTGGTGAATTTCGTGCATGCGAATATTATTGTCGATTTGGGGTACCGAAAGTGATCATTACAGACAATGGGGCAAACCTCAATAGTAATCCAATGAAGGAAACCTATGAGCAGTTCAAGATTACCCATAGGAATTCTACACCATATCGCCCAAAAGCAAATGGTGCGGTTGAGGCAGCTAATAAGAATATAAAGAAAATATTGCAGAAGATGGTGGAAGGATCGAGACAGTGGCATGAAAAGTTGCCTTTTGCATTGCTGGGTATCGCACCACCATTCGTATTTCGGTGGGAGAGACTCCTTATTCATTGGTGTATGGCACCGAGGCAGTAATACCTGCAGAGGTGGAAATCCCTTCTCTGCGAATTGTTGCAGAGGTTGAGATCGATGATGACGAATGGGTGAAAAGTCGCCTTAAGCAGTTAAGTTTGATTGACGAGAAGAGATTGGCATCAGTGTGTCATGGTCAACTGTACCAACGAAGAATGGTAAGAAAATACAATAAGAAAGTGCGCCCGAGGCAGTTCGAAGTCGGACAGTTAGTACTGAGGTGGATTTTTCCTCATTGGGCTGAAGCCAAAGGAAAATTTGCCCCGAACTGGCAGGGCCATTTGTACTAACTAGAATGTTGTATAATGGTGCATTATATTTGACAGATGTAGAAGGAAAATGTTTAGAAATGGCCATCAATGCCGATGCGTTTAAGAGATATTATGTATGATTTCTTTATTTCTGAATGTATCTGTTTGTATTTGGCATATTTAAAAGATTAAATGACGAAGGCATTTTGTTCTGCTATCCAAACACTTTTATCCCTTGTCATCCCCTTTGAGACTTACTTAGTTTTCATACCCCTTTTTCGGAATCAATGGCACAAGTAAGAAACATAGGTGTCGAGCATAAAGAAAAGAAAAGAAAAGAAATGAAAAGAAAGGAGAAGAAAGGAGAAGAAAAGAAAAGAGAGAAAGGGAAAGAAAGGAAGGAAAAGAAAAGAAAAGAAAGAAAAGAAAAGAAAAGAAAGAAATGAAAGAAAAAAAAGAAGAGAGAAAAGAAAGAAAATGAAAAGAAAGAAAAGAAAAGAAGACAAAAGAAACGAAAAAAAAACCACAGCAAAGGTAATTACGATAAAGTGAAGTACATTTGACTTGATCCCGAAAGAGTACGTAGGCAGCCTTACTTTGAGGTTTAATCATACCAAAATAAAAATCCAATGTCCCCAAGCAAGAAACTGGGGCAGAAGTTGTGATGGCTTTGAGAATTGGATTCCGAAAGTTGTAATTTTAACCCATTTTTGAAATTGTTTTAAGCCTTTTATACCCTTCTTTCTAGCCCATCCAAAAGCCTGCATTATTGTCCAAAGAAAGACCTTCTGATCAATTTTTAAGTATTGCCGAGTCGAGAAGGTAGTGGTAACTCGTGGCGATGGAAACACTCCGCCTGAAGCATGAAAAGTTAAAAATAAGAAAGTCTTATTGGTGAACTTCACAGGTACCGTAAGGCGACGTGAGTTGAGAGAAATAAAATGAGAGAGCTTTATTGGTAAAAACCCTCACGGGCACCTTAAGGTGAAAATGAGTTGGAAAATGGCAAACTGAGAAAGTCCTGTTGGTGGAAACTGTTTCGTGGCACCGCAAGATAAACAAGGTTAAGGTTGGGATAAAGTAATCATGTGATGGAAGTTCTGGGCAATAA
Organism: Nicotiana benthamiana; assembly: GCA_034376525.1. Taxonomy (NCBI): domain Eukaryota; kingdom Viridiplantae; phylum Streptophyta; class Magnoliopsida; order Solanales; family Solanaceae; genus Nicotiana; species Nicotiana benthamiana. The sequence goes on along the minus strand of CM067341.1, from coordinate 49,232,267 downwards.
AGTAGGACAACTAAGAGCTGATTAGTTGGATTGTTTGAGCCAATTAGTCCGAAATGCATGTCATGACCATTGGTTCCAGCTGTTCCAGCCAGATAAGTTTCTTTTCTTCGCTTTATCTTTATAATCATCTGGTTTTGGATTCTTCTTATCCTTAACTCATAAAATCATTGCAATTCATTCTTTTTTGGGGGTTTGTTTGTCTAAAATGTCAAATTTGTTCAATGCAAAGGGGAAAGGATTTCAAAGCTCATTACCAGCTTCCGAAAAAGTATAATGTGGTCAGAGCATGTCAACAACAATGTGATGTAGAATGGAATAAGGAAAGGCGTCAGAAGTTCCATCGGTAGAATATTTGGGAAATGTTTTGGGAAATGTGAATGCAAAAGGACCGGAAAGATAAAACAACAGTATTGGTACAAAAGCATTCAGGTTGTCAGAAATGGGGAAATGTGAATGTCGGTTGGAAAGTCAGGTAGTTTAGAGCGAGTCAGGCAATACAAAGCAAGGCAGTGGTTGAAACAGGGGCAGAAGAATTGTTTGTCAAGAAGAGTTCTCTGTGAAGGAAGAGCAGGTGTCAATCAAGTTTAACCGCAAGTGTGGCATGGTTGAAATACAAGAAATTAGGAGTAGCATAAAGAGAGGTAACTTGTTTCAGGTTCGCTTTTTAAAGTAAAACTGTAAAGTTTTGAAGTGGGGAGCCCACACCGATAACAGAGGCATACATTCTTAAATTTTAAATGTTGAAATGGGGAGCCCGCCCCGATAATAGAGGCATACATTTTAGTCTTTAAATTTTAAATGTTGAAATGGGGAGCCCTCCCCAATAACAGAGGCATACAGTTCAGTCTTTAGATTTTAAGGTCACACTTCAGTCTTATCGCAATTCAAGTATTAGTTTTCTATTCTCATCGGTATGTGGTAACAAGCTCCAGTTTCCAAACCGGGCCAGAAAGTTTTCGTTGTTTTGTCTATTATCGTGAAATTAGGAGCCCGCATGGACAACATAGGAATACATTTCCAGTCAGTAGTCAGGAGCCCACCTGAAGAACAGAGGCATAAACTTCAAGTTTCAGTAGTCAGGAGTCCGCCTGAAGAACAGAGACATATATCTCAATTTCAGTAGTCAGGAGCCCGCCTGAAGAACAGAGGTGATACACTTCAAATTTTACTTTTCAATCAATTTCTTTGTTTATTATGAAGTCAAGAGTCCGCCTGGAGAACATAAACATGCCTTTCGAATTTTACCAATCAGGAGTCCGCCTGGAGAACAGGGAAATATATTTCATATTGCAGTAGTTGGGAGTCTACCTGAAGAACAGAGACATATATTTCGATTTTAGCAATCAGGAGTCCATCTGGAGAATAAAGACATATATTTCAATTTCAGCAATCAGGAGCCCGCCTGAAGAACAGAGGTGATACAATTCAAATTTTGGTTTTCAATCAAACTTCTTTGTCTATTTTGAAGTCAGGAGTCCGCCTTGAGAACAGAGACATGTATTTTGAATTTTAGTAGTCAGGAACCTTGAAGAACAGAGGTGATATAATTCAAATTTTAGTTTTTCTTTTTATAAATCTAGAGCCCGCCTAGAGAATGGAGGTGTTAAATTTTAAGTTGTAGTTGAAATCAGGAGCCCGCCTGGAGAATGGAGGTATTAAATTTTTAAGTAGTTTAAGTCAGGGGCCCGCCTGGAGAATGGAGGTGTTAAATTTTAAGCTATAGTTAAATCAGGAGCCCGCTGGAAAATGGAGCTGTTAAATTTTTAAGTAGTTGAACTCAGAAGCCCGCCTGAAGAACAGAGGTGTTAAATCTTTAGTTATAGTTAAAGTCAGGAGCCCGCCTGGAGAATGGAGGTGTTAAATATTTAAGTAGTTGATGTCAGGAGCCCGCCTGGAGAATAGAGGTGTTAAATTTTTTAGGTAGTCGCAGTCAGGAGCTCGCCTAGAGAATAGAGGTATACAATTCAAGTCTCGGAAATCATGAGTCCGTCTATACAACAGAGTTCAGTAGTCAGGAGCCCGCCTGGATAACAGAAGAATACCTTCAATTTCAATTCAGCAGTCAGGAGACCGCGTGGATAACAGAGGAATACATTTGAGTTCAAGTTTGTTCAAGTCCAGCAAATTTGGAAGAGAGGAAACAACATCTCAGCCAGCAATTTGAGATAGCAACAATGGATTTCATCAAGAAACACAAGACAATGAAGAAACACAAGAGAATGCAAGACAAAAAGGAAGTACAATATGTAAGTTTAAAGATTTTAGATAGGATTTTTGTAATTCATAGTTCGTAGTTTAGTCTAGCTTCTTTTATTTTTGATATAATGTAATGAGGAAGGTCAGCGAGCAGTAGCAGCAGCAGCAAGCGCAGTGAAATCACAGCTCCCGGTAGTCCCAGCTACCAGACACTCTCGAACTACATTGACATGATTCTTGTTTAGCCCAGGATATCTAGGCAACCTCTTAAGCAAGGTGCGGTCAAATTTTCAGAAAAATGCTTCACACAGAATATGTGAACAGGCAAAAATTCCTCATTTGCGCTCACTTGTCTTTGCAGGAAAATTCTTCATGTTTCCGGGCAAAGAGGGGCAGCTGTGACCACGTGATTTTTGCCCTAAGTAAATTATTCCCAAAAATCCAAACAAATGATTGTTTTTGTTTATTTTTACAATTTTTGTGCATTTTGGTGGCCTTTTCTGATAATTGTTGCATTTTATCCGTGCATGTTAATTCATTAAAGCAAAAAAAAGTGCATTTGCATTTAGGATTTAATTCCATATTTTAGGATTAATTAGGGATTAATGTTTTTTGGAGTAAAATATAAAGAAAATGACAAAAATAGTTCACTTAGCATTTTAGAATTTTAATTGTGAAATTGTCTTATTTAGTTTTAGAACAATTTTATGCATTAAGTGATTTAGTTTAATTTTTAGTTTGATTTTCTTACATCCCCACAAAATAAAATAACATTAAAAAAATACAAAATGAAGAATACACAAAACAAATTAAATAAAGAGAAAACAATTGAAAAATAGGAACAAAAGGCATCCTCTAATAAAAGACCAATTGGGCCCATTTTGACCAGAGGTCCCTGGCCCAAATCACTGAAACCACCCGCCCAACCCAATTAATAGCATCAACCCGGTCCGGTCCCATAAATAGCCAAATGACGGCGTTTTTCTCATTTAATCGAAGCCGTTATATCTTGATCCAATGGACGAGGGCGTCCTATGATACATTATATAAATATGTCTGAACCCCGCTTCACCCCCCCACCCCCGTCATCTCTTCTGTTTACCCCTACTAAAGAACCCTAGAGACCGACGCCTTTAACCCACCGCCTTAGGGTGGTGGCGCCACCTCCAATCCCGCCCAAAATAACACCCCTAAACCAGCAGACCACCCTCAACCCAAATCCCGTACCCGTTTGGCTCGAGTCAGCTTGTAGCTTCTCGAATCTTCATTTGAAGGATCGAGCCAAACTTGGAACCGACGCTATTGATCCCAAATCAATACCAGATGGCTCACCAACCTTCCTCACCATGAATCCACAGTCAGAACTCATCGAATAGTGCTGAGTCTCAACAAAATTGGAATCTAAGGTCTCTATAGTCCGGGCTAGGGATTGGGGATTTTTTCCTAATCAATCGATCTCTGGTTAATATTGTGGGTTTATTTCCGTTGAAATAAATGAATAATATTATCAGAAGTCAATTTCAGACGTTTTCTCGTAAAAGCTTGAGTGTTAGTAAGTTTTCGATTCCTTATTTCTTCAGATTAATTTGTTGTTTTGTTTAAATTGTGATTTCCAATTTATTCAAACGATTTTGTAGTCAATTGCTTAATTTGTCATTGGTATAGTTATCTTCTCTTTTTGATTCTGTTCATGAGGAATTTGACATGGAATCTGGATTAAAATGGTTTTCAGTTTTTAGTCTGATATTAGTGTTGATTGGAGTAGTGTTAATTGGTTGTTTGGATATAGCTGAAGTACTCACTTTTTAGCTAACTGTAGGTAAATGGTAACCCAGATGAAAGAGGTATGGTTAGGATAGTAATTCTAGGGTAAAACAAGGGTAGTTTGGTTATAGAAAAGAGTGGTTTTTTGAATAATAGTAATTCTAAAACAAGGGAAGGGTAGTATAGGAATTGTCTTGCTAAAAGAATATCCTAAAAAGGCTTCTAGAATAGGACTTTAGTGTAGATTTTAATAGATGTAGGACAGTAAATTGGGGAGTAGGTTTGGAAATAAGGGGTTAAGGGTGAAAATGAAGAGGGGATGTTAGTGCAAGCCTAAAATCTGAGGTCTACCCTTATTATTCCTATAAAAAAGGGCATCAAAGTGCCTTGTGAGGGGGTTCAAGTTTCCAGCTCAAGAAATTTCCCTAAAAGCTGTTTTTCTTTTCCATTTTAAGTTGAAATTACTATTTTGAACTCCAATACTCCAAAATAAAAAAGAAAAGAAAAGAAAAAAAAAACAAAAAGTTTTAGTGTTCCATTAGCCTAGATTAGTGCAGTTCTAGATTCTGTTAGATCTCTTCATCTTAGCTTCAATTTCAAGTACTGTTGAATTCAATGGAGTCTGATGTGCTGTTTGATTGTTGAGGGTTATTTCCATTGTCGAAGTACTACTTGTTAACTGAAATCCTGGTTTGTTCAAGCTATTGTGGTGTTTGCTTGGGTGTGATTTGATTTCAAACACTTTCGTGGTTTAAATTGGGTTCTGGTTGTCGATTGCTGCCTGTTGAACTGCTGTCCAGTGATCTGCCTCTTCTTATTTCTGTCTAATTTCCAGGTATTTGTCTCTCCCCTGTTGTATTGGTGCTGATTTGAAGTGGAAATGCAATGAAAAATGTTTAGGCCTCAGCCTCTCAAATTCTGTCTGTTTGGACCACTATGTATTGGTGCCTAGGTAGTTTACACACAACAGTTTAGTGTAGCTTAGTATGGATTTGCATATGATTGTATAATTGTATTGAAACTAGACTATAATTGGACTGGTAAACTCAGTGATCTCATCTGTAGGTAGATTACTTATTTAGATTGATTTGGTATACATGTTGGACCATTGATTCCTATAGCTAGGTCTGAGTTATTGATACTGTTAAATAGAGGTTATGCAAGTCCAAATGTTTCCTGCTTTGTATTCTAATTCGAACGCATAAATCATTAGTTTATATTTTAGATTTAGTTATGTACTGTTAGTTTAGTATAGGAATTTTTTTTTATAAAAAAGGCTAGTTGAAACTCTTGTTAATTTGAAATCGGACGTCTGCTTCAATTGAGATTAGGATTGTTGTTAGTTGATATGGGTTTAATGTATACCGGGGACTGTGAAATCCGTTTTGGAACAATAATTCAGTAACACCATGATTAGTTTTCCATTGCAATAATACTCTTATGGTTATCTGTTTCCTCATTTGCTAATTTGATATAAAAGCTATATTACTTTATGTTGTCGAAGATCTCACTAGCAGCTAACCAGTAAGATGATATGAATTTCTATTGGATTTGTATCATTAGTAAATCGGTAGGCTTAAGCTTTAGTGCTCGTGGCTGGGGCTCGATCCCTGGTCCTTTTGGGCGTTGGTCACGTAGGCCTCACAAGCGAGGCCCATTTGTTGAAGTTGAACTACAAAGGACGTGGGCGATCAGCCTGTTGACCCAGGAAAGGTCTCAATTATTTGAGCCCATCAAGATTCGAACCTCCCAACTCTATTAACGATGCTGCCCCTGTCAATTGGGCTCATTGGCCTAGCCATTTGGGCCCAATTCAAATGTTCCTTTAATTGATCTAATTCATATTTGGGATTCTTGTTTTGAGTTAGGTAGCGAGTTTTAAACTAAAAGGTTCGACCTTCATTTTAGACCCGGACTTGAACTCGGAGCCCGGGTTTTTAATAACAAACAATTAGGAATTTTCTTTTCTTTTAGAGACAAAAACAAAATTAGAAAATATAGTAACTTTTAGGTTTATCCTTTCAAAATAAAAAATGAGACGATCCTCAACAAGAATACAAATTGTGGGGCCCTTAATAAAGGTCATAAATATATTTAGAAAATCGGGAAGGGTCGTTTAGCGAATTTCACGACTCTCCCAAAAGTTAATAATGCATTAGACTCTTTTGGACGCGAGTTTAATAAAATTACCTTCCTAAATACGGGCGGGCATTTTATGCGGCCCAAATCCAAATCCTAAAACGTTGGATAGAGAGTGCATAGGATTGCAGGTTAATTTCATGCAGCGCAATCCGAAAGCACACTTTAAACGACGTTCACTTTCTCTTAAATGAATACATATTAAATAAAAGCGGTTAAAAGTAAAATTGGCACATAGGTTCTTCATGTAATAAAATCAGATAATAAGCTAAATGCAACAGTTGAACAACCGTGCTAGAACCACGGAACCCGGGAATACCTAACACCTTCTCCCGGGTTAACATAATTCCTTATCCGAATTTCTGGACTTTTAACAGAGTCATCGTTTTCCACGGTACGGGATTCAAACAGTGACTTGGAAAACATTAACCTCCCAAGTTGCGACTCTAAATAATTAATAAACTAAATCTCGTTCTGATTGTCCTTTAAGTGGAAAAACTCCTTTACGCCCTTTTTGCGTGGTGTATAGTGAAAAAGAAAGAGTGACAACCAATCCTATTGTTCTAGTGATGATTCAGCGAAATCTTATGCGTGGGGTCTTTTAGTTCGCCTTTGATGCTCAAGCTCCCTTTTTTGCCATACGAGGTATTCTAGCAATACTTCTCCTTTGTCCCAATTTTGCACACAAGTATCTTCTTGTAGATATTGACGTTCATTCCAAATCTCGCGGACTTTTGCCTCGGGAAACAGTCCATTATGGATAATATCAATCACTTGAGCACTAAGATCTTCCTCCCGTGGTACTGTTTGGCATCTTCCGAGTTGTCTCGGAACTTGACATGGAGCATAAGGCTGGATGCTCTTATGTCCCATGAAAAGAAAATGCGATCTAGCTACTGGCATGTATATAATTTCTTTAACAGTCAACCATCCCAATGTCCACTGTATCTGACTGTCCTTAAGAGTCCAAAAGTATGATATCCATGCTGTTGCTCCTTCAAGCAAACTAACCCCGTCAATCCTTATATAAAACTCACCTATACAGGTTTTGTCAGACAAATCATAACTCAAGGGCTGGGAACGATGGCAGGTGCTCGGTCATCCACATTTGTAGCAACAAATTACAACCCTCAAAGAAATTGCCTCCGGCATTGCAAGCAGTGAGAGCCCGAAAAATGTCAGACATGATCATGGGCACAAGAGTGCTCTCATCTTGATTAAGTAAGGTACTAATGATATAAGCTACTTTTATATCAATATTCTCATCTTTCCCTGGGAAGACTAAAAGGCCCAAAAAGGCTATCATGAAAGCCACCCGTCTGTGCTCATCCTATTTTTTACAGTTATTTTTACTTCACAGCTTAATGTCTGGCTTGTTAAATCCTACCACGTGGCCGTACCTGTCGTATATGAAGCGCAGAGCGCAGAAGCCTTTTGCCAAATTCGGATTATAAACTGCCCTGGGTATCTTCAATGAATCTAAAAACCGATTCAAGGTGATGGCCCTTGGGGCAATCAGATATTTTTTTCTTAGCGGAACCTCAGAATTTTCGATGTACCCGGCTATTTCCTCCAGAGTCAGTGTGAGCTCAAAATCAGGGAAGTGGAAGACATTGTGCGCCGGGTCCTAGGAAGTGACCAATGCCCTTATAATATCACCCCGTGGCTTGATGTCTAATAAACTCGTGAGACCTTTCAAATATTTCTTTTTTTCAACTTGCCCCTCTTCGCCTAAATCATTCCACCATAATTGCAACCCAAAAGGGATTTTGGTCATTATTGAAAAGGGTTCATTCTATATCGTGCTCATTTTGCACATTTATTAAGGTGATTGAGCAAAAGAAAAGCTTTTATTCGACTCAAAATAAAACTATCTATATTCTTTTTCCAGATTTTATAAATGACGACTCGATTTTCAAACGCGGCTTTTCAACGCTTCGGGAACGAAGATTTTAAGGTTGTGAGAGTCAACCGGTCAAAAATCAAAACTGATCAAAACGGCCGTTTTGCAAAGTCAGCCTTCCGGCGTCCCTTTCGGGAACATTCAGCTATTTATGCAAAAAATCTTTTTCCTCTTTTCCAAATTAAAGTAAAAGAACCTTCAAACTATGACCAAATGTGGCTGTTTATGCAAAGTCAGTCTTCCAGCGTCCCTTTTAGGAACATTCGGCTATCTTTGGCATCAACGACATCACCCGACTTATTTATGACGAAATCTAAAATTTTGACTTTTTGGCTATTTTTGGAAAAGTGGAGGTTGGACCCGATGAGTGTTACCTACGTATCTCACGCCCTGTGAGAATCAAACCATGCATAGTTCGGGCAAATTACCCGAACCATTTTAAAACAAGACTCTTTTTTATTTTAATTTTTGGCATTTCAAAAGCAAATAGCAAAACCACTTTCAAAAGCATGACTCTTTTCATTTTTATTTTTTGGCATTTCATAAAGAACAACTATTTTAAAAACAAGACTCATTTCATTTTCATTTTTCATGGCAAGACGAACTATTTTCTTTTTCTATTTTGAAAACAAGACAAAATATGACTCTTCTTTTCGCACTATTCATTTTCAACAAACAATAAAACAACATATTTTTTCCAAAATAAAATAAAGACTCTTTTTCATTTGCTTTTTCAACAAATAACTTTCAGAAAATAAAAGACTCTTTTTCCTATTTTTATTTTTTTCATTTTCTCAAAACTTTGGCAGAGTTTTGACAGTACTTGCTCATTGGTTTTTTCTAAAATAATCAATTAACTCCCTAAATGTTATTTCTCTCTTTTTGTCTTTTCTCTTTTTTCCCTCAAATTTTCAACATTCCCGAGATTCAGAAGCCGGTCAACATGCAGGTTAGAAACAAATATAAGTGCATAGCAAGTAGGATGCAGTAGGATGGTCTTTTTCATTTTAGGTTGCTAACCCTAGACGGACCCAACCCCTGTGTTGAGTCCACTAAGTCAAATGCATCATGATGCAAACAAGTGTTCCTACTAGGGATCCGGCATGAAGTCACGTTATTCTAGGTCCAAAACCTGGGTATGTGTTCTAGACTGTGTACCGAGCGGATAACTGGGATCAAGAAGGGGGCAACGTACCGGTAACCTACGAGGTCATCTAACTTTGCAACTTATCCGGCCTCTTTCTTCTTTCAGGATATGATTGTCACAGAATAGGGAGTCTCAACCAGTTAGCACATCCCCGGAGGTGAAGAAAGAAGGGTGTCGGCACAGTTTATATACAGTTCAAATAATATCAAAGCAGTAACATTTAACAAATTAAGCGAGAAACATGTAGGAAAGTAAGATATAGCCAAATACAACAATTATTCTAAGCTCGAATTCTAAACCCTGAAGAAAACGTTCTAGGTTCTTGTCCCCAGCAGAGTATCAGAGCTGTCACACCTCCTTTTTCACTACACCTGCAGGGGCGTAAAGGAGTTTTTCAAATAAAAGGACAATCGAAACAGGATTTAGTTTATCAATTATTCAGAGTCGCCACTTGGGAGATTAATGGTGTCCCAAGTCACCGGTTGAATCCCGAACCGAGGAAGATATGAATCTGTTACAGTCTGCAAACCAGAAATTTGAATAAGGAATTCTGTTAACCCAAGAGAAGGTGTTACGCATTCTCGGATTCCTTGATTTTAGCAAGGTCGCTTAACTGTTGTATTTTATTTTATCTGATTTTAATACATGATAGCCTATGTGCCTTTTATTTGTAAACCACTTATATCATTGTTTATTTTTAAAGAAGACGTCGTGAAAATGCATTTCGAACCGCTCGCAATCAATGCACCCGTGGTTGTCAACACATTTCAACTTCGTCCAGATTTGGATTTGGGTTGCATCAATTAGCACCCGAGTTTAAGGAAGTAAATTAATTAAATTGTGTCTAAAGGTTCTAACATAATATTATTTTGGGGAAAACCACAAAGTTCGCTAAACGGCCCTCCTAACTTCTAATAAATTTTAACAACCAATTATTAAGGGCCCCACATTTATTTATTTTTTTCGGTGAGGCTCATCTCATTTTTTTGAGACTCTTTTTGATCATCATTTATTTTATAAGAATTACGATATCGTGAAAATATGGTTCAGACCCCGTCGCAATCAATACGCCCATGACTGTCAATACATTTCGACTTTTTCGAGATTTGGATTTGTGCCGCATCAATGTAAGCCCGAGTTTAAGAATGTAATTTAATTAAATCGTGCCCAAAGATTCTAGCGTAAAATTATTTTTGGGAAGGCCGTGAAATTCACTAAGCGGCCCTCCCAAATTCAAATATTTTAGTAATCACTTATTGCAGGCCCCACAATTTTGTGTTATTAGGCGAGGCTCGTCTCGCTTATTTTAAAAAGGGAAACTAAAGCTACTATATTTTCTATTTTTGTTTTGTCTCTAAAAGGAAAGAAAAAGATCCTAATTAAATGAAGAACCCAAAACCTTAAGGTCAAATTTGTGAATTGGACCAAAATGAGCGGCAGTGTGTCCAAAACTGCCTAGAAAGGGGCTGTCAAAACATTTATGAATTGGTTTCATGTTATTCAACATGCATTTCATAATAGGTAGTCGAATAAAAAATCAATATTTATCTTTCAAGTTAAATCATTGATCAACAGAGGTCAAGTTTAAAAATCAGATTGTTTTACTTAATTGGCTACTGGGGGATTCATGGGTGTTACTGAAGGTGTAGAGTACCTAGGAAGTCTAATTTTTGACAACACAAAGCAAACTAACTATTTTGGACTGAGTCAAGCTAGTAGATGATAAAATAACTAGTCATTATGGTATTTGTGCATTAACAATTGTGGACTAAACGTATGTTGTTACTGATACCTGGATTATTAAACCACAACTTATCACAACAATATTCACAAGCAGGGAAGAAGAAGTTTGGTATGAAACTGGATTTAAACTATCAAAAGATCAATTACCAAACATTAATCCATGATTTCCATTCGATTCTTATTGTTTCAAGAGATCACAGTCAACTAAAACTGTTGTTATACTAAATTACCACTAAATGAAATATCACATATCCCAAATTGTGACTGTCCAAAGTTCAAATTAACAATGCACAATCCAGTTACAAATCTAGATGGTTCAAATCAAGAGAAGCAGTCCTAATTTATACAGTTCCTGAATCAACATATTGCAAATAAACCAAACTAGACACTTCCACATTATTGGACAAAATATCACTACAAGCATTTACATGAAGGTAAGTCTGTAATTCTACCTCATTTCAGTCCAATTTGAAGTTACACCAATGAATTCAAGCGTGTACTTGGATATGTTAATAGAATGAAGAAGAATGGAAGTCAGTTGGGGCAGAAAGAACAAATAGCAGCAGTGTGAATCCAAACAACCAAAATTACACCAAAACATTAACCCAGAAGTGAATTTTGAGTGAAGCAATGTTTTGAAATATTATAGAACTACTAGATCAAATCAAAACCAACTTGAATAACCCACAACCAATCGCCAAACAAGACAATGAACTCCTAAAACCTCCAATTTAACAGAGGCTGATCTAGCAATGCAAATTAACCTCTAAAGCTTGGAATGAAACTCAGAAACTTTAGCAGAATAGTTTTTAAACCCCAATACTAAACAGGAAACCAATTGAACAGTGGAAAACAAATAGAGAAGCCTTTTTTTAGATTATTTTTGGTAATTTTCTGTTGCTTTTTTGTTTTCTTTTGATGAAAGCTGAAATCTAAAGGAATTTGGATCAAAAATTTAATTCAAATTTGTGAGCTTGAGAAGTATTTGTGGGATTTTTTAGAGGTTCCAAAATTGTAAATCAAGTAAAGGACATTCCCTTTTATAGGCACAAATGAGGGCAGCCCTCAGATTTTCAGTTTTCCTTTTAGTCCCTCCTAATTTTCAGTTTAGTCCCTTAATGTTTTACTTGATAATTAAGTAAATGCCCGTATTTTTCTGAAATCTACACTACAGTCCTATTCTAGAAGTCCCTAGGGTGTTCTTTTAGCTATACAATACTTATACTACCCTTGTCTTTGTTTTGAAATTACCAATCTTAATAAAACTACCCTTTTCTATGCCCAAACTACCTTGAAACCCCCCTGAAATTACTGACCAATCAGACCCCTTTTATCTTAGTTAAAAATCAACCATGGCTAACTAACATGAAGTAAACTATTCAGCTATATCCAAAATGATTCCAAAAATTCTAAGATTGGATCCAACTAATGCTATTTGAGGCTTAAAATTAATCCTAAATCACACTATTAACAAGTTATCAACTAACAATAGGCTAATTACACTAAACAATAAAAGTGAATTATCGAAAAACGAGAGTTACTACTTGAATTAGCCAATCAATGAAACATGGTTGACCCCGAACTAAACCAAAATTAGAAAACTAAACTAATAACCACCAAACTAAGATCGACCATGAATATATATCAATCAACGACCAACTTATGAACTGAGAGTTGACCTATTTGCGAGTTAAATTAACCTAATATAAATACGAATAGACCTAAATCGTGTCCAAATTAACCAAAACCCATAGAAACATACATAAATTGATTAAACAAGGTTCATACTAATTTTAGGACTCAGATAATAGAATAAGAAAACAGAAACTTACTTATGCAAGTTAAACCAACTAAGCTCCAAGTCCAGTCCCGGAATAATGTATACACATGTTTTTTAATCCAAAAACAAGCGAACACATTATTGCGAGAGTTAACTCGACCTCCAAACTCAGGCAATTGTAACAAATTCAAGGAACTCGACTCTCTTGTGTTCTTCCAGTCTAAGTTATGAAATTTAAGGAGTTTTGACTATATTCAAGAGATTCTGGCTAGGGATTCGAGTAGAGGGAGGTTAGAAAAGCATATGGTGTAAACTTGGTTGGATTTGGGCGTGTTGGCTTTTTTGTCCAGAATTTTGATCTAAGATTTGAGACTATTGGCTGGGAGTTGAGGGAAATGGTTTTGAGGGTTGGAAAGAGGAGAATGAGAGGATTCATTGGTGAAAATATAGGGTCATTTAGCGCTACGCCGGCAGCAGCGGCGATTTTTGGCCGGCGGAGCCATGGCAGAGACGGTGAGGTGAGTTTTGGTACGAGGAGGAAGAGATTGGTCGTGTATTTTATGAAGGGATGTGGACAGTTATATGTAAAAGGCCAAATTAAACCAGGGTCATTGGATGGAAGGGAATCAATGGCCCAGATGTGGGGCACCAAACGACGTCGTTTTGGGTTTAATGTATTGGACCAGGTGGAGTTGGATTTGAACTATGCTCGGGTGGTTTTTTGGGATATGGTGACTTGGACCCGGGGTGTCAAGAACACAAAATGGCCCAATCTTGTTGCAACATCCACTTCCCTTTTTATTTGTTTTCTACTTTTAATTTTTAGTTCTTGTATTCTTTTGCTTTTTTATATCATTTATTATTTTCTTATTTTTTCTGATTTTATAGAAGTGCAAAAAATAAAACTAAAGTTCCAGTACATTTCAAGGCTAAACTAATTAACTCCTAAAATTGTTTAAAATTATTTCACGACAAATTCTCAATTAAAAAATTAAAATGCTTAAAGTGAACTATTTAATTATTTTATTTATATTTTTACTAAAAACAATTAAACTATCAATTAATATAAAAATAGATCCTAAATGCAAACTCGTATTTTTGTATTTTTCATATGAATTAAAATACACAAACAAAATGCAACAATTACCAGAAAATTGATAAAAAATTCACAAGAATTATAAAAATAAAGAAAAAACCATTTTGTTTGAATTTTTTTCGGAATAATTCATATATAGGGCAAACATCACGTGCTCACACCTCCTGCAAATGCGCCATAACTGATTGAGGTTGACTTCGAGATTCCAAAGGAACCTGCACCATTCAAAGTTGTTGTAGTACCTCCCAAGATGCCAATTCTGGTTTCCATGACAAACGTGATCCTGTTCAAGTCAAACGTCATACCATGGGATTATACAGCTGAGGCTAGAAGGATAGAGAAAGCACATACTGGAGAGGCGATCGCCACACAAGGCATGACCTGAACAGGCAAGGTATATACCCCAGAACATCTAGTTGAGTCTAGCAAGAAAGCCTCTGGGCGACCTGTTAAAACTGGACCCGATGAACTTAGGAGGAAGATACAGGCCAAAGAATAATCGGTCGTTGAGCAACTGAAGGAAACACCAGCGCAGATTTCCATCCTGGCTCTTCTGCAAAGCTCTGAGGCATATAAAAATGCCTTAATGAAAATACTGAGGAAAGCTTATGTCCCCAGCAACGTAACGGGAGGCGAAATGGAAAACATGGTAGGACAAGTGCTGGAAAGTCATAAGATCACCTTCCACGAAGATGAGCTACCACCAGAAGGGCTTAGTCACAACAAGGCATTGCACATAATTGCGCAATGAGAAGATTATTTCATCACTAGGATCCTGGTCGACGGGGGATCCAGCCTTAACATTTGTCCGCTAATAACCCTCCGGACATTGGGGAAAGGACTGCAAGAGATCGAAGACGGAGCTATCAGTGTAAAAGCTTTTGATGGGTCTCCTTCCTGGTTTAATCTTTACTTCCAAGTCATAGACGTGCCCGCATCCTACAATTTATTGCTGGGACGACCCTGGATCCACGCCGCTAGGGCTGTAGCATCAACCTTGCACCAAGCCGTGAAATTTGAATGGAATCATCAAGAAGTAATCATTCATGGCGTCGGTAATAACCCTATATATAGTCGCCAAAACTTCCCGATGATCGGAAGCAGAAGGAGAATAGCCTGAGAAACATACTATCACATTGAGCGAGTCAATGCCATAGACAAAGACAAGTGGTAGGATAACAAGATTGAGAGTATCCTGAATTGGTTTGGATATGAGCCTGGAAAAGGACATGGCAAGAACCTCCACGGTATCACCAAACCCATCAAACTAAAGAAACATGGCACTACTTTTGGCTTAGGGTATGAATATACTTGGGAGGAGTTCGACCATTGGTTACAACCATGGCTAAGCCCCTACTATCCATTGGAGCACCCTATACCTCTGTCGGAGAAGACCTTTCAGCCAGCGGATGTTATATACGGATCAAAGGAGGATGAAACACTAGAAGCAATGAAGAACATGCTTCTGGAAGATGATATGGACCGTTGTGTTATCTTCGAGGAGGAATAGCAGGAAGGCCCTTCCATTCAAGCTGTGAACTGAGGGGAACACCTAACCAATTGGTCATTCAGGACCACCGGTGTTCGGAGAGCTTTGGGGTAGCAAGGCTAAACGTCGCACTATGCATCACATTTTACTTTTAATTGATTTTACTTTTCCGCATTCTCTTTACTTTTGATAAGAGCTCTGATGTTTTGAACAAGTTATAAATCTAATAAAAAGCATTTTATTACTTTTCTCTATCATTTACTATATTTTCACAGCATTACTATTACGTATCTTGATGATGAACCAACAACAGTGACTTGCAACGAGGCAATGCAACAAACGGACATAGATTCAGAAGAGGATGATATACCAGAAGAGGTTTTCCGAGAAGTCGAGAATTTTGAGAATAGACCCAAATTTAATTTGGACAAAACTGAGGTCGTCAATTTGGGGAATGCAGAGAATGTCAAGGAAACACGTATCAGCGTACATTTGTCGCCATCAGAAACGAAAAAGTACTCCGAGTTCCTAATGGATTGTACGGATATCTTTGCATGGTCTTATGATGACATGACAGGTCTTAGCACGTACATTGTGGCTCACAAGTTGCCAACAGATCTGACATGTCCGGCGGAAAAGCAAAAACTCAGAAAATTCAAACAAGACATGAGTTTGAAATTTTAAAGAAGAAGTTACCAAGCAAGTCAAAGCCAGGGTTCTCAGAGTGAGATTATCTGACATGGTTAGCCAACATCGTGCTAGTATCGAAGAAGAATAAGAAGGTTAGATTCTGTGTCTACTACCGGGATCACAACCGGGCCAGTCCCAAAGACAAATTTCCTCTACCGAATATACACATCTTGATCGACAACTGCGCCAAGCATGAGCTGAAGTTGTTCATTGATTATTTTGCTGGATACCACCAGATATGGATGGATGAAGAAGATGCGAAGAAAATAGCATTTATCACGCAATGGGGGGCGTACTGTTACAGAATGATGTCGTTTGGTTTGAAGAATGCTGGTGCCACATACATAAGGTCCATGACTACTATCTTTCATGACATGATACATAAAGAAATAGAGGTGTATATGGACGATGTCATCATTAAATCCAGGAAAGCCGCAGATCATACGGAAGATTAGAGAAAGTTCTTCAACAGATTGAGAAGGTATCACTTGAAACTGAATCCCGCCAAATGTGCATTTAGGGTTGCTGCTCAAAAGCTACTGGGTTTCATTATGAGCCACTGAGGAATAGAATTGGATCCATCAAAATTCAAGTCCTTTCAAGAATTGCCGCCACCAAAGAACAAGAAGGATGTGATGATTTTTCTGGGGAGGCTCAACAATATCAACCAATCCGTAGCTCAGTCCACTGTTATTTGTGAACCTATTTTCAAAATGCCAAAGAAGGATGTTGCTACTAAATGGACTGACAACTGTCAAGAGGATTTTGACAAAATCAAGGATTACTTGTCTATACCGCTAGTCTTGGTTCCGCCAGAGCCAGGAAGACACCTTTTGCTTTATCTCGCAGTTCTGGATGGAGCATTCGGTTGTGTTTTGGGACAACATGGTGAAACAGGAAGAAAAGAGCAAGCAATTTATACCTTAGCAAGAAGTTTACCTCGTACAAGGCTCGATATTCCTGATTAGAACACACATGTTGTGCTTTGACCTGGGCAGCTCAGAAGTTGATGCATTATTTCTTTTCCTACACAAATTATCTCATATCAAGGATGGATCCGTTGAAATATATCTTTCAGAAGGCCATGCCTACCGGCAAGCTCGCGAAATGGAAAATCCTGTTAAGCGAGTTCGACATTGTTTACATCACTCAGAAAGCAGTCAAAGGATAAGCTTTGGCAGATAACCTCACCGAGAATCCTGTGGGAGTACAACACATACCTCTGAAGACGTATTTTCCCGACGAAGGGGTATCTTTAATATGAGAGGACATTGCAGAATCCTATGATGGTCGGAGAATATTTTACGATGGATCCGCCAATTCCAAAGGAGTCAATATAGGGGCAGCCCTGGTATCGGAAACCAGTCAGCATTACCCGGTATCCTCCAAGCTAAGGTTCCTATGTACCAACAACATGGCTGAGTACGAAGCCTGCATCTTAGGGCTCAAACTGGCCATCAACATGAACATTCAAGAGTTACTAGTGATCGAGACTCGGACCTACTTATACACCAGGTTCGCGAAGAATGGGGAATCAAGAATTCCAAGATACTCCTTTATCTATATCATATACAAGAGTTGAGAAAAAGATTTAGAATAACTAAATTCCAGCACGTTCCCGGAATATAGATTGAGTTCGCTGATGCCATAGCCACTTTATCATCTATGATCCAGCATCCAGACACAAACTTTATGTTGGAAATAACGCTCTACGCTAGAGGGGGGGTGAATAGCGTATTAATAAAATTAGGCGTTTTCTTGCGGAATTTAAACTTTGCAGGAAATAAACAAATGCAGTAAAAATAAATTACACCACGATATATACTGGTTGGCCACACTTTGTGGTTAGTCCAGTCCCCGAGAGACTCTCTCGAGATTTCCACTAACAACCTTGTCAAGCTTAAGGTGCCCAACAAACCTTTACACTTGAGACTTGAATCACACAAATCTCAAACACTTGCTCGGAGGCTCCTCACCTCAAAGACTTCAATTTGCTCGGAGGTTCCTCACCTCAAAGACTTCAATTTGCTCGGAGGTTCCTCACCTCAAAGACTTCAATTTGCTCGGAGGTTCCTCACCTCAAAGACTTCAATTTGCTCGGAGGTTTCTCACCTCAAAGACTTCAATTTGCTCGGAGGTTCCTCACCTCAAAGACTTCAACTGAGGAATCACAAGTTCCTCAACAAACGAGAATCGCAATTCTCTTACAAACACAAAACAAACTCACTTTACAAAGTACTCCTTAATGAGTAGATATGAGTAGAAATAGTACGCTCAAGATCACAACAACTTAGCTCAATAGAATGGCTCTTCAAAAAGCTTTATAGATGAATGAAAATGATGATCAATGTAAGAAAGCTTTTAGCAATGAAAATACTTAAATTGTATGTGTTGTTGTTGTGAAAACACTGAGTTAAACCTGTATTTATAGGTGAAAAACTCAGTCTTACCGTTGTCTAATTGCCAATTAAGGATTGCTGAAATTACTCAGTGACAATCGATTATCAGGACTAAACAATCGATTGTTTGCCTATCAGATCAAAAAATCAATCCCAGATTTTACGTTAACAATCGATTACTTCAAATCAATAATCGATTAATTATAACGTTAAAAAATCCTTTCCAATTTTTGGCATAAAACATCGATTATCAGGAAATCAATAATCGATTATTTTAACAACGTTCAGAAAATCTTTTCCAGATTTTACGCTAAAACATCGATTGTTAAATATCACAATCGATTACCTGAAGGTAATTTGAAAAAAGTATGACAACGGTCAGCTTCAACAATCGATTATCAAATAGAACAATCGATTATTAATTAATTTCAAAACTTACTGTCTCATATATAATCGATTATCAAAAGCCACAATCGATTATTAATTAATTTCAAAACTTACTGTCTCATATATAATCGATTATCAAAAGCCACAATCGATTATTAATTAATTTCAAAACTTACTGTCTCATATATAATCGATTATCAAAAGCCACAATCGATTATCATTTTACTTAAAATCACTGGGAGACATTTTTCTCATTCTAATCGATTACCATTAGTTCATAATCGATTTTTATGAGTTTTGAAAACTTTGCCTCAGTTAACAATCGATTATCGAAAGTACACAATCGATTGTTATGCAGTTTGCAAAAACCTGATGTTAACTGGCTTACTCACAATCGATTATCATTAATTCATAATCGATTGTCATGCAGTTTTGACTTAGAGATACTCGATTATCATAAGTACATAATCGATTATCTTAGCCCAGATTTTTGAGGCATGTTTGGAAAACATTTTAACAAATGTAAATATGCATAGTTTAAAATCATTTGACACTTACTTTAAATATGCATGATTTTGGAAAAATAATTTTAGTAGAGAAGCCATGTTATGAGCCAAGATTGAGGAATCAAGATCACAATTAATATTGACTCAATTATAACATTTCTAAACTTTGTCTTGAGCTTCTTGTAATGCATCCATTTTGTGCTTGTCCTTGAGCACTGCTATATATCGCTTATTGCTTTGTTTGACATTCATCAAAACCTACAAAAGAACACACGTTTAGTATATTGCATTTGAAACGTGTTTCCAACACTTTATTGATCCCATCCAGGTCAAGATTCACGACAAACCAACTTATTGTGCTCATGTTGAGGAAGAAGCCGATGGGAAACCTTGGTTCCATGATATCAGAAAATACTTGACAACAGGAGAATACCAGAGCATGCAAATGCTACTCTAAAGCGCAGTGGAGGAATCCTGTATAGGAGGAATCCCAATCTGGGATTACTAAGGTGTGTCGAGAAAAGAGAAGCAACCAAACTATTGGAGAAAGTGCAAGTAGGGATCTGCGACCGCATATGAATGGTTTTGTTTGAGCAAAGAAGATACTCCGAGCAGGGTATTTTTAGATGGCTATGGAAGTGGACTGAATCAAAAATGTCTTAAGGTTCCATCGCTGTCAGATACATGTAGATATGATAAAATTACCTCGAAACGAGCTTATGGCGACAAGCTCACCGTGGTCGTTCCTCGCCTGGGAATGGATGTTATCGGAACAATAGAGCCTGTCGCATCAAATGGGCATACGTTCATCTTGGTGGCAGTTGATTACTTTACCTAATCGGTTGAAGCAGCATCGTACAAAGCAGTGACCAGGAAAGTTGTAGCAGATTTCGTCTGCGACCATATTGTTTGCCGGTTCGAAATTCCAGAATCAATAATCATCGACAATGGTTACAATCTCAACATCGATTTGATAAAAGCAATGTGTGAGACTTTCAAGATCAAACATATGAACTCTACAGCTTATAGACCTTAGATGAATGGAGCTGTAGAAGCAGCCAACAAGAACATCAAGAAGATACTAAGAAAGATGATTGAAAGGCACAAACAGTGGCACGAGAAATTGCAGTTTGCCTTATTGGGTTATCCTACCACGGTCTGCATATCAATCGGGTCGCCTCCTTTTTCCAAAAAGCAAAATCAGGTTTTACGATATTATGGGCAAAAAAACTCTTATTCCCATTTGGGAATTGAGTTATGGAATTTGAAGAGTCACCACATAATGATTATTGTGCATTAGGAAGTTTTAAATATGAGAGGAGTATTTTGAAAGAAAACTAGTGTTCGGGTAAGGGCTTTAGATTATCTCGAGGGGAAGGTGTTAGGCACCTCTCAAGATCCACTAGTGTGGTTTCTGGCCATGCTAATGCGACTATATGAAGAGATGAAGCAAGTAGAAAGATAAGATTCACATATAAACATTTGGACAACTTAGGAATTTTGAAAAGGGAAAGGCATAAGTTAAATAAAGTAGAAGAGAGAATTGATTTGAAAAGAAAGCATTACTTTAGGAAAAAGTTTAAAATTTTAAATAAAAAAAGCAAAGGAAAGTGGGTCCTAGGTTTGACTAAAATATGTATCACATCGGTGCAATACCCCGCACACACTCCTCAAAGAGGGGTCACATATGGTATTAGTGCACTGGTAATCATCTCCATATTCTACCCTTCCCGCCCTGTTAAGGTATCTAAACGTGTTGGTATCGTTTACTTATTGCATGCTAATACCCGTCCCAACCTGCTAGGCCTGGGGTATTAGGACTTCTAATCCTAAGAGGGGGGGGGAGAGAGATAGGATATATATATGGAGTTTTCAAAGGTATAAATACTAGAACAACAAGCAAAACAAATAGCACATAAGAGGTATGCAAATAAGATAGTCAAAGGCTTAGATAAAACCCCATAACATAACAGTAACTAGTTTAGCATGACTTCAAATACTGATTTGGTCTTTAAAAGAGGTTAGAAGAGCGAACATATTAGTTTAACACATAAAAGTTGGATAGAAAATCTACTTCGAGCTCCCCGGGCCCGTTCTAGGAATTAACAATTCGTTGAAAATCAATTAATCTTATAGAACATTAGTTCAGACATAGGTCTGTTTAAAAGAGAGTTAAAGTTGCAGCAAGGTTTAGAAATGGCTTACAATTTAGCCGGACTGTTTGAGTAAAAAGGATTTAAGCAGAAAGTTTTCAAAAGTACCTTAAAGTATTAAACTTAGGCAGCCAAAGTAGTTCAAAACCGCAGACTTAGTTGAGTAGTGTAAAAGGGAAGACTTGGGCCGGACTTAAAAGTAAACAGATTTCGGGAAACTGCACTGAAACATTTTAAGAACTGGGCGAGTTTGGACCTTATAACATGCACACTGACCCTTTTTGTTACTTCTTTACACGTTTTTGTCGACCTGCTGTTTGCCTAGTGTTTTCTACAGTTCCTATAGGCATGTCTTTCTAGCCGAGATGCAATGTTGAAAACTTATAAGCATGGTTTCTATATGAGATATGCCATTAAACTTATAGGCATGGTTTCTATATGAGATGTGATAATGCAAGACCTATAGTCATGGTTTCTGTCATGAGATTGGTGCAATAATGAAAAGCCTTATAGACATGGTATGTATATGATATTAATGCAATAATGTAAAGTCATATACACATGGTATCTATATGATATTGTGCAATAATGTAAATCCTTATAGACACGGTATCTATATGATATTGTGGAAATGTAGACCTATAGGCATGATTTCTACCATTAATTGATGCAAGAACGTAAACCCCTCCCATATGCCCTTTCACTGTATCCCCGAGTTCTTTTATACAAATTTATTTACAAAATATGGACAGAAAAACGTTAAAGGAAATAAGCTAAATACATTAACAATTACATTAGGCCGGAAAAAGCTCAAAGCATCTTTAATGTCCAACATATGCCTTTTACCAAATCTAGGCTCCCAAATCCGAGGCTTTCTCTTTAGAGTGTTACAAAGTTCCAAAGGCTTTTCAAGGAAACCCAGGCAATGCTTACGCCCCAAGCAATTAGAGTAGTGCAAGTGTGGAATTACCAGCCCTAAGGCATCCAAGTTCAGAGGAGACTCCAGGGTCCCTAAGCATGGCTTACCAAAGGGGGTGTAGGACTTAAAGAACTAGGAATAAGTGTAAAAGGGAGAAATTAGAGGAAGGCCAATGCAGAGGTGGTCATACCTAGCCATGAAGTGAGACTGGCACACCCCTAACCACTTTCATGGTTCAACATGCAAGAGAAGACTTGCAAACAAGTCAGACTAGGGCCTGTATGGTGATTAGGACCCCAACAAGCCCGTGTCAAGGCTCAAACACTTAGTATGGGGGCTAGGAAATGGGATTACCTTGAGAATAGGCTGATAACAACCTTAGTTCTAAACTAGGAGTGTCAATGAGGTGCCACCCTAGTCCAAAACACACTCATATGCAAACAGGGTTAAGGGAAGGGGGAATCAGATAAGAATACTTGAAAGAACATGACTAAATTAAGGAGATTTAAGGGAAAGGGGTGTACAGGAACTTAAACCATAATAATGAACAATAAACAGACAAGGGAAAGGGTAAAAAGAGGGTTAAGCATGCTGAACTTACACTGAAATCATAAACAGACAAGGGAACGGGGGAAGGGGGTTAAGCATGCAATAACTTAACTGAACATAAACAGGCAAAGGAAAAGGGTTAAGTAAACAGGTAGTTTGGAGTTTGATAATATAAATTAAGAGCCTACTAGTTGCAAACTTGAATAACAAAGCAAGTAAGGTAGATGGATCCAAATAGTTAGCCTTAGCTTTCAGCCGGCTAACTCCAGCAATAGAGCAAGTAACAAAGAAGAACAGAAGAGAAGAGAGAGTTTTCAGTGAGTAAACTTAGAGTAGTTTGTGTTTCTCTGTGCGTCTAAGTGAGAAAAGGTAAAGGCTATTTATAGTTTTAAAAATAAGCAGCACTAAGGCAAGAAAATATCCATCACTATCAATCATAACTAATTAGGGAAAATGTTCCCTTCAATTAAAGAATCGGGCTTGAGGTAAATAAACCTCAGTTTATTTTTGGAAAGAAAATCAAGTACCAATCAAGAAATATAGGTAGGTAAAGACTTTTGAAATTCACACGGGTAAACACATACGGCAAGTTAATCACCTAGAAAATCAAGGAATTGAGATACTAGCTTATTCTGAATTTAGTCAAAAAGTAGGTCCCAATTAGAGAATCGAACAAGCTGTACGAAATCAATTTTCCCAAATTAGTGTTATTTAGAAAAGGGGGAGAATGTGACTATATAAAGAGATGCATAGATTCACACATGCAAACTAGAATTATAGAACAAATCATGTAGCAGAAACACATAAGAAGGAAATTAGAGGCATCTAGGGTTTAACATGAAGCAAGTAATCACACACAAAGAAGCGTGAAACCCTTTAGACTTAGGGTTTCCATCACATATAGAGCATAATGAAGAACATAGATGAAGATGAACAGAAGCAGAACAACATAATGAAGAGCAAAGAACATATTAACTCAAAATCCTAGAAAATAACCCGGTAAAGTAAAAATGCCTTAGAGCCATAGTAGAAAGCACTCAAAATCACAGTAAGAACTAGAGGAGAACACACAGTAGAGCAGATAAAGCGGAAAAATCAAAAAAATCAGAGAAATAAAAAAAAATCCTAAATTGTAAGAAGACGACAGTTTGAAAACAAAAATAGGTAAAGAAAAAGTGAGAAATATTTAAATTTTTTAGAGAATAACTAGGATTTAGAGAAGATCGTAAAGATTAACACGGAGCAAAACCTCGAAAATTAGGGTTTCAGAGAAAGATCTCTAGATAGCGAAAAGCCTGGAACGGACCAGTCTGAGTCAGCAAAGGACTCATAGCCTCAAGGCTTGCCTGAGAAAGGTCGGACACGGCTACAGAACTCAAATCGGATGGCCTCTGGTCCGATAACCTTCGAGATAGGGTTCCGATCTTCGAACCCATGAGCCATTAGAGGTGAGGAGTGGTGGATATAGATGTTTGGGGCTTGAACGGCCATAGACGCCGGTGAACGGAGCCAGAACAGACTAGGGTTCAGAAGGGCTAGAGAGAATTTGGGGATACAAAGGCGGGTAGGTTTGCAAAGTGATTAGGGCTAGGGGGTATTTTGAGGCTTAGTTATGGTAGGTTTGATGTGGACCGTTGATATGTATGATCAACGGCCACGATTAAAAGGAAAGATGGGGCAGGTTAATTTAGGCGGGTTTGGGTTGGCTAAATTTAATTTGGGTCATGTAATTGGAGGGGTTATTTTGGGGGTGGAATTTGGGCAAAAATTGAAATAACTAGGGCTATGATTTAAATAGCCATTTTTTCAAAATTTAATTTTATAAAAATAGTAAAATTTCATTATAAAAATCCAATCAAAATTTGAGTTAATACAATATATATAGGTATTAATTTATTTTGTAATTAAAATACTTATTAAATCGAGAAATGGGCTAAAATTGCAATCTAACGCAAATTTAATTTAGAGATACCTAATGACAGTTGATACCCAATTTTTTTCTATTTATTTTTTGCACCCAAAATACTTTCAGGATAGTATATGTATGCATATATCAGCATGCTGGGGAACTTTGGTATTTTTATTTAATTTTTGAGATCTTTTAAAATCAATTTACTACTAATTTTTGATAGTTAGAAGGCCAATATTATTTTCCAAATTATTAGTTTTAGTAAATAACGTGATTCATTCCCATATTTACAACAAAATATAATTTATGTAATTTTTTTACATTTTTTACAAATTTATTTGGAATTTTTATGGCCAATTGCACAAAATTGCAATTATGACCAATTTCGTAATTAACTGTGTTTCATAGTTATAAAATTATTTCTAGTATTTTTAGATTAATATTTATATATTGTTAATTAGTTCTAAATTTTTAATTTTGCCTTCTAAACTATTTTACCCTTTTTACCTATTTTATAAAACTAATTGAGGAAAGTTGGCTATTTAAAATATAGCCATATTTTATTTAATATATAGCGCTAAATTCAACCCCTATTTCAGCCCAATTTCAACCCAATTTAATAACCATAGCCGTCAATTTTTTAGCTGGTCCAGCTCAGTTTTGATTTGAGCCGTTGATTAAATAACATCAACGGCCAAGATCTTCTTTCCTTAATTAAAATAAAATGACCCCCCCCCCCCCCCCGCCCAACCCCTCATTTTCATACACCAGTCTCTGTATATCTAAACGATTTCTCTCTAGAACCTTCTGGTTCTCTCCTTCTTCTCCGATGAAACTCGTCGCCTCTCCGACCATACCCCTCCCTCACTTCTGTCGATCTCCAGCCGCCATGGAACCCTTCTCATCATTGCTCACCTCTAAAGCTCGAAGCCAAAGTCATCCGCCATGAAAGACGGTTACTGAAGCTTCACTTGGGTCTGTTTCCGGCTTTTCTCCGGTGGCATTTTTCCGATGATGCTTTCTATGGCATCATAAACGAGTTTCACGGCCAGGTTCTTCGTTTTACCTAATTTGTGTGCAAACCCTAATTTTTTACTCAATCCTCTTTAATCTCTACTCTTTTAAAACAACTCTCAGTTTGATTTTGTTTTCTACTCTATTTTTACTTAGTGTTTCCGGTTATTTCAAACTTCAGATGGTTACCAGTCTTTCAAATTAGGGTTTCTGACCCCCTTTTTCAAAATCGTTTCTTCTGCTCTTTTTGAGTACTATATGTTCATTTGTGTTTAGTTGTTTTACTTGTTTGTTTGGTGTCCTTGTTAACCTGGGTCCATGCTTTAATTTTTTCTTGCTAGGGTTTCTGAACCTTTTTAATCAGTATGCTTCTGTTTCTTTTGGGTATTACGCGATTACCCCCATGCTATGTGCTTGAAACCTTTTGTTTTCTGAGTTCCATGTCTTAAATCTCTTCCAGGGTTCTGACCCCCACTGTTTTATTCAATTATCTTGCTTAGGGTTTTTAGTTTATGGATTGTTTTGCATAAATAAATCGAATGCCTTTCTTTACTGAATATTCTGTTAATTCTGAGCATCTTTTTGAATCCTTAATTTGTAGGTGTTCTTACACTGATTTTTCAAATTGATTCCTTACTTATGAGATTTCTCTCTATGTTTGGGGCTGGTTACCATAATTGTGCACTTAAATATATTTTTGGCTATCCCGCATATATTTTTCCTTGCTTGAAGCATTTGTACCTAGACTCTATTACATGCAGCATGCTTACTGCTTTTGTTATGGTATAATCAGTCATCAGATTTATTCTTTCCTTACTTGGTAGCATATACTCCTATTCGAATCATGAGTCCCTAATTAATTTGAATTACGATCATGTGATTGATTCAAATTGGTACTGTTCTATAATTAGGTACATGTTACCCTATTCTATATTATTTTTCAGAAAGCTATAAGTACTACTACTCTCTTCTCACTTGACACACAGACACACGAATACAATTTCTCTTCTTTCAAAAATACACATTGCATACCTCTCACAAGTTCAAACTCTCTGCGCTCTTCTCTCACTTTCTCTACTATTACTATACCCTCTCATTCTCTTATTTGAAGACTCAATCGGCTAAAAGCCAAGATTGAGTAAGCTTGGTTGTCTACTACACTACTGGGTTTCTACTGCAGTATTTGTTTGTGTTTTCCTGTTGCTTGCTTCTCTGCACTGCTATTATCACACTGCTGCTCTCATTCTCTGCACACTTTGCTCTCCTCTGTGCACTATTGTTATTGTGGTCTATTACTTGCAACTGGTATGTCACCCCTTTAGATATAGTTTCCACAACAACATGTTTCTATTAATTTTGCATTTCATAATATTTCTTGTGTGCTTTTACTTATAGTTTTGTTGCTCTTTTTGTCACTAGCATGTTAATTACTAGTCTATTTGGTTCAGTTTAACATGCTCCCTTACCCCCCTCCCCTGTCTCAGAGAATGTTTACTTTTGTATTACTACCATGCACCCATTTCTGTTTGGCTACTTGGTTAACCTAAACCTCTGTTTGAGGCTAAGTGTATTAGAGCTTGGTACAGTAAGAACTGAACTCTTGTTTTGCAATCATGTTTGGTTACTTTCTTCCAATGTGTTGCTTGTGTGAGTAGTTTAATTTGCTTATTTGTTCCTTTCCCCTTTGCCCCCCTGTTTGTGTGATGCCCTGAGAAGGTCCAAATGATTTCGAACGAGCTTCTTCAGCTCTTTCAACTATTTCTTAAACTGTCTCAACTTTTCAAACTCTTTCAACTATTTTCTTAAACTGTCTCAACTTTTCAAACTCTTTCAACTATTTTCTTAAACTGTCTCAACTTTTCAAACTCTTTCAACTATTTTCTTAAATTGTCTCTCAAATGTTTTCAACTTTCTCAATTCTAATCACAATCTCATTGTTAGAGCTTTAGGGTCTGCCCCCTTAGTATAAGCACTGCCTTGGAGCCTTGAACACCCATTGAATGCACGAGGCTGGCACCTACACACTTGTCCAATTATGATGTTATGGGTGCTTGGTATTGTCCAAGGGTTCAAACGAACACTTAGGGAACTTTGCTGCACCCAAGCCTTGGTAATGGCTGTGAAACTCGAAAGAAGTGAGTTTGGAGATCTTGGGCCTGGCTGTAGGCTCCCTATAGAATAGCGTCTTCTTTCTTTTTCTTATCAATGTTGTATTTTTAAATTACTTGGTTTGTAATAACTTGTAAAGAACAATGGGGATTATAGTGATACTGGGGAGGGTTATGCATGATTGTTAAGGGTATGGGTAGAAAACATGTTTGTAGAATTTTACTTACCTGTTTGCGCAATAGAAATCATGTTTAGGACATGTTTCACTTGTAGGAATCTTGTCCCTAGGTCTTTTCTTTCAGCTTTGCCTATTTTTACAATCACAATCAGTTAATAATCAAGTTATTTCCATTGCAATTAGATACCATATTTTAGGGCCTTTATAAGCATTAGATATCATATACTTAGGGTTTTTTATTTGTAACTGTTGAATGCATCACTAATTTTGTTAAACAGACGTGAAACTATTTAACAAACTCCTCAGTAAAACTAGAAACCATTGCATGCTCACCGTCTTTAATAACGCCTAGGCAAGCCTTAGACCGGACAAAAAAAAGGGCTAATCCCTTTCAAGTCATGCTCGAATTAATCCGCCTCTGTCTAAATTCGTTTGTCCCTGAAGCCCTCTCTATTTTTTCAAACTCCTATCATTTTAAAACTATCTATGCAAAGGTTTCTACTGTATTTCTTGTCCAGAATTGGACTACTATTTGAACTATCTGAGTACTAATTTTCAAAAGCTCAAAAGCCAGTATGTTTACTGTTTTTCTTTACGCTTCTGCAATCTCAAAAAGCTTTCATGCTTGTTCTTTTGCACCGCCTGTCCATAACTATTTTACCAGGCATTCCACAAATATTTCTAAATGACTTCTGTAGATTTCTAAAGACTTATACTGCAAAGAGCTATTCAGGAAAAAAGAAAATGGCGCACGTTAACAGAAACCTAGGCTCTCTAAGCGCACGTTAGCAAAGTTTGCCATTGTGCCCGGAGATGGCTCGCCGCCAGAGAAACGCGCCTGCCGACGACAACCAAACCGTTACACCTGACCATGGGGCTGCCAAAGCTCGAGAACCACTGACTTTTGGAAGCTTTCTTCCCCTGAAATTTCAAGCAATTGATGCGACTCATGACGCTGAATGTGAAGATGCCCACATGCAGAGTCCGGTATGCAAACCAGATGGGGTTGATAGTCAAGCTGCGCGACGCCTACAATTTTCTGAGATTAGCAAAGCGGAGGCTTCCCGCCCAATAGCAGCTGAGGAATTTTGTATCTAAACCTCAGATCCTAATCCACTCTGAGGGGTACTCCATATTCCACTTCAATTTGATTGCGGACAGAGATCAAGTTATCCAATCGGGTCCCTACTCATACAGGAACAAACCTCTGGTTCTGAGACCTTGGGAGATTGATTTCTCCTTTCAAAATGACATTGTAAGCACCATTCCTGTATGGATTAGATTCCCTGGACTACCTGGCGGTTACTGGTCTACTGATGCATTTAGCAAGATGGCTAGTGCCGTGGGCAATCCCTTGTATATTGATAAATTCACTGTCCCACTATGAGAAGATCTCTTATGCTCGAGTGCTTGTGGAGGTTGATGCTGCATAGCCTCTCCCGGACCAGATTGATATTGAAACTCCATTTGGGCTTAAGGTTCAAACAGATTTAATATGACTGGAAATCCCTGTTCTGTAACCATTGTCTGAAGTTTGGTCATGATGCTATGGACTGCTGGTACAATACCAAACTGAGACAGAGAAGGAGAAAACTGAAGGGGGACTGAAAAAGAGACAAGAACCTCGAAGGAAAAGATATCCTAAAAAGCAAGAATGGCATGTTAAGAAGCCACAAGTTGCTGCTCCACAGGATATGATCTCAGAGGAAGCTAAATCTAACAGGCCAACTGCTCCACTGGTGGTCAATACCAACCAGATAATGCCTACCCAGCAAGAGAATCAACAGAACACTAACAGCCAGGTGAGGAGTCCAGATACTGACATTGAACAACTTTGCAGGGAGATTGATGAATGCACTAAGGGTAAGGTTGTTGTTGATGTGTTAGACTCTGGTAGAAAAGGTCAACACAGTGACCCAGGGCCCTCTTATGTCCTTAAATGATCTTAGTCACTTGGAATATAAGAGGGCTAAATCTAGCCCATAGGCAGAAAAAACTGAAAAAATTTCTTGCTTCTAATAAAGTAGATGTTATGGGATGTTTAGAAATAAGAGTTAAAGAACATAAAGCTAAGAAAATCCAAGACAGAATATTAAAGGGTTGGAATGTTTATTGCAACTATTCAAAGGTTGTGAATGGTAGAATATGGCTGCTTTCGAAACCTCACATTCAGGAACAAATTTCTCTTGTAACTGATCAGATTATTCATTGCTACATAGAAGATTCCTTCAGCCATGTCAAGATGCATGCCAGCATCATCTATGCTCATAATGATGCTAGCCTTAGAGAGCTGCTGTGGACAGATTTGAGGATTATTCCTATTACCAGCGAGGATATCTGGCTATTGAGTGGTGACTTCAACAATGTTTTGAATCCTGATGACATAATTGGATCACCTATCACAGAAGCTGAATTTAAAGGATTTAATACAGTTATAAATGACATGCAGCTTTCTCCCCTTAGAGCTACCGGATGGCATTTTACTTGGTCTAACAAATAGGGTACTGCAACTAGGGTGTACAGCAAAATTGACTGGGCATTTGGCAACTTTCAATGGTTACAGCAGTATGGTCATGTAGAAGCTGATTTCATGAATCCCTCTGTGTCATACCACTCCCCTATTCTCATCAAATGTGGAGGCCTTAAGCTGATACACCCAAAGCCATTCAGACTGTATACTCACATCATGGAACTTCCCCAGTTTCAATGCATCTTGCAGAATGTCTGGAGGCTAGAATACAATGGATCTCCCTTACAACAGATCTGGAGAAAACTAAAATGCTTAAAGCAGCAACTAAAAGACTTAAATGCCTACATGGCCACATACAAGCAGAAACTGGTACCGGCTAGAGAATCACTGGACATCATCCAAAGTCAGCTGCAGACTTGTCTCTTATCACAGGTTCTTTTAGATGAAGAGAAAACAGCCCTACAAGACATTTCCTACTGGAGTTCTGTGGAGGAGCAAGTCATGAGACAGAAGTCCAAAGCATGTTGGATTACTTGTGGTGATGCCAATACCAAGTATTTTCATGCCTAGTGGAAGATGAGATCCTTCCAACGCAACATTACTTCCATCTATACAGACACAGGACTAAAGGTAACAGAACCAGAAGATGTTGAACAAGAGTTCATTACTGTTTTTCAGTCACTGATGGGAGATTGTGAAAGAGAATTACCACTTGCTAACACTGCTATTATAAGGGAAGGTAAATGCTTATCAAGGCTTCAACAAACATTGTTGATGCAGGAGATTACTACGGAGGAGATTGTTAAATCTATCAAGGAGATGCCTAAGGACAAAGCACCTGGAGTTGATGGGTTTCCTGTTGAATCTTTTACCAAGCACTGGACATAGTAAATGAGGACATCTTTGCTGCTGTTAAGGAATTCTTCAATACTTGCAGATTACCTCCTATGCTCAATACTACTGCCATAGCTCTTATTCCCAAGGACAAAACTCCAACAACTGTGAAGGACTATAGACCTATAGCCTGCTGCACCACACTGTACAAGATCATTTCCAAAGTCATCACTAGAAGGATGAAAGTTGTGATCGGTGATCTGGTAGGGCAAGCCCAATCTGCATTCATTGAGGGCAGAAGTATACTGGACAACATCATACTCAGTCATGAAATCTTCAAAGGCTATTCTAGAAAAGCTGTTTCCCATAGATGTGTCTTGAAGGTGGGTCTGAGGAAAGCATATGACACATTGGATTGGAGGTATCTAAAGCAAATGCTAGTTGACCTGGGATTTCCTGCTATCTTTGTGCAATGGGTAATGGAGTGTGTCACAACTGTTTCTTACTCCCTCATGCTTAATGGTGGCCTCACAAATCCTTTCAAAGCTAAAAGGGGTATTAGACAAGGTTCCCCTATGTCACCCTACCTATTTGTACTAGCCATGGAATACCTCAAAAGGATACTGGGGCAATTGCACAGAAATGGTGACTTCAATTTTCACCCAAAATGCAGGAAACTAAACTGTACACATGTTTGCTTTGCTGATGATTTATTGATGTTTTGTAGAGCTGATGTGGTGTCTGTCCAAATCCTAAGGGAAGCTTTCCTCAAGTTCACTAATGCCTCAGGATTGCAAGCAAATCTGTCAAAAGTGCATTGTATATAGCTGGAGTTACACAGGATGACAAGGCACAGATTCTGGAAGCTTTGGGATTCATTGAAGGCAAATTGCCTTTCAGATATCTGGGGATCCCCCTTGACTCCAAAAAACTATCTGTTGGCCACTATCTACCAATTATTGAGAAGATCACAGCTAAAGTAACATGCTGGTCTGCCAAGTTGCTTTCCTATGCTGGAAGATGTCAACTCATTAAATCAGTCATATTTGGCATTCAAACTTATTGGGCTCAAGTGTTTATCCTTCCTAAGAAAGTTTTGAAAGCCATTGAAACTATTTGCAGAACATTTCTTTGGACTGGGAGTGTGAAGCTGTCCAGAAAGGCATTAGTGGCATGGGACAGTGTTTGTAGGCCTATCTATGCAGGTGGAATAAATGTTATAGATATGATAGTCTGGAATAAGGCTGCAATCAGCAAACACCTCTGGAACTTGGCTAAAAAGAAGGATTGCTTATGGATTAGATGGGCGCACAGCTACTACATCAACCAAAGGGACTTAGAAACAGTGCCCTTACCCAAGACAGCTTCTTGGGTGGTAAGGAAGATACTGGATAGAAGGGATGACCTAATGGGATCTCAACTAATTCAAGGTAACCTCTTCAGTAGATTGCAAGGCTTCTGCAGGCTGGATCAATTCCTTATTCAGAAGTTATACCTGGCATTGACTCCTGCTTATAGTAAGGTTGCTTGGAAGAACCTGGTTTTACTTGCTAAAGCTCAACCAAGGTACAAATTTACAATCTGGTTAGCTGCCCAAGGAAGACTACCTACAGTTGACAGACTACAAAAGATTGGAATCCAAGTTCCTGGAAATTGTGTATTCTGTGATCAAAGCAGTGAGACGTTTAGCCACTTGTTCTTTGACTGCCCAGTCATTAAAAACTTGTGGAACAGACTGTGCTCCTGGCTGGGACACCATAGGACTGTGGGAGACTGGGAAACAAAAATGTTGTGGGTGTGCAGCAAGGCCAAGAGTAGAGTGGCACTTAATAGTATTACAGCATGTGCCTTCATAAACATTGTGGCTCTTATCTAGGGAGAAAGAAACAACATCAGATTTAATAGGACAACTATTGATGCATCTCAACTGTGCAGAGAAATAGCCTTATCAATTCATATCCGAGGCAGAAACTGTTGAAAACACGTTCTCAAGCTAAACGTGTGTTGATCTATGTAGGTTTTGATAATTGCCAAACCAACTAACGAGGATAAATCATTAACAGTCAAGTACAAGAAACAGTGCGGAACCAAGAATCACAAATGAAGATTAGTCGTGTTTATTGTTGAGTCATTTTATTTTGTAATCTTGATTCAACAACATATTTCTAATATTGGCTCTCACATAAAATCATTTTAAATAATGCATCTTTAAGTTTTTAAGTTGCATATTAGCCAAAATGATTTTTAAACTCGTCATATGATTTTGAGTCCAAACAATCGATTGTCCAAGGTCAACAATCGATTGTTTAAGTATTTGTACTTAGTGTTAAAAATATTGTCTTGAGACAGAGAGTTTCTTGAAAATCATTTTTGAGCCCACAATCGATTGTCACTATGCACAATCGATTGTCAATACATTTTTTACTTAGCATCAAAAATTTGGGCTTCAGGCAGAGAGTTTTCAAAATCTTCAAAAATGACGGACAATCGATTGTCCAGGCCAACAATCGATTGTTAGGCTGTCAGACTTTCAAAAATAATTTTTAAAGTCTATCTTTTGTAGTTGAAAAATTATTTAAAAATTATTTCCACATAGTCAACGTCCCAATAAATGCTCAGTAAATTACTCACCAATTTACAGATTCGTTTGACAATTTTCTGACAACAAAATCTATCTTTTTTCAAATATCTTGACAGAATTATTTTGACCAAGTGAACCACAATCGATTGTGGTGTCCAACAATCGATTGTTGGAAGTGAAAAATTATTGTCGTTCTTGAAAGTCAAGATTTGGTTGGTGTATATTTATTACAGAATCTATTTTGTTCAAAACGTTGTCAGAACCCTTTTGAAAAACTGGACAACAATCGATTGTGTAGGAGCAACAATCGATTGTCATTTCTTAAAATCAAATTTTTATTAGACAAATAGGCAACGGTCAGAAACTCCTTTTTTGCCTATTAAAACTTGCCTGGAAAACGTTTCAGCAACACAACAACATTGCAAAAATTATTCAAGAGCTTATTATACTATCTTTGATTTCATTTCATATCATACATATATTTTTGAGAGCCAATTTTGATCCAAGTTGTTGTATTCTTGAGCTAATTAAGTTGTACTCATATCCACTCTTCAAGAGAGTTATTGTTTAAGTGAGTATTGAGTGTTTATACACTTGAAGGGAAATTTGTAATCCCTTGTTGTAAGAAGGAACAATCCATTCCTTCTTGTGAAGTCTTGGAGTGCGGCATCTTCAAGCAAAGTTCGTCGAAGCTTGTGTGATTCAAGCTTCTGGTTGTAACGGTTTGTTAAGCACCCTTAAGCTTAACAGAACTAGTGGAAATCTCGAGAGAGTCTCTCGGGGACTGGACTAACCACAACGTGTGGCCAACCAGTATACATCGGTGTGTTCATTCCTATTTATTTTCTGCACATATTTAATTTCTTGCAGTATTCATTTCCGCAACAGATTTTTATTTCTCCATAATTTTCTGTAAACGCTATTCACCCCCCTCTAGCGTAAAGCACGTTTTCTAACAATTGGTATCAGAGCCTAACTCTCTGAAAGACCTAACAGTTTGAGAGGAAAGTTTTCTATGGCCTCTAGCAGTGCATATGCAGGAATGGGTGAAGGATCTTGCACCACAAGACCACCATTGTTTGATGGAACAAATTACACCTACTGGAAGGAAAGGATGAGGATCTTCATTCAAGCAAATAATTTTCAGATTTGGAAGATTATCAAAAACGGTGAACTGATTCCTTTGAGAAAGGAAGGTGAAATTTTCGTCCCAAAATCTGAAGAAGAATATAATGCGGAAGACATTAAAAAAGTGGAGAATAATGCCAAAGCTATCAACATGCTGTTTTGTGCTGTAAATCCCGATGACTATAGGAAGATATCATGTTGTTCCACTGCAAAAGAAATGTGGGATAAATTGGAAATTACATACGAAGGCACTGACCAGGTTAGAGAAGCAAAAATTGATTTTCTAACCCATGAATATGAGTTATTTCGTATGCAGGAAGGTGAGAAAGTAGATGACATGTTTGAACGATTTTCCAAAATCGTAAATGATTTACACGCCCTGAAAAAGACGTTTACGGATCGAGAACTCGTCCGTAAAATTCTGAGAAGTTTAACTTCGGAGTGGCGTTCGAAAGCTGACGCAATTCAAGAATCAATAGGCGTCACCAATGTCACAATCGACGGTCTAAGAGGTAACCTTAAAACATACGAATCTACTATTCTTAACCCCTCTTTGATTGATCAAGGTAGGAAGAAAATCGCCTTAAAGGCAAACACGGCTCAACCCAAAATTGAGGAAGAGTCAAGTGATGAAAAAGACGAGCTTGGACTCGTTAGTAAGAGATTCAACAAATTCATGCGCAAAGAGTATGAACGGAGAGGAAAGCGGAGAAGTGGACCACTAAAATGTTATGAATGTGGAGAATATGGGCACATTAAACCAAACTGCCCAAACTTGAAGAAGCCCGAAAAGAAACAACGGGCATACATCTCATGGGGAGGCGACTCAGGAGAAGAGTCGAGTGACGAAGATGAACAAGCTGCAAACTTGTGTCTTATGGGACAGGAGGAAACTCAAAATGAGGTAAGTATCAAATCCGAAAATACTTTTTCTTTAGAAGAAATGCGAGATGCCTTTGATGAGCTTTACGTTGAATTTATAAATGCTTCAAAAATTATAAAAGATCTGAAAAATCAACTCTTCCTAAAAGAAAAAGATTCTGAAAAATTAAATTTTGAAATTGAGGAATTGAAAAAGGAAAATCACTTTTACGGAAAAAGAATTGCCGAAAAACCGGAAAGCTCAAGCAAAGGATGTTCTTCTTGTATTTCTTTAAAAGAAGAAGTAGATAGTCTTAAAAGCACTTTGCACAAATTCAATTCTTCACACAAAAACCTGAATGTCATGCTTGATAATCTGAGATCAACTAGGCACGGAATAGGTTTTATAAATGAAGAAAAAGTTGAGTCCATTCATAAATCACCTAAGACTCAACCTAGGCAAAGTAAAACAAATCCACCTAGAAATACTAGTCATGTAGTGAATAATTTTTCTAGAGTTAATAATAGAAGAAATATTGGTATAATTAGATCACCTAGATATGAATCTAGAAAAATGCATGAAAACAGTTTTCATACAAATAGAGTAAATAGATTTAAGCCCTCTAATTATTATCATCCTAGAAGTATGCATAATCCAAATGTTACATGTCATTACTACTGTAAAGTCGGGCATATAGCCCCTGTTTGTTTCGCTCGACATCGGCACATCAACACGAGACTTGCTACACCTAACATACAAGGACCCAAAATGATTTGGGTACCAAAAACTCAGTGATTTGTTTTGTAGGTATGTTTGAAGGGGTCAAGTGTACTTTGGTACCTTGACAGTGGATGCTCCAAACACATGACCGGGGATGCATCTAAGTTCCTTCAACTAGAACCTAAGGAAGGAGGAAATGTCGTTTTTGGTGATAATAACAAAGGAAAGATTATCGGTATTGGATCGGTCGGTAAGGATGAATCTTCCTCTGTTAAAAATATATTACTTGTTAGAGGTCTTAAGCATAATCTCTTGAGCATAAGTCAATTATGTGACAAGGGAAATCTTGTGTTATTTGATTCAAATGAATGCTTAGTCTTTCGTCGCACTGATTTTAAAATCATTCTTCGTGGTATTAGAGTCGATAATATTTATATGGTTGATTTAGAAAAATCTTCATCAAATTTTGTAAATTGCCTTATGAGTAAGGAAGATGACATGTGGCTATGGCATCGAAGAGTAGCTCATACTAATATGAAGTTGTTAAACAAATTGGTTTCACAAGATTTAGTTATCGGTCTTCCAAAAATCAGATTTGAAAAAGATACTATTTGTGAACCATGTCAAAAAGGGAAACAAACAAAAGCTTCTTTTAAATCAAAGAATATTGTTTCAACCATTAAACCTTTACAACTTCTTCATATGGATCTTTTTGGACCATCTAGAATTGAAAGTCTAGGTGGAAATCGTTATGCCTTGGTTATTGTTGATGACTACTCTCGATTCACATGGACTCTATTTCTTGCCCATAAGAGTGATGCTTTTCATGCCTTTAAAATTTTTCTCAAACGTGTGCAAAATGAAAAGAGCTCAACCGTCACTTCCATAAGAAGTGATCATGGAGGAGAGTTCGATCACAATCTCTTTGCGGACCTTTGTGATGAACTCGGTATTGAACATACTTTTTCGGCTCCACGTACACCACAACAAAATGGAGTGGTGGAACGGAAAAATCGTTGCCTCGAAGAGATGGCTAGAACCATGCTCGATGAGTCAAAGATTTCCAAAATCTTTTGGGCCGATGCAGTGAGTACCGCTTGCTATGTTTTAAACAGAGCAGTCATTCGACCGATACTCATGAGAACTCCATACGAACTCTATAAGGGAAGAAAGCCTAATATTTCCCACCTTAGAGTTTTCGGTTGTAAATGTTTTATCCATAATAATGGAAAAGATAGTTTGGGAAAGTTTGATGCTAAATCTGATGATGGTATTTTTCTTGGCTATTTATCGCATAGCAAAGCATATAGGGTATTCAACAATCGTACTAAAACTGTCGAGGAATCCCCTCATATTGTATTTTGTGAAAATGATGCTCGCTTGGCGAGAAAGGATTTGTGTGATCATCTTGCAGAATCTTTAAACAAGATGAATATTCAAGACAAGGAACAAACAGAAAATACAAAGGAGATTGAAAGCAAAAATGCGGAACAACCAACGGAGGAAGCACCACAACAAGAGGAAACTTCCGAGATGCCAAAGGCTTGGAGGACGTCTAAAGACCATCCTCTCGACAAGGTAATTGGGGATATCGAGAAAGGATAAAGCAAATGAAAGAAGGCACGTTCATTTGCCAAGCCAAATATTGCAAAGAACTGCTGAAACGTTTTGAAATGAACAATGCAAGGACAATGGCTACTCCCATAAGCACATCCGATCATCTAACCAAAGATGAGAAAGGTAAGGAAGTCGACTCTAAAAAGTATATAGGTATGATTGGCTCTCTCTTTTATCTTAGTGCTAGTCGTCCGGACATCATGTTTAGCGTGTGTTTATGCGCCCGTTATCAATCGTGTCCGAAGGAGTCTCACCTTACTGCGGTAAAACGGATTTTAAGGTATCTTGTTGGTACTGTAAATGTGGGTCTATGGTACCCCAAAGGTTCCTCATGCCAACTTGTTGGCTATTCCGATTCCGATTTCGCTGGATGCAAATTGGACCGCAAGAGCACTAGTGGCACTTGCCATTTGCTCGGTAGCTCTCTAGTTTCTTGGTTTAGCAAGAAACAAGTAAGTGTTGCGTTGTCCACAACCGAGGCTGAATATGTAGCCGCGGGGAGTTGTTGCACCCAAATCCTATGGATGAAACAACAACTCTTGGACTATGGCCTAAATCTCGATCATATCCCTCTTAGATGTGATAACACTAGTGCCATATGCTTGACGAAGAACCCCATTCTTCATTCGCGAACGAAACACATTGAAATTAGACATCATTTTTTAAGAGATCACGTTCTCAAGGGAGATGTCGACATTGAATTTGTTGAAACCAAAAATCAATTAGCCGATATCTTTACCAAACCTTTAGAGAAAGAGTCCTTCTTCCGAATTCGCAGTGAACTCGGGATTCTTGACTCCACGTTGATCTAAATCATGCATTGCATTTTTTTTTACTTTTATTTTTTTTTTTGCTGAAATGATTTCTAACTTGAGCGTCGGAGTGGTCTAACAAATTTTTGCAGGTATCGCCCTAAAGGCAGGGGGAATTACAAGGATATGACGCACAAACAGCCCATTTCTTGACAGTCTTATTGATTGCTTTATATAAAATGGTTCTTCTTGCACTTTTTGTTAATGTCAAAAGGGGGAAGAAAACCGGGCTATACATTATATTATTTTGGCTGTGCACTAGAATATATGTTCGTATATATTTAGGGGGAATAATATATTGAGGGGGAATACTTGACAAATACTGTTTCTTGAACTGTTATTAATATGCATATCCCGATGCAGGTTTGCCATTATCAAAAAGGGGGAAATTGTTGAAAACACGTTCTCAAGCTAAACGTGTGTTGATCTATGTAGGTTTTGATAATTGCCAAACCAACTAACGAGGATAAATCATTAACAGTCAAGTACAAGAAACAGTGCGGAACCAAGAATCACAAATGAAGATTAGTCGTGTTTATTGTTGAGTCATTTTATTTTGTAATCTTGATTCAACAACATATTTCTAATATTGGCTCTCACATAAAATCATTTTAAATAATGCATCTTTAAGTTTTTAAGTTGCATATTAGCCAAAATGATTTTTAAACTCGTCATATGATTTTGAGTCCAAACAATCGATTGTCCAAGGTCAACAATCGATTGTTTAAGTATTTGTACTTAGTGTTAAAAATATTGTCTTGAGACAGAGAGTTTCTTGAAAATCATTTTTGAGCCCACAATCGATTGTCACTATGCACAATCGATTGTCAATACATTTTTTACTTAGCATCAAAAATTTGGGCTTCAGGCAGAGAGTTTTCAAAATCTTCAAAAATGACGGACAATCGATTGTCCAGGCCAACAATCGATTGTTAGGCTGTCAGACTTTCAAAAATAATTTTTAAAGTCTATCTTTTGTAGTTGAAAAATTATTTAAAAATTATTTCCACATAGTCAACGTCCCAATAAATGCTCAGTAAATTACTCACCAATTTACAGATTCGTTTGACAATTTTCTGACAACAAAATCTATCTTTTTTCAAATATCTTGACAGAATTATTTTGACCAAGTGAACCACAATCGATTGTGGTGTCCAACAATCGATTGTTGGAAGTGAAAAATTATTGTCGTTCTTGAAAGTCAAGATTTGGTTGGTGTATATTTATTACAGAATCTATTTTGTTCAAAACGTTGTCAGAACCCTTTTGAAAAACTGGACAACAATCGATTGTGTAGGAGCAACAATCGATTGTCATTTCTTAAAATCAAATTTTTATTAGACAAATAGGCAACGGTCAGAAACTCCTTTTTTGCCTATTAAAACTTGCCTGGAAAACGTTTCAGCAACACAACAACATTGCAAAAATTATTCAAGAGCTTATTATACTATCTTTGATTTCATTTCATATCATACATATATTTTTGAGAGCCAATTTTGATCCAAGTTGTTGTATTCTTGAGCTAATTAAGTTGTACTCATATCCACTCTTAAAGAGAGTTATTGTTTAAGTGAGTATTGAGTGTTTATACACTTGAAGGGAAATTTGTAATCCCTTGTTGTAAGAAGGAACAATCCATTCCTTCTTGTGAAGTCTTGGAGTGCGGCATCTTCAAGCAAAGTTCGTCGAAGCTTGTGTGATTCAAGCTTCTGGTTGTAACGGTTTGTTAAGCACCCTTAAGCTTAACAGAACTAGTGGAAATCTCGAGAGAGTCTCTCGGGGACTGGACTAACCACAACGTGTGGCCAACCAGTATACATCGGTGTGTTCATTCCTATTTATTTTCTGCACATATTTAATTTCTTGCAGTATTCATTTCCGCAACAGATTTTTATTTCTCCATAATTTTCTGTAAACGCTATTCACCCCCCTCTAGCGTAAAGCACGTTTTCTAACAGAAACTGCAAATGGCAAGCTGGACTGGACAAACTCAACAAATATCCTTAGTTTCTAGTTTACTAGGAAATCCTATACTATGATGTACTTAGAGCAAATTAGAATTTAGTATAGAAGAATGATGTAAATGAGTAGGAGTAGTTCAATCTCCTACTGAAACTCCAATTGTAAATATTTTTTGGGATATCAATGGATAGAAATGTTTAACCAAAAAAAAAAAAAACTTATACTGCCTCTTTTAAGTTCCAAACGTTTTTCTCTTACGTTCCTTTTCTGAAAAATCTCCAACTTCTGCTTTAATTTATACTCCAGCTTCTTTTTATAAAACTCTCTTTTCCTTAGACCTTACATGTGTTTGAGACGTGCTAATTACGTGTTCATTTATAGAGGGGTATTTGAGCCTTTATAAGTTTTATATGATTTGTACGATTCCTTTATATGCAAGTCCTATTTGTTTTGTATATCGCTTAGCAATTAAACCATTAAACTTAAGGGTTCGACCTAGTCCCTACCTTATAGGAATAACAATCTTAAAAAGCCCTCTAGGATCTATAGGGAGGGACGGGTAATAGCACGCAATAAGCATTCGTGACAAATTCACACGCATAAATAACCTCTAAGGGTAGGAAGGGTAGAATATGAAGATGATGACGATGCGATAATATCATAAAGCGACCCATCTTGGGAATATGTGCGGAATATTGCATCGAATGATCCATATTATAGTTAAAACTAGGACCCTTCTCTCTTTTGTTTGCTTTATTTAAATATTCCCGTATAGTAATGCTTTTTTCCAAATCAATCCTCTCTTTTATTTTAAATTTACGTCCTTCTTTTTCTTTAAAGCTCTTTCAAGTTATGTGAATGATATATGTGTGAACCTTACTTGTTTAATTGCTTCATCTTTTATAAAGTCACGATTAACACGGCCGGGAACCACACTAGTGGATCTTGAGGGGTGCCTAACACCTTCCCTCGAGATAATCTCAAGCCCTTTTCTTTTCAAAATACTCACTCTTAAGTGTCCTAATGCACAATAATCATTAGGTAGTGACTCTTCAAATTCCATAACCCAATTCCCAAACGGGAAATAGAGTTGTTTTGCCCATAATATCGTAAAACGCAATTTCGCTTTTCCTATAGAAAAAGGGGCATCGACAGCATGGCGACTCTGCTGGGGAATTCTTTTTAGGCTTTTACCATTACGTTTTTCGTGACTTTATTGCTTTCTTTACTAGAGTTTTTTATTTCTTTAATCATTTCTCCACAATTACTCACTTGTTTCCTCATGTCTTTCTTTTTCTTTAACTGTTTTACTGCTTTATTACCTCACTTTATTTCAAT
Organism: Nicotiana benthamiana; assembly: GCA_034376525.1. Lineage (NCBI taxonomy): Eukaryota > Viridiplantae > Streptophyta > Magnoliopsida > Solanales > Solanaceae > Nicotiana > Nicotiana benthamiana. The sequence goes on along the minus strand of CM067341.1, from coordinate 49,189,873 downwards.
TCCGTCTTAAATTCCAAGCATTTATTTTAATCATTATTGTATGAACGTGAAAATACATGTACTTATTTCATTGTTGTAATTGCATCCTTCAACATCATTTTCCACTCGTGCCAAACAAATACTATAGCAACGCCTATAATGAGTGGTTGCGCTCTTCCACTATTGCAAACCCCCTAAATTTGGCAACGACATATTTGCGGTAAAACCAGTCGATCAACGGTGTAGTTGACGATTTCGTGCCTTTCCCTCTTGAGTTGTTTGCTCATGGGTACCTTGTATAGCACTTCAAAAATAAACTTTACTCCATTTAACTGTTCATGCATCATGGTCAAACTTAGACGAGTCAGTTATGTTGTCCACATAATGACTCATTAGGACAGCCTAAGCGAAAAGTTCGTCGGGTTTCCTCGAGACCCAAACGGGCATTCACGTTATGTGCATTGATATGGAGAACTAAATGCCTCTTGCTAATTATTGATTTAAAAGTCGAGTCCGGTGGGGTTAAGGGCCTAACTCTCTATTTTGCAGGAAATGAGGCACGAGGTCCCTAGATTCGGTATGGTATCAAACATTCATCCAAGGTTGCTAAGCTGGTGGAATGATTGACATGGTAGTGATCGGGTTCTTGTCCGCAAGAACTTAAGAAATCTTCCTTCACTCCTAGAAGTTAGGCCAGATAACAGGATTGTGGAAGCTTCTACTATGTTTTGGGATAGTGAACAGTTTGTCTTCCGCTTTGGGGGTATTGAAATGACGCCGCTGTTCGATGAAATTAGGGGTTTAGCCGGAATTCCTTTGGATAGCCCGGGGTTGCTTATGCCGGAAAACCGCAAAGGTAGAGGGTTCTTGAAAATGATGGGGCTCAAAAAGAATCCTAACCTGACCAGTCTGAAGGACTCCTACATATCCTTCGACTTCAAGTATGAATGGTTCGGACATAGCAAATCTTACCGCACTTACATGGACGAGTTCACCCTCACCTCTTTGGGGCACATACATAGGACAACCTTTGTATTCATGTTCTGTTTTCTGGGCATGATAGTCTTTCCAATAAAGAAGGCTAGAATCCACACAAGACTAGCCATGGTATCTAAAGCCGTAACAGAGGGTATCGACGGGCAGACACTCAGTATAGCACCCTTGATCCTCGCTGAACTGTACCGAGCCTTAGAATAATGTCAAAAAGGGGCACCGCACTTTGAAGGGTGCAATTTGCTACTACAACTCTGGCTCATTGAACATCTTCAGAAGGGAGATTTATAGACAAGAGATCATATGACGTGACTGGGATGACCATATCACTTTCCATTATCCAAAGCAAATGCACTTCATGCCTTATATGTTCTCTCGTCCCGAAGATGCAAGCTGATGGGTGGAACTATTGGGGAATCTGAGAGAAGAGCAGGTACAATGGATGTACAAGTGGTTTCCAACTGGAGAGTTTATCATTTGGTCTAGGGATTTGCCGTTCCTTGTACTCATAGGCTTAAGAGGAATTTACCCTTATGTCCCTATCTGAGTCATGAGGCAAGCGAGCAGAAAGCAGATTATACCAAGGGTAGAAAAGATGAATCACTACAGGGCTGATTTCCAAGATGTTGATAGCCCGCACAGGTGTAGGGCTCAGCATATATGGTATTCCAAACTCATTTTGGAAAGGGAATCCATGGAGCCAAACAGGTATCAGGCGCGCATGCGCCGTTTTATCCGAGGTGGCTAGAAGACGATCATATTGGCTTGGGAAAAACAGGTTTCGTCCATGGTCACTGGGTTATTGATGAGGAGACTGCAACAAAGGTCAAGTATAATCAGCTGCACAAACGGATGCGAGAATGTGAAAGTGAACATCAGGAAATGCTAGAGGCACAAGAAAAGGCAATCGATGAGTTGAAAGACCTGGGTGTCTGTGCAAATAACTGTTTAGGGTACTTGGAACGGGGTCCAGTGGATCTGGAAGGCAAGTTTCTGAAAAGGATCAACGACTGTCAGGAAGCTGAAGGTAACGAAGGTGGGCACCTGGCTCGGGATTACTTGTTGCTGGGACTGCGCAAGTTGATAAAATTGTACGAGGGAGACAAAAATGCCGAGTCTGAGGAAGGTCCTTCCGGGACCAAGTAGTTAGGACTTTACTGCTTTCTTGATGTAATAAGGCCCTTGGCCATTAGTGACAATTTTTCTTTATTTCAGTCTGTTTTGACTCGTTCTATTTTCTGTCAATAAAATGAGGCACTTGGTGTTATATATTCTCCAAATAGTATCTGTCGCTAGGCCTACCTCGGGCACAACGAGGCACCCAAATAGGAAACGACTTATATTTTTGCAACAATGTGTTTAAATACCGCAATGTTTTCTTTCTCAATATCCGCACTAACTTTTTACCTTTTTTATTTTTCTTTTATTTTTATTCACCTCCCCAAAGGTTAGTTCGTGCATTCTAGCACCATCAGCATACTCAACAAGATCTAAGGGTCCTCCTCCTCCTCCTCCTCCTCCTCATCCGACTCCTTCCAGAAAAAGGAACAAAGGAAAGATGGGAGATCATGAAGCAAGGAACGAAATTGAAGGAACTTCCCAGGGTACCCCAATCACCAAAGAAACTGCTGCTCACTTGGAGCAAACATTGGTAAGGTTCCGAGAGGAACTAGAATAGGTCCGGAGTTTGGCATGATTATCCATCTCCCTTGCTGCTGTAGACGTCTACCATCAGGTCCCTGCACCTCCACAGAAGACTCCAACCCAAGCTCGCAACAGCGCTCCACCGCTCATCCCGGAGCCCCAAAATGTTCCAAACCACCAAGATACCTCTATCTTTGTGGATACTGTGCCATATTATACACAGCCCATATCAGATGTGTCAGAATTAGACTCACTCATTCAAAACTTTGCTGGTGAACTTAAGAAACTCAATAGCAGGGTTAAGGGCGTGGAAGGTAATAAAGGTGTAGAGGGTCTAAATTATGAAGACCTTTGTGTTCAACCTGATGTCAAACTCCCAGAGGGTACAAACCTCCTAAGTTTCAAATGTTTGATGGTACTGGTGATCCTAGGGTTCACCACAGGATGTATTGTGACAAGTTAGTGGGAGTTGGTAGAGATGAAAATATCCGCATGAAACTGTTCATGAGGAGCTTGAAAGGTGATGCTTTATCTTGGTATATCAGCCAAGATGCGAAGAATTGGACGAGTTGGGTAAACATGGCATCCGATTTCATGGACCTTTTCGGGTTCAATACTGAGAACGCGCCGGACGTGTTCTATATATAGAATTTGAAGAAGAAGGCGACCAAAACCTTTCACGAGTATGCTACACGTTGGAGGTCGGAAGCTGCCAAGGTTAGACCGGCTTTGGAGGAAGAACAAATGAATAGATTTTTCAACCATGCTCAGGACCCACAATATTACGAGAGATTGATGTTGATAAAAGGGTAGAAGTTTGCTGATATCATCAAGCTGGGAGAACGAATTGAAGAGGGAATAAAAAATTGTATGGTTACTAACCTTCAGACACTGCAAGCCACCAACAAAGCCTTACAATCTGGTGGCACGTCGAAGAAAAAGGATGTAAACTCCATAATGGTTGCGCAGAGAAACCACTCTCCCATGAAATACCAACCTTATCCTCCAACCCCACTCTCATACCAACCCTCTCTAAATTACTCGGCACCTTCACCTACCTATCAAAATACACATCCCGTCTACCAATCATCCCCATCACCGACATATCAGCCCACCTCGCAAGAATATTCCCAACCCGCACCCGTATACCAAGCTTACAATTCCCAACCTCCTCACTGTCCATCACCACCTACCCGCCAAAACTTCCCACGACCAAGACCAAAATTTGACCGCAAACCTCCCAGACAATACACCGCCATTGCCAAACCCATTGACCAACTATGAGAAACTCAAAGTCGTTGGATATGTTACACCCATCCTAGCCATAACCCTAGAAAACCCTTCCCAGTGGATCAACCCAAATAAAACATGCGCATATATTTCAGGGATGAAGGGCTATACCATCGATGAGTGCCGCTCGTTGAAGGACAAAATCCATACCTTATTTGACAACAAGGTCATCGTAGCTAAGGAACCTACTCCTAATGTTTGCAACAACCCTCTACCAGACCGTAAAGGTGGAGGCATCCACATGATTGAGGTTGAGGACAACTGGGACCCCGAAGGGTCAATCGGTTTGATATCTAAGGAGATGAGCCCAAGAAATCGGAGGTCACTCTTAATCCGATTATTGTGCAAATCCAACCATCTGAGGGCAACGTGGTGAATATATCTATACCATTTGAGTTTGAGGCACCTCCTGCAAAAGTGCCAAAACCAATTGAGGTAGAGTTCAAGGCTCCAAAGTCGTCCGCACCAATTGAAGTTGCTATGATGCCCCCAAGGGTGCCCATTCCAGTCACCATGTCAGGCATAACCCCATTTCAGTCGAATGCCATACCCTGGGACTACACAGTCGAGGCAAGAAGGAAAGGAAAAGACCGCACGGGTGAAGTAACTACCGCAGGGTATGACTAGAATAGGCAGGGTGTACACACCAGAGCACCTAGCTAAGTCTAGCAAATAGGCCTCTGGACGCCTCATTGAAACTGGACCTGACGATCTCGACAGAGGTTCTAGCCTCAACATTTATCCACTAATCACCTTCAAGAAGTTGGGCAAAGGATTGCATGACATAAAAGATGGGGCTATTAACGTTAAGGCTTTTGACGGTTCTTAGAGATCCACTCTTGGGGAAATTAGTCTGTGTTTGCAAATGGGGCCCACTTGGTTTGATGTTGATTTCCAAGTCATCGACGTACCAACATCTTACAACTTACTGCTGGGACGTCTCTGGATCCACGCTGCTGGTGCTGTGGCATCAACCTTAAATCAGGTTGTGAAATTCGAATGGAACCATCAGGAAGTAATCATCCATGGCGACGATAGCAACCCCATATACAGTCGCCATACCATTCCAATGATCGGAGGCAGAAGAAGAATAGGCGGAGAAACATATAATCATATTGAGCGGGTCAACGTAGTGGATAAAGACAAATGGTGGAGCAACAAGGTTGAGAGCATTCTAAATTGGAGTGGGTTTGAGCCAGGGAAAGGGCTTGGTAAGAATCTTCAATGTATCACCAAACCGATCCAGTTGAAGAAACATGGTACCACCTTCGGACTATGTTACGAGTACACTTGGCAAGAATTCAAAAACTGGTCACTACCATGGCGGGGCACATGTTACCCATTGGAACGCACCATACGAGAAGACATTTCAGCCAGCCGACACTCTCTACGGGATAGAAGAAAACGAGACTCTTGCGGCGATGAAGTATCTGTTTCTGGAGGACATGGATTGTTGTGTGATTTTTGAAGAGGAAGGGGAGGAAGGCCTTTCCATTCAGGCTGTGAACCGGGGGGAAAACCTCACCAGTTGGTCAATCAGGACCACCATCGCCCGGAAACCTTCGGGGTAGCAAGGCTGAACAAGCATCATGCATCTTTGTTTTAGTTTTCTTTATTTTTCGCATTTTGTCTTTACTTTCCAAAAGAGCTCCGATGTTTTGAACATTTATAAATTTAATCAAAAGCATTTTCAGTTTATCAAATATCTCGCTATTCAATATTTTCCTCTGCTATTTACTTTATTTTAGCACATCATCACTATTACGTATCTTGATAACGAACCAACAACAAAAACTTGCAACGAGGCTATGCAACAAAAGGACATAGACTCAGAGGAGGAGGATATACTAGAAGAGGTTGTCAGAGAGGCCGATAATTTTTTGAATAGACCTATGTCCAACGTGGATGAAACTGAAGTCGTCAATTTGGGAGATACAGAGAATGTCAAAGAGATATGCATCAGTGTGAACTTATCACAGATCGAGAAAGAGGAATATAAAATTTGAACTACGCCAGACCTGATTTCCGTTTACTAGGGGATAAGTAGGCAGCCCTATGGGTTCGGTCACATCATTAATAAAATTCCATTTTCCCCCGCATTTGGAACTCGTGCAGAATTTTGAGGAGGACCCTCAAAATTTCGAAGTCAACTTGTCAATTTTTCATATCAACATCGACCCAGTAAACTGGGGTACCCTCAAAATTCTAAGGTCAATCCGCTTTCAGTCATTCAGCACCGCCGTCAACAGCACCAACCCAGTAAACTGGGGAAGAATTTTGAGGAGGATCCTCAAAATTCCGGAGCCAGCAAGGTTGCCTTGCCTTGAACCATATTGCAGTTGTGCTTCATCATAAGAAACAAAACTTTTCGTTTTTTTACTTATACTTATACATTTGCATCACGATTGCCAAAATTTGCATAAAATCATTTGGATCACTATCGTTTAGCAACGCTGCCACAAATGGTACAAGACGCCATAGGTCGAGGGATGCGAACTAACCTCCCCCTTACAAAACTCACGATCTTTCTTTAGATGTAGGAATCCAGGCACAAATAGGCGATACAAGAGCTTTACAAAACCGAAGTTCCCGAAGTCGCTACTTACCTCACAAAGGCTTACTATCTACATTCTACGCTTCCCCAACAGTCATCGATAGCGCAATCATCTACCAGCTAAGAAAATCACCCTCATCCTCCACTTTATATTTTTGCATTTTTCGAGACTAAGCTCTGCCTCCATCTTGCATTTTGCATAAGGCTACTTTCTGCCTTCCAAGGCTAAGCTTTGCCTCCATCCTGCATAAGGCTAATCTCTGCCTTCCGAGGTTAAGCTCTGCCTCCATCCTGCATAAGGATGTTCCCTTCCTTTCGAGACTAAGCTATGTGTCAATCTGCATTTTTGCATTTCGCATAAGGCTACTCTCTGCCTTCCGAGGTTAAGCTCTGCCTCTATCCTGCAAAAGGCTCTTCCTGCCTTTTGAGACTAAGCTCTGTCTTCATCTGAATTTTTACATTTTGCATAAGGCTACTCTCTGCCTTCCGAGTTTAAGCTCTGCCTCAATCCTGCATAAGGCTATCTTCTACCTTTCGAGACTAAGCTCTATCTCCATCTTTCATTTTGCTTAAGGCTACTCTCTGCCTTTGGAGGTTAAGCTCTACCTCCATCCTGCATAAGGCTATCTCCTGCCTTTCAAGGCTAAGCTCCACCTCGATCTTGCATAAGGCTATATTCTGCCTTTCGAAACTAAGCCCTATCTCCATCTGCATTTTTGCATTGCATAAGGCTATTCTTTGTCTTTCGAGGTTAAGATCTGCCTCCTTTATTTAACATTTAGCTTAAATAGCCACCCTATTTCATTTAGCTGAAATATATCCGCCCTGCATTTTAGATTCTCTCTTTGGCTGAAACATCGCTACCCTTGCATTCATTCGGCTGAAATATTGCAACCTTCTCATGTGCTGAAAGATCGCCAGCTTATTCAAAGGCGTCATAGTTCATAGGCACCATCCGCATAGCCCGAGAACACCATTTCATGGCATGCGAATCATTACTTTTATGCTCTTCATAGCCCAGGACGTCATAGTCTGAGGACGCCATCCTAATCGTCCAAAGACAACATTCATGGTCCAATGGGAACTTGCATGACGTTTAAATTATGCCAAATATCCGCACATCATTCATTTGCAAGTACACCAGCCGGCACGGCCACCTCAGCAGGATCGATCCCGCTCCATTTCTCCCTAGCCCGTCCGATCTCCGAACCCTTAACAAATCCCAAACCCCGTTGCATTCGCTTTTTTCCAATTTTTCATTGGCATATCCCGCCAATGGTTCTTGAACTACATACGACTCGATTCCTGTAAAACCAAGGATATGTAGGCAGCTCAAAAATCCGAGCACGGTCAAAATCCTTTTACAATCGCCAATTCTGGCCAAAATTGGCCATCTTATCTTTACCGGACAACTCTTTCATCCTCCTCGGGTAAAGTGGGGCAGCTGTTGATACCCAATTTTTCCCAATATATTTTTTTCACCCAAAATACTTTCAATATAGTATATATAAGCCTATATAAGCATGCCGGGGAACTTTGGTATTTTTTTTTAATTTTTGAGATCTTCTAAAATCAATTTACTGCTTATTTTTGACAGTATGAAAGCCAAAACTATTTTTCAAATTATTATTTTTAGTAAATAATAAGCTTCATTCCCATATTTACAACAAAATAATATTTATGTACTTTTTGCACATTTTTTACAAATTTATTTGGAATTTTTAAGGACAATTGCACAAAATTGTAATTATGGCCATTTCGCAATTAACTGTGTTTCATAGTTATCAAATTATTTCTAGTATTTTTAGAGTAATATGTATATATTATTAATTAATTATATGTTTTTAATTTTTCTTTTTAAACTATTTTACCTATTTTAGAAAATTAATTGGGGAAAATTAGCTATTTAAACTATAGCCAGATTTTATTTAAAATGTAGCCCAAATTCACCCCTATTTCAGCCCAATTTCCACCCAATTTAATAACCCATACCCGTCAATCTTTTACCCAGTCCAGCTCAGTTTTGATATGAGCTGTTGATTAAATAACATCAACTGCCAAGATCTTCTTTCCTTAATTAAAATCAAATGACCCCCTCCCCCAACCCCTCATTTTCACAAACCAGTCTCTCTCTCACTAAACGATTGCTCTCTAGAACCTTCTGGTTCTCTCCTTCTTCTCCGATGAAACTCGTCGCCTCTTCGACCATACCCATCCATCATTTCTCTAGATCTCCAGTCGCCATGGAACCCTCATCATCGTTGCTCACCTCTGAAGCTCGAAGCCAAAGTCATCCGCCATGAAAGACGGTCACTGAAGCTTCACTTGGGTCTGTTTCTGGCTTTTTTTCGGTGGCTTTTGTTCGATGATGCCTTCTATGGCATCATATACGAGTTTCATGGCCAGGTTCTTCGTTTTCCCTAATTGTGTGCAAACCGTAATTTTTTACTCAAACCTCTTCAATCTCTACTCTTTTAAAACAACTCTAAGTTTGATTTTTTCTCTACTCTATTTTTACTTAGTGTTTCCAGTTATTTCAAACTTCAGATGGTTTCCACTCTTTCAAATTAGGGTTTATGACCCCCTTCTTCAAAATAGTTTCTTCTGCTCTTTTTGAGTACTATATGTTCGTTTGTGTTTATTTGTTTTACTAGTTTGTTTGATGCCCTTTTTAACCTGGGTCCATGCTTTAATCTTGTCTATCCCACTCGAACTTGACCATTTTGTGCAATGTGGAGGGCACTGCCTTGGCTGCATGGATCCATGGTCGACCCAGCAAAAGATTATAACATACTGCAGCATCCAACACTTGAAATTCCATAGTGAATTCGACCGGACCAATAGTCAGTTCGAGTATAATATCCCCCACCGTGTTGTTCCTCCTCCGTCAAACCCTCGAACACAAACACTATTTTTGTGGACCCTATCATCATCAATCTTCAACTGGTTTAGCCTAGACAACGGACAAATATTGTTACTAGACCCGTTATCGATCAACACCCGAGTCACCTTTGAATCTTCACACTTGACTATTAAGTAAAGAGCCTTGTAGTGTTTTGTGCCCTCCAGGGGCAATTCATCATCAGAAAATGTTATCTTGTTCACCTCGAAGATCTTGTTTGCAATTGTTTCCGGATGGTTGACTGAAATTTTGTCAGGGACATGAGCTTCAATCAATATCTTCATCAAAGCTCGGTGACGCTCGTCCGAGTGGATCAATAATGATAATAATGAGATCTGAGCCAGAGTTTTTCTTAGTTGTTCTACAATAGAATAATCTTGTGCCTTTATCTTTTTCAGAAATTCTTTCGCCTCTTCTTTTGTCACCGCCTTCTTAACTAATGCTGCATTGTCTTTAGTGCCCTTAGTTTTTCTCAACTCTTCGGGGGCAAAACAGTGCCTCGATCGAGTTAGACCTTGCGCTTCACAACTCTCTTCCTCAATTTATTTTCTCTTGTATGATACTACCACCTTCTCATATTTCCACAGCATGGCTTTGCTATTGACCATGGGTAATTAGACTACCCGCTTTATGATGACCGGTTCTACGCATGCCCCTTTCATAACAACCACGGGCGCAGGTGATACCCCTGGTACCATTAACTTGGCTGGCTCTGGCTTTTTTTCATCAACAAATTGCCCTTTCCCCATCACCACCGTCGGGTTGTCTTTCATCCTTTCTAGTTGAATTGGTGGCTTTACCTCAACTGCCTTTTCTTTCTCCTTAGCTTCAACAGAACGAATCATCATGACTGTCTGCGATGGCTTTTTAGACTCTGCTCCCTTTTGTATCATTTTGATCATGTTAGTCTCGTGATGCACTAGCAATGGGTTTTGGTTGATAATTGGTTCCTCCAGAGCCTGTACCTCGATACGCAATTGTCAATATGTTCCTATACCGCATTCTTGAATTTCCAAAATTTCTCAGTATCGTGCCCCAGCATCCCTGAGCAATATTCACAGCTAACAGAATGGTCTAGGTTTTTGGAAGGGTAATTTGGAACTTTGGGTTTGATTGGGTTCAATATTCCCAGCTGCTTCGATCTGTGAAAGAGAGTGGTATAAGATGCTCCCAACGGAGTGAATGATATTCTATTTGGGCCCTTCTCATTTCTAAAAGAGTGATTTGGACAAAAGTCAGTTCCTAGTCTATTAGCCCTGGGAGGTGAATGGGTGTTTTTTTGGAGGTGGGTAGGTGTTTTATGGAGGAGGATATGTGTTTTGGGGATCCGGCGCATGCCATTGCGGGTGCGCCAGAGACTGGGTGCATGTCTGGGCATGGTGGACAGCAAAGTGTGGTTCAGGTGGTGGATAGTAATATCGTAGTGGGATATATGGGGTATATGGATAATTTGGGTGGTGAGGTCTGGGTTGGTAATAGTAAGACGGAGGATTGTGAGGCCTGGACCAGGTACTAGCTTCAACTGTGGTAACTTCTTCTTTCTTCTTCTTTCCGAGCAAACCACCGGTACCGCTTTGATGGCTTGCATGGTTGCTTTCAATGCCGAATAACTCAAAATTTTGTTGGATTTCAATCCTTCTTCGATCATGGCTCCGATTTTTACCAATTCATTGAATAACTTTCCAACAAAAGTCACTAGATGACCAAAATAGGTAGGTTCCAATGTTTGCAAGAAGTAATCTACCCATCTCGCTCTCCGTCATCGGAGGGTCAACCCTAGCTGCTTGTTCCCTCTAGCAGAAACCAAATTCTCTAAAACTTTCTGCGGGCTTCTTTTCCAACTTCAAAAATGACAAACGATCGGGGACTATCTCAAGGTTGTACTGGAAATGGCTGATGAATGCTTGTGCCAGATCATCCCATGTATACCATCGACCAAGGTCCTGTCTTGCGTACCACTCCAGCGCGGACCCGCTCAAACTTTGCCCAAAATAGGCTATCAGCAGTTTATCTTTTCCTCCAGCCCCTCTCATTTTTCTGCAAAAACCTCGAACGTGAGCTACCGGGTCGCCATGCCCCTCGTACAAATCAAACTTGGGCATACTAAACCCTGCGGGCAGCTGGAACTCAAGAGAAGGGCACAAATCTTTGTAAGAAACACTGACTTGGTTGCCTAAGTCGTGCATATTCTTGAAGGATTGCTCCAGGCTTTTGACTTTACGGATCACTTCTTCCTGTTCAGCATTCTTGACGGGTTTCTCAACTCCTCTCGGGATACTCAAATTGGGGTGTGTAAGGATTGTCACATCTCTTTTTTCACCTACACCCCGCAAGGGCGTAAAGGAGTTTTTTCACTTAAAGGACAATGGAAACGGGATTTAGTTTATTAATTATTCAGAGTCGCCACTTGGAAGATTAATGGTGTCGCAAGTCACCTGTTGAATCCCGAACCGAGGAAAAATATGACTCTGTTACAGTCTGCGAACAAGAAATCCGGATAAGAAATTATGTTAACCTGGGAGAAGGTGTTAGGCATTCACGGGTTCCTTGGTTCTAGCACGGGTGCTTAACTATTATATTTGATTTTATCTTATTTCAATACATGCTAGCTTATGTGCCTTTTATTCGTAGACGTTTTTTATCTTTGTTTATATTAAAAGAATTGCGACGTTGTGCAGAACGCGTTTCCAACCACGCTGTAATCAATGCACCCATGGTTGTTAACACATTTCGACTTCGTCGAGATTTGGATTTGGGTCGCATCAATGCACACCCGAGTTAAGGAAGGTAATTTAATTAAATCGTGCCTAAAGATTCTAGCGTGGTATTATTTGGGGAAGGCCGTGAAATTTGCTAAACGGCCCTCTCGAGTTCTAAGTATAAAAAATTTTAATCAAATGAGGGTCATGCATTTATAGATTTTATTCGGTACGGCGCATATCGATTCCAATTTCGAAGGATTGCACTCAACTAAAGCAAACTACGAAATTCAAGAATTAAGCAATTTCTTAAAACCTTTCTTTAACGAAGTAACTGTTAATTTCATTTTGTTCAAAATTCTCCTTGTTAATATTGTTCCTACAGATATAATTTCTCTAAGTGCCATGCCTGTAACCAATTCCACTTCTAAGTCCAATATTCCCTAACTACATAACTAATCTTACCATGAAAATCTCTACATTCACCTGTTGGAATGAATCCAAATAAAACACTTTAGCCTTCATATCGAATTACTTGGAACAACAACATAAGCGGAAGCGTACCTGAATCCATAAGTGGAAGCTCCTAAATCCTTCTTGAAGATTGTTCAAGGTTTGCCTTTAGAAGCTCCTTGATCCTTCTTGAAGATTGTCTTGAAGTTTTGGCTTTCACTTGATATCCAACACAAATGTGAGGATTGGTTTTCCACTTGATATGAAAGAACAAGTTTGTGCTCTCGCTCTCAATGGGAGGAAGAAGAAGAGAATCTCTTGCATTCTTGTGGGAACCATAACCCCCCCTTATTATAACATATGAGTTATAAAACTCAAAGGTCACAAGAATGTCGCCTTGGTTACATGTATGTAACCTTAGTTAGCCCATCATTAACTAAGGTTACTCTTTTGGGTATCTACACATTAGTCCTACACTTTATATGACAATGTATTGGCCCCCTTAACAATAATGTCCACAAGACCACTAATATAGGCCAAACCAAAAGATAGCACATAACATATAATTAATCCATATATTGTCCATATGTATATAGTATAAGTCCAAATGTCTAACAATCTCCCACTTGGACTATACATTCATGCATATGTACAAACCTTAGCATTATATGTTACATTATAACTTTATGAGCTCAGAATTGCTATCATAATAAAATTGTCATGAACAATCCAGTCCATCAATCATACCAACATAGGATCTAAGAGATCTTAGTTACTCTTGCGTAACTAGCCCCAACATAGATCACGTATATCAATATAACCAACGACATGAATCAAGTATAGGTGTGTAGCATGGAAATAACATAAAGTGTGGTCTGAAATAGAATGTCTATTTCCAACTGGTTCTCTTTATTGAGATCAATCATAAACCTTAAGAGTACATAAAAAACATTAAAACTGAATATCTGCAGATATAACCTTAAAACTGAATTACTGAATGTAATGGACAATACATAATTGTATAATACAAACTCCCACTAAAATTCATAATCCTTAGCCGATTTGACACCCATGCAAGCAATATGCTCATGAAATACTTTGGGTGGCAATCCCTTAGTGAGCGGATCCGCAATCATGGAGTTTGTACTGATGTGCTCTATGCACAATTGTCTATTCTGTACTCTTTCTTTAACAACCCAAAATTTGACATCCATATGTTTTGCTTTCGTCAAACTACTGTTATTGTTAGCATAAAGGACTGCTGATCTGTTGCCGCATAATAGCCTGAGTGGCTTTTTAATGCTGTCTACTATGTGCAGTCCACTAACAAAATTTCGCAGTCATAATGCCTCATTGGATGCTTCATAGCATGCCATGAATTCCGCTTCCATAGTGGAAGTGGCCGTAAGAGTTTGCTTGATGCTTCTCCAAGAGATAGCATCGCCAGCAAGCATGTAAATATAGCCTGATGTAGACTTCAGACTATCCTGACATCCAGCAAAATCGGAGTCGGTGTACCCGATGATCTCAAGCTGGTCCGATCTCCGATATGTAAGCATGTAATCCTTTGTTCTCTGTAAGTACCTCATGACCCTTTTGGCTGCCTTCCAATGGTCCATTCCCGGATTGCTTAGATATCTGCACAGCATCCCAACAATGTATGCTATATCAAGTCGTGCACATACGTGAGCATACATCAGACTACCTACAGCCGAAGCATAAGGTGTCTTTTCCATTTTCGTAGTTTCAAAATTATTATTTGGGCACTGTTTGAGACTAAACTTGTCTCCCTTAGCAACAGGGGTGTTGCCTGGTTTACAATCCTGCATGCCAAATGTTTTAAGAACCTTATCGATATAGCACTTTTGTGACAGACCGAGAACACCTTTGGAGCGATCTCTTTGTATCTGAATTCCTAATACAAAAGAGGCATCACCAAGATCTTTCATTTCAAATTTCTTTGAAAGAAATTTCTTAGATTCATGCAATAATGCTATATCGTTATAGGCAAGCAGTATGTCATCGACATATAAAACCAAAAAAATATATTTACTCCCACTGAACTTATGGTATATACAGTCATCAGCAATATTCAGTTCAAAACCAACAGATGTAATGACTTCATGAAACTTATAATACCATTGATGGGAAGCTTGCTTGAGCCCATAGATGGATTTATTTAATATGCAAACCCTTTTCTTTGAGTCTCCCGAAACAAAGTTTTCAGGTTGAACCATATAAATTGTTTCCTCAATGTCACCATTGAGAAACGTTGTCTTAACATCCATCTGATGAAGTTCAAGATCAAAATGGGCTACTAGTGCCATTGTAGTCCTGAAAGAGTCTTTCGATGAAACTGGAGAGAAAGTCTCTTTATAATCAATGCCTTCCTTTTGAGTGTAGCCTTTTGTGACAAGACGAGCTTTATACTTAATGACATTGCCCCCTGAATCCCTCTTGGTTTTAAATATCCATTTACAACCAATTGGTTTAATACCTTCGGGCAATGTAACAAGCTCCCAGACGCCGTTATCGCTCATAGACTTCATCTCATTATTCATGGCATCAATCCACTTTTGAGAGTTAGAACCTTTAATGACTTGACGGAAGTTGATTGGATCATCTTCCTCAAGTCCAATGTCACTTTCTTGTTCTTGGAGAAATACAACATAATCATCCGGGATTGCATTTCTCCTCTCTCTAGTGGATCTCCTTAATGGCACTTCAGTTTCTTGAGGTTGTTGAGTTTGATTTTCATTAGTAATATCAGGAACTTGATTAGGGAGATTTTCGAGATTGTCTTGAATATCCGTGTCAGGAATGAGAACACCCTGACCAAGATCAACAACTTGAGAGAAAGACACATGTTCTTCCTCAAAGACAAAATCTCTAACAATTTATCTCCCCACCCCCAAAACTCAATATCCTCAAAGAATTGAGCATTACCCGTCTCAAAAATAGTTCTAGAAGTGGGATCATAAAACTTATACCCCCTGGATCTTTCAGAGTATCCAACAAAATAGCTACTAACTGTTTTAGCATCCAGTTTCTTTTCATTCGGCCTATAAGGCCTTGCCTCAGCTGGACAACCCCAAATGTGTAAGTGCTTAATAATGGGTTTATTTCCAGTCCAAAGTTCATATGGGGTTTTGATTGTAGCTTTAGTTGGAACTCTATTAAGAATATAAGCTGCGGTTTTCAATGCTTCTCCCCATAGTGAGTCTGGCAAAGTAGTACGACAAATCATACTTCTTACCATGTCCATAAGGGTCCGATTTCGTCTCTCAGCTACACCATTCATAGTAGGACTGCCTGGCATAGTATACTGAGGAACGATCCCACACTCATCTAAGAATTTAGCAAATGGCTCTGGACGTTGTTCACCTGAACCATCATATCTACCATAGTATTCACCACCACGCTCAGATCTAACGGTTTTAATCCTTTTGCTTAATTGATTTTCAACTTCGGCCTTATATGATTTGAACACGTCTATAGATTGGGACTTTTCATGAATGAGATATAGGTACCCATAACGAGAGTAATCGTCTATGAATGTGATAAAGTATTGTTGACCATTTCTACAAGGTGTAGGGAATGGCCCACAAATATCCGTATGTATCAATTCTAAGACATCCGAAGCTCTCTCAGAACCTAATCTCGTCTTGTTTGTTTGTTTACCCTTGATACACTCAATGCAAATATCCGAATTTGAGGAATCAAGATAATCAAGAATTCCATCTGACACAAGTTTCTGAATTCTTTGTTTAGATATGTGACCCAAACGTTTGTGCCAAAGTGATAAAGAATTCTCATTAGTTAATTTTCTTTTGGTACCACTTGAACTTGTATGCAAAGTTTCATTATATGAGGTTATTATGTCAACCAAATATAGGCTATCATATGTTGATAAAATACCAGTACCGATAAGATTTGAACCTTGAAAGAGACTAACTTTATTGTCTCCAAATGAACATGAATAACCGGATATGTCCAATTTGGGAACAGAAATTAAATTCCGTCTAAAAGACGGTACAACAAAAGTCTCATTCAAATCTAAATAAAAACCAGCCTTAAACAACAGCCTAAATTTTCCAATAGCCTCAACTTGAACCATTTTGCCGTCACCCACATAGATGTATCTTTCACCATCATTTGGTTTTCGGCAGTTCAGGCAACCCTGCATAGATATACTTATGTGAGTAGTAGCAGCAGAATCTACCCACCAAGTATCCTTAGGTACCGAAATTAAATTAACTTCAGAACAAACAAGAGAAAGAGATATACCCTTTTTTGCACGCCAAGCGTGGTATTTGGTACAATCTTTCTTCATGTGATTAGTCCCCTTACAGAAAAAGCAACCTGATTCTGTAGTTTCAACCTTAGGTTCCTTATGTTGCTTCTTCTGGGGCCTTGCAACCGCAACTTCCTTATTTTTCCTCTTCTTATTATCTTTAGAAGAGGATGCCTAATGAGCACTTTCTGTCTTATCTTGCTTTATTCTCTCTTCCTCTTGCACACAATGTGAAATGAGCTCATTAAGAGTCCATTTCTCCTTCAGGCAGTTGTAACTGACCTTAAACTGATTAAAGTGTGCAGGAAGAGAGATCAAAACTAAGTACACAAGCAGTTCCTCAGGTAATTCTAACTTGAGTGACTTTAGTTTCGAAGCAAGATGAGACATTTCCAAAATGTACTCCCTTATGTTTTCCTTGCCTTTATACCTCATGGAAACAAGTTTACTCAAAAGAGTACTTGTTTCCGCCTTTTCGTTTTGTGCAAAACGCTTTTCAAGGTTTTCAAGGAAAACTTTGGCATTATTTTCATCATTCATAGTGCCCCTAAAATATTTTGGAATTGAACGTTTCATAATCATTAGACTCATGCGATTTGAGCGTTCCCACTTCTCCATCTCCTTCTTTTCATCAGAAGAAGATGTATCCTCAAGAGAAGCAGGTTTCTCAATCCGAAGTGCAAGGTCTAGATCCATGCAACCGAGAACTATCATAATGTTCTCTTTCCATTCCTTAAAGTTTGTGCCGTTAAGCACAGGGATACTGTTAATGTTTGCAGATATTGTAGCAGCTGAAGAATTCACTGAAAATAGAACAAGGACAACTTAATACATGCTTACAATTACTTGAATTTTAAACTGGAGTTTACAGATTCAAAATAGGCAAATCCCATTACAAGATACCTAGCACAACATTGATTTTAGCCTTTGGACAGAAAATCAACTTGTAAGTGGTACTCTTGGTGTAGTAATCAATTATTGACAATAAACTCCTGTCAAATATCAAGCCTTCCTTTGGGCCGACTTAATATTCACATGGAAAACTTAGTAATTGTTACATATTTATCACCACACGCATGTTCGAATTCCTGCCAAATAACAACCTTCCTTTGGGCCGGTGTTAAACGCATGGAATACTAACATACACAGTCATCTTATACTTCAAAATCAATCAATCTACACAAAAGAGGTTACTTTGGTAACATAATGTTTCAATGGACTAATTTAAAATATTAGATGCAAAACTAAATAGTTCTTTAAGCCATATATTGAACCTTAACTGAAAAAGTTACATGTTTGACATGTAAAAACTGAACATTAAAAACTTAATCTTAATTGTACAAAACAAAATCTGAAGCATGATGGACAAAAAAAAAATTAATCTTAAAACTGAATATTAATGTACAAAACATTAATAATTAAAAAACTGAATATTATTGACATATTATTAATGTACAATTAAAATCTGAAAACTTAAAAAACGTTTCAATTAATAATGAAAAACGTTCCATTAATTAATTGAAAAAACGTTTCTTTAATAATGCAAGATTAATGTTTTAATATTAATCTTGCATTATGACTCCATTAATATCTTAATTAAATAAAAAAAATGTTTCAATAAAAAACGTTTCTATTAATTAATTTTGCATTATGATTTCATTAATGTCACCAGAAAAACGTTTTTAATAAAAAAAAACGTTATCTTTATTAAAAAAAACGTTTCTGTCCAGGACCTTTTGCGGCGACGAACGCTGCCACTAAATCCATAGAAGTCGCCGCTAAATGTATTAGTGGCGACTATGTATTGAAACTGGAGTTGCCGTCACTCAGCGATAATAAACTTAATGGGGCTTTCAACAAAAGGCTTAAACAAGGAATCGTGTTGTTCAACAAGCAAAATTATGCAAATTTCAATATTTCAATTCATCTAGAGATAACATGGTATCTAATTACTAAAGTTCATCATCAACATATCATTCATGAAAGCATGTTATATTATGGTACAAGAATTTCATAATCAAAATTCTATCTTAAGTTAATCATGAAGCTTTATAACATGGATTTCATGAACTTCCAAATGATCCAATACGAAGGAGGCTCTGATACCAATTGTTGGAATGAATCCAAATAAAACACTTTAGCCTTCATATCGAATTACTTGGAACAACAACATAAGCGGAAGCGTACCTGAATCCATAAGTGGAAGCTCCTTAATCCTTCTTGAAGATTGTTCAAGGTTTGCCTTTGGAAGCTCCTTGATCCTTCTTTAAGATTGTCTTGAAGTTTTGGCTTTCACTTGATATCCAAGACAAATGTGAGGATTGGTTTTTCACTTGATATGCAAGAACAAGTTTGTGCTCTCGCTCTCAATGGGAGGAAGAAGAAGAGAATGTCTTGCATTCTTGTGGGAACCATAACCCCCCTTATTATAACATGTGAGTTATGAAACTCAAAGGTCACAAGAATGTAACCTTGGTTACATGTATGTAACATTAGTTAGCCCATCATAAACTAAGGTTACTCTTTTGAGTATCTACACATTAGTCCTACACTTTATATGATAATGTATTGGCCCCCTTAACAATAATGTCCATAAGACCACTAATATAGGCCAAACCAAAAGATAGCGCATAACATATAATTAATCCATATATTGTCCATATGTATGTAGTATAAGTCCAAATATCTAACATCACCACCCCAAATATGAAATGCCCTCTTACAAGCACTACGCAACAGCAACTACATATATAATTAAGATAACCAAAAACAAAATTTTCTTCAGCTTGCTAAAACCCCCTTTCAGAGAATACAAAAAGATAGATACGTCCATAAGCTTTACCAATTAAATAGAACAACAAAACAATAAAGCACAAAATAAGAAGCCATTCACGTTAAGGACCAGTCACTAGAACTTAAGGTACAAAGCAAGTAGTTCCAAATATTGACTTATCAACAACAACAACCCAGTATAATTTTATTTAGTGGGGTCTGGAAAGGTTAGTATGTACGCAGATCTTACCCTTATCCATGGGTAGAGAGGATGTTTCCAAATAGACCCCGGCATACTTCCCTCCAAGAATTTCCCACCTTATTTTTTGTGAGACTCAAACTCACAATCTCTCGGTTTAATGTGGGGTTGTTTATCTTCAGAGCAACCCCTCTTTCCAAAAATTAACTTATCATTTTCGAAAAATAAACTCATATTCTGGATCGAGCATGAACAAACCAATATACCAAATATCGCATATTTATAAGATCAAAGGAGTAATAGATATGGACAAGAGGGGAACCTTTGTTTCTGCATATTTCTAAACGTATGCAATGAAAGAAATTTCCGACTCACCAACCAAAACGAGCTAATGACCTGATCCTCGAACCGATACCGGAATCTTGAACGATTCATATTGAATGAGTTGGACGACGATTTCGGATTGATTTTCATAGTGATTTGGGGTGGTTTCAGGGCGTTTCTGAAGCTGAGTTCACTGTTGGGTTTGAGCTCTGTTTTGTCGGATTTAATGATATTTCCGACGAGTTTCTGCCCTCCCCGTTCCAGATTTCTCGACCCTTTTCTTCTTAATTCTATCCGTGGTCACTGCTGGCTGTTCGGAATTAGGAGGGTAGGCGTCTGTGCATTTGGATGAAGTTCACTGTGGATCTCGCGGTGCGTTCATTGCTACTGATTTTCTGAAGTTGTTTTTGAATTGTTCAGCAGCTGATCTCTAGCATTTTTTTTTTTTTTGTAGTTTTTGTATGTATTTTTCGTCTCTTTTTTTTTTGTAATTTTTTTTGTGTGAATTTTTTCTCTCCTTTTTTCAATGGCTGATCCCCCTATTCTTTTTGTTTTGTGTTGGGTAGAAAATGGTTATATAAAGTGTATGGGTAGAGTGTTATGTAGAGGAGTTTTATTTTGAAAGAAGATGTTATGTGAGATAATATTTTTGGGGGAAGTTTTTAGGTGGGAGAATATTTTGGGGGGAAGGTCTTAGGTTGGGAGAAATGATTTGGGGGAAAATATTTTGGGGAAGGTTCTTCCCATTTTTACTCCCAATTTCTTTTTATCTTCCTTTCTTTTATGTATTTTTTATTTATTGATTTTGTATGTTATTTTCTGATTTTGTTAAATGCTAAATTAAAACCAAAACTCAAATTGACTCTAAAAATTAGATTTTCTAATTAAAATGCAAACTAATACAGGGTTAATCTAAAAATGCAAAAAGACTATTTTTGTTATTTTTCTTTTCCTACTAATTAATTCTGAAATGTAAAATTAAATTCTAAATACAAATGCCAAGTATTTTTGGTATTTATTATTTTGATTTAAAAATATTAAAATGCATGAAATGCGACTTAAAAAGGAAAATTCCTAAAAATCAAAAAAAATTATTTCGGCTTTTTTTTAGAAGTTATCTTTATGTAGGGCAAAAATCACATGCTTATAAAGATATGGCTTAGGAGCTTTAAAAGTAGGCTCAGGAGGTTATTATGGAGTGTCATGATCTTGAAACAGTGGCTCACTAGAGGATCTATGTAATGGGGTGGGGGAGGTGCCACAAAGACTGGAACCATGGGTGGAGGAGGGTTCTGTTTGAATGGTGGAGCTGGAGGAGCATATGACGTGTTACCATAACCCTGGGTAGGATAGGGAAAAGATGAAGATGCATGGGGAGTGGTGGGCTCTGGAGCCTGAGCTAGAGGTGGGATATACACAGGGTTGGCGGGTATAATGGTGTCGGGTTCCCCTGAGACCATGTCTGATGCATTTCGGCCATTTGTGCTTTTAGTTTCCTCATTTTTTCTTTCATAGCACCCACATCTATTACTTCGGCTTCATTTGTATGATCCATAATACTGATGTCTGCATCATGTCCTGTCATATCTACTTTATCTTTTGACATGGTGTTATACAGATGAGTTGCCAGAATGCCGAATCAACTAACCACCTGTATGGACTCATACATTTAGACAACAACTTGATTAGTGATTAGGCTTTAACAGATTGGGTAACCGCACGTTGGCATGAATGCACCTATACAGTTAACCATTTCTATTATACCTTTTTTCGACTGCGTGCGTCATCCCAGCTTTTTATTATTTCCATCACAACTTTCTATACATTCTTTCTTTTCTCTCTCTTTCGTCCTCTTTCGCTTTCTTATTCTATCTTTTCTTTGTTTTTTTTTTCTATCTTTTCTTTATTTCTTATTCTCTGTTTCTCTATTTTTTTCCTTTTACGATTATGGTCGAATCCCACTAAGATTTTCTACGTATCGTGACCCCGCACGAACCAGACCATGCATAGTTCGTGAAGATAAATGCGAAAATAAAGGATAATAGTAATAAAAAATTTTGAATTTTTAATTTCATTGCTAAAACAAGCTGTTACAAACTAGACACTTCATGCAGGATGAAAACAAGACACGCAAAACAAACACAGACTCCAAGACTACAAACATTCTCGCCATGAAAAGACAACGAAAGACAGACTAAAAAGGTAGAAAATTACAGAAATGGACTATGCATACTCTAAAGCCTCAAACTTAGGTGTTCGCGGGGCATCATTCGGCCTCGACGCGGACCTGGGTTCCAAATCATGTTCAAGCTCCTCTAATTCATTCAAAGTTCCTTTAACAAATATCACTACGGCGGGGAAAAAGGTAGTATAAGTCATATCTTCACATGCCCGGCATCTTCTCAAAATGGCATGAGCAATTGCTCTGATCTTGTCTTTGGCTCACTTCTTTTCTATGAGTAGGCGTCTTATCTGATTACTGCATGTTTTCAGGGCCTGAGAATATTGCAGGTGGTGACTCTGCAACTGATGCACTTCTACCTTCATTAGGGCCAATAAGTCGTAGCAATGCCCACTTTCCAATTCAAAGTCGTTAGCTTGCTTAATCATCCTTCCTTCGAGGGCAGCCACTTTTCTTTTTAAGCTGGCCACAATTTTCTCGTGATCCCGTTTGTTGATACTCAATTTTTCCCTATGTATCTTTGTACCAAAAATACTTTAAAACGTAGCTTGTGAATGCATGTATAAGCATCCACAAGAGATTTGGTATTTTCTATAATTTTTTTCAAACATCTCAAAGCCAATTTATAACTTATTTTTGTACTTTAAAACCTAATATTAAGTGTCAAATCTTTTTATATTAATAAATAAATTATTTTATTCTCTTATTTACATAAAATATAATTTTTATGTAATTTTTAAGGGTTTTTACAAAGCCATTAGGAATTTTCAAACTAAATTTGGATTAAATTGTAGTTTTAGCCTATTTATCAATTTAACGAGTATTTTAGTATAAAAACGTTCGTAGTATTTTTAATTAATTCCTAAGCATATTTTGTTAGCTCAGTAATTTTGTTGGATTTGTATAAAACTGTTTGCTATTTTTAAAAATTAAATTTGGTAAAAGTTAGTCATTTACATTCTAGCCCAGTTGTCTTTCAATTTCAGCCACATTTTTCAACCCAATTTCCCAGTCCAATAGCCCAACCCAATCTTAGGATTAACCCGACCCATTTTTCCCTTTTTTGATCCTGGCCGTAGATCTTATAGATCAACGGCCCACGTTATAACTTACCTAATTAAACTCCCAAACCCCCCTTTACCATAATCATCTCTCTCAACCAGCCGCCTTTGAATCCATAAACACTCTCTAGCCCCCTTTCAAACCCTAATCATCTCCAGCTCTATTTCGTCGGCGTTCATGTCTGCTCAAGCCATCAAATACCTCTATCCTTCATTTATCTCCATCCTTGGCCTTGGGGTTCGAAGATTGAGACTTTGTTTCGAGGGTAATTGGACCAGAGGTCCTTTAATGGGGTTTCACGGCCATGTCAAGCTTCTCTCCGGCAAGCCTTTGAAGCCTTGGGTCCTTACCAAGCTCCGGTGAGCCATCCAGGCTTTTCTCGCCATTTCTGAGGCCCTTTTATGAAAACCCTAATTGATTTGAGGTTCTTTTTCCTGTCTCTCTGTATTATTTTATGATGTTCTCTGAGTTTTGTTTGTTTTCTAAAGTTTTTTAGGTATCTCTCATCCTTTCTTCGCCTGGTTGAGTTTCCAAAGACTGTTCTTCTTTTTAAAACCTAGGGTTTCTATGAACTGTTTGATTCTTTGATTTTGTTGTTTATTTCTTGTTACTATGTGTTCTTCTTCGCAATTTTGAGCATCTTCTACTTTAGCTCTAAATATTTGCCTCACTGATTACCTTCCTAGGGATTTCATCTAGTTTGTGCTACGATATCTTCACAATGTTCTGCTCTTGTTCTTCTCTGTCTTTGATATCTTTTGTGTGCTGGCTTGTAGTGGAAACCCTAATTTCTAAGGTTATTTGTCATACATCTTTCTCTGTGAAACCCTAGCTACCTAATTGCTTTTCGTATATATTTTGCTACATGTCTATTATGCTATGCCTAGCTTTTGCATGTTCAGGCTTATGAGTCTTTATAGTATTGTTCTTCCCTTTTGCCTGAAACCCTAATATATTTTGATACAACTGTGTGATTCTCTAATTGTTCCCTGTACTCTGACTAAGTTCATGCGAGTAAAATCTTGACTCCTCGATTTCCTGGGTAATTATTTACTTTACATATTCAACCGTGTGATTTTTACATTTTTCTATGTGTATCTACCCTATATTTTGTGATCAGTACTATAGTTTCTTTCCAAAATTAGACTTAGGTCTATTTATTTTTCCACTCGGTTCCTTAATTGAAGGGATTCCCTTCTCTATAATTGATACTAATTGATTTTCTTAATATTTTCCTTGCCTTACTACTGCTTCTCTTTCAACTATAAATAGGATCTCTCTTTTCTCACTCAACACATATATTGATTCTCGAGTTCTCTCTACTCTCACTCACGAAAACTTTATGCTTTTCTCTTCTAGCTACTTGCTCTCTCTGTAAAGGCTAGCCGACTGAAAGCCAAGGCTATTTATAGAATTTCTCTTTACTTTTGTCATTCAAGTGCAACTAGTAGGTTCTAATATCAATTACTAATTTTTCAACTACTTTTTTACTTTCACCGTGTCTTTGCCTGATATACTTGCAGTCTAATTTCATCGTGTAATCCCTTTCCCTTTCCTCTTGTTTGTTTTTTTTTCAGTACTCTATTTGAGTTCTAGCATGTTTAAACTCCCTCTCCCTTTCTTTGGGCTGTCATGTTTCAGTTTAAAGTCCTAACATGCTTAATCCCCTTCCCTTTATTCCCTTGTCTGATTATTTTATCTCATATGAGTTTTTAGTACGTTTAAATCCCTATCCCTTGTCGTCTTGTTTATGCTATAGATTTCAGTTATATTAAACCCCCTATCCCTTTATCCCTCTCCTGTTTGTGCTAAATTTCAGCATGTTCTTCCTTTTCATTTTCCCATAGGTTGTTTTCAGTATTTCAGTATGTTAAGTTCCTTTATGTTGCTTGTGTGTTGTCCATCACTATGTTTTATTTCAACTTAATTTTGTCTGTTAAAATCTTATGTGATTTCCCCTTGCCCTTTACCCATGTTTGCATATGACTTTGTTTTGGATGAGAATGGCATCTCATTGCCACTTCTAATCTAGAACCAAGTCTTAGATGCCTATACTCAGAATGATCCCATTCCCTTTTCCCCTCTTATGTGCTTGAGCCTGGACAAAGGCCTGTTTGTGTCTTAATCACCTTCCAGACCCTTGTCTGACTTGTTTACAAGTCTGCTCCTGTTTGTAAGCTTTGTACGGGGTCTGGGGTGTGTCAGTCTCAATCAATAGGCTGGGTATGACCACTTCATTCACTGGTTCCCTTTAATCCTCACTTTGCACTTATTCTTAGCCCCTTTAAGTTCCTACCCCCCTTTGGTAAGCCATGCTTAGGGACCTTGGAGTCTCCTTTGAACTTGGATGCCTTCGCACTGGTAATTCCACACTTGCACTATTCCAACTAGGGTGTAAGAAATGCCTGGATTCTTTTGAAGGCCTTTGGAACTTTGTAACACTCTAAAAATTAGAAAAGCCTCAGATCTTGGGAGCTCGGATTTGGTAGAAGGCATATGTCGGACATTAAAGTTGCTTTGAGACCCCTCGGGCATGTTATAGCTGCTGATGTACTTTTAAATTTTTTATTTCATTTAATGTCTTTACTTTTCTACCCAGTTTGTAATAATGTGTAATGTAAAACTCGGGGTATAGTGAAAGGGACATGGGGGATTTACTTTCTCACCTGCATTAGAGATCATGCCTATAAGGTCACTTTACTTCATTGCATCAGTTTCTATATAGTTTCCATGAATATAATATTACCATTGTTTCTCACCATATAGATAATATGCCTATAGGAGTTTACCTTATTGCATCAATGTCACATAGAAACCATTGTTAGAATATACGCTTAACGCTAGAGGGGGGGTGAATAGCGTTATAACAAAAAACAATATAAACTTGCGGAATTAAAAATTGCAGGATTGAAATAAGTGCAGTAAGTAAATAATAAGGAACGAACGCACCGAAATTATCCTGGTTCACCACAACCTGTGGCTAGTCCAGTCCCCGAGAGACTCTCTCGAAATTCCACTAACTTCGTTAAGCTTACGGGTGCGTAACAAACCGATACAAACTGAGAACTTGAGTCACACAAGCCTCAAAAACCTTTGCTCGAAGATACCACACTTCAAGACTTCAACCGAAGGAATGAAAACGTTCCTTCTTACAACCACAAGGGATTAACACTTCCCTTCAAGTGTATACAAACACTTAGCACTCAAGACAAGACTCTCTTTAAGAGTAGATATGAGTAAAATAAATACGCTCAAGAACACAACAACTTTCCTCAAGAGTTCGGCTCTCAAAAACTTATGAATTGAATATAAAATGATGTATATGAGAGTATGCAAGCTTTAGCAAGAATATGATCAGTTGTTGTACTTAGAAGACTGATTTTGAGTTGTATTTATAGTGTTCAAAACCCCCACAACCGTTGCCTAATTGTCAATCAAGAATTGCTGATTTTGTGCTAAGATAATCGATTATCTGATTTGCATAATCGATTATTTTCCAATCGTTCAAAAATCATTCCTAGATTTTAAGCAGAATAATCGATTATCCAAATCGTATAATCGATTACCTGACAACGTTCAAAAAATCATATTCAGATTTTACTTAGCATAATCGATTACCTGACAACGTTCAAAAAATCATATGCAGATTTTACTTAGCATAATCGATTATCAGATTGTGTATAATCGATTATCTTTCAGAGTTTAAAAATACTTTGGCAACGGTCATTTGCATAATCGATTATGCTATAAGGATAATCAATTATCTTTTATATTTTGAAAACTTCGGACTACACTGTCTTAACATAATCGATTATCATAAAGTACATAATCGATTATTTTACAGTCTTGTAAAATTTGATAGACACTGCCCAACATAATCGATTATCATAATGTGCATAATCGATTATTTTATAGCTTTGAAAAATCTGATGGACACTGCCTCAACATAATTGATTATCATAAGGTACATAATCGATTATCTTGTAGCTTTGAAACATCTGATGTACACTGCCTTAACATAATCGATTATCATAAGGTACATAATCGATTATTGTTCAGTTTTGTAAATCTGGTGTACATTGTCTTAACATAATCGATTATCATAAAGTACATAATCGATTATCTTTGTCCAGATTTGAGAGGCATGTTTAAAAATTATTTTGGCTAAAATAAAAGGTTTGAAAATCATTTTGCATTAAATTAAATATGCATGATTTGATAAAAATGATTTTACGAGAGAAGCCAAGTCTTGAGTCAATTGTCGGATCAAGATCACAATTAAAGAACGACTCATGTATAACTTTATTTCTTTGCATGATCATGATCTTTGCTTGTCTTGTGCTTGAACCTCGTTATGTGTCAATTGCGCACTTGTGCTTGGGCCTCGTCATATGTCAATTGCGCGTCGTTTGTCATTTATCAAAACCTACAAATATGAACACACGTTTAGTTTAGTGCCTTGAGAACGTGTTTCAACAACCATGACTATAGGCTTATTCATCTTTGCATCAGCAGAAACCATGCCTTAGGACCTTTATTTTATCCATGTGAACTGTTACTATGCCTATTTTTTTTTACATTGTTTCATATCATGTAGATGCCATGTCTATGGGCTCTTTCACATTGCACCAACTTCATATAGAGACCATGCTATTAGGTTTGCATCTTATAAACTCACCTATAAAGTATGCCGATAGGAATTATATAAATGCTAGGCAAACAGTAGGACGCCTAATGATATAAAAGCAGCAACTAGAGGGTAACAACAAGTCATGAGTTCAGACCATTAATGCTTTCAAACGTCTCAGTTTCCTCAAACTTGTCCTAACCTGGCTTGTTTTAAAACGGGTCCAGCCCAGGTCTGCCCTTTTTGTAACTATAAGCTATTTTCGATGATGAACTTGTGATTACTTAGGTCCAGTGCTTTAGGATTTTTAAACTCCTTCAAGGTCTTTAAAACTCCCCTTCTTACTCAATTTGTTCAACTGATTTACAGCCCTTTTTTTCTCAAAATTCATCTGCAGTTTTAAAAAAACACTTTTAACAGACTTTCGTCTGAACCTCGTGTTTTCCTTTTCTAAAACTAGTCTGCAACTCCAGATATTTTAAACAAACTCCTGTATGTAACTAGCATCTTTTCTCTAAAGGCTTACTGATTTTCTAAAGTCTATCAACTTCTAAAATGGGCCCGGGGAGCTCGAAGCAGATTTGATATCCAACTCTTATGTGTTAAACTAATCCGCCCGCTCTCCTAACCTCTTTTTTAAAGACCAAATCAGTACTTGAAGCCATGCTAAACTACTTGTTGTATGCTACGGGGTTTACTTGAGCCTTTAGTTGTTTATTTGCATCCCTCTTATTTGCTACTTGTTTTGATTGACGCTCTAGATTTTTTACCTTTGAATATTCCATATATGTCTCCTACTTCCTTTTCCCCCATTTTAGGATTATAAGTCCTAATATTCCAGGACTAACAGGTTTGGGCGGATATTAGCATGCAATAAGTAAACGATACTAAGCACTTTAACACCTTAACGGGGTGGGAGGGAAGAATATGGAGATGATGACGATGCGATAATATCATGAAGCGACCCCTCTTTGGGAATATGAGCTAGATATTGCATCAAATGATCCTTATTATAGTTAAACCTAGGACCCCTCTTTCTCTTACGTGCTTTATTTAAATGCTTTCCAGATGCTTTTCAAACTAATCATCACTCATATTTCAAACTTATGTCCTTTTCTTTAAAACTTTCGTATTATGTGAATATGTGCACTTCATTTGTCTATTTGCTTCATCTTCTTTTTAAAGTTACAATTAGCACGACCGGGAACCACATTTGTGGATCTTGAGAGGTGCCTAACACCTTCCCCTCGAGATAATTTCAAGCCCTTACCCAACTCTGGTTTCTCTCTCAAAACACTCTATTCATCTTAAAGTTTCCTAATGCACTATAATCATTAGGTGGCGACACTTCTAATTTCCATGACCCAATTCCCAAACGTGAAATAGAGTTTTTTTGCCCATAATGTCATAAAACCTGATTTCGCCTTTGAAAAAGGGCAGCATGGCGACTCTGCTGGGGATTTTTTAGGCTTTTACCACAACGTGTTTTGTGACTTTACCCCTTTCTTTATTTATTGCTTCAGTTACTTGTCTTTTATTATTTTTCACAATTACTAACTTGTTTCTTTATGTCTTTTCTTTCTTTCGTGCCAAAAAAATCCAATAGCAACGCTTACAATGAGCGGTTGCGCTCTTCCGATATTCACAAACCCCTAAATTTGGCAAAGGCATATTTGCGGTAGAACCAGTCGATCAACGGTGTAGTCGACGGTTCTATGCCTTTCCTCTTGAGTTGTCCGCTCAAGGGTACCTTGTCTGGAACTTCAAAAATAGAAACCTCACTCCATTTAATTGTTCATGTATCATGGTCAAACTTAGACGAGTCAGTTATGTTGTCCGCATAATAATTCATTAGGATAGCCTGAATCAAAGTCCATCGGGTTTCCTCGAAACCCAAACGGACAATCACGTTATGTGAATTTATTTGGAAAACTAAATACCTTTTGCTAATTATTGATTTAAATGGTTGAGTCCGGTGGGGTTTAGGGCCTAACTCTCTGTATTGCAAGAAAAGAGGCACGAGGTCCCCATGTTCGGTATGGTATCAAACATTCATCCAAAGTTGCTGAGCTGGTGGGATGGTTTGCATGGTAGTGATCCAGTTGTTATACGCAAATACTTAGGAAATCTTCCATCGCTTCGGGAAGTTAGGCCAGATAACAAGATTGTGGAAGCCGCTACTATGTTTTGGGATAGTGGACGGTCTGTCTTCTGCTTTCGGGATATCGAAATGACACCTCTATTGGAGGAAATTGGGGGTTTAGCCAGAATTCCTTGGGATAGCCCTAATTTGCTCATGCCAGAAAACCACAAAGGTAGAGGGTTTTCAAAAATGATGGGGCTCAAAAAGAACCCTAATCTGACCACCTTGAAGGACTCCTACATATCCTTCGACTTCATGTGTGAAAGGTTCAGACATAGAAAATTATACTGCAATCATATGGACGATTTCTCCCTCACCTCTTTGGGGCGAATACATAGGAGAGCCTTTGTATTCATGTTCTGTTTCCTAGGCATGATAGTTTTTCCGAGGAAGAAGGCCAGAATCCATACAAGACTAGCCATGGTAACCAAAGCCGTAATGAAGGGTATCGACGGGCAAACGTTCAGCATAGCACCCACGATCCTCACAGAACTGTACCGCGCCTTAGAGAAATATCAGCAAGGGACACTGCAGTTCGAAGGTGCAATTTGCTACTACAACTATGGCTCATTGAACATCTTCAAAAGGGAGAGTATAGGCAGGAGATCATACGATGAAATTGGGATGACCATATTGCTTTCCATCATCCAAAGCGGTTGCACTTCATGCCAGATATGTTTGCTCCCCCGGAAAACGCCAGTGGATGGGTGGAACTATTAAGGAACTAACTTTTTACCTTTTGTTTTCTTTTTGTGTTTATCCCCCTCCACAAAGGTTAGTCCCTGCATTCTGGCACCATCAGCATATTCAACAAGATCTAAGGGTCCTCCACCTTCTCCTCCTCCGATTCCTCCCAGAAACAGGAATAAAGGAAAGATGGCAGATAACGAAGCTTGGATGGAGCATTTGGTTTTGTCTTGGGACAACACGATGAGACGGGGAGAAAGGAGCAAGCTATTTACTACCTCAGCAAGAAATTTACCCCGTACAAGGCTCGATATTCCCTATTAGAACACACTTGTTGTGCTTTAACTTAGGTAGCTCAGAAGTTGAGGCATTATTTTTGTGCTTACACCACCTACCTTATATCAAGAATGGATCCACTGAAATATATTTATCAGAAACCCATGTCCACTGGCAAGCTCGCCAAGGGGAAAATTTTGTTGAGTGAATTCGTCATTGTCTATATCACCAAAAAGGAAGTTAAAGGATAGGCTTTAGCAGATCATCTCGCAAAAAACCCTGTGGAAGGGGAGTATGAACCATTGAAGACATATTTTCCTGAAGAGGAAATAGATTTCATAGGAGAAGATATTGCAAAGTCCTATGACGGTTGGAGGATGTTTTTCGACGGAGCCGCAAATTTCAAAGGAGTTGGTATTGGAGCAGTCCTAGTATCAGAAACCGGTCAGCATTACCCTGCATCCGCCAAGCTCAGGTTCCCGTGCACCGACAATATGGCCGAGTACGAAGCTTGCATCTTAGGGCTTAAACTGGCCATTGATATGAACATTCAGAAGCTGCTAGTGATTGAGCATTCAGACTTACTCATACACCAGGTCCGAGAAGAGTGGGCAACCAAGAATTCCAAGATACTCCCTTATTTTAACCACATACAGGAATTGAGAAAGAGGTTCAGAAAAATGGAATTCCAGCACGTTCCAAGAATACAAAATGAGTTCGCAGATACGTTTGCCACATTATCATCCATGATTCAGTATCCAGACATAAACTTCATCGACTCTATCCAGGTCAGGATTCAGGATCAATCAACTTATTGTGCAGATGTTGAGGAAGAAGCCGACGGAAGGCCCTGGTTCCACAATATCAAAAGATACCTGACAACAGGAGAATATCTAGATCTTGCTAATGCTACTCACAAGCACACGCTTCAAAGGTTATCCAACAATTTCTTTCACAGCGGAGGAATCCTGTATTGGAGGACTCCCGATTTGGGATTACTAAGGTGTGTCGATGCGACACAAGTGACCATGTTATTGGAGGAAGTGCACTTAAGGACTTGTGGGCCGCACATGAACGGTTTTGTTCTAGTAAAGAAAATACTCAGAGCAAGATATTTTTGGATGAATATGGAAACAGACTGCATTCAGTATGTCCGAAGGTGTCACCGCTGTCAGATACATGCATATATGATAAAGGTACCCCAGACAAGCTCACTGCAACAAGTTCACCATTGCCGTTATCCACTTGAGGAATTTATGTTATTGGACCGATCGAGCCAGCCGCATCAAACAGACATAGGTTTATTCTAGTGGCAGTTGACTACTTCATTTAAATGGGTTGAAGCAGCTTCGTACAGAGTAGTAACCAAGAAATTCATGGTAGACTTTGTCCGAGATTGGGTTGTTTGTCGTTTCGGTGTTCCAGAGTCGATCATCAGTGATAATGGTTCCAATCTAAATAGCGATTTGATGAAAGCTATTGTGAAACTTTCGGGATCAGGCGCAGGAACTCTACAGCTTAGACCTCAGATGAATGGAGCCGTGGAAGCAACCAACAAAAACATAAAGAAAATACTAAGGAAGATGATCGAAAAGCATAAGCAGTGGCATAAGAAGTTTTCATTCGTTCTATTGAGTTATCGTACTACAGTTCGCACATCAACCGGGACAACTTCCTACATACTGGTTTATGGTACAGAGGCAGTACTTCCCGTCAAGGTAGAGATTCCATCCTTGAGAATCATACAAGAAGCCAAGCTAGATGACGCAGAATGGGTGTCAAGGTTCGATACGAGCAGTTAGCCCTTATAGATGGGAAAAGAATAAACGCCATCTGCCACGGTCAATTATATCAGAACAGAATGTCTAGAGCCTTCAACAAGAGAGTTCGACCAAGGAATTTTACACCAGGACAGCTAATGTTGAAGAAGATATTTCCACATCAAGACGAGGCCAAAGGGAAGTTCTCTCGTAACTAGAAGGGTCCGTACATGGTTCACGGGGTTCTAACTGGATGAGCCCTTTTTCTTGCAGAAATGGATGGAAAAATCTGGACAACACCTATCAACTCAGATCCAGTGAATAGATACTACGCTTAACTAGTATGCTTTCTCTATGATGTAATCTGAACTACGTCTGACCTGATTCCCGCTTAAGAGGGGATACGTAGGCAGCCCTATAGGTTCGGTCACATCATTAATAAAATTCCATTGTCCCCCACATTTGGAACTGGGGCATAATTTTGAGGAGGACCCTCCAAATTCCGAAGTCTTCTCATATCAGCATCGATCCAGTAAACTGGGGCAGAATTTTGAGGGTCAAATTCCAAGGTCAATCCGCTTTTAGTCATTCAGCACTGCCGTTAACATCACCAGCCCAGTTAAACTAGGGCAGAATTTTGAGGAGGACCCTCAGAATTCTGGAGCCAGCGAGGTTGTCGCGCCTTGAACCACGTTGCAGTTGTGGTTCATCATAAAAACAAAAACTATCTTTTACTTTAATTTATATGCATACATTTACATCATATTTGTCAAATTTTGCATAAAACCATTTGGATTGCTATCATTCAGCAATGCTACCCCAAATGGTACAAGACGCCACGGGTCAAAAAATGCAGACTAACCTCCCCCTTTTCAAAAGTCACGATTAATCTTTGGATGCAGGAACCCAGGATGCAAATAGGCAATGTAGTAGCCTTACAGAACCAAAGCCACTACCTACCTAATAAAGGCTTTCTATCTACCTTCAACACCTCCCCCGCAGTCATCAATAGCACGATCATCTACCAGCTAAGAAAAATCACCATCATCCTCTCCTATATATTCCTGCATTGGATAAGGCTATTTTCTGCCTTCCGAGGTTAAGCTCTACCTCCATCCTGCATAATGCTATTTTCTGCCTTTCGAGACTAAGCCCTATCTCCATCTTGCATTTTTGCATAAGGCTATTCTCTGCCTTTCGAGGTTAAGCTCTACCTCCATCCTGCATAAGGCTATTTTCTGCCTTTCGAGACTAAGCTTTGTCTCCATTTTTATCTTGCATAAGGCTATTCTCTGCCTTCCGAGGTTAAGCTCTACCTCCATCTTGCATAAGGTTATTTCCTGCCTTGCGAGGCTAAGCTTTGCCTCCATCCTGCATTGCATAAGGCTACTCTCTGCCTTCCAAGGCTAAGCTCTGTCTCCATCTGCATCTTGCATAAGGCTATTCTCTGCCTTTTGAGGTTAAGCTCTACCTCCATCATGTATAAGGCTGTTTTCTGTCTTTCAAGACTAAGCTTTATCTCCATCTGCATCTTGCATAAGGCTATTCTCTGCCTTCTGAGGTTAAGCTTTACCTCCATCTTGCATAAGGCTATTTTCTGCCTTCCGAGGCTAAGCTCAGCCTCCATTCTGCATAAGGCTATCTTCTGCCTTTTGAGACTAAGCTCTGTCTCCATCTGCACTTTTGCACTGCACAAGGCTACTATCTGCCTTCCGAGGCTAAGCTCTGCCTCCATTATTGCATATGGCTATTTTATGCCTTTCGAGACTAAGCCCTGTCTCCATCTTGCATTCTTGCATAAGGTTATCTTCTGCCTTTCGAGGTTAATCTCTACCTCCTTTATTTTGCATCTTTGGCTGAAATATCACCTCCAGTATTTTGAATTCCTGCTCGGCTGAAAGATCGCCACCCTCTGCATTCATTCGGCTGGAATATTGCCACCTTTTCATGGGATGAAATATCGCCAACTTATTCAAAAGTGTCGTAGTTCAGAGGCACCATCTGCATGGCCCTAGAACACCATTTCATGGCCTGCGAATCTTTACTTTCATGCTCTTCATAGATCGAACGTCATAGTCTGAAGGCACCATCCTAGTCGCCTGAAGATAGCATTCATGGTCCAATGGGAACTTGAATCACGTTTAATTATGCAATGTACACGCACATCGTTCATTTGCAGGTACGCCGGCTAGCACGGTTGTCCCAGCAGGAGCTCTCCCGCTTCGGTTCTCTGCAGCTCATCTGATCCTCGAGCCCTTGCCGAATCTCAAGCCCGTTGCATCCACCGTTTCAAATTTTCATTGGCACATTCTGCCAATGGCTCCACAACTACATACGGCCTGATTCCTGTAAAAGCAGGGATATGTAGGAAGCTCAGAGGCCGGATAGTAGTCGAAATTCTCGTACATTTGTCACTTCCGGTCAAAATTGGCCATCTTGTCTTTATCCGACAACTCTTTCATCCTCCTCGGGTAAAGAGGGGCAGTTGTTGATACCTAATTTTTCCCTATGTATCTTTGTATGCAAAATACTTTAAAAAATAGCTTGAGAATGCATGTATAAGCATCCACAAGAGGTTTGGTATTTTCTATAATTTTTTTCAAACATTTCAAAACCAATTTATAACTTATTTTTGTACTTTAAAACCTACTAATTAGTGTCAATATCTTGTTATTTTAATAAATAAATTATTTTATTCTTTTATTTACATAAAATATATTTTATGTAATTTTTACGGGTTTTTACAAAGCCATTAGGCATTTTTAAACTAAAATTGCATTAAATTGCAATTTTAGCCTTTTTATCAATTTAACGAGTATTTCAAGTATAAAATTGTTCAGAGTATTTTTAATTAATTCCTAAACGTATTTTATTATCTCAATAATTTTGTTGGATTTTTATAAATTTTTTGCTATTTTTAAAAATTAAATTTGGGAAAACTTGGTCATTTAAATTCTAGCCCATTTGTCTTTCAATTTCAGCCACATTTTTCAACCCAATTTCCCAGTCCAATAGCCCAACCCAATCTTAGAATTAACCTGACCCATTTTTCCCCCTTTTGATCCTGGCCGTTGATCTTATAGATCAACGGCCCACGTTATTACTTACCTAGTTAGACACCCAAACCCCCATTTACCCTAATCATTTCTCTCAACCAGCCGCCTTTGAATCCCTAAACACTCTCTAGCCCCCTTTCAAACCCTAATCATCTCCAGCTCTATTTCTCTGGCGTTCATGGATGCTCAAGCCATCGAATACCTCTATCAGTCATTTATCACCATCCTTGGCCATGGGGTTCGAAGATTGAGACTTTGTTTTGAGGGTAACTAGACCAGAGGTCCTTTAATGGGGTTTCACGGCCATGTCAGGCTTTTCTCCGGCATGCCTTAGAAGCCTTGGGTCCA
The DNA here is from genome assembly GCA_034376525.1 of Nicotiana benthamiana. Classification (NCBI taxonomy): domain Eukaryota; kingdom Viridiplantae; phylum Streptophyta; class Magnoliopsida; order Solanales; family Solanaceae; genus Nicotiana; species Nicotiana benthamiana. Next base: position 49,153,629 of record CM067341.1, on the reverse strand, counting down.
TACCAAGCTCCGATGAGCCATCCAGGCTTTTCTCGCAATTTCTGAAACCTATTATGAAAACCCTAATTGATTCGAGGTTCTTTTTCCTGTCTCTCTGTATTATTTTAAAATCTTCTCTGAGTTTTGTGTGTTTTCTAAAGGTTTTTAAGTATCTCTCATCCTTTCTTTGCCTGGTTGTGTTTCCAAAGACTGTTCATCTTTTTAAAACCTAGGGTTCCTATGAACTGTTTGATTCTTTGATTTTGTTATTTATTTCTTGTTACTATGTGTTCTTCTCCGCGATTTTGAGCATCTTCTACTTTAGCTCTAAATATTTGTCTCACTGATTACCTTCCTAAGGTTTTCATCTAGTTTGTACTATGATCTCTTCACAATGTTCTGCTCTTGTTCCTCTCTGTCTATGATATCTTTTGTGCGCTGACTTGTACTGGAAACCCTAATTTCAAAGGGTATTTGTCATTCACCTTTCTCTGTGAAACCATAGCTACCTAATTGCTTTTTCGTATATATTTTGCTACATGTCTATTCTGCTATGCCTAGCTTTTGCATGTTCAGGCTTATGTTTTTATAGTACTGTTCTTCCTTTTTTGCTGAAACCCTAATTGATTTTGGTACAACTGTGTGATTCTCTAATTGTTCCATGTACTCTGACTAAGTTCATGTGAGAAAAATCTTGACTCCTTGATTTCCTGGGTAATTATTTACTTTACATGTTCAACCGTGTGATTTTAAATTTTCCTACGTGTATCTACCATATATTTTGTGATCAGTTCTATATTTTCTTTCCAAAATTAGACTTAGGTCTATTTATTTTTCCACCCGGTTCCTTAATTGAAGGGATTCCCTTCTCCTTAATTGATACTAATTGATTTTCCTAATATTTTCCTTGCCGTACTGTTATTTCTCTTTCAACTATAAATAGGATCTCTCTTTTCTCACTCAACACATATACTGATTCTCGAGTTCTCTCTACTCTCACTCACGAAAAATTTATGCTTTTCTCTTCTTGCTACTTGCTCTCTCTGTTAAAGGCTAGCCGGCTGAAAGCCAAGGCTAGTTATAGAATTTCTCTTTACTTTTGTCATTCAAGTGCAACTGGTAGGTTCTAATGTAAATTACTAATCTTTCAACTACTTGTTTACTTTCACCGTGTCTTTACCTGATATACTTGCAGTCTAATTTCATCATGTAATCCCTTTCCCTTTTCCCTTGTTTTTTTTTCAGTACTCTATTTGAGTTCTAGCATGTTTAAACTCCCTCTCCCTTTCCCTGGGCTTTCATGTTTCAGTTTAAAGTCCCAACATGTTTAATCCCCTTCCCTTTATCCCCTTGTCTGATTATTTTATCTCATATGAGTTTTTAGTACGTTTAAATCCCTATCCCTTGTCCCCTTGTTTATGCTGTAGATTTCAGTTATGTTAAACCCTCTTTCCCTTTATCCCTCAACTATTTATGTTAAAGTTCAGCATGTTAGTCCTTTTCATTTTCCCATATGTTGTTTTCAGTATTTCAGTATGTTAAGTTCCTTTCTGTTGCTTGTGTATTGTCCATCACTATGTTTTATTTCAACTTAATTTTGTCTGTTAAAATCTTATGTGATTTCCCCTTCCCCTTTACCCCTGTTTGCTTATGAGTTTGTTTTGGATGAGAATGGAATCTCATTTTCACTTCTAATCTAGAACCAAGGCTTAATTGCCTATGCTTAGAATGATCACATTCCCTTTTCCCCTCTTATGTGCTTGAGCATGGACAAAGGTCTGTTGGTGTCTTATTCACCTTCCAGGCCCTTGTCTGACTTGATTACAAGTCTGCTCCGGTTTGTAACCTTTGTAAGGAGTCTGGGGTGTGCCAGTCTCAATCAATAGGCTGGGTATGACAACTTCATACATTGATTCCCTTTAATCATCACTTTGCACTTATTCTTAGCCCCTTTAAGTTCCTACCCCCTTTAGTAAGCCATGCTTATGGACCTTGGATTCTCCTCTGAACTTGGATGCCTTAGGGCTGTAATTGCACACTTGCACTATTCCAACTAGGGTGTAAGCAATGTCTGGGTCTTTTTTAAGGCCTTTGGAACTTTGTAACACTCTACAAATGAGAAAAGCCTAGGATCTTGGGAGCTCGGATTAGCTCGGCCTGTTATAGCTGCTGATGTACTTTTAAATTTTTTATTCCTTATAATGTCTTTACTTTTCTGCCCAGTTTGTAATAATGTGTAACGTAAAACATGGGGCATAGTGAAAGGTACATGGGTGATTTAATTTCTCACCTGCATTAGATATCATGCCTATAGGGTCACTTTACTTCATTGCATCAGTTTCTATATAGTTTCCATGAATATAATCTTACCATTGTTCCTCACCATATAGATAACATGCCTATAGGAGTTTACCTTATTGCATCAATGTCATATAGAAACCAAGACTATAGGCTTATTCATATTTGCATCAGTAGAAACCATGCCTTAGGACCTTTATTTTATCCATGTGAACTGTTACTATGCCTATTTTTTTACATTGTTGCATATCATGTAGATTCCATGTGAATAGGCTCTTTCACATTGCACCAACTTCCTATATAGACCATGCTATTAGGTTTGCATCTTATAAACTCACCTAGAAAGTATGCCTATAGGAATTATATAAACGCTAGGCAGACGGTAGGATGCCTAATGATATAAAAGCAACAACTAAAGGGTAACAACAAGACATGGGTTCAGACCGTTAACGTTTTCAAACGTCTCAGTTTCCTCAAACTTGTCCTAACCTGGCTTATTTTAAAACGGGTCCAGCCCAGGTCTGCCCTTTTTGTAACTATAAGCTATTTTCGATGCTGAGCATATGATTACTTAGATCCAGTGCTTTAGGATTTTAAAACTCCTTCAAGGTCTTTAAAACTCCCCTTCTTACTCAATTCGTTCAACTGATTTACAGCCCTTTTTTCTCAAAATTTATCTGCAGTTATAAAAAAAACTTTTAACATACTTTTGTCTGAACGCCGTGTTTTCCTTTTCTAAAACTTGTCTGCAACACTAAATATTTTAAATAAACTCCTGTCTATAACTGGCATCTTTCTCTAAAAGCTTACTGATTTTCTAAAGTCTGTCAACTTCTTAAAAGGGCCCAGGGAGCTCGAACCAGATTTTCTATCGAACTCTTATTTGTTAAACTAATCCACCCGCTCTCCTAACCTCTTTTTTAAAGACCAAATCAGTAATTGAAGTCATGCTAAACTACTTGTTGTATGCTACGGGGTTTACTTGAGCCTTTAGTTGTTCATTTGCATCCCTCTTATTTTCTACTTGTTTTGATTGACGCTCTAGCATTTTTACCTTTGAATACTTCATATATGTCTCCTGCTTCCTTTTCCCCCTTTTTAGGATTAGAAGTCCTAATACCCCGGGACTAACAGGTTTGGGCGGGTATTAGCATGCAATAAGTAAATGATACTAACACGCTTTAATACCTCAACGGGGTGGGATGGTGGAATATGGAGATGATAATGATGCGATAATATCATGAAGCGACCCCTCTTTGGGAATATGAGCTAGATATTGCATCGAATGATCCATATTATAGTTAAATATATGACCTCTCTTTCCCTTATGTGCTTTATTTAAATGTTTTCCTGATGCTTTTCAAACTAATCCTCTCTCCTATTTCAAACTTATGTCCTTTTTCTTTAAAGATTTCAAATTGTGTGAATATGTGCACTTCATTTGTCTACTTGCTTCATTTTCTTTTTAAAGTCACAATTAACACGGCCAGGAACCACATTTTTGGATCTTGAGGGGTGCCTAACACCTTCCCTCGAGATAATTTCAAGTGCTTACCCAACTCTGGTTTCTCTCTCAAAACACTCTCTTCATCTTAAAGTGTCCTAATGCACTATAATCATTAGGTGGCGACTCTTCCAATTTCCATGACCCAATTCCCAAACGAAAAATAGAGTTGTTTTGCCCATAATGTCGTAAAAACCGATTTCGCCTTTGAAAAAAGGGGCGTCGACACCGTTTCAATCGGTTCAAATATTGACAACGCTCTTCTGTTTTTATATTCCATTGTTCTTTGAGCTATGCCATGATGTTCTCAGATTTTTCCAACTCAACCCGACACTCATTAATCTCATTTTCCAAACCTTTTATGAGTCTCTCATCTCACCTACTTCTTTGTTGATTATTGGCGGTTACCCTCATTTGCTTTATTTGAGCCTTGAGCATCTCATTTTGTCGAGCCAGTCTATTCTTTTCACCTTGGTCCACCGCAGCCTGCACACTATTCTCAAAAGTCAAACTTGCAATTCGTTGCTTCAATTTGCCAATTTCAATCCGATAGTTCTCTTCCTTTGCCAACCAGCCTCACTGTTCTTGTGATCATCCGTAAATTGTTGGACATGGGCTCTTTTAGTAGGTCTCTAAATCTGGAACCTTTTTCCGAACCAAGCATTGTATTTCGGATCTACTTCTCCCTTAGCTCGTTCTCCAACCATGGTCTTTGACTCGAGAAATCTACATTCATTCCATAGCTTTAGAATTTTCTTTTCGGGAAATATGGCTCCTGGACTTAAGTCAATGACATGCTTGCTTAGATCCTCATATGTATTGCCTCGGTATCAGGCAACCATCCAAATACCCATTCAACTTGATTAGTTGTCAATAACCTCAATCGTGCAAACCATGCTTCGATACCTTCAAGGAATTCAATGCCCATCACCCGCTTCTCAAAACCACTGATGCAGTTTTTTCCAGTCAACCCGTGATTCATGTAGTCTACCCGATGATAGAGATGTTCCTGCATCCATAGCTGGAGTAATAGATTGCAACCCCAGAAGAAATCGCCTCCCTCCCGACACACAGTTAAGGCTCCGTAGATTTCAGATAACACCAAAGGGACCACAATACTGTTTGGCTTTTTGATTGCAACGTCGGTCATCCCTACAAGGCCTATCTCTATTTTCTTATCTTTGCGTGAACAAACCACAATTCCCAGGAATGCCGTCAGGAATGCCAAAGTACATCTTGCCTCCCACTTGTTTCTGTCCCCATCATGAGTTAGTCCAAGGTTCGGTTCTTCAAAACCCCGGGGAATGCCATACCATTGATATAAGAATTGAAGAGCACAATTGCCTTTCGACAAATCATTATTTTGCACCTTTCGACTAATGTTTAGCAAATTCAAAAACCCGTGTGTAGACACTGGTCTAGGTGAAAGCAAATATTGTCCCCTCAATTTTCCATCCAAACCAGCATAACCCGCAGCCTCCTCTAGTGTAGGTGTAAGTTCAAAGTCTGTAAAGAGAAATAGATTACGGGTTGGATCCTAGAACGGTATTAAAGCTTCAATGACGTCTATCCTTGGCTTGATATCCAATAGATTGACGACACCTCCCGGAAATCTTTCACTATATTCTTACTACCATCTCCCAAATCATTCCACCACTTGTGGAGCTGTAGAGGGACCTCACTAAAGACTGAGAATGGTTCAATTTGATTTGTTTTCATCTTGCACATTTATTAAGGCGATTAAGCAAAAGAAAAACTTTTATTCGACACAAAAAATAAAAGTATTTATATGTTGTTATGTGTATTTTCAAATTTGAAAATGAAAAACTTGATTTTTAAAGATGGCCTTTGAGCACTTCGGAAACGAAGATACTAAGGCTGTAAGTTAACCAGTCAAAAATCACAATTGAACAAAAACGGCCGCTTATGCAAATTCAGCCTTCCGGCGTCGCTTTCGGGAACATTCGGCTATTTATGACAAAGCGGCCTTGACTTATTTATGACGAAAATTAAAATTTTGGCATTTTTTGGGCTATATGTGTTTGTAAAGGGGAGGTTGGACCCGATGAGAGTTGCCTACGTATCTCACGCCTTGTGAGAATCAAACTATGCGTAGTTCAGGAATATAAATCGAATTATTTTAAACATGACTCATTTTCATTTTTATTTTTGGCATTTAAAATTAAAAAAATACTACTTTTAAAAACAAGTCTTTTTTTTCTTTTCAACAAACAACAAAACAACCTATTTTCTCTTCTGATGGCAAATAAACTATTTTGAAACAAGATGAACAAAAATCAAGACTCTTTTTTCTTTTCTCATGACAAAACAAATTATTTTTCATTTTCCATTTTTGCAAACAAGACAAACGAAAAAAATGACGGACTCTTTTTGAATAAAATAACTATTTAAAAATTAAATATTTTTATATTTTCTCAAAATTTCGGCAGAGTTCCGTTAGTACTTGGGCATTAGTTTTTCTACAACAATCAATTAACTATCCAACTGCTATTTTTCTCTTTTTCTCCCATTGTTTTTCTCTCTTTTTTTTAAATTTTCTAACATTCCGAGATTCAAAAAGCCGGTCAACATGCAAGCCCGAACAAATAAATGCACATAAAATAAGTAGAATGCATCAGGATGGTTTTTTCATTTTAGGTTGCTTGCCCTAGACGGACCCAACCCATGTGCAGACTCCCCTAAGTCAAAATACAAATGATGCAAATAAGAGTTCCTACTAGGGATCCGGTATGAGGTTGAGTTATTCTAGGGTCAAAACCTGGGTGTTTGTTCTAGACCTGGCTTACCCGAGCAGATGGCTCGAGCAAAGGGGGAAGCAGCAATCCGGGAATACAGACGCTTCGCCGGCTTTGCGACTTATCTAAACCTCGTTCTAAATTGGGATTTGACACTATACAGAAAAGAAGTCGTACGAAGTACACCCTTCTTCATGATTTAGAACACTCATAGAGGATATGGGGTTTCGGCACAGTTTATATACAGTTCACGAAATATCAAAGTGGTCAAAGTAGTCAAATAGCACATTAGGCACAGATCATGTAACAAAATGAGACAAAGCCAAAAACAACAATTATTCCAAGCTCGAATTCTGAACCCTGAACAAAACGTTCTGGGTTCTCTTCCCCAGCAGAGTCTCCAGAGCTGTCACACCTCCATTTTTACTATACACCCGCAAAGAGGGGCGTAAAGGAGTTTTTCCACTTAAAGGACAATCGGAACGAGATTTAGTTTATTAATTATTCAGAGTCGCCACTTGGGAGGTTAATGGTGTCCCAAGTCACCGGTTGAATCTCATACCAAGGAAAACGATGACTCTTTTAACAGTTCGCCAACCAGAAATTCGGATAATGAATTCTGTTAACCCGGGAGAAGGTGTTAGGCATTCCCGGGTTCCGTGGTTCTAGTACGGTCGCTCAACTGTCGCATTTAGCTTATTATCTGATTTTATTACATGAAGAACCTATGTGCCAATTTTACTTTTAACCACTTTTATTTAATATGTATCCATTTAAGAGAAAGTTAACGTCGTTTAAAGTCTGCTTTCGGATTGCGCCGCATGAAATGAACCCGCAATCCTAGGCACAATCTATCCAACGTTTTAGGATTTGAATTTGGGCCGCATAAAATACCCACCCGTATTTAAGAAGGTAACTTTATGAAAATCGCATCCAAAAGAGTCTAACGAGTTATTATCTTTTGGGAGATTCGTGAAATTCGCTAAACGATCCTTCCCGATTTTTTAAATATATTTTAAACCTTTATTGAGGGCCCCGAAATTTGTATTCTTGTTGGGCGAAGCTCGTCTCTTTTTTTATTTTAAAAGGATAAGCCTAAAAGTGACTATATTTTCTAATTTTGTTTTTGTCTCTAAAAGAAAAGAAAATTCCTAATTAATTGTTATTAAAAACCCGGGCTTCGAGTTCAAGTTCGGGTCCAAAAGAAAGAATGAACCTTTTAGTTTAAAACCTGCTACCTAACTCAAAACCCGAATTTCAAATATTAATTATATCAATGAAAGGAACATTTGAACTAGGCCCAAATGGCTAGGCCAATGAGCCCAATTGACAGCGGCAGCATCGTTTACAGAGTTGGGAGGTTCGAATCTTGACGAGCTCAATTAATTGAGCCCTTTCCTGGGCCAAAACGCTGATCGCCCACATCCTATATAGTTCAACTTCAACAAATGGGCCTCGCCTGTGAGGCCTGTGTGACCAACACCCAAAAGGACCAGGGATCGAGCCCCAGCCATGAGAACTAAAGGTTAAGCCTACTTATTACTAATGATATAAATTAATTGAAATTCAAATCATCTAACTGTTTAGCTACTAGTGAGATCTTCGACAACATAAAGTAATCTAGCTTTTATATCAGATTAGTAAATGAGGAAACAGATAATCATCAGAGTATTATTGCAATGGAAAACTAATCATGTTGTTACTGAATTAATGTTCCAAAACGGCTTTAACAGTCCCCATAACACATTAAACCCATATCAACTAACAACAATCCTAATCTCAATTGAAGAAGACGTCCTATTTCAAATTAACAAGAGATTCAGCTTGCCGTGTTTTTAAGAAAACCCTATACTAAACTAACAGCATACAGAACTAAATCTAAATATAAACTAACTATTTATGAGTTCGAATTAGATTACAAAGCAGGAAACATTTGGACTTGCATAACCTCTATTTAACAGTATTAATAACTCAGACCTACCTATAGGAATCAATGGTCTAACATGTATGCCAAATCAATCTAAATAAGTAATCTACCTACAGATGAGATCACTGAGTTTACCAGTCCAATAATAGTCCGGTTTCAATTCAATTATACAATCATATGCAAATCAAGACTAAGCTACACTAAACCGTTGTATGTAAACTACCTAGGCACCAATACATAGTGGTCCAAATAGACAGAATTCGAGAGATAGAGGCGTATACATTTTTCATTGCATTTCCACTTCAAATCAGAACCAATGCATCACAAGAGAGACAAATACCTGGAAATTAGAGAGCAATAAGAAGAGGCAAATCAGTTGACAGTAGTTCAAAAGGCAGCAATCGACAACCAGAACCCAGTATAAACCACAAAAGTGTTTGAGATTAAATCACACCCAAGCAAACACCACAATAGCTCGAACAAACCAGGATTTCAGTAAACAAGTAGTACTTCGACAATGGAAATAACCTTCAACAATCAAACATCACAGCAGACTCCATTGAATTCAACAGTATTCGAAATTGAAGCAAAGATGAAGAGATCTAATAGAATCTAGAATTGCACTGATCTAGGCTAATGGAACAGTGAATGTTTTTGTTTTTTTCTGATTTTTTCTTTTTTATTTTTGAGTATTGGAGTTCAAAATACTAATTTCAACTTAAAATGGAAAAGGAAAACAGCTTTTAGGGAAATTCCTTGAGCTGGAAATTTGAACCCCCTCACAAGGCACTTTGATGCCCTTTTTTATAGGAAAAATAACGGCAGCCCTAAGATTTTAGGCTTGCACTAACAGTCCCTCTTCATTTTCACCCTTAATACCTTATTTCCTAACTTGCTCCCTAAGTTGCTGCCTTAATCTATTAAAATCTACACTAAAGTCCTATTCTAGAAGCCACAACAATTTATCTACAATTTATCTACAATTCTACCATTCTACTACAATTTAACTACAATTGCTGAAAAATATGTCTTCTTCTTCAACGAGTTTCAATCTGAAGATCAGTCAAAACCAAGTCTAATCTTCACCAAAACCCCTCAAAATTGAGATATAAACTCCTAAACATATTTCAAATTATTTACAATAACACCCAATCCAAACAAATAACGATTTTTGAAAATTCAAATTTGAATTCAAAGCTTTCAAGCTTTTTAATGGATATCAATGGTGGAAAATATATGGAGAAGGAGAGAATTACGATGCAATAGATTTTCTTTCGTTTTAAATTTCGAAATTAATGGTGATAGAATCACCATTAAATGTGATTCCTACAAATTTGGAGCCTTTTTAGGGTAGAATCTATCTATTATTGATTTGGTACAATTTTTGTAAAAAAAACATGGTATAGGCGGGTAAATAGCAAACCATACACAATTTTGGTAATAAAGTTTGCTATATGGTATATATATGTAAAAATCCCAAAAATTAATTAGGTCATTTTAGAAATTGGCCCAATTTTACAAGAAATAAGACCAAAATATATTGTATTCTTTACTTTTTCATTACCTTTTTTAATTAATTAAAATTCTAAATTATTTTTGTAGACATTAAAATAACTAATTAACTTAAAACTAAAGAAAAGTACTAATTTTAAAGATTAAAAGCTAAAGATGATCATTTTTTGTGATTTTTCTTAATGAAAGTAATTTCTATATAAAAATTGGACCTAAGGTGACATAAAATTAAAACATGACATTTTTTGTGATTTTTCTATGATTTAAAAATATTAAAAATGCATAAAATGCAACTAAATAAAGAAAAACTTCTAAAATCCATAAGAAATAATTTTTTGGTTTATTTTTAGGTGTTATCTTCATGTAGGGCAAAAATCACGTGCTTACATACGACATTATGGACAAAACAACTCTTATTCCTTTTTTAGGATTTGGGTTATGGAAGTTGAAGACTCGCCACCTAATGATTATAGTCATTAGGACACTTTTAAAGAAAAGAAGAAGATCTGAAAGAAAACCAGAGTTCGGGTAAATTTGCGACTCGCGCAGATTTCTGTTTTAAATGTCATGAAATGCAAAAAAGATACCAAAAATACAATTTGGTCGTTTCGGAAGGGTGACAAAGTCTTATTAGGCCGTATTTTATGACCAGGACAAATAATAGGCGATTCCGAGCCGGGTCCGTCCCGGACGAAAATTTGCGACTCGCGCGAATTTCTGGTTTTATGGCTGTAAAATGCACAAAAAAAATACCAAAAATACAATTTGATCGTTTCGGAAGGGTGACAATGTTTATTAGGCTGTATTTTATGTCCAGGACAAATATTAGGCGATTCCGAGTCGGGTCTATCCCGGCCGAAAAATTTGTGACTCGCGCGTATTTCCTGTTTTATGGTCGTAAAATGCCGTAAAAATACCAAAAATATTATTTTGTCATTTAGGAAGGGTGGAAATATTTTCTTAGGCCGTATTTGATGTCTAGGACAAATATTAGGCGGTTCCGAGTCGGGTCCGTCCGGCCCGAAAATTTGCGACTCTAGCGTATTTCTGGTTTTATGGCACTAAAATTCCCAAAAAATACCAAAAATGCAACTTTGTCGTTTTGAAGGGTGACAATATTTTCTTTGTCCGTAATTGAATTCCACGACAAATATTATGCGATTCTTAGTCGGGTCCATCTCGGCCGAAAATTTGCGACTCGCGCGGATTTATGGTATTATAGCCTTAAAATGCCCAAAAATGCCAAAAATGCAATTTGATTGTTTTGGAAGGGTGAAAATATTTTTTTAAGCCGTATTTAACGTCCAAGATAAATATTAGGCGACTCCGATAGGGGTTTGTCCCGGCCGAAAATTTGCGATCGCGTGGATTTCTGTTTTAATGGTCGTGAAATGGAAAAAAAATATCAAAAATGCGATTTGGTTACTTTTGAAGGGTGACAACATATTATTAGGCCGTATTTGACGTCAGAGACAAATATTAGGTTATTCCGAGCCGGGTCCGTCCCTGTCGACAATATACGACTCGCGCGTATTTCCTGTTTTATGATCGTAAAAAGCCCAAAAAATACCAAAAATACAATTTCGTCATGTCGGAAGAGTGGCCATATTTTCTTAGGCCGTTTTTGATGTCCATGAAAAATATTAGGAGGTTTCGAGCCGGGTCAGTCCGGCCCAAAAATTTGCGACACGCTCAGATTTCTTGTTTTATAGCCTTAAAATGCCCAAACAAATACTGAAAATGCAACTTTGTCATTTTGGAAGGGTGACAATGTTTTCTTAGTCCGTATTTGACATCCACGACAAATATTATGCGATTCCGAGTCGGGTCCGTCCTGACCGAAAATTTGGACTGGCGTGGATGTCTAGTTTTATGGCTTTAAAATGCCAAAAATATCAAAAATGCAATTTGGTCATTTCAGAAGGGTGACAACGTTTCCTTAGGCCGTATTTGACGTCCAGGACATATATTAGGTTGTTCCGATCTGGGTCTGTCCGCCCCGAAAATTTGCGACTCGCACGGATTTCTTGTTTTATGGCCTTAAAAAAATTCCCAAAAATATACCAAAAATGCAACTTTGCTATTTTGGAAGGGTGATAATATTTTCTTAGTCCGTATTTGACGTCCACGACATATATTAGGAGATTCCGAGCCTGGTGCGTCCCGGTCGAAAATTTGCGACTCGCGCAGATTACTGGTTTTATAATCATAAAATGCCCAAAAATGCCAAAAATACAATTTTATCGTTTTGGAAGGGTGACAATGTCTTCCTAGGCTGGATTTGACATTCACGGCAAATATTAGGTGATTCCGAGCCGGATCCGTCCCAGCCGAAAATTTGCGACTCGCGCGAATTTATGGTTTTATGTCCGTAAAATACCCAAACAATGCCAGTAATGCATATTTGACGTTTCAAAGGATGACAGTGTTTTCTTAGTCCGTATTTGACATTCACAACAAATATTAGTTCGTATTTGACGTCCACGATAAATAGTAGGCGATTCCGAGCTTGGTCCGTCCCGACATTTATGGCCGTAAAATGCCCAAAAATACAAAAAATGCAGTTTGGTCCTTTCTGAAAGGTGACAATATTTTCTTAGGCCGTATTTTACATCAAGGACAAATATTAGGCGATTCTGAGTCAGGTCCGTCCCGGCAGAAAATTTGCGACTTGCGCGGATTTCTGGTTTTATGACACTAAAATGCCCAGAAAATGCCAACAATGCAATTTGGTCATTTCGAAAAAGTGACAATGTTTTCTTAGACCGTATTTGACGTCCAAGACAAATATTAGGCTATTTTGATCAGGGTCCGTCCCGGCAGAAAATTTGCGACTGGCGCATATTTCTGGTTTTATGGTCGTAAATTGCCCAAAAAAAACCAAAAATGCAATTTGGTCGTTTCGAAAGGGTGATAACATTTTCTTATGCCGTATTTGACGTCCGCGAAGAATATTATGCATTTCTGAGGCGGGTCCGTCCCGCCAAAAATTTGCGACACGCGCGGATTTCTGGTTTTATGGTCGTAAAATGCCCAAAAATCTAAAAATGCAATTTGGTCGTTTCAGAAGGGTGATAACTTTTTCTTATGCCGTATTTGAAGTCCAGGACAAATATTAGGTTATTTCAAGCCGGGTCTGTCCCAGCCCAAAATATTCGACTCGCGCCGGATTTCTGGTTTTATGGTCATAAAATGCCTCAAAAGTGCCAAAAATTCAATATGGTCATCTTGGAATGGTAAAAACGTTTTCTTAGGCCATAATTGACATCCGAGAAAAATATTAAGCAATTCCGAGCCAGGTCCGTCCGACCAAAAATTTGCGACTCGCGTGGATTTCTGGTTTTACGGTCGTAAAAAGCCCAAAAACTGCGAAAATACAATTTGGTCGTATCGGAAGGGTGACTATATTTTCTAAGGCCGTATTTGACATCTAGGACACATATTACACTATTCCGATCAGGGTCCAACCCGACCAAAAATTTGCGACTCGCGCAGATTTCTGATTTTATCGCCGTAAAATGTTCAAAAATGCCAAATATGTAATTTGGTCGTTTCGGAAGGGTGACAATGTTTTATTAGGCAGTATTTGACGTCCATGACTAATATTATGCAATTCCGAGCCTAGTCCGTCCCGGCCGAAAATTTGCGACACACACATTTTTGGTTTTTTGGCCGAAAAATGCCCAAAAAATACCATAAATAAATTTGGTCATTTCGGAATGGTGAAAATATTTTCTTAGGCCGTATTTGACGTCCATGACAAATATTATGCAATTTCGAGCTGGGTCTGTCGCGGCCTAACATTTGCGACTAGCGCAGATTTCTGATTTTATGGCCGTAAAATGCATAAAAATGCCAAAATGCAATTTGGTCATTTCGGAAGGGTGATAATATTTTCTTAGGCCGTATTTGACGTCCTGGATAAATATTAGGTGATTCTGAGCCGCGTCCATCCCGGCCGAAAACTTGCTGTTAGATAATACGCTTAACGCTAGAGGGGGGGAGGTGAATAGCGTTATAATAAAAATTAGCGTATACTTGCAGAATTTAAAAATTGCAGGAAATAAATAAGTGCGATAAGTAAATAAATTAGAACAAACGCATTGATGTATCCTGGTTCACCACAACCCGTGGCTAGTCCAGTCCCCGAGAGACTCTCTCGAGATTTCCACTAACTTGTTAAGCTTACGGGTGCTCAACAAACCGTTAAAACTTGAGGACACAAGCCTCAACAACCTTTGCTCGGAGATACAACACTCCAAGACTTCAACCAAGGAAACACAAGTTCCTTCTTACAACACAAGGGACTAACACTTCCCTTCAAGTGTACAAAAACACTTAGCACTCAAACAAGACACTCCTTTAAGAGTAGATATGAGTAAAAAGAATACGCTCAAGATCGCAACAATTTTCGACAAGAATTTGGCTCTCAAAAGCTTATGTAATGAATATAAAATGATAAGCAATAAAGTATGCAAGCTTTAGCAATTGTATGATCAGTTGTTGTGTGTTATTGTACTTAAAAGACTGAATTGAAGCTGTATTTATAGTTGAAAAACTTTGTATTACCTTTGCCTAATTGCCAATTAAGAATTGCTGATTTTACTCAGTGACAATCGATTGTCAAATTACCACAATCGATTGTTTTCCAGTTCTTCCAAAAATCAATCCCAGATTTTACGCTTAACAATCTATTATCTAAGATCAATAATCGATTACTGGCAACATTCAAAAAATCATTTAAAGATTATACGTAAATAATCGATTGTCAGAAATCTACAATCGATTACTTGGCAACGTTCAAAAAATCATTTCCGGATTTTACTTAAAACAATAGATTATAGGAAATCAATAATCGATTACTCAGCAACGTTCAAAAAATCCTTTCCAGATTTTACTAAAAACAATCGATTATAGGAAATCAATAATCGATTACTCAGCAACGTTCAAAAAATCCTTTCCAGATTTTAATTAAAACAATCGATTATAGGAAATCAATAATCGATTACCTGACGGTATTTGAAACATTTTGGCAACGGTCAGTTATACAATCGATTATACTAAGTTAACAATCGATTATATATCAGTCTTGAAAAATCAATTTAGACACTGCCTCTTGACAATCGATTGTTATAAGTTCACAATCGATTATATAATAACTTTGAAAAAAGTCTGGAAGACACTGCCTCAACACAATCGATTGTCATAAGTTCACAATCGATTATTTTGTGACTTTGAAAAATCTGGTGGACACTGTCTCTTCACAATCGATTGTCATTAGCTTCACAATCGATTATTTTGAGCTTTGAAAAACTTTGATGGACACTGCCTCATCACAATCGATTGTCATTAGCTTCACAATCGATTGTCATGCAGATTTGAAAAATCTGATGCTCACTGCCTTAACACAATCGATTGTCATAAGTTCACAATCGATTGTCAAGCAACTGACTTAAACATAATCGATTATCATAAGTACATAATCGATTATCTTAGTCCAGATTTTAGAGGCATGTTTAAAAAATCATTTTGACTAAAGTAAATATGCATTATTTAAAATCATTTTGCTCTAAATTAAATATGCATGATTTGTTAAAAATATTTTTACGAGAGAAGCCAAGTCTTGAGTTTAAGTTGTCGGATCAAGATCACAATTAAATACCGACTCATATAAAACTTAATCTCGATCTTTGTCTTGTGCTTGAATCTCGTTATATATCAATTTTGCGCTTGTGCTTGGACCTCGTCATATGTCAATTTGCGCATAGTTTGTCATTCATCAAAACCTACCAATATGAACACACGTTTAGTATAATGCCTTGAGAACGTGTTTCCAACAATTTCCCCCTTTTTGATAATGGCAAACTTTAAGCGGGATATGCATATTAGGCAATTCATAATGACGATTCAAGACAAGTAAAGATATGCAACAAGTATATAGATATACAATTAGTTCCCCCTCAATTTATGCCGATAAGTATTGAGAGTGCATACCCGTTATCTTCCCCCTTTTTCCATTAGCAAAAAAATATAGAATAATTAAAAAACTTGTTTATTTATTAAAAAAACGGTTACATAAAGGGAACAAAAAACATAGAACAATAAAATAGAAAAACAAATAAAGAAATTATTCATCATCATTTCGCGCCTCATCATCCGGCACTGCTTCATAGGGAACAAGACCGGCATATGGATAATGAACATGGTCAAAATATCCATGGATCTGATGTGTCAATTGACCGACAGAGGTGGTCAATGAAGCAATTTGGTCGGAAATGGATTGAAGAGTAGGTTCTTGAGGCTGACGCGATCGATGAGTTAGAGGAGGAGCAAGAGCTACATGATCGCCGTCATGGGGAAAGGAGGATTCGGAAATTTCCCACTTCTTGGTGCTCTTTTTGAGAGGACCGATGGAAGTGTTGAACCCGGAAGCTTCAAGAACATTCATAATAAGGAGGGCATAGGGAAGAGGTCTATCATCTCCGATGGCATCACGCATGTGAATTTTGACGAACTTACACCAATTGATGTGATTTCCGGTTATAATGGCATGCATGAGCTTAGCGTCCTCGTGGGAAAGAGTGGTATGATTATGCTTCCGAGGCTTGAGGACTCGGGTGATGAAATAGAAAATCAAACGATATTCAGGGAGCATTCCCGTAATGGTAGGACGTCGAGTAGATAGATTAGGATCATAAGCTCCAAGTCCTATTTGGTTTAGGAGAGTTTTCTCATCAAATAAGGTGCCGGCCTCTCTAATGTAGCGAGTAATGTTTTTGCCATTTCGAGGAAGATGGGCAATAGAATGCAAGTTTTCATTGGACAAAAGAATTTGAACACCATTAATATTTGACACAAGCTCACCATCGTCATCCTCATGAAGGTTTGAGTAAAACGCTTGAATCAATGGAGGATTAATATAAGGATAGGTAAGATATAAGAAGTCAAGAAGTTGACATTCCTTAAGCATGTTTGCAGCGGGGGCATATGATTCAAGATACTTGCTTGTTGAAAAGCGAGGAGGAAGAATGTCACGCTTTTCGAATTTTGTCAAAAATCTAGTAAGCTCGGTTTCAGTATTGAATTGTAAAATAGACCCATCTTGATAAGGGAAATTTGGAGGTGGAGGAGCAGAAGAAGATGCACCTTGTCTACCTGAACGGGAACGTTTAGAGTGTCTGCCCGACATTTTCAAAAAGTAGTAATGAACTTTGTAAGAAACTTGGAAGATTGTTGAAGGTTTGGGAGCAAAGATTGATGCTTGAGTGAATAAAATTGAAGACTAATGATGCCTATTTATAATGGGAAGAATGGCATTTCATTTATGATGAAAATCTGCAGAAATTTATGAGCCAAAACAGTCAGAAACGATAAAAATAAATTGTACTGACCGTTGGACAATCGATTGTTGAAACGAAATAATCGATTGTTGAGCAGATTTTGATTTGAATTCGGAACTGACACAAAATCGATTGCAGGACCCAAACGGTAACAAATATTTGAATTTCTAACAAAAAATAATCGATTGTTGAATTATGATAATCGATTGTTGTGATACAGTGAGCACAGTGATTTTCTGACTTGGAAAATAATCGATTATATTTATGAAACAATCGATTTTTTTAGGAAAGCAGTACTGAATGGCTGAGACGGTAATCGATTATGCAGTTAAAAAATCGATTATTAAACACAAATGCATAATAAGCATCAAACATAAATAATCGATTAGTGATACTTGCTAATCGATTGTCCGCACAGTAAAATAATCGATTATTTGCTGTAAAAATCGATTGTTCTATGCCATTTCTTTATAACTCCCCCTGCCTTTAGGGCGATACCTGCAAAAGAGAATTAGACGTCTCCGACGCTCAAGTTAGTATTTGTAACGAAATAATGCAATGAGAACGTGATCTCTTAAGAAGTGTGTCCTAAGGTGTTCTTAAGAGAGTTTCGGGTACTTACCTTTTCCCCGACGTCGCCAATTACCTGTTCGAGAGGGTGATCTTTGTATGTCCTCCACTCGTTAGGCATTTTCGTTTCTTTCTCCAATTGTGGCGTTTCCTCCATTGATTGTTCCAAGATTTCATCTTGAATTTCCTTATGAGTTTCCTCTTGTACTTTGTCTTTTAAACTATTTAGAATACCGACCGATCCGATGCCGATAATCTTTCCTTTGTTGTTATCACCAAAAATAACACTTCCCCCTTCCTTGTGTTCTAGTTGAAGGAATTTGGATTCATCTCCCGTCATGTGCTTGGAGCATCCACTATCAAGGTACCATAGTACACTTGATCCCTTCAAACATGCCTACAAAACAGATTAATGAGTTTTAGGTACCCATGCCATTTTGGGTCCTTGGGGGGTAGGCAAATCATAGTGATGTGATTGAGTGTTATGTCTATGTCGTGTAAAACAAGCAGGAGCAATATGTCCAATTCGTCTACTATAATGACAAGTCACGTTAGGATTATGCAACCTTCTAGGTTGATAGTAATTGGACGGACGAAATTCATTTACTCTATTCTTGACAATATAACTATTGCGCAAATCATGAAAGTCATTTCTCCTACTATTTGTTCTAGGATATGCATCATTTCTAGAATAGTTGTTTCTAGGTTGGAAGTCATTTCTAGGTGTTCTAAAAGGTTCAAAATTCTTTCTAGTGTTTGGCCTAGAATGTGCATTATTTCTAGCATGATTATTTCTAGGTTGCGATTGATGAAAACCATTTCTAGGTTTGTTGTATCTAGGATTAACATTTGTTTTATTTATCCTAGGTTGAGCCTTAGGTGGTTGGGGGTTGGCTTCAACTTTATCTTTAGGCTCGTTTCTAAAACCTATGCCATGCTTGGTCGACTTCAAATTAACAAGCACTTCATTCAAATTTTTATGAGAAGAGTTAAACTTATCTAAGGTGCCCTTAAGCCTTTCTACTTCATTTTTGAGATGCATGCAAGAAGTACAATTTCTAGAACTTTCGGGCTTGTCGGCGCTTCTCTTGCCAAAAAATTTGTTTTCCTCTTTCAACTTCTCATTTTCTAAAATCAGTTTTTCCAATTCCTTTTCTTTAAAAGAGAGTTGTTTTTGAAAATCTTTTTCTTTTAAAGAAGCATTTTCTTTTATACTCTTAACAGTTTTTGAAGCTTTAATAAATTCGCTATACAACTCATCAAAAGCATTTTGCATTTCTTCAAGGGAAAAGAAATTTTTGGAAGAAATTTGACATACCTCTTCTTTGTTGTCTTCTTGTGCCATAAGACAAAGATTTGCGGCTTCGTCTTCTTCTTCCTCACTTGACTCGTCACCGGAGTCGCCTCCCCAAGATATGTATGCTCGCTTCTTGAAGGGTTTCTTCTCCTTTTTAGCATTTGGGCAATTTGATTTAATGTGCCCGCTTTCTCCGCACTCATAACACTTTATTTGATCTCCTTGCTTTTTGCCCTTTCGTTCATACTCTTTTTGCATGAACTTTTGAAATCTCTTGATAACGAGTCCGAACTCGTTGTCTCCGTCCTCATCATTTTGAGGTTGGCTTGTGCTTGCCTTGAGAGCGATTCTTTGCTTCCTTTGATCATCAACAAGAGGGTTAAGTATAGTAGATTCATAAGTTTTAAGATTACCTCTTAATGCGTCGATGGTGACATTTGAAATGCCAATGGATTCTTGAACCGCGTCGGCCTTGGATCGCCATTCCGGAGTGAGACTTCGGAGAGTTTTTCGGACAAGTTCCTTATCCGTGAAGGTCTTCTTAAGAGCATGTAAATCATTTACGATTTTTGAAAATCGTTCAAACATCTCATCGACCTTTTCGCCTTCCTTCATGTGAAACAATTCATATGCATGGGTTAGGAAATCAATTTTGGCTTCCCTTACCTGGTCCGTACCTTCGTACGTAATTTCCAGCTTGTCCCACATTTGCTTCGCCGTTGTGCAACAAGATATCTTCCTGTAATCATCAGCATTTACAGCACAATATAATAAATTAATAGATTTAGCATTATTTTGCACCTTTCGGATATCATCCGCATCGTATTCATCTTCGGACTTTGGGACACATTCATTTTCAACCTTCTTGGTTGGAATTTGTTCTCCATTCATTATGACCTTCCAAAGATGAAAGCTATTTGATTGTACAAATATTCTTATCCTCTCCTTCCAGTATATATAATTTGTACCATTGAATAGCGGTGGTCGGGTGGAGCATTGTCCTTCACCTATTCCTGCAAAAGAATCACGAGTAGAAGCAATGGATGTTTCTCTCAAACGGTTAAGTCTTCAGAGAATTGGGCTCTGATACCAATTGTTAGATAATACCCTTAACGCTAGAGGGGGGGTGAATAGCGTTATAATAAAAATTAGCGTAAACTTGCGAAATTTAAAAATTGCAGGAAATAAATAAGTGCGATAAGTAAATAAATTAGAACAAACGCACCGATGTATCCTGGTTCACCACAACCCGTGGCTAGTCCAGTCCCCGAGAGACTCTCTCGAGATTTTCACTAACTTGTTAAGCTTACGGGTGCTCAACAAACCGTTACATCTTGAGGACACAAGCCTCAAAAACCTTTGCTCGGAGATACAACACTCCAAGACTTCAACCAAGGAAACACAAGTACCTTCTTACAACACAAGGGACTAACACTTCCCTTCAAGTGTACAAAAACACTTAGCACTCAAACAAGACACTCCTTTAAGAGCAGATATGAGTAAAAAGAATACGCTCAAGATCGCAACAACCTTCGACACGAATTTGGCTCTCAAAAGCTTATGTAATGAATATAAAATGATAAGCAATAAAGTATGCAAGCTTTAGCAATTGTATGATCAGTTGTTGTGTGTTATTGTACTTAAAAGACTGAATTGAAGCTGTATTTATAGTTGAAAAACTTTGTATTACCGTTGCCTAATTGCCAATTAAGAATTGCTGATTTTACTCAGTGACAATCGATTGTCAAATTACCACAATCGATTGTTTGCCAGTTCTTCCAAAAATCAATCCCAGATTTTACGCTTAACAATCGATTATCTAAGATCAATAATCGATTACTGGCAACGTTCAAAAAGTCATTTCCAGATTTTACGTAAAACAACCGATTGTCAGAAATCTACAATCGATTACTTGGCAACATTCAAAAAATCATTTCCGAATTTTACTAAAAACAATCGATTATAGGAAATCAATAATCGATTACTCAGCAACTTTCAAAAAATCCTTTCCAGATTTTAATTAAAACAATCGATTATAGGAAATCAATAATCGATTACTCAGCAACGTTCAAAAAATCCTTTCCAGATTTTAATTAAAACAATCGATTATAGGAAATCAATAATCGATTACCTGATGGTATTTGAAAACATTTTGGCAACGGTCAGTTATACAATCGATAATACTAAGTTAACAATCGATTATATATCAGTCTTGAAAAATCAATTTAGACACTGCCTCTTGACAATCGATTGTTATAAATTCATAATCGATTATATAATAACTTTGAAAAAGTCTGGAAGACACTGCCTCAACACAATCAATTGTCATAAGTTCACAATCGATTATTTTGTGACTTTGAAAAATCTTATGGACACTGTCTCTTCACAATCGATTGTCATTAGCTTCACAATCGATTATTTTGAGCTTTGAAAAACTTTGATGGACACTGCCTCATCACAATCGATTGTCATTAGCTTCACAATCGATTGTCATGCATATTTGAAAAATCTGATGCTCACTGCCTTAACACAATCGATTGTCATAAGTTCACAATCGATTGTCAAGCAGCTGACTTAAACATAATCGATTATCATAAGTACATAATCGATTATCTTAGTCCAGATTTTAGAGGCATGTTTAAAAAATTATTTTGACTAAAGTAAATATGCATTATTTAAAATCATTTTGCTCTAAATTAAATATGCATGATTTGTTAAAAATATTTTTGCGAGAGAAGCCAAGTCTTGAGTTTAAGTTGTCGGATCAAGATCACAATTAAATACCGACTCATATAAAACTTAATCTCGATCTTTGTCTTGTGCTTGAATCTCGTTATATATCAATTTTGCGCTTGTGCTTGGACCTCGTCATATGTCAATTTGCGCATAGTTTGTCATTCATCAAAACCTACAAATATGAACACACGTTTAGCATAATGCCTTGAGAACGTGTTTCCAACACTTGCGACTCGCGCGAATTTTTGGTCTTATGGTCGTAAAATGCCCAAAAAATACCAAAAATACAATTTGGTTGTTTCGGAAGGGTGAGAATATTTTCATAGGCCGTATTGAACGTTCAGGACAAATATTAACTGATTCCTAACCGGGTCCATCCCGGCCGAAAATTTGCCACTCGCACGAATTTTTGATTTTATGGTTGTAAAATGCCCAAAAAATGCCAACAATGCAATGTGGTCGTTTCGGAATGGTGATAATGTTTTCTTAGGCTATTTTGAAGGCGATTTCGAGCCGGGTCCGTCCCGGGCGAAAAATTGCGACTCGCGGGGATTTATAGTTTTGTGGCCATAAAATGCCTAGAAAATACAAAAAATGCAATTTCGTCATTTCGGAAGGGTGACAATGTTTTCTTAGACCGTATTTTACATCAAGAAAAAATATTAGGCGATTCCAGATGGGTCCGTCCTGGTCAAAAATTTGCGACTCGTGTGGATTTTTGGTTTTATGCAAGGGTGTCCACGGGGTGGTTTAACCCATTTGCGGACCGGCCAAGCCCAATTTATACCGGAACCGGACCGACCCGGTGTAGAGGGGGCGGGTGGGCTGGGTAGGGGGTTAGATCGGGGATGGAGGGGTTCGATTAGGGTATCGGTTAACCGGCCCCGGGTAATCTGGTTGGCATGAATAGTGCCGGAACCGGTTAACCCGGGCCGGTATAATGGCAGAATTTTTTTTATTTTTTTGAAATTTTCTAGACTGTGGGGCCCACTAGCCATTGGTGTTTCAGAAGAATCAGAAGAAATCCGTTGGCCAACGGATTTTTTGCAAAAATGGCCATTTTTGTTTATTTATTTGTATTTAACCATTTACAAAATTAACCCTTCTAAAAATCTATAAATACCCCCCCCCCTCCTCCTTCTTCTTCATTTCTTCACTCAAAATTCTTATCTTAATCTTAATTCTCAAATTCTCAAATTCTCTCTTCCCTTCAATTTGCAAGATTTCATATTCTAATATTTATAATTTTTATTTGGCTCTCTTTTCTTGATTTTAATTTATCAGAAATTGTCATTTGGAATTCGAAGTTTGAAGTTCAAAATTGATATACTTTCTTGACGTTTGTTCGTGGTAACACCGAAATTGCGTAATCAAGTGCTCAAGTTATTGTCGAATTCGGTGCACTCCCTCCAACACTTTCTCTTATTTAATATTTTAATTACATATTTAATTTTAACTTATACTTTAATTTTTACAATATGTTTAGAACTGCTAAAAGAGCGTGTAGAAAAGTTACTGGTAGGGGTGGAAATAAAAAAAGAGGTAGTCCTGGAGCTTCTGGTGGTAACAGTAATGACCCAATAACACATGTTTCTGAATCATCGCCTAATAATAATGTAGAGATAGATTATGAACAATTATAAGAAAGTTTTGGAATAGAAGATAATGAAATTGGAATAGAATATGAGATACTACCTACACCTACGAGTGAAAATGTTGTTAGTATTGGAGTTGGAGTTGCTAGTGCTACAAGGGGTGGTGGTCGTGGTACCATTCCTGGTAGACCACCTGTGGCTCCGACTTCTACTCGTAGAAAAAGAAGTAAGGTTTGGAATTTTTTTAAAATTGTAGAAGGTACAGATAGAGTTAGGCGCAAACTTTGTAACGATAATTATAAACATTTGACTGGAGGAAATTTATGTGGGGCTGGGACGCTTAGTAGACATATGAGAGTTGACCATCCCATAGAATGAGGCACTGATGGGGATGGAAATCAAACAACTATTAACCCTACTTCTGGAGGTCTAGTAAAATATGATAAAATGAGGGATCGTGAGAAATTAACAAAAATGATTGCTTGGGGTTGTCTGCCTTTTTCTTTTGCTTCTTCATCGTATCTTATTATGTATATTCACAAGATTTACAATCCTTTATTTAAAGGTATCCCTAGAAGTACTTGTAAAGCAGATATCTTTAGACTTCATGGACAATATCAAACATACATATGTTATTTGTTTAGCCACCTTCCTTCTAGAGTATGTCTAACTTCTGATATTGGCCATGCTGTTAATGGAAATGATTATTTGACAATTACATGCCATTGGATAGATGATAGTACTTGTATGCAAAAACGTATTATTGTTTTTAAATATGATGAAGATCAGAGTCATACTGCTACGTTTATAAGTAGTACTATTGTTGAAGTTGTTGAATTTTATAATCTAAACAAAAATGCTTTGTGTATGTCTTTTGATAATGCTTCTAACAATAATGCCGAAATTTCAATTTTAAAATTGCATTTGCAACTATCTCTTGATGATATTTTTCATGTTAGGTGTGCATGTCATGTTTATAATTTAATTGTAAAAAGTAGCCTTGATTTCTTTTCAGTTGAGATTACTTATGTTAGAAGAGCAGTTGGTGTTATTCAAGGAAATAATAGACAATCTAGAATAAAAGAATTTAAGACTAAGTGTATCCAGTATAACCTTAAACCTAGATTCATGCTAGACGAAATTATTACTACATGGAATTATACATATATATTTTTAAAATATCACTACAAATATAGATTTCCAATAACTGAAGTTGCTAATGCATATTGTACTGATCCTAGGCGTATGTTAACAAGTGATACTTGGGAGGTCATTAATGATGTGGTTAAATTTTTACATAAATTTTATACAGCCACTGTTGAGTTTTCTGGAGCATATTACCCCATTGTTACTACGGCTTTAGTACATATAGCTGAAATTTCTTTTCTACTATCTGTATTTAAGAAAAAATAAAAAATATAAGGATGTTACTGAAAAAATGCAAGAAAACTTCAAAAAATATTTCCTTCCAATTCCTCCGATTTACTTAATTGGTGCAGTTTTAAATCCTACTATTAAAATGTCTGATTGTCACCAATTAATGAATACTTTATACACTTATATGGAGATTGGAGAAACTGAAACTCCAAATTTATATGTTTTTATGAATAAGCTAAATGAATACTTACAACAAATATATTATTATTATGCAAATGAATGTGATAATGTTGCTCGTGCTTCTGGCAATGTTAATCCCGCTATGCAATGTAGCACTTTTGCT
The DNA here is from genome assembly GCA_034376525.1 of Nicotiana benthamiana. Taxonomy (NCBI): domain Eukaryota; kingdom Viridiplantae; phylum Streptophyta; class Magnoliopsida; order Solanales; family Solanaceae; genus Nicotiana; species Nicotiana benthamiana. Next base: position 49,128,395 of record CM067341.1, on the reverse strand, counting down.
ACTGTGGATGATGATGAAGGCCTTGATAGTTTTAATATTTTTTCTACATTTTCTAACACTCAAACCAGTAGCAGGAATATTAATGAACTTCAATTCTACTTGCAGAAGCAAAAGGAACCTCATACAAAGGAATTTTCACCGTTAGGATGGTGGCATGAAAATGGAAACAAATTTTCTGATCTTTTCGCTATGGCTCGGGATGTTTTGAATGTGCCAATTTCTACTGTTTACATCAGAGAGTGCATTTAGCCAAGCAAGGCAATAACTTGGAGATACCCGCCACTCATTGGGAAGCAATGCTTTGGAAGTTTTAGTATGGTTTAGAGATTGGATAGATCGGAATGAAGAAATCAAGGAAAAGAAGATGTTGATAGCCCAGATGACCAGGAACTTGAAGATATATTAACACATGGAAACTCATCCGAACTTAACACACCAGAAGAAGGTCAATTGGTTCATATTGATTATGATGAACTTGCTAGGGTGATGCAAAACATTTGAAATTACTACTTTACTAGTTTATTTGTTAGAAAAATGTAAACATTTCATTTTGTAAATTTTCAAGTTGAAAATAAGAAATAAAGTAGCATTTGCAATAAGTGCAATTTTTTCCCAGCTTACTTGTATTCTTTTAATTATTACAAAGTATTAATATAACTTACAATAGTTATACTATTCAAAATTCCAATAAAGTGAAAATACACTAAAACCGGCCCGGCCCGACCCCTCAACCCGTAACCCTTATGGCTAAATTTATACCAGAATTAGCTCGGCCCGCTAGAAAATGTTACTGTGCAAATCTGGATTGGCCCGGCTCGGAACCCGGACGGGTCAAAAAAATTCCACCCCGCCCGGCGCACATGTTAAACAACCTTAGTTTTATGGCCGTAAAATGCCCGAAATATGCCAAAAATGCAATTTGGTCGTTTCGAAAAGGTGATAATATTTTCTTAGGCCGCATTTGACATCCAGTAAAAATATTAGGCGATTTCAAGACGGGTCCATTCGAACCAAAAATTTGCGACCGCGCGGATTTCTGGTTTTATGGCCGTAATATGCCTAAAAAATGCCAAAAATACAATTTGGTCGTTTCAGAAGGGTGACAATATTTTTTTCAGGCCGTATTTGACATCCAGGACAAATATTAGGCTATTCAGGCATGGGTCTGTCCCGGCCGAAAATTTGCGACTTGCGCAGATTTCTGGTTATATGACCGTAAAATGCCCATAAAATTCCAAAAATGCAATTAGGTCATTTCGGAAGGGTGATCAAGTTTTCTTAGGCCGTATTTGACGTCCACGAAAAATATAAGGCAATTCGAGCTGGGTCCGTCCCGACCAAAAATTTGCGACTTGCGCGGATTTCTGGTTTTATTGCATTAAAATGTCCAAAAATGCCAAAAAAGTAATTTGATCGTTTCGGAAGGGTGAAAACATTTTCTTAAGCCATATTTAACATTCACGACAAATATTAGGCGATTCCGAGCAGGGTCCGTCCCTGCCGAAAAATTTGCGACCCGTGCGGATTTTTGGTTTTATAGCTGTAAAATGCACAAAATATATCAAAAATACAATTTGGTCGTTTCGTAAGGGTGACAATCTTTTATTAGGCAATATTTTATGTCCAGGATAAATATTAGGTGATTCCAAGTCGGGTCCATCTCGGCCGAAAAATTGCGACTCGCGCGTATTTCCTGTTTTATGGTCGTAAAATGCCCAAAAAATATCAAAAATATAATTTGGTCATTTCGGAAGGGTGCAAATATTTTCGTAGACCGTATTTGATGTCCAGGAAAAATATTAGGCGGTTCTGAGCCGGGTCCGTCCGGTCCGAAAATTTACAACTCGCGCGTATTTCTGGTTTTGTGGCCTTAAAATGCATTAAAAAAATACCAAAAAAAGAAACTTTGTTATTTTGAAGGGTGAAAATGTTTTCTTAATGCGTATTTGACTTCCACGACAAATATTATGCGATTCTGAGCCGGGTTCTTCCCGGCCGAAAATTTGCAACTCGCGCGAATTTCTGGTATTATGGCCTTAAAATTCCCAAAAATGCCAAAAATACAATTAGATTGTTCCGGAAGGGTGAAAATATTTTCTTAAGCCGTATTTAACGTCCAAGATAAATATTAGGGGATTCCGAGCGGGGTCTGTCCCGGCAAAAAATTTGCGACTCGCGCGGATTTCCCGTTTAATGGTCATGAAATGCCAAAAAATATCAAAAATGCAATTTGGTCGTTTTGGAAGGGTGACAATATTTATTAGGCCGTATTTGACGTGAGGGACAAATAGTAGGCGATTCTGAGCTGGGTCCATCCCGACCGAAAATTTGCGACTTGCGCGTATTTCCTTTTTGATGGTCGTAAAATGCCCAAAAATACCAAAAATACAATTCGTCATGTCGGAAGGGTGGCCATATTTTCTTAGGCCATATTTGATGTCCAGGACAAATACTAGGCGGTTCCGAGCCGGGTCCGTCCGCCCCAAAAATTTGCGACTCGCACGGATTTCTTGTTTTATGGCCTTAAAATGCCAAAAAAATACTGAAAATGCAACTTTGTCTTTTTGGAAGGGTGACAATGTTTTCTTAGTCTGTATTTGACGTCCACGACAAATATTATGCGATTCCGAGCCGGATCCGTCCCGACGGAAAAATTGGACTAGCATGGATGTCTTGTTTTATGGCTTTATGAAAATTAAACCTAGGCGTTTTAGCGGACCAAAAAAAAGTTTTATGGCTTTAAAATGCCCAAAAATACCAAAAATGCAATTTGGTCATTTCGGAAGGGTAACAACGTTTTTAAGGCCATATTTCACATCCAAGACAATTATTACGCGATTCCGAGCTAGGTCTGTCTTGGCCGAAAATTTGCGACTCGCACGTATTTAAGGTTTTATGGCTTAAAATGCCCAAAAAATACCAAAAATGCAACTTTGTCATTTTGTAAGGGTGAAAATGTTTTCTTAGTCCGTATTTGACATCGACGCCAAATATTAGGTGATTCCGGGCGGCCGAAAATTTGCGAATCGCACGGATTTCTGGTTTTATGGCCGTAAAATGCCAAAAGTGCCAAAAATACAATTTCGTCATTTCTGAAGGGTGAAAATATTTTCATAGGCTGTATTTGATGTCCATGCCAAATATTCTCGATTCTGAGCCGCGTCCGTCCCGTCCGAATATTTGCGACTCGCGCATTTTTCTGGTTTTATGGCATTAAAATGCTCAAAAAATACCAAAAATGCAAATTTGTCGTTTTCGAAGGGTGACAATATTTTTTTAGACTGTATTTGACTTCCAAGACGAATATTCGGCGATTCCGAGCCGGGTCCGTCCTGGCCGAAAATTTGCGATTTGCGCAGATTTATGGTTTTATGGCTGTAAAATGCCCAAAATGCCAAAAATGCAATTTGGTCGTTTCAGAAGGGTGAAAATGTTTTCTTAGGCCGTATTTGACGTCCAGTACAAATATTAGGTTATTCCAAGCCGGGTCGAAAATTTGGGATTCGCGTTGATTTTTGGTTTTATGGCCGTAAAATGCCCAAAAAATACCAAAAATACAATTTGTTCGTTTCATAAGGGTGACAATATTTTCCTAGGCCGTATTTTACGCCGAGGAAAAATATTAGGTTGTTCCGATCTGGGTCTGTCCGGCTCGAAAATTTACGACTCGCGCGAATTTCTTGTTTTATAGCCTTAAAATGCCCAAAAATACACCAAAAATACAACTTTGTTATTTTGGAAGGGTGACAATATTTTCTTAATCTATATTTGACGTCCACGACATATATTAGGAGATTCCGAGCCTGGTCCGTCCCGATAGAAAATTTGCGACTCGCGCAGATTTCTGATTTTATAATCGTAAAATGCCCAAAAATGCAATTTTATCGTTTCGGAAGGGTGACAATGTCTTCCTAGGCTGGATTTGACATTCACGACAAATATTAGGTGATTCCAAGCCAGATCCGTCCCAGCCAAAAATTTGCGACTCGCACGAATTTCTGATTTTATGTCCGTAAAATACCCAAACAATGCCAAAAATGCATATTTATCATTTCGAAGGATGACACTATTTTCTTAGTCCGTATTTGACATTCACAACAAATATTAGGCGATTCCAAGCCGGGTACTTCCGGGTCGAAAATTTGCGACTCGTGCGAATTTCTGGTTTTATGGCCGTAAAATGCCAAAAAATGCCAAAATTGTAATTTGGTCGTTTCGGAAGGGTGAAAATGTTTTCTTAGGCCGTATTTTACATCTAGGACAAACATTAGGCGATTCCGAGTCGGGTCAGTCCCGGCAGAAAATTTGCGATTTGCGCGTATTTCTGGTTTTATGACACTAAAATGCCCAGAAAATGCCAACAATGCAATTTGGTAATTTCGGAAAGGTGACAACGTTTTCTTAGATCGTATTTAACGTCCATGACAAATATTAGGCTATTTTGATCAGGGTCCGTCCTGACCGAAAATTTGCGACTCACGTGGATTTATGGTTTTATGGTCGTAAAATGCCCGAAAAATAACAAAAATGCAATTTGGTCGTTTCGGAAGGATGACAATATTTTCTTAGGCCGTATTTGACATCCAGGACAAATATTAGGCGATTCCAAACCTGGTCCGTCCCGGCCAAAAATTTGTGACTCGCGCGGATTTATGGTTTTATGGCTGTAAAATGCCCAAAAATAACAAAAATGCAATTTGGTCATTTCGGAAGGGTGATATCTTTTTCTTAGGATGTATTTGACATCCAAGACAAATATTACGCGATTTCGAGCCTGGTCCGTCCTGGCTGAAAATGTGCTACTCGCGCCGATTTCTGGTTTTATGGCCATATAATGCCAAAAAAATCCAAAAAATGCAATTTGGTTGTTTCAGAAGGGTGAAAACGTTTTCTTAGGCCGTATTTGACATCCAGGACAAATATTATGCAATTCCAAGCCGAGTCCGTCCCGGCCGAAAAATTTGCGACTCTCGGGGATTTCTGGTTTTATGGCCATAAAATGCCCAAAAAAATCAAAAATACAATTTGGTCATTAAGGAAGAGTGATAATGTTTTCTTAGGCCGTATTTGACGTCCAATAAAAATATTAGGCGATTCCAGCTGGGTCTGTCCCGACCGAAAATTTGCGACTCGCGCGAATTTCTTGTTTTATGGTGCAAAATGCCCATAAAATACCAAGTATGCAATTTGTTCGTTTCGGAAGTGTGACGGTGTTTTCTTAGGCCGTGTCTGACATCAGGGACAAATATTAGGTGATTTTGGCCGGGTCCGTCCCGGCCTAAAATTTGCAACTCGCGCATATTTCTGGTTTTGTGGTCGTAAATTGCCCAAGAAAACCAAAAATGCAATTTGGTCGTTTCGAAAGGGTGATAACATTTTCTTAGGCCGTATTTAACGTCCACGAAGAATATTATGCATTTCTGAGCCAGGTCCATCCCGACCGAAAACTTGTGACTCGCATGAATTTTTGGTTTTCAAAGAAAGGGCCAAAAAATCACTTATTTTAGATCGGAAGGAGTACCAAGTAGGCAAGTAAGACCAGGATGGCTAGTAATCATCACATCACTTCCTATGTTTCACATGTTCTAAATTGACGCGTTACATGTGGTGTCTTTATCTAAAAGTAGTACTCAAGTAAGCAATTATTATTAGTACAAATAAGCAGCAAGATTGTGTTATTTGGAAACCCGTGAAGGCCATCTAAGTATAAAAGCACAACCCGTTAGTCACTAATATGATTTAATCTCTGCTTAGGCACATTATAAAGATTTAAGGCTTGTTCACTTGTATACCTAATATTTCTTTTATGTTTTGTTGATGTGGGATTATGTCTGAAATTTAAGGCGTATGCTATAGATGTTTAACTTGGTTCAATGACCAAGCATGATAAACTGGCATATAGGAACAAATTAAGGCACCGCAAATGAAACATGAATACAGCTTTGGAAACACGTCAATCACTTTCCATATAGTGCAGGCTGTAGGGGGGTTTTCATTTTGGTCCAAAACACGATTTACAAATGAATTGGTAGGAACTTGACACTATGACTAGTTGAATAAATCAATCAAAAAGATGAAAAGAAAGAGAAGCATTACGTTTTGTCAAAACAGCCGACCATTAATAATCAAGAGATAAAGGATACCCCCATTGACTTTCACTAAGGACTCGCTATATTTCAGTGCTCCTGCAAGTGGGAGGGCCACCAGATATACATGTATATGTATATGTATATATTAGAGGTGGTGGCTTATCACAAGATTGAAGGGACTCCTCTTGCAACAAGTAGTCATTCATCAAAAACCAACTACAGTAGTAAATACTACATCTAATAACAGAAGGGGCATTTTCTTCCTCAAAACTTGTGTAGTATTTTCTTACATTTTTTGCCTGCAAATGAAACATATATATTGTCTCCAAACGTGCAATTACAATTGAGGTTAGCGGGCATGAGAATTTATAAGACCAATATCACAGTACATGCATTAAAGAAGCACTGAATAATTCCTGATTCTGTCTAATGTAGGATCCACGATGATGATACTACTACTACAATTTATTACTACAATGTGCTGAAATGAAGACCCATGTGCTTTGACAGATTTCAATCAAGCGCCAAATGCACCAACAATTACCTAATAAAAACACCCACAAAATGGGTCCAGAATTACAAGTGCAGAGATAGATATCAAGTTATCAACTGATGCCGATAGCAAGAAATTTACTAGCTTTAATTATCAGAGGAGACTCTAACCAAGAGATTGAAAGGCTAAATCATTATCTGCTACACATAGTATTTGGAATAAAGTAGTACTTAGACAATGTTTGGGTGGAAGTCATTTTCAATCTAGTCCTAGCTCACGTGACCTGTTTTGGCCTAGTCCTGTCTCCTCCATCCAAACTTGAGATTTAACAACAAACCACGAATTACTCCAATAAAGCAACTAATCTCCATTATATTCCAGCATGCATTTGGTGAGGAATTAGCACATTAATTAGATATCAAGTAATCTTCACAGTTATAAACAAGACCATAAAGCTAGTAAATTTCTTACGAGATTAGCAATGCATCTAGTAAATTTCTTGCTATCTTTATTTGGACTGTTTTAATGATAAGGACACGTCACCTTACAGCGCAATATGTTGGGAATAAACTCCAAAAAAATAGTATTAACGGTATTAGCGATAAACGCAAAACACTAAGTTATGGTTAAATCAGCAAGAACAGAAAGCAGCAAAAATGACACCAAGATTTTACGTGGAAACCCTTCTGAATAAGGGAAAAGCCACGGCCAAGAGGAGCACTGATATCTCTATAGTAAGGAATTTTACGCTGTGTAGTAACGAGTAAAAATACTCCTAAGACCTCCACACTCTCAAAAGAAGTAAACAATCTTTTGCTTTTTTTAGCTCACTACAATATCTCTCACACTCTATTTTGCTTCACAAACTATTTTCTTATAGTTTATGGAATACCTTACTCTCTCTTTTCTCTCTTTTTTGGTGTGTTGAAATGAGAGTTGAAGCTCTCCTTTTTATAACCAAGGGCTTCACTCTCTAAAACCTACAATATTTGACAATTCACACACACTTTTCACAATTCAACAAAGTTGGCTACCAACCCAAAGAAATTCAGCAAGGTTGGCTACCTAACCAAACCAAGTCATTAAAATTGATAACCAAATAATTCAACAAGGTTGGCTACCAAACCAAACCAAGTCAACAAAATTGGCTACCAAATCATTTGAATGAGATGGACACCATATCAATCACCCCCTCCAGTCTCATTCATCTAGAGGAGGTAGCACTCTCTCCTAATCCAAGTGCACGCCGACTAGTTCTTTGCATAGCTCGAACTTGTCTCTTGGTACCACCTTGGTTAAATAATTAGCAGGATTTTCACTCGTGTGAATCTTTTTGACCTGTAAGGATTCGTTCTCTACCTGCTCACGAATCCAATGATATCTCACATCTATATGATTTGTTCTTGCATGGTACATGGAGTTTTTGCTTAGGTCTATTGTATTCTGACTGTCGCAATAGACAACATACTCCATCTGTCGCAATCCAAGTTCTTGAAGAAATATCTTGAGCCATATCATCTCTTTGCCAGCTTCAGTAGCCGCAATATACTCCGTTTCAGTTGTAGATAGTGTGACACACTTCTGCAACTTTGACTGTCATGATATATCTCCTCCTGAAAAAGTAAATAGATATCCAGTAGTGAATTTTCTGTTATCAAGGTCACCTGCCATATCAGAATTTGTATAGCCTTTCAAAATTGGATTGGATCTTCTAAAATATAAGCATTCATGTGAGCTTCCCCTTAGATACCTGAGTATCCATTATACAGCTCCCCAATGATCTTTTCCTGGATTTTCAAGAAATCTGCAAACAACACCGACTGCATGGACAATATCTGGTCGAGTGCATACCATTGCATACATCAAACTTCCGACAGCAGAGGAATAAGGAATTTTGGCCATTCTCTCTTTTTCCTCTGTTGTTGTTGGACACATCTTCTTGCTCAACTTCAGTTGACCAGGAAGGGGTGTGTGAACCAACTTATCACTTTTCATATTGAAGCACTCCAGTACACGTTCTATGTACTTCTCCTGTGACCAATAAAGCTTCCTTTCATTTCTCTAACGAGTAATCCTCATGCCCAAAATCTGCTTAGTATGACCCAAGTCATTCATTGCAAAAGACTTGTTCAACTGTTTCTTCAACTCTTCAATCTTGGAAGCATTCCTGCCCACAATCAACATATCACCCACATATAGCAAGAGGATGATAATGTAATCATCAGAAAATCTTTGTACAAACACACAATGATCAGAATAAGTCTTTTTGTAGCCTTGTTTCCCCATAACAGACTCAAACTTCTTGTACCACTGTCTGGGAGCTTGCTTCAATCCGTATAGACTCATCTTAAACATACAAGATTTTCTTTACCTTTTGCCTTGAATCCCTCAGGTTGTTCCATATAAATCTCCTCTTCTAAGTCACTGTGAAGAAAAGCAGTATTCACATTCATCTGATCAATCTCCAAATCAAGACTAGCAGTCAAACTAAGAACTGTCCGAATGGAGAACTTTTTCACCACATGAGAAAATATTTCGTCAAAGTCAATAACTTTCCTTTGACCAAATCCCTTGACAACCAATCTATCTTTTTATTTGGGCTTCAAACTATGTTCTTCATCTTTAGATTTGAACACCCACTTGTTATTCAAAGCTCTCATGCCCTTAGGCAATTTCACCAACTCATAAATATGCTTCTCATGCAGAGATTTCATCTCATCTTGCATGACTTCAATCCATTGATCCTTGTGCTCATCCTATGGCCTCCACATAACATTCGGGTTCTCCCCCATCAGTGAGTAATACATACTCATCAGGTGAATAATGGGAGGAAGGAGTACGAGATCTAGAAGACCTCCTGAGTGGAATATCTAACTCTTCCACAGCTTTGTTAGTAGGAGTATCTACCTCATCAACATTAGCATTATTATCACCATCACCATCAATATGCTGATCCGGAATATGGTTCTGGGCATCACCATCATTAAGCCCACCAACGTCATCCGCATTTGTATGAGGAACTTGATCAAGATTAACTAAGCCTTCAAAACTTGAAGATTTTAGCTTCTCCGCTTTATTAATATCTTCAACGGTTTGATCCTCCATGAAGATAACATCATGGCTTCTCATGACCTTCTCTCAATTGGATCATATAGCCTATAATCAAACTCATCAAGGCTATAACCAGTGAAGATGCACTGCCTTGTCTTAGCAGTTAATTTTGACCTCTCGTCTTTAGGCACATGTACAAAAGCTTTGAAACCAAATACTTTCAAGTGGTCATAGGAAACATCCTTGCCATACCAAACTCTGTTTGGAACATCACTTTGCAAAGAAACTGCAGGGGATAGATTAGTAACATGTGTCGCGGTCAACAAAGTCTCACCCCAAAAGGAATTCGGCAACTTTGCTTCAGAAAGAAAACATCTTACTCTTTCCATCAAGATCCTATTCATCCTTTCTGCTAAACCGTTAAGCTGAGGGGTCTTAGAAGGAGTCTTCTGGTGTCTGATACCATGATGCTTACAATATTCGTCAAACGGTCCACAATAAGATTTTCACTCAGTTCATCCAATTTTAGGATAGTAGTATTCTTGGATTCCTGAATAGCTGTGGTAGAACTCTAGTTAAGATCTTCTCCACCTTTTCTTCTTCCAGAATAATCCTTCCAAGTGACTCAATTCATTTGTCAGTGTAGTGACCTAGTGTACATCTCTTGAATGGTTTCTCGATCCTTCATAGTGAAATTATCATATTGAGAATATAGCAATGTTCCTCTGGATCTCTTCACTTGAGGTGTTCCTTCATGGGCCACTTGTAATGTGTCCCAAATTTCCTCGGCATTGTTGCATCTTTGAATCTTCTTGTACTCATCTGGGCCAAGTCCACATACTAGCCATTTCTTTACCTTTGCATTCTTTTCCCAGTTCTTTAAGTCTTCAGTAGTGCAATCAGCTCTTGTCTTTGGAATATCTAACCCTTCAACAGTCTTCTTTGTTGTGGCTGAAGGACTACCTCGTAGTCTTCACCCACGATGTGGTCTCTCATTCTATTCTTCCACCAGGAGTAGTAGAGACCATTGAAAAGTGGAGGTCTAGCAATGTATTGTCCTTCCCAGTTATCAGGTGGTGCACTCATGTTGATCTTTCCTAAGGTGTTAACCTCTTCAAGGATAACCCGCTCTCATACCAATTGATGTTATAAACATTAATACCACACAAGAGGGTGGGGGGTGGGGAGGGGGTGATTTGTGGGGTACCCAATTTTCACATTAGAAGAATCAGGTTCTTCTAAGTGTTCTAACTACAACAGTTTGCAAAATAATAAATACTGAAAGTAAAGAATACAGAGACTTTTACGTGGAAAACACCTAGCTCAAAAGGTGAAAAAACCACGACCTACTACTCAGTAGGATTTTCCCAAACTCCACTAAAATCACTAAGCCAAAAACAACAATTACAAAACTCCTTGTAAACCTAAGGATTAACTTTAATCTTAGTGTGACACACAACCTCAACTGTTGCGACGCCTTCAAGTTAACTCTAACTTGAATACTCAAAGTACCTAATACACTTGCTTCTAAATAAGCTAAAAGGTACAATTTAATACACCTACTACAATTGAACTAGAATAAGAATAAACATAATGGAACTGGTTCTTCCATCTCATTCAAGTAGCTTCAGACGTGCACATTTATATCTCACATATATTGCTTGCAAAACAGACTTGCTGTTTTGCTCTCAATTATGCTTTACTTCTGCGTATGTACAATATGTGTAAAAGAGAATAACTTGGTTATTTAATAGATTAGCAATTAGAGTTTGATCGAGACTCCAATGCTTATCCTTAATCGATTCGAGTCCTTAACCAATACAAACTCCAACCCTTATCCTAGCTTAGGATTGTGTTCTCTTCTCATAAGGAGAGTGTCCTCCTTATCCTAAATGCAATCTTTTTGATCAGTTTAGGAGATATTGTTGCGTGATCTCCAACGCATATCTTCCTCACGTGCCTCTTATGTGCAATGGTTGATTCATACTGTGTCACCTCAGATGGACCAGGTCCATCCCAGAGTTTATTTGTCAATCCTCAAAACTTGAACTGAACATAAGCCAACAAATTCGCACGGAAAAATCCCACAATGGGGGCTAAGGCGACTCTATTCCCAAGACTCGAACTTGACACCATTAAGGACGAACGAGTACTTACCAATCCATCATAATCCTTGTTAGTGCCTTTTGCAGCGTTACCCATCATTTCCGCAGCCCAATTGACTTATTGAATAGGAAAGAGTAACATGAAGGGATATGAGTAATGCCATAGGATTTTGCCCCTATCCTTCTCGGCATATTAGTGACAAATATAAAAATTTATCGGTCCTGAATTCACAATTGCTCGCTAAAGAGCATCTTTACCAATCATTTTTAGCTAGGCTATAGTTAAATACTTAAGAAGTTTACTAGCCATCATATAGTTAAAATACATAAAATTATTTGTAATTTCAAACTTGAAAAAAAGAGGCTTAACTATCCAACATTCTAACGGTGTGGTGCCAGTGCATAAGAGTATGGACTGATGGTTAGATCTCAAAATTAACCCTTGCAGAATTAACATCTTGCCTTCCAATTTCTTGTGTTTTTCAAAGCTCTCTAATCCATTTATTACTCTACTTGATATAGAGCGTTCATCATTGTTTTCCAAGGAGCAGGTAAATGCAATAGATTCACTCTTCTTGGACCAAGTGATGAAACATAGGTGAAGTTTGGCAGAAAGAGGAAAAGTTTCTCTATTTTTAACGTTTGACTGATGTTGGCGACAAATGAAACTTACAATTCACACATAGGTAAGATTGATGAGTCTTTTCATCACATTTTCATATGAATCACCAGAACACCAAAAGTACAATGTACATATACTACTGTTCAACAAAAAGAATTCTGCCAGAGGATTAGCACCAAAATGTGAAAGAAAAAGCAGTTAAACTGTTAGTTGCCTTTCAAGAGATGGAAAAGAACATTTTCTAAATGACTAATGGGGCTGTGACAGACAGCCATCTTATCAAAAAGAAATCAAGTCCTCCACCCACTACCACTTGGCAAAAAACCATCTTCCTCCTATTATCCTTCATTTTTGGTCAAGTGTTATGATTATGCTGAGCCCTTGGAAAAATCTTCACGCAGAATCTCCACAGTACCAACCAAAAACACTAGAGGAAAAAAAAAAGAAGCAAAATAATATGTAATATATAGATTCTTGAATGGAACCACCCATATATTATTCTTGCATTTGGTCTTGTGCTGACGTCAGCTATAATCTGAGGGTCCCACTTTCTCCCTATCCCCAACACCCTGAAGTCTTTTTCAATATTTCATATGGTTCTTTCCATTACCCTTGGACTTGGAATAGGTGTTAAAAGTTTGATATACACTACCTTTTCTAGGGGGGAGAAAGTTGCCAGAAAATCTGGGATTTTTGCCTTTTCTGAATTTTCTTTTCCTATTTTTTTTCAAGAACATTTTCCTTTTTTAAAATAATTTTCCAAGTGCCCGTAATAGTCAATCCTAGATGTCAAATCCACAGATCTTATCCCTGGTGATATCTCATCTGGTTGACATCTCTTGAGAAATTCATATCCTGTTGCAACCATACAGAATAATTATTAGCAATCCCACCATAGAGGTTTAATTTGAGCATACAAAAGTAGAAATAAATAAAAAGAATGAAAATAATACTATATATAGTACTCTAATACATTTGAGCATCCCCACGGTGGACCATTTGGTTATTTGTTGGTGATAGAGATAGCTCAGTCATTAATACTTTTTTATTGTTTATCATCAATTTTTTCATACATTGCAAACTTTTATCATTTGAAGAATCAATAATAGGTACTTCAGTTTGTTTCATGTAAAAGGGCTGGAACCATCATTACTTGACTCTACTAAGCATCAGTAAAAGAATACTATATATCAAGCTTTGCTGTCTTTATCAGATGCAAGACATGTGTTTCATGTTGATCCTAAACAATAACTAATCTCTGGACCTCTAACCGAACCCCTATCTTCTCTCTTTATTCAAAATTAAATACATAAAGTAAACCAAGTCTCTTATTTTGTAGTGAGAAAATTGACAAAATTGAGATGATTAATATTAGTAATACAAAAAAGAATGAATAACAAATTGTCACTTCCTAAACTTAAATTTTTTTTAGAGATTATATTCAACTAGCCTAAGCATATCTTTGGGAACTTTTCAAGAATAATATTCAATCAGATGAGGTTTGATATTTTGCTTTTTATTTTTGCCAAAACAGAAATAATTTTGTGTTTAAACTTAATTTTGCTAGCTAGGTATGAAAGTTAGGGTCCCAAAGTTTTCAACCCTCGAAAAAGGGGTGGAAAAGGAATAGTGTTGAGATTCAATCAATCACACAAAAGTTGAGTGTATTGTCACAATCCAAGCTAAAATGGTCCATAGCAAAGTAGCTTAAGTCTTTGATATGTTTGGTATTATTTCAAGATATTCTTGAGGGGCAAAGAGGTTGGTTTGGTTGTAAAGTAGTAGTAGATTCTGGTGGTGACTAGCAAAGTTGACTATATAACATGTTGTGTTTAATTAATTTTACTAAAGGTGGCTAGCCCAAAGGCTGTTCATTTTGACCCTTTTTTCTATTTGCTAGCTTTCAACTTTTTTAAATTGCAACTATTGGAGTCTGGACCACATGCAAACCCATCCAACAAATAAAAAAGTAAAATAAAAAAGGAAAACCAAGTAGGTCACATGAAATGGTTGACATGATAACATACTATATTTATTGAAAGACATGCCACTCTTAGCCATCATTTTATAAAATGACTTCCCAGGTATTCTCCTTTCACACGACTCAACAGGTGTTAAAACTTTTGTTTGGAAACTAGGAAAAGAAGGAAAAAGGTAAAGAAAGAAAACCAAAATTTACCCCAAAAACTTTTGCTTTAATTTTTCTTTTTACATTTTCACCCTCCCTAAATCGCTAGAAAATATTGAATTCAACTTATTCTTTATTTTTGACGTAGTGATTCTTTTAATAAACTTTTGGCCCTAACATCTTTTTCCCCAGCATATATACAAGCCATTGACACATAACTTTCCTTACTCATAATATTAATTTTGAAAATGACACTGTTGAAGGTAGTTCACATTCATACGTGTTCTTTTAAACATTCGATACACTAAATTTCTAAGTATATTTTTCATAAAACATACAACAGAGGATAAATTCTTTGTTATCCACACAACAATTCAGTCTACATATATCAATACTGATTTTTTTTTTGGGGTCTTCAGAGATAATTTAGTTAAGAAAGTGGTTAACTTGTTGAGCAAAACAAAGAAAACGAGGGTAGTTAACACAAGTTCCAAAAATGCTTACATGTTGTTTTCAACTATAGCAAATTTGATTTTGCTTCCAGAAAAGAACATTACTTGTTCAAATAGACTACTTAATTACTAAAAGCATAAGATTTTGTTGTTTTCCTTGACCTTTACTTATGACCTTTTCTGGCTTTAACTAATCCACTTGTTAGGCAGATAGTAGTATTTTTTAGAATTAAATATAAACTAGCTAGGGTAACTGTAGAGATTGTATCTATCTGTCTCAGTAAAGGAAACAGGGAAATCATAGTGGGAAATTGGGACTAGTCACATCTTTAACCATATTCTTAGTCTAAAAAGAAAGAGGAAAGTTAGAAAAAAAAAACATTTCATTAATAAAATAAAGAGTGTACCATGTGATTGTGATGGATATTATTATAGGAAGAGGCAGCAACATGAGGCTTTGAGTGCTGAAATTGGTATTGGTAATAGTGTTGGCTAGCTTGACCCTGCCCCGGACCTTGGTGGTGTTGGTGGTGGTGGTGGCTAGACATGGAAGAGCCACCGCCATCTGGGGTTGATGGTGGCTCCGACCACGACGGCCCGTCAGCCTCGCAGTCCAAGTTAACCCCAAACAACCTCACTTGTCTTCTTGTGTTGTTCACACTTGTTGTTTGGTTCTGCAATACTCTTCCTCCTATATGTCACACACCAAATAAATAAACACTTTACGAAAAGCTCTTTATATCTTTTTAATGTAAATAACATGCCCGCAACCAGCTGTAGGTACCAGCTGGGCACAACATGTGCAAGAAGTAACTAACAGAGCAAGAGGGAGAACAAGAGAAGCACAACTATTCAGAATGCTATATACAGATGGGTACATAATATTTGGATAGAGAGGAATCAGAGAATCTTTGAGAAAAAGAATAAGAATTGGGAGAAGATAGCAAAGGAGACTGTATGTATGCTGTGCACTAGCTCCTCCTAGTATAGCAGATTTAATACAGGGATATAGATTTTAAATAGCTAGTTAGGAAGAGTTGGGAATTATGTACATTGGATAGTTATGCTGAGATAGCTAACTATGGATCATGTAAATATTACTGGTGATTAATACAAAAGCTAATTACCAAAAAAACATGCCCGCAACCTACTGGCTACTACTTTATAAAATGCAAGGTTCAGGACCATTTGTATCTCTCTATCTTCAATTCAATTTTCCAAGGCGTGAGAATATTAAAATTCAATACTGGACCCAATTGTTCATTGCTTACACGTATATATCAAAAGGAAAAAATGTAGGCATTTTCAAGAATCTCTAAACACATAGTAAAAGACATAATAACAGTATTTGTTTATATATGCAGGTAGCTAGCTAGCTAGCAGCCAGTGCCACTTGTTATAATATACTACTAGTAATGTCATCATCATCTTTGTTAGAAACCTACAAAACAAACTTTCTGCAATGTGACAAAATATACAACTCTTTTGCTACATGGCCACCAAAAAATGAAGAGAGGGGGGGAGAGAGAAAAAGAGATTCTCTCTAATACCACCGTTAAGTTGAATTTGTTATATTAAAAAAATATCAAAGTTGCTGCAATTTTCATTTTTGGCTACGGCACTCAATAATTTGAGTATGCCATTTATCATAAAAATGATAACATCAAATATAAAATTATCTCCCGTGTCTGTGGAAAATGTACTAGCTTATCTTCACAGAAATCGACAGAGAGGGGAAATTAGAGATTGCTACTTATCTATACAAACACAACTAAGATATGTACATATTAAATTAGCAATTGAGAAAAAAAAAAGATAGGGTTTGTATATATGCGAAATATACTGTACTATATATATAGCGTGTGAAGAAAATGATACCTGCATGAAGACAGTCAGGTTGGTATGGAAGAGCTGCCCCTGGATAAGGATGCCCACCTGACCCACTATAGTATACCGGGGCCCACCCACCTCCTCCCACCATCCCTGGCGGAGCAACCACCGCACTGCTCTCTTGCACGGAGGCAGAGACGGCGGTATTCCTCCTCCTCCATCCAATAAATAAGCGGTCACCGTCAAACCTGTGGCGCTCAAACAAAACAATATCACCGGCGTCAAGTCTTTTTTCCTTCACAAAACGACTCCAACCTTTAGTCAAAACATAACTTTGGCTACTGTTCCAGTAAGAATATCGAAATCGCCATGATTTTCCTGACTCGTCCTCAAAACCCAGTAACAACCCCTTTTCGGTACCCGACTCATTATTATTATTAGTATTAGTATTATTGTTATTTCCGCTGAGGGGAAAATACTTCTCAGCGTGTTGTTTCGGGATGACAAGCCTGTTAAGCTTTCCGACATCACTTGGTGTTAGTGGTTTCTCGAACAAATGTTCTTTTGGGATTTCTTCTTCTCGTTGTTCAATGTTCTGGTCTTTATCTTCGGTGATTTGTTCCTCGAGTTCCTCGTCCTCTTCGTTATTGCTCATGTTGTTAAGGTTAAAGCCAAACATGGTTGTTGTTTGAGTTTCAGGTGGGGTGGTTGGGTGGTGGTGGTAGAATTGAGAAGGAGATGAGGTTTTCTTGGATGAAGAGTCCATCATCATATATTGCTGTTGTTTAGTCCACCACACTGTTTCTGGAAGTTCTGAAGAAGAAATATGGTTTATGGACATCTCTTCCTAGAGAGAGAGAGGGAGGGGGGGGGGGGGGGGAGGGAGAGGGAGAGAGAGATATCAATAGTTTTAAAGATTTTTGCAAATGATGTAGAAATATAGTAGAAAAGGTGGGTATTTAAGGGAAGGGAGTAAGGGGTAGGTATACCTATGGAAACTATTTGAAGTGGCAAGAAATTTGAGAGAGAAGATAGAGATGTAAGTACGAGACGAGAGTACTTTAAGGTATTTGCGTGATGAGAAAAATCAATCATTATATTCAGTGCAATTTCCTATGTAGCTAGCAAGTACCGGCGAGGCATCGTTCGGTTGTCTCTTTATAAAAATCACTAGTAGTTAGTAGTTTTTTACTCCTGTTTATAAAAATTAATAAAGCATAATGCTACTACTAATCTTTTATATAGTAAAATTCATAGTGATTGCTGACCATCTTATAATAAATAAAGCGTAAATGATGGAAGTAATATTTGTTTAGAGTTTGTAAAACTACGAGCATTAAAATAATTACTTTCTTTGAACTAATTTTACAAAATAAAAAATACACTTGCTCTCTTTATCTCATTTTATGTGAAATTATTTTATTTTTTAATTCATTAAAAGAAATAAGTGCACTCTAATTATGAAAATATTTTTATATTATAAATTTCATATTAGAGCCACATAAATATTTATGACTTATTTTAAATCATAAATTTCAAAAAATAAATTTTTTTCTTAAATTTTGTGTATATTTAAATTTTGCCACATACTCCCTTCATTCACAAATTTGTCCACAATGAACTTTACACACTCCTTAATAAATAATAAGATCATTGCATATATTCATATTAATTGATGTATATTTTTAATAAATTTGAGAAAATAATTTAAAATGAGTAATTAATGCCATAATTTATCTTCTTTTAATATGCAAGTAGTGGCAAGTAAAATTAAATTTATTTTTAGAATATCGGACAAATAAAAATGGACGTAGAAAGTAACATGAAACGAAAGAGTAACTTTTAAGATTACTAAAATTAGTTTTGCAGATTTTCTAACTATACTCGATTTGAAGTGAGCCTGAAAATCTTCAAACAAACAAAAGCAGCAAAAGAAACAATTAATCAGATTGAACTTCTCAATTTTTCTTAAAACAACCCCCTTGGTCTTGAGAATCATCCGAATTTTTAAAAATAACAAGAGGGCGTAAATTAATTAATTTTTCAAGTGGATCCCACCAAAATAATTTTTGGGGGAAAAAGTTGTAAGTAATAATGAGTGAAGGAAGCAAAAAATATTAGATAAGTGGTGGCACTGAAATTGGCCGAACATGTAATCTTCATATGAATCTGGGAGAGTAAGAAAAAGATTCTTTTTCTAATTAGTAGCAGAAATATATTGCAGTAAAATAGACAGTGTAATTCTTGAGCATACGAAACACAGCCCATGTTACTATGTTTCTTCTTAAACCGAACAAACAGACCATGAAGTGGGTAGGCCCACCACACTGTACCACTTCTTACCCTAGAGATTAGAGATTAGAGAGTAGGGGTGGGTGGATAAATGTTTCAACATGCATAAGTTTTTTACATTAAAATGTTACTAAGAAAATTTCGTTTGTCCAAATGACTAATATGTGAAATTAAACTAAATAAGAAATAATTATTTAAAAGTTTAATTTTTTTAAAAAAACTCACAACTCTAATGTTGTAGGTATGGAGTGCTGATCATCTTCGCAGCCTCTTGTCTAGCATATAACATTTAACAATATTACATAACAAAGCCGATCCATAAAAAAGAAAAATTAAAACGAATGCATTTTTATTGTTAACATATGTGTATTGACTCAACAATAGTTAATTACTTAATTGTTTATAGTAATTCTCATTTGGTAATTTCAAACATACGATGAATAACATGATTTAATCGGTTTAAAATATATTAATTAAATAAATAAATTATTACAATATCGATACATATAAGTTAAATGCTTGCTAAAGTTAGACTCCAAAGGTTCATTTAATAAAAATATGAGTCATGACCCACCTTAGTTTGAGACTAATGCTCGTACGGTAAGCTTTTCCAGATTTTACACATGATGTTGTAGAGAATTTTCAAAATAATAACCTAGGACCACCTATAAATATCGTCATACTAACAATGTGAAAAGTTTTACTAGTGAAACCATTAAACGTGCATATTGCTAATTTACTATATAAAAATATAAGATGTTTTAGTTTGCTAAATTTGAAAAGTTTGCAATTAATTAAATAAGTGTGCCTCATTATAAGTTTGATTCAACTTGCTCGATTTAATCATTAATTAAGTGATTTGAGTGGGTGATTACCAATATCACTCTCTCGTTTAATAAAAATTTCCTAGTTAACTCTTTAATTAAGATGAAATGATCTCCTATGTATTAGGGGTTTGTCCTAATTTTCATTCCATATAAATTTATCTGTTACTTAAAGGAAGGATAAAATATAAACATATACATTTGATTTTATTTTTCTAAAAAAAAATTAAATCTCTTCCAATTTGACATATCCTTTTACTTGGAGAAAACGATTGTGGCCTCCCCCTCCCACCCGCCCCGAAATATTTGGCTGCATTTAGATTATTGTATGGGGTCAAATTTAGCCCTCAACGTCCCTGATTAATGTGTACGCCCATGAGTAGACGCCGACCAAAGTGAGGGCACGTCCCAGACTCGAGGGCGAATGCAATATCGTTTAGAACTTAGCTTCTTCACTAAGCAGAAGCTACCTACTTTTGTACTTTTTTCTTTGATTATTTCGAGGAAGGTCTCCTACTATATAAAGGAGACCTTCATATTGTAACAGGGGGGATGATTATTCTCGAATAGTACAACTTCTCTCTCCCTCTCTCTCTTTCTCTGTCTCCTACAATGGCCTCCCTCTTAAGCTAATATTATCTTCTTTATCTTTGAGATCTAGAACTATAATATCGTATATTTGATTACGATTTACCATTATTATCTTTTGATTGTTTTCTAAAGTATGCAAAGTACATCGATAACTTTTGAGCTAAACAATTAGGTGCCGTCTGTGGGAATTTCGAGAATCAAAACTATAGCTTGGACCTAGAGAACAACCCACAACTATTCTCTACTCCGCACGAACAAAAATGCTTGAAAACAATGCAAGAATGAAGGCGATAGTAGATGTTGCAACCAACCTCATCAGTCCTCTCAACGAAGCCGGCGAATAAGGTGTTTTGGTTACAGCCCCTAGCACCACCATGAGTGGGGAGATCCCACCTCCCCCACCTGGAGATCTGACGATCTTGCGGGAAAAGGTGCCTTAAGTATTCTGATCGAAAAGTCACCACAAAGTAACTTCAGATGTGCACCGACAGTACATCTCAATGTTGCCATGGCTGAACTTGAAATGGTACCAGCGAATGACATGCCAGACGAGGTACGAGCCAATGATGGAACGCTCACAGCCATTCTTAAAAATATGGAGCAGATGGAAAGCCAAAATCTGTCACTTCGTGACCAGATGAAGGAACATCAGGGAAGGGTAGACAAGATCCCAGGTGCCCCCAAGTTGCTACCAAAACACGACGTTGGAATATTCGTTGAACAACCCTACACTGAGGATGCTTCCCCGTACTCCATTCTGAAGACCTTCAAAATGCCGCCCTACCTAATTGTATACGATGGGACCACAGATCCCTAGGATCATCTGATCCACTATGTCACGGCTATAAAGGGCAACGACTTATCAAAGGAACATGTACCATCAGTGCTTCTGAAAAAGTTTAGTGAAACACTGACAGGAGGAGCCCTGATTTGGTACTCCCAACTACCGGCTAAGATCATTTCTATGATCGAGGAAATGGCGGAAAAGTTTGTCACCGCCCATGAAGGAGCAAAAAAAGCAGAAGCAAGGGTTAACGATATCTTCGCCTTCCGTCAAACCACAGGAGAAGGACTCAGGGTCTTCCTCGACAGGTTTAACAGGGTAAGGATGAGCTTACCCAACGTATCGGAAGGCATGACGTTGGCTGCTTTCCAGAATGGACTAAGAAGAGATGGTTCGAGGGCAACCAAGAAGCTACTAAGCCGTCTCATGAAGTACCCTCCGACCTGAACAAGGCGTGTCCTAAAGATTCATTTCCCCTGCCCCACATCGACCAAGTGATCGATGCCACCACAGGACACAGCTACTGAGCTTTCTATACGCTTACTCCGGCTACAATCAGATCATGATTGTCAAGGAAGACTAGGAGAAAACAACTTTTATCACCCACCAAGGAACATTTTGCTAAAAGGTAATGCCCTTCGGCTAAAAGATTAGGAGATTCGTACCAGAGACTGGTCACTAAGATGTTCAAGGAATAACTCGGCAAGACCATGGAAGTCTACATCGACGATATGCTGGTAAAATCAGCAAAGAAAGAAGACCACATCAACCACCTGAAATAAGCCTTCGAGATATTGAGGAAGTACGGAATGAAGCTGAACCCCAATAAGTGCGCCTTCGGCATAGTCTCAGGGAAATTCTTAGGGTTCCTCATATCACAATGATGCATTGAGCTCAACCTAGACCAAATCAATGCCATACATGAGGTGTTGAACAACAAAAAACATGTACAAAAGATAACAGGGCGAATAGCCGCCCTATTCAGATTCATCTCGCGATCCTCCGATAGGTGCCATAAATTTTTCAATGTTCTGAAAAAAGACCAAGGCTTACAGTGGAATGAGGAATGTGACGAAGCCTTGAGAAAGCTGAAAGAGTACCTATCCTCACCACCTTGCTAGTTAAAGCGAGCCCAGGCGAACCCCTGCTGGTGTATCTGGTCGTATCACGAGGTCGTCGTTAGCGCAATCTTGGTCCACGAAAACAAAGGTACACAATCTCCTATCTATTACATTAGTAAAACCTTAGTGGATGCCAAACCACGGTATCCATACCTTGAGAGATTAGCTCCGGCATTGGTCGTGGCTTCATGAAATCTCCGGACCTATTTTCAATGCCACCCCATAAAAGTGGTGACGACCTTCCCATTGAGAAGCGTCCTACACAAGCCTGAATTATTGGGCCGCCTCGCCAAATGGGCCATTGAGCTCACCGAGTACAACATCTCGTATCAACCGAGAAACACCATCAAGTCGCAAGTACTTGTTGACTTTATAGACGATTTCAGTGTGGCAATCCTGCCAAAGGCAAAGCTTGAGGAACAACGCGCCTCCTCCAATACCGACCTATGGACGCTCTATAATGAAAACGCCGCCAATGCATCGGGATGGGGACTGGGACTCGTTCTCGAGGTTACCACGGGCAAAACAATTCACCAGTCCATATGATGCCCCGAAATGACTAATAATAAGGCCAAGTACGAGGCCGCTATTGTAGGTATGAAACTAGCCATCAAGGATGGGCTCGACAAATCATCCTCCATTGTGACTCCCGACTTGTGGTGAATCAGGTCACCGAGACTTACCAAATAAAATAACAGAGGCTGCAGAAATACCAGTCAGAATCTACAGGCTGATGGACGAGTTCGACGAGTTCCGCTTCGAGAATATTCCGACGGCACTGAATGTGGAAGCAGATGGCCTAGCAAAACTTTCCACGGCAACTAAAAATGTTCACAAAGAAAGCGTGGTCGCCCTTCTATAATCAGTCATCGGCCATAACGAGGTATTATCTTTAAATCTGACTTGGGACTAGCGCAAGAAATTTGTATCCTACCTACAGGATGGAATGCTGCCACTCGACAAAAAAGAGGCAAAGAAACTCCGTGTACAAGCTGCCCGGTATTGCCTGATAAGCAGCGTCCTCCATAAAAGGACATTCGGCGGACCCTTGGCCAAATGTTTAGGGACACATCAAACAAGGCCAGTACTCGAAGAAGTGCATGAGGGTCATTGCGGCGCCCACAAAGGAAACCACACCCTCTTGTAATGCCTCATACGGGCCGGCTATTACTGGCCTACCATGAAGAAAGAAGCAGTGAAATACGTTCACCGATGTGAACAGTGCCAAAAGTATGCCCCCATGGTACACCAACCAGGTGAACATCTCCACTCAGTCACATCCCCATGGCCCTTCATCAAATGGGGAATGGACATAGTCGGACCTCTCACCGCGGGACGATGAAAAGTACAATTTCTGCGAGTTTTAACTGACTATTTTTCCAAGTGGGTGGAAACAGGTGCGTACGCTCAAATACGCGAACTGGATGTCATCACCTTCATATGGAAAAATGTCATATGCCACTTCGGCAACCCAAAGGAAATCAACTGCGATAATGGACGACAATTTGTCGGTAAAAAAATGACAGAATTCTTCAAAAAATGGCATATCAAGCGAATACTCTCAATGCCATACCATCCCGCTGCCAATGGCCAAGTAGAATGCTCCAACAAGACAATACTAAATATACTGAAAAGGAAACTTGAGGAAGCGAAAGGGCTATGGCCTGAGCTACTACTAGAAGTATTATGGGCCTATTGGACCACACCCAAATCCAGCACAGTGGAAACACCGTACTCACTGGTCTACAGAACTAACGCGGCCATACCAGTCGAGGTCGGTGAACCAAGCTTGAGGTACTCACACACCAGTGGAACAGAAAATGACATGAACATGCTCCAATGCCTCGACGAAGCCGAAGAAAGGAGGGAAATAGCCCATATCATAATGATAGCCCAAAAACAACAGGTCGAATGGCACTACAACAAAAAGGCCAAAATAAGACCACTCAAAGTGGGAGACTATGTCCTCAAAGCCAAGACATTGGCATACAAAGACCTAAGCGAAGGAAAATTGGGCAGTAATTGGGAGGGACCCTAAAAAATCATAGAAGCAACCAATAAATGAGAATTCTAGTTAGAAACAATGGAAGAAAAAATGCTACAAAATAATTAAAATGTCGCCCACCTCAAGTATTTCCATTTCTGAAAGGCGTCTCCCGAGTCATTCTCTTCTTCCCTTACTTGAGTTTTTTCCCAACTGGATTTTCTCGTGAAGGTTTTTAACGAGGCGGCGGAGGGGACACCTGGAGATATATGCGGAACAAGTTTATCATATCAGCCTCTCCATACGCTCTACAGGCCAACATAATAAAGGGACTGGACTAGCATGATCTCCAATGTATAAACGGCGACGCCCATCTCTAATGTATAAACGGGTACGACAATTTCCAATGTATAAACGATTGCGGCCATCTCCAATGTATAAAAGACTACGGTCATCTCGAATGTACAAATGGCTACGGTCATCTCCAATGCATAAGTGGCTAAGGCCATCGCCGCCAACAATCGGCCCAGTTCGACTACGGAAAGCAAGTGATTCGACTATAGTCAAAGTCACCCATTATTCCAAGGCCATCGACTTCATCATGGATAAGGCCATCGACTTAATCATGGCTAAAGCCATCGATTTCGTCATGGCTAAGGCCATCGACTTCGTCATGGCCAAGGCCATCGACTTCGCCAAGGCCAAGGCCATCGACTTAATCATGGCGAAGGCCATCAACTTAATCATGGCGAAGGCCATCGACTTATCATGGCTAAGGCCATCGACTTGACCATGGCTAAGGCCATCGACTTCATCAAGGCTAAGGCCATCGACTTAATCATGACTAACGTCATCGACTTCATCATGGCTAAGGCCATCAACTTCATCACGGCTAAGGCCATCAACTTCATCACGGCTAAGGCCACCGCCATCAGACATCGACCCAGATCGACCACGGAAAATAAGTGGGTGACTCAATGACAGAAAAAGTCACACTCACGGCTAAGGACGTCGCAATTGTATGGCTAAGGCCATCCATGCTATCACCGGTCAAGGCCATTGAGATCGGTTACGACAAATTAACGACCCGACTTAGGCCAAAGACACACGTATGGCTAAATCCATCAATGTTAAAACAACAACCTAGTTCGATCGTTCTCCATTAATCATCGACCGAGTTTGACTGCGACAAAAAGCACGTGACCATCAAGCAAATTGCAATAAAAGTCCAACAAGTAAACTAGGGCCCGCTCTACGGAGACGGAACACCAAAAAACAAGAGAGCAAAGGAAAGAATAAATTAGCATTAAGCTATACTTCATTATCTCAAAAATTACATGTACATACAAACTTGAAAAAGGCCCTAGTCACATACAAAAAATATATATATACACAAGCCCTAAGAGCCTTTGCCGCTTCGTCCACCATGCCTTGCTTGGCCGCTATTTTGTCCGTTATCGCCCTCCATAGGATAAGTCTTAGAGATCCAAGAGTCGTAGTGTAGACGGTTGACGTCTTTAGAGTTAAAGCCCGTCCTATCAGAGAAATTAGAGCTATAACCACAAGTAACACGGGCGACACGGGATAAGCGTCGCTGTTCCTCAACCTCCGCCTCAGTGGCTCGAACTGCGGACAAGTGCTCCTCGAGTACGCCCAACCTAGCTTCGGAATACGCCCACATTTCGTGCCCCTCATTATGCTCATCATCTTCGAGCTTTAACAAAGCGGTCTACCCAAGGGCCTCAACTTCAGCCGCCTCAGCGTCGAGCTCAGCGATCAAGGCGGCGACGACTCTGGTCTGCAACTGAGCCGCCTCCGCTTCTACCCCATGGCTGATCTCCAGCTCCTCTTCTTTTGATTGAAGGAGAGTTTCTAGCTCTATGTTTCGAGCCAAAGCAGCCATCAGTTGCTCGTTGACCTCCTCCAACACGGCCACCCTCCACTTCAACTGAGCTTCCGACTGTTCAAGACCCTCACGGAACACCCAAAACTGAGGGTCCTGCTTGAGCACATATGCCAACGCTTGATGCTTGGCATGACATTCTTAGTACTTTTTTGCCATTTTGTTGAAGGTGGCTGCCTTCTTTTGCTCACGCCGCCTCCTCTCCACCTCTAAGACAAGGTTCTAAAAAGAAAATGAAAGAGAGGAAATACAAGTCAGTGCGTACCAAAGTCACCTTTACGACCCATAAAAGAAAAATTGAAAGCAACTTGCAAAGCTACACCAGCGACCCTCCTAGACAAAACCCTGTTACTAACGCCTTTCAACATTTCATGCTCCGCTACCACACATAAAAAGGTCATTTTCGTTGTGGCTTGATCACTATTTTCTAACAAGTTATACCCGCCAGGGATTACGATTCGGCGGGTAGACCTGCACGGCCTCATCTCCACATGGGCTAAATCCCCCGTCCTCAGGGCCCATCCTCTCAATTTCTACGCCCGTTTCCCTAACTGCAAAAGATGAACCACCCTCTGGGATGCGGGCCGAGCTGGCAAGAGCCAACCTCCCTGAATGGATGGCCTCGGCCATAAAAACTGGCCTTGGTTCTCAACGGGGCTCGCTAGGCCTCACGTCCTCAGTCGCAATCCCCTTATCGATAATCAACCGCCGCCTCTTTCTCTCCAGCGGCTCTTCGCCTTCAGAGCCTCCTCCACAGGCTTCGTGGATGGATATGAGGGAACCACTTCATCTGCGTGCGCAACCTCAGGCACCATCACAGGCACCGCCTCAGGTGTCATCACTAGCACAACTTCATGTGCTAACTCAGATACCGCCATCGGCGCAACCTCCTGAGAACCCACAGAAGCGCCGTCACTGGGCTAGCCGCGTAATACAACTTCTTCATCTGAGTCGACCTTCCCCTAGACGGGGCAACTACGGTCTTCTTCCTCCTAGAAACAACCCGACCCGCCAACATAAGTGAGTCAGATAACGAAAATTTAAGAGGCTTTCGAAACCGAAGCCAAAATAAATAAAGAAACTACCTGGAATGCCATAATAGTTATGGAACATAGGCCAAGTGAGGCATTCCTATGCGTATGGTATCAACCCCTCCACCCACGATCTAATATTTTCGATGAACCGGGGTGGACAAGCCGCCACTACAAAAAAAGAGAAAAAGAAGTCACGAAGGCTGAAGAGTTAGAGCCCCTATTAATCACGCAATCCACATAAGGATACTTACAATTTGAGTTCCACCTCTCTAGGAATCCTTCAGGGTCAGACACAGGTGCTCCGTCCTGATTAAAAAATATCTTTTCCAGAAGCCGCGATTGGTCTTATCGTCAAACTTCACTGCAAAGCTCTTCGTACCATGACTCTTCAAATGGAGCATGGTACCCCTCAAGTAACTTGGGCTGAACAACTTTAGAAGATAATGATCCGAGACCTCGCTCCTCACCCTGGCAGCGTAAGTAGTAAGGATTCTACACGCCTTCAACATATAGGGCTTGAGCTGGGTCGGACACTCCTTGTAAAAGTGGCATAGCTCCTCCGCTAATGGGTTAAACGGTAGGCTGTATCGAATCCTAAACGGATACTCATAAAAAGTACAAACCCATGCCTATGCACATTGGCATAGTCCGTCCCAGCCGGAACTATTTCTACATGGCCCCAAATGTTGTACGTGATCGAAGGGTTTCTAAGTGGGATTGCAGCAGTTCACTGTACTACCAAGGAATAAATGCTCCCTTCATCTTAAAATCGCTTCGAACGTGCATCTCTTTCGAAAGCACGTTCTCCACAGAGAGGGGAATGAGTGTCTTTTCGGTCTTCTCCTCTTCGCCGCCAGAAGAAGGCATAACCCTAGACGGGAAGGTACCCTTGCTTTTCTTACTGCACAGAGAAGGGATTTTCCTCGTCTAAGAAAGAAACAAAGTGCTTATTGCAAGAATTAAAGCTTCAAAGAGATAGAAGAGTCTTATACGAAAATATCAGTTACCGGAGAGAAAGGCGATGAAGAAAGTTGAGAAATATTTCCTGAAGGTTCGAAAGATGACTCAGTTCGAACCTTTCCCTTATTTATAGGTTAAATTGCGTGGAAATCGAAAATGCGTGGCTAAAACAGGCGCGGGAAACTAGAACGTCACATCACTGTCCGAACCAACTCAAAAACAAAAGTAATAATGATGCATGCGACTGATGACATCATTTCGAAAAGAGATCATACGTCAACAGTTTAACTGTGTCATGCATTTTTGTCTCATTCGTGCTAAAGTACGAGGATGTGGCCAAATTCTCTTAAGACGAGGCTTGTAATTTCGTCCGTTGAAGCTGCCCATCAGGCGCGTCTCTAACGAACAGAGGGACTAACTGTATGGGGTCAAATTTGGCTCTCAACGTCCTTATGATTAATGGGTACACCCCATGAGTATACGCCGACCATAGTGAGGGCACGGCCCGGACGCGAGGGCGAATGCGTTGTCGTGTAGAACTTAGCTTCTTCACTAAGCAGAAGCCACCTACTTTTGTACTTTTTTCTTTGATTATTTCGAGTAAGGTCTCCTAGTATATAAATGAGACATTCATATTGTAACGGGGGGATGGTTATTCTCGAATAGTACAGCTTCTCTCTCCCTCTCTCTCTTTTTCTGTCTCCTACAATGGCTTCCCTCTTAAGCTAAGATTATCTTCTTTATCTTTGCGATCTAGAACTACAATATCGTCTATATAACCTCTGGGTCAAATTATATTTAATTACAATTTACCCTTATTCTCTTTTGATTGTTTTCTAAAGCTTGCAAAGTACGTTGATAACTTTTGAGCTAAACAACTATCATTCCACTCAAAATGTTTAGACCATAAGTCATTGTTTTCTATGCGAATTATGATAACTTGATCGATGGTAGATTTTACAAAAAAGACATGAAATCAAAAATAAATTTGTAAAGAACTACAGAACTAATTGACCCGCTTTTTAATAACTAGATATCTGCGCTTGCATATCTTTCTTGTTTTTTAGAGAATGCTTTGCAGAATAAATGAAAAAATGGAAAAAAGAATTAAACATACTACATATATGGTCCCAATGGTTTATATCAAGTTATCAACACGCCAATCGCCCACACGTTTTTTGGTAGGGCTTAAGCCTAGCTACGACTTTTAGGTCTAAAAGATTTGCAACTTTTGTGTCTTTGAATTGTATTCTTTCTCACCGGCTTCCACTGAATTGGGACTATAGATATTCGGCATAATAGGTTAATTTTTACTCAAATTCTACTTATAATCTGGTCTCATTGCTTCTGTGATGGAATATTTGATGCAGACACCTTTTACATGAAGACTTTAAAAGCTAGGTATTAATGAGTTGTAGAATTCTGCGTATTAATAATAGTAGGGATATAGAAAATTTGAGCAGGAATAGTAAATTTTGTCACGTGCATGACAGCAAAATTATTGATGTTTGGCCATTCCTAATTTTATGATATACTGATGATGGGATGAGGAAGGAAACAAAGAGAGGAAAATTAAAGAGAGAAATCGTCAGATCTCCTTATTCATTAATTAGTTCCCAATAAGCACAAAAGGAAATTAATAAGGGAAATGAAGAAAGATGAGATAAGATATGTCCAATGGGAACAGAAAGGAGAAGGAAACCGCCTTTTTCTTTTTTGGCCTTCGTGTTTGAATTCTCTCCTCTTGTTTCTTCCCCTATCTCTCTCTCACATTAATAACTCATTTGGATTCGGACACCTCCTCTCTGTCTCCATCTCATTAACAACCTCGATCCTATGTAATAGCCCGTAAATTACACAAAGGGGTAAATCACACTAAGCCAACCCCGTGTGCTGAGCTCGATCGAGGAGGTATATAAGTGGATTTCGAACTCTAGACCTCTAATTTGAAAAGTTTAACAAAATCAGTAACCACAAAGGATAAATTGTTAGAGATATAGTAGATATGTCCTAGATGCAATATCATATTTGATAACTTGAACGTATTCTTGTGAGTGTCACTTGATATAAAATATATGGCATTCGATATTCTTTTATCATTATTATTAATTGTTTGATTATTTTGATAAGGTCCTTGATTAAATTTTGAGATTTGTCATCGTGATAGAGATCATGATAATGAGAGCAAAGTCTTATACAATTTAATCTAAATTTGTTCTTGATAGTAGGATTATTAATTTGGACATTAGTAATCCGGTTAGATCAATATTTATGTGATCGTCTTTATCGGATAAAGATTAGTTGATCTCATTAACTAAATCACATAGATAGATGATGCATATAGAGATATGATCGTTGAACCAACTCATTGGATAATTTCTAATGGTTAGAATTACCATAAACTGTCAATGGGATATTTTCTTGAAGAATGTGATGTAACTGTTTCCTTTGACTTGAGATCGTCATAGTAATTGACAAGTTATTTATTGTGCTTTGATACTAGACACCTATGGCCCTAGGGCGATAGTTAAAGGATATTGGGTATGATTAAATACTTGTAGAATTAGTGATTGATCAAGACGGAATCTGTCAACTCTTGGTAATGAGTTTAAGCTCCATGTTGTCATGAATTATAAACGACCAAACTAAGACCTTGGCCAAGGCAATTGAATGAAAGAAGAAATGAGTTTCTTAGGTCATTTAATGGTCGATTATATTTGACGTGAACACATAGTTGATCGCCTATTAGGATTTGAAAGTTGAACCATATCCTAGGGTGATCCAGAGCTATAAGGACAGAAGGAATTACTACATTATTCTTCTACTGGTTCTTGAGAGTAAATTGTATATTTCATGCTATCCGGTCGTTAAGGAGTGTTGCTAGACGCCACCCTTGATTAGTATATTGATATGATCAATTTACTGCCGGTTTAGTATTGAACCTATGGGGTCGCACACTAACGAGTGTTCTGATCTTTGCTAGAGGAATAATTAACTTATTATTTGATCATTAAATTAAAGAATTTAATTAGTCAAATAAATTTAGTTATTAGTCCAAATGAAATATTATTATATTCTTTGTTAGCACAAAGATTATTATTAATATTGTGAATAAATTGAAGTTTCTATTTAAATAGAAATTAAATAATATCTCTTGGTTGAAATATATGTGATATATATAATTAATATTATTTTATATAATAGATGTATATAAAATATAACATTAATAAAGACTTGTTAATAAATCTAATTATGAATTGGGTTATTACTTGAAGTTTTATCCTATTTGAAATGGGATTAATATTTTCAATAGGAAAATATTATATTAAAAAAAAAGTTACCAAAAATTTTCGTCCATATTCAAAGAAGGAAAATAAATTCTCACGTGTACAGGAAAAGGAAAATTTGGAATTTTCATACAAAATTTCATAAGTTTATTTTTGGAATAAACTTTTACCCTAGGAAAAATTATTACCTCAACCAAATAGGAAAAGAGTTTGTAGGTGATTCTATATAAAGGGTGATGGGGAAAATTTGCAAGGTTTTTTAGTTTTAATTTTTCTTGAGAAGAAAACCTACTTTGTGAAAGTGGGAGTGCAATACAAAGCCAAGAGAGCAAATGCAATTACAAGAAAAGTGTTTCTTGTTCTTGTAATTTGAGTTGAGATTTTTGAGAAAAATTTCAACACACTATTCTTCGTTCAATTTGTTCGCGGGTTTCATTGATCAAAGAGTTGATAGCAAGGATCGGTCTCGGTGTGGATACGCATAGAGTCTTCGCACTATCGAAGAAATTTCGAAAAGAAACTCTCTTCACCAGGTACGTCTTTAATCCGACCTTTGACACGTATATAAATTTTAAACATGATAATATCTACCTATGATTGTTATAGTCTTCCGCTGCGTGTTACGAACACCTAAAGCAATCCTTCAGTGGTATCAGAACTATGGTTTATTGTGTCTAAAATTTATTTATAAAATATTTTAATATTATATTTGAAGAGTTCAAACTATAATAGATGTATCTTGTGCAATAGTCAAATCGTTTGAATGTTGATATTATTTTATTGTGGATAAAATATGCATTCCTGTAACTATTGAGATCGTTCATGACTTGAATTTGAAATTTTGTATTAGATACAACGGGAATCTATAATAGGTTACATGATTCTATTATTAATTTAATTGTTATTAGTTCATGAGATGTTAATTAATAATAATATTCTAGCATGAATTTTTTTTATGTGATATATAAGATAAATATGTTAGGGATGTTGAATTTTATTTTTATGTCATGTGCTTGCTCATTACACAATTTTGAATTATTTATTACATGTGATGTAAATTAATTTAGGGCTAAGCATGTAGACAATTGAACTAAATTCACATGCTATAAAAGATTCGATCTTCATCTTATTAAAAATAGTTTTGTGACAATTCCCTCTTATTAAAAATTTGAGTTCTTAAATAATAAAATATAAGATATTTTATTATAAAGCTATCCATCAAGGTAATTAATTTTACTTACTTCTTGTTTATAAGGAGCGGCCTGACTACCAGGAGACTTATAGTTCGAGAATATGTTAAAATTATTTATTGTATTAGATGTATGGATTGAAAGAATTATTCAATTTTGCACTAAACGCCTGGACTACCCGGGGGAGTATAAAATTTAATAAGTTCTTTTCAATCATGATGGTTGAACTCAACTATGCCAATAGGAACGACCTGACTACCAGGGGACTATTTGACATAGAGCTATTTAAGGAAATTGTATGGGGATACAATTGGTAAGAGTACCTACCTTTAAAATATAAGTGAGAAACGACTTGATTACCAAGGGGCTCATACATATTGTTAAAGGATTCCTTTACTCCACTAAAAGAAATAAAGATTTCGTAAACTATAATGAGGGTAAATAGTTTAAAATAATTAGTGGAAATATCATTTAGATAAAAGTCCATGTCTTTATGATATATGCAAATATGTTCTTATAGTACTGCTTTTTCTTTTCTATATTTTAGATTTCTCAATATGTCAGTTATATCACTGTGTGAAATACTTGAGACCAACAAATTGGTATGACCAAACTTTGATGACTGGTATAGAAATTTGAGAATTGTTGTCATGCATGAAAAGCTTATGGATGTGATCGATAAGCCTGCAAAGATAATCCCTCCAGAGAATGATGTTCAAGGCAACAAGGTTTATCATAAATAATTGGAAGAAAAACTGCTAGGAGTATCTTGCAACTCTAAAGGACAAGAAACAAGGTGAGACATTAATGAAAAATGTTTTCAAGGTTTCTTTAGCTACTACTCATTCTTCACTGTGGGTATTAAATATTGCCAGTGGTTATAACATTTGCAATATGTTGCAAGGGTTCAAGATAAGTAGAAAGTTGAAGAAAGGAGAAATTAATCTACAAGTTGGAAATAGTGCAAAAGTTGCGGCCGTAGCTATAGGATCAACTTCTTTAATAGTACCTACGGGCAAAGTACTTATGTTGGATGATTGTTATTATGTTCCTAAATTTGTTTCGGACATAATTTCAGCTTCTATGTTAGACAAATGTAATTTTTACATTAATATAGGCAATGGTATTTGCTCTATTTATTATAGTGATAATTTATATGTGAATGGCTATCTCCAACATGATGTTTATGTCTTAACTAGTGTGAATGCTAATTCGATTATGCATGTTTCAAGTCTTAAGAGGAAAAGAGATGATCATGTAAATCAAACATACCTTTGGCATTGTAGGCTTGGTTATATTGGAGAGAAAAGAATTAACAAGTTGTACAAGGAAGGGTACCTTAACAAGTATAATTTTGAATCATATCCAACT
Organism: Nicotiana benthamiana; assembly: GCA_034376525.1. Taxonomy (NCBI): domain Eukaryota; kingdom Viridiplantae; phylum Streptophyta; class Magnoliopsida; order Solanales; family Solanaceae; genus Nicotiana; species Nicotiana benthamiana. The sequence goes on along the minus strand of CM067341.1, from coordinate 49,094,284 downwards.
TGTGAATCTTGTCTCAAAAGAAAGATGACCAAATTTCCATTTAATGGAAGTGGAGAAAGAGCTTCTGAATTATTGGGACTAATTCATACAGATGTTTGTGGGCCCATGAAAAGTCAAGCTAGAGGTGGATATTCTTACTTCATCACCTTCACTGATGATATGTCAAGATATGGATTTGTGTATCTTATGAAACATAAGTCTGAATCTTTTGAAATGTTCAAAAGGTTCCGTAGTGAATTTGAGAAGCAGACTGGTAAAAATATCAAAGTATTAAGGTCTGATAGAGGTGGAGAATATTTTAGTGAAGATTTTACGAGATATCTCAAAGAGAATGGGATTCTCTCACAGTGGACACCTCCAGGAACACCACAACACAATGGTGTGTCTGAAAGGAGAAATAGAACCTTATTAGATATGGTGAGATCTATGATGGGGTTCACTGATCTTCCAATAAATTTATGGGGATATGCTTTGGAAGAAGCAACATACTTACTTAATAAAGTTCCCACTATGTCGGTCTCTACAACACCATATGAGATATGGAAAGGATGTAAGCCTAACCTTAAACATATTAAAGTTTGGGGTTATCCAGCGTATGTTAAGAGACTACAGTCTGATAAACTTGACTCAAGATCTGATAAGTGTAGATTCATTGGGTATCCCAAGGAAACAATGGGATATTATTTCTATCACCCTTCTGACCATAAAGTGTTTGTGGCCAGAGGAGCAACCTTTTTGGAGAGAGAATTTCTTTTGGAAAGAAATTATAATGGAGAGATAGAACTTGATGAAGATCAAGAAACTAATGAATCAACACAATATGAAGATCATGAGACCCAAGTTGAAGAACCTTTATTGGATGTTTTGAAGTTGCCAAGGAAATTGCCATCTACAATAGTTGAAGTTAAAGAACTAAATGAAGTTCAAGAACAGGTTAATGAACCAGTTCCAAACCAAATTGAGCAACAACTAAATCCAACGCAAGGTGAACAGGTTGTACAAGTACCTCTTCGAAGGTCTACACGAGAACGTCATGTACCAACTAGATTAAATTTTATTGATACAAGATGATTTATCAAATGAGGTTGATCATAATGATGATGACCCTAAGACCTATGAAGAGGCTATACAAAGTTCTGATTATGAGAAGTGGCAAAAGGCCATGGAATCCGAAATGGAATCCATGAAGGAAAACAAAGTCTGGACTTTAGTTGAACCTTCAAAGGATATAAAACCTATAGGTTGTAAATGGGTTTTTAGGAAAAAGATTGGAGCAGACGGAAAGGTTGAGACCTACAAAGCACATCTTGTTGCCAAGGGATATCGTCAGAAAGAAGGAGTCGACTATGACGAGACTTTCTCTCCCGTGGCAATGCTCAAATCTATTCGGGTTTTGCTTGCTATAGCAGCATACTATGATTATGAAATATGGCAAATGGATGTGAAAACAGCTTTCCTTAATGGTGAGCTAGAAGAGGATGTGTACATGACACAATCTGAAGGTTTCACATCTTCGTCTGATCATAATAAAATTTTGTAAGCTACAAAGATCTATTTATGGATTAAAGCAAGCTTCTCGAAGTTGGAATATTCGATTTAACAAAACAATTGAAAAGTTCAATTTTGTTAGATGTGAAGAAAAACCTTGTGTGTACAAAAATGTTAGTGGGAGCACAATTATATTTCTAGTGTTGTATGTTGATGATATATTGCTCATAGGGAATGACGTACCGGCATTGCAAAATACCAAGATTTGGCTATCTAAACAATTTTCCATGAAAGACTTGGGAGAAGCAGCTTATATATTAGGAATAAAGATCTATAGAGATAGATCTAGGAAGCTGGTTGGACTTTCCCAGTCTTTGTACATTGATACTATCTTAAAGAGGTATAACATGGATAATTCCAAAAGAGGCTATCTACCGATAGGCACTGGAATTTCTCTCAGTAGGGAGGATTGTCCTAAAACACCTGAAGAGAGAGAGAACGCATGAGTAGGATCCCATACGCTAGTGCAGTGGGAGCTATCATGTATACCATGACATGTACACGTCCTGATGTGGCTTATGCACTTGGAGTGACTAGCTGATATCAGGTAAATCCTGGTGAGGAACATTGGAAAGTGGTGAAGACCATTCTTAAGTACTTAAGAGGGACTAAAGACCAGTTCCGCATCTATGGAGATTCTGAGTTGAAACTTGAAGGTTATACTGATGCAAGTTTCTCTTCAGATAGGGATGATAGCAAATCTATTTTTGGTTATGTATTCATCTTAAATGGTGGTGCAGTAAGTTGAAAAAGTTCCAAACAAGCTACAGTAGCTGATTCAGTGACTGAAGCAGAATATATAGTAGCTAGTGAAACTGCTAAGGAAGCTGTATGGATGAAAAAGTTCTTAACTGAACTTGGTGTGGTTCCTTCAATAGAAGGTGCGGTTCCATTGCTGTGTTACAATACTGGAGCCATTGCTCAAGCAAAAGAACCAAGATTACACCAAAAGTCCAAACACGTTCTGCGAAGGTGTCACTTGATAAGAGAAATCATTGAACGTGGAGACGTCGAGATTCAAAAGGTTGATGGAAAGGAAAATACTGCAGACCCATTCACTAAAGCGCTTGGAACAAAGGAGTTTGACAAGCACAAGTGGAAATTGGGGATGAAGTACAAGAGCGATTGGCTCTAGTGCAAGTGGGAGATTGTTAGGGATATAGTAGATATGTCCTAGATCCAATATCATATTTGATAACTTGAACGTATTTTTTTGAATGTCACTTGATATAAAATATATGGCATTCGATATTCTTTTATCATTATTATTAATTGTTTGATTATTTTGATAAGGTCCTTGATTAAATTTTGAGATTTGTCATCGTGATAGAGATCATGATAATGAGAGCAAAGTCTTATACAATTTAATCTATATTTGTTCTTGATCATAGGATTATTAATTTGGACATTAGTAATCCGGTTAGATCAATATTTATGTGGTCGTCTTTATCGGATAAAGATTAGTTAATCTCATTAACTAAATCACATAGATAGATGATGCATATAGAGATATGATCATTGAACCGACTCATTGGATAATTCCTAATTGTTAGAATTACCATAAACTGTCAATAGGATATTTTCTTGAAGAATGTGATGTAACTGTTTCCTTTGACTTGAGATCGTCATAGTAATTGACAAGTTATTTATTGTGCTTTGATACTAGACACCTATGGCCCTAGGGCGATAGTTGAAAGGATATTGGGTATGATTAAATACTTGTAGAATTAGTGATTGATCAAGACGGAATCTGTCAACTCTTGGTAATGAGTTTAAGCTCCATGTTGTCATGAATTATAAACGACCAAACTAAGACCTTGGCCAGGGCAATTGAATGAAAGAAGAAATGAGTTTCTTAGGTCATTCAATGGTCGATTATATTTGACGTGAACACATAGTTGATCGCCTATTAGGATTTGACAGTTGAACCATATCCTAGGGTGATCCAGAGCTATAAGGACAGAAGGAATTACTACATTATTCTTCTACTGGTTCTTGAGAGTAAATTGTATACTTCATGCTATCCGGTCGTTAAGGAGTGTTGCTAGACCCCACCCTTGATTAGTATATTGATATGATCAATTTACTACCGGTTTAGTATTGAACCTATGGGGTCGCACACTAACGAGTGTTCTGATCTTTGCTAGAGGAATAATTAACTTATTATTTGATAATTAAATTAAAAAATTTAATTAGTCAAATAAATTTAGTTATTAGTCCAAATGAAATATTATTATATTCTTTGCTAGCACAAAAATTATAATTAATATTGTGAATAAATTGAAGTTTCTATTTAGAATAGAAATTGAATAATATCTCTTGGTTGAAATATATGTGATATATATAATTAATATTATTTTATATAATAGATGTATATAAAATATAACATTAATAAAGACTTGTTAAAAAATCTAATTATAAATTGGATTATTAATTGATGTTTTATCCTATTTGGAACGGGATTAATATTTTCAATAGGAAAATATTATATTAAAAAGAAAAAGGTACCAAAAATTTTCGTCCATATTCAAAGAAGGAAAATAAATTCTCACGTGTACAGGAAAAGGAAAATTTGGAATTTTCATATAAAATTTCATAAGTTTATTTTTGTAATAAACTTTTACCCTAGGAAAAATTATTACCTCAACCAAATAGGAAAAGGGTTTGTAGCTGATTCTATATAAAGGGTGATGGAGAAAATTTGCAAGATTTATTAGTTTTAATTTTTCTTGAGAAGAAAACCTACTTTGTGAAAGTGGGAGTACAATACAAAGCCAAGAGAGCAAATACAATTACAAGAAAAGTGTTTCTTGTTCTTGTAATTTGAGTTGAGATTTTTGAGAAAAATTTCAACACACTATTCTTCGTTCAATTTGTTCGCGGGTTTCATTGATCAAAGAGTTGATAGCAAGGATCGGTCTCGGTGTGGATACACATAGAGTCTTCGCACTATCGAAGAAATTTCGAAAAGAAACTCTCTTCACCAGGTACGTCTTTAATCCGATCTTTGACACGTAAATAAATTTTAAACATGAGAAAATCGACCTAGGATTGTTATAGTCTTCCGCTGCGTGTTACGAACCTAAAGCAATCCTTCATAAATGTATGTTACTCTCCATTGTAGAAGTTACTCAAAGTAGCATTTTTACTCTTTTTGGGGTTTTATCTTGTTCACTCACATTTTTCACCTATTTTATTGACTGTTGGTTCACACTCTTAAGCGCTATATGGTCATGTATCTTGCTTTTATATTTTTAGGGGAAATTTTCATAAACAGGCAATCTAGACGTTAAATTTTCCGATACAGAGAATTGTGAGAAGTATTGACACTCAAAGCACGTCAATGGTCATTTATTAAATATATATCTCAATTATTAAGAATAAAAATATATAGCAATAGAATCTTTAGATCTTCCAAATCCAATTTTTGAAATGTTCTCCCCCTTTTTGTATGTTTGTAACAAGTCTTACCCAATGTTAAGCTAGACTTCCAGAATTGAGGTTGGAAGATCAAAGTGAAACTTTTGAAGTTCAAATTTTACTAATTGTATGTGTGTGATATGCAACTGATGTTCTGATTACAGATGTCCATGGCAAGATCATTATCCTATTAGCTTATACTGGGTTCGATTTTAATTATTAGTTGTTATAATTTAAAATATTTGGCGCTTAAAAAATATATTTATTTGTATTAAATTTTTCAAAACTATCATTAGTGTTTCAATACGTAGAATGTTATTGAAATAAGGCGTTTGAGGGAGAAATAAAGAGCAGTTATAAGTTTATAACTTATGCTCGCGATGATGAGCACAAACTAAAACTGCATAGTACTCAGATTGAAAATTAATTTTTGTTAGCACAATTCAACTAAATTTTCTTGATTTTTTCACTGCTTTGTGTGTTTAAGACAAATCTCACCTCAGTTTCCAGGTAGATTCAGACACCCTTTTCTGTCCTTGAAAAGGTTGGAGTAGTTGTTTATTAAGTACATGTCGGGCATTGAGGTTGTTGGGAAGCTTTGTTACATATATATGTGTATAATATACGTGCATGTTCCTCAATATATACAAACAATCTTGTGTCATCCTACAATCATTAAACAGGATTTGTGCATATCTCACATGCTTCTTGCTATTCCGTTTATTCTAAAGAAAAAGTCAAAAACCACCATCTATCAATTTTGGCTCCAATTCACGAGTAATATTCTATACATAAACTACTACCGCATCTAAGAGACATATACATAAACCTCTGAAGGGCATGCACAAGAAGCATCTAGTGTTCACGCAGGATTCGGAGAAAAACTACACCTCAATGTATGTAATGTAAACAGTTTACCCTAATGCAAGTATTAGTAACTATTTTTACAGTTCGAATGCAAGTATTAGTAACTATTTTTACAGTTCGAAATTTGTGATCTATAGATCACATAAATATAACTAAAATCTATTAGAGATAATATTTATACTGTAATCATGGACAGTAAAAATTTATATACCTAATTTATATTTGCTTGGAATTGAAACATAGGAGTAATAATTATTTTTTGTTTAGCTTAACATAGTGAAAAATATGTATTTGCATGTGTGTAAGTGCGATTTGTTTCTTAATGATAAACCCTAATGGTTTAGTTAAACATATCCAAGGGTGTCTAATGTTGTCAATCTTGTAGAAAACCAATACTCATGTTATGGACAGTCCAACAAGTAATTAGTTTCTTAATGATTGGTTTTATTCATGCATGTTTATTTTCTTATAAGTATCACGGAAAGTAGTATCAGTTGATTAAACTTAATTAAACAAAGTATGCTTGTGAAGGAAGAAGTTCACGGATGTGGATCTAGAAAAGATTGAATAAATTATTATTGCTAGTTATCAAAATATATAGAATCTCAAGTGAAACTTTTTGAGTGCCCAGAACTTTAAAAAGGATTTTCTTATATGTATTATATTATTTATCATGTTTGGTTATGGAATACTTTTCAAATAAATCTATAACTTAATGTTGGGTGAGGAATCCACCATGTTGTACGTCGTTTTTATTTGCATTATTCAATAAAATATTGTTCAAATGGGGGGTGGAACAAGACAACATCATGAGATATTTGGGGAAAGTCATGAAAGAGCTGATAACAAAAAACAAATTAAATACTTCCAAATCTGGACTTCTCCAATTTCCAAGTGAAGAAAACCTATCTGGTGGTGTATGACCAGTCTGTGACACTTACTTACTCAAAGTATAATATATTTGATCTTTTTCTAATATTTTACCGGCTTTAATTATAACAGAAAAATATTAGTTTATCTCTTTTAGAATTTAAAATGCAGCCAGGTACACGTGAAATAATAATGACCAAGTCTTCCTCATCGAGTTGGCATGGTGACTGGGGCTTAAGTGGGGAGGGGATATTTCAAAAAATTAAAAATAAAAAAATCAATTGCGTCTTTAATTTAAAATAAAATTGTTTGTCCTATTCAGATTGTATCAGTGCAATGTAACTAACATCTGCCCAAAGATTATCTTAGACCAAGAACAATGAATCATAATCCAAACGTTGATACGCATCTTCCAATTTAATGATTAATATAATAGGGATTTAAATAAGGAACTGTCGGAGAATTATACTATTTAATTGAGCTCATAATTTGATTTAGATAATTATATATGTAGGTCTACAATTATTTTTCTAAGTACTATGATTATGTATATTAATAACATGTGTTTATCGTATGAGAATATAGCTGAAGTCAAAGTGTGCCTTTTGGTCATTCAAAGCCATATAAAAAATAACCTAATTATAGGAAGGCGACGTTTGGATCAGAACATTAGTACCAAATGCTACTTGCGTATCCAATCAAAGTGATTATTAAAAAAAGTAAAAATAGCACGGTCTAATCAGTTTTCGAACCGATCATTCACAAATAGCCAGCATCTACCAAGTCAATAAAAAATAACCATTATTTTGCTGCAACACAGACCGATCCAGCATAATATATTGGAGTTAGATGCACCTGTGTATGAACTTCCAGCATATTATGCTGGACCGATCTCTGTTGCATGCTCCAGTATAATATACTAGAAACTGGAGCACCGGTGCTCCAAACTCCAATATATTATGTTGGACCGGTATATTATACCGGAACTTCAGTATATTGGACTGGAGTTCCAGTATAATATATTGGAACTCTAATATTATGCTGGAGTATTTTTCTGAATTTTGAGCGCAGTGTTTTCGTTCATATTTATCTTTACATGAAAAATAGCTAAATTTTAATTACTTTTAAAACTGGGCTATATTTGAACGATCAAGTATAAATCTGGCTATTTTTTAATTTTTCCCCTAAAAAACTAAACCAAACAATTTTTGTGAAGAAAGTTGTGGAGCAAATAAATATATACTCAATAATTTCATTTTGATGTGTCTTCCCTCCAGGAGTTACTACATAGGAGTGAATAATATATATTAAGAAAAAAATTTCAAGAAAGTTAATAACTTCATTAAATATTTGGTGCGATCACATCTTTATTTATTTATCGGTGCGATCACTTAATATAGCCCATTTATTATCTCGTCTTCAACATTAAATTCAAATTTTCTTTTATATTAATGCTGCTTAAAATTTAAGACCATGTTTCCAAACACAATTATAAACTAATACAGTACAACTTTAGCATTTGAAAATTTGAACTCTATATTGACGAAAGAAAACCGTATGACTCTTTTGATTTATCTTTCTTTTGTTCTTATTTTTTTCATAAGTTGGTATTTATTCTTTTAATTTGGATATCAAATGTGGGGGACCTTATTACAGTGACCATACAATATGTTCACACTCAATCACGAAGCCGTTATAGTGGACTCTCAGAAATTTAGGTACAACGATGGTTGGGGCTATATGCCTATGTCTACAAATATGCGTATCCTAGTGCAAAAAAGTTTAATTTTTAAGTATTAATAAAATTAATTATTTACAAAATTATTTTAAAATATAACTAAACGTACCAATAACAAGTGAAATTTGAAACCTAAAGTTAAACCAAGTAATCTTTTACATTAAATCCCAATAATGGTGTAAATAATTTATTACGTTATCCGTGGGAATATAATTAGCTAAATTCATAAAAAATATGTATACTATTTAATTAGATATTTCAGGTTGCAGAAACGTGGTAAAAGTTTTAGATTAGCATCAAATGTAGTTGTGCCTACTTTTTAGGGTATCACTTTTTTGGGCGAACTTGTTTTCTTGATACTAATCTATAGTTGGTCAAAATGATTTTGATGGACTACAAAGACTTAATGACTATGACATTTTTTCTTGCCTTTTTCATATAATTCTTATTGTTTTAATTTAATTATCTAACACAGGAGAAAATATTACTTGTATAAGTCTAATCTAGGGCAAAAATCACTGAAAAATAAAGTCCATGTTATGAAATAGAAGATTCTTACACTTCTATTTAAGGTGAATGTCTTTAATGTATTTAATTAGAGAGATTTTAGAGTCCTATTATTGGTAGCAAGATCTTCCTCCTCCCTATAAATAGAGGTACTCTCTACCATTGTAATTCATCCCTTGAGACCCCTCTCAACTCAATAAGAAGAACTCTCTCTACTCTTCTCTCTATTGCTATTGTTCTTGTTCTATTGTTCTTGTCTTTTGCTTTAGTTTATAACACGTTATCAGCACGAGACTCTACCGTCTCAAGTACCATTCTCGAAAATCCAAGGTATTTTCCCTCTTCCTAATTTAATTTTCGAGTATGTCTGACATTATGAAAAGAAAGTTCGTTGCCCTTGAAATTTCGGGCAAGAACTATATGACATGGGTGTTGGATGCTGAAATCCACCTAGATGCTATGGGTCTCGGAGACACCCTCAAAGATAAAGAAAAAGCATCCACCCAAGATTGTGCGAAGGCCTTGATTTTCTTGCGCCACCACCTTGACGAAGGTTTGAAGATTGAATATCTCACCGTCAAGGATCCACTCGTTTTGTGGAACAGCTTAAAGGAGAGATATGACAACCTGAAGTTGGTCACTCTGCCACAAGCACGATATGATTGGGCCCATCTGAGGCTACAGGACTTTAAGTCCGTTTCTGAATATAATTCTGCTATGTTCAGAATTACTTCTAAACTGAAGCTATGTGGAGATAACATCTCCGATTACGATATGCTTGAGAAAACGTTTACAACGTTTCATGCCTCCAATATGGTACTGCAGCAACAGTACCGAGAGAAAGGCTTTACGAAGTACTCTGAACTGATTTCTCTCTTACTAGTGGCTGAGCGAAATAATGATCTGCTCATGAGAAATCACGAAAATAGACCAACTGGGTCTACACCACTGCCTGAAGCAGATATGGTACACTCGCATTATGCCAAACATAAAAGGGACCATGATCACGGTCATAAACGGGGTCAAAGCCAAGGACGTGGACAAGGAAGAAATTCCAAAGAAGTCCATCACCCCCCAAAGAGAGATAACCACCGAAAGCAGAAACGGGGTCCAGAAGATCCTAAGGCAAATAGTTCAGAAACTATATGTTATCGTTGCGGTGGAAATGGGCACTGGTCTCGGACTTGCCGTATACCAAGACACTTGGTTGACCTTTATCAAGCATCTCGAAAGAGAAAACGCCCTGAAACAAATTTTGTCTCTGATGACAACTTTGACTTCACCCACCTGGATGTGGCAGACTTCTTTGAGCAACCCGAGGGAAAGATAGACCACCTAATCGGTGATGGAACCATGATGAAAGAAGATGGAGCTGTTTGATTCTACTTGTATTAGTCAATGAATAAATTAATAGTCATTAGCATTAGCTCGTATTAGTTAATTCATGATATGATGTTAGTATTAGCCCTTTAGAATGTTTCAATATGCTCAAATATTTTTATTGTACAGTAGAGGTAATCGACTAACCTAAAAACTAGTCGATCGTCTAATATTTAGCAATAAAACGAACTTTTTTCCGCCAGGCCAGATATTCGAATATCAGAGTCTAATATTCGAATATCTGGGCCAGATATTCGAATATCAGAATTCCTATTTTCGAATATCTGGCAAGATATTAGAATATGTGCTTAAATATTCGAATATCTAATATTTTTCGCATTAAAGTATTATTTTTTCCGCAAGGCATTATATTCGAATATTAGAATACAATATTCGAATATCCTAAATAACTGCTTCCCAAAACGCTGTTTAAACGCGAAACAAAAGAATTGAAGTTGTTTATACTTATATTTATGTATTTCTTTTGTATGTCAAACTATGGGAAAGCAAAATGGATATCTCACAAAGCGAACTTGGATCAACATCCAACTGTAAATGTATTTGCCTAGTTGATTCATGTACTACACATACAATACTCAAAGAAAGGAAGTATTTCTCTCAACTGAATATGTGTAAGGCAAACATTACTACAATCTCTGGAAGTAGTAAATTGATTGAAGGCTCCGGAAGAGCTATAGTAACTCTGCCCAAGGGCACGATGTTAATCATAGAGAATGCAATGTTCTCCTCCAAGTCTATGAGAAACTTGTTGAGCTTTAAAGATGTACGCCGGAATGGCTACAATATTGAGACAATGGATGAAGATAATCTTGAATATCTCGTCCTCACTTCAAAGAATGTCTCCGGCCAAAAGAGGGTTATTGAGAAATTCCCGTCTTTATTTTGTGGCCTGTATTGGACAAGAATTAGTGCAATTGAGGCACATTCAACAGTAAATCTAAAGAATACTGAGTCCAATACATTTGTACTTTGGCATGATCGACTGGGTCACCCAGGATCAACCATGATGAGACGGATTATAGAAAGCTCATATGGGCATCCGTTAAAGAATTTCAAAATTCTTTCAAGTAATGAATATCCTTGCACTTCGTGTTATCAAGGCAAGCTGATTATCAGACCATCCCCAACAAAGGTTGGGACTGAGTCACCCCAGTTTCTGGAACGTATACAAAGGGACATTTGTGGACCTATTCACCCACCTAGTGGGTAGTTTAGGTATTTCATGGTCTTGATAGACGCATCCTGTAGATGGTCTAATGTGTGCTTGTTGCCATCACGCAACCTTGCGTTTGCAAAGTTAATGGATAATAGATGAGAATAATCTTGAATTCTTCATGAAAACGAGGCTGCCCATTTCGGTTTGGGTTCACGCCATTTTGCATGCAGCAATGCTACTCTGTCGGCTGCCCGCTTCGGCTTAGGGTCACGCCATTTTGCATGCAGCAATGCTAGTTCGTCTCTGACTGACGAATTATCACAAATATTCCCTATTGCAATTGGTTTTGGGTCATGAACCCAATATATCCCATTAAAGAAGCTTTGGATGCGCAGTATATGTGCCTGTAGCACCGCCATCCCGCACGAAAATGGGTTTGTTCACTGCACTATTTGCAGACTGTCAATTTGATGAGACACTTTTCCCAAAATTAGGGGGAGAAGTCGGTGAAACCAAATGGGAAATTTTGTGGAAAAATGTATCATTATCTCATCTTGATCCACATACCTCTATTTGAAAGAAGAGGTACAAAAGACTATCCATTTGCAAAGAATAGCAAATCAAATGCCTGACGCATTTACAGACTTGAAGAGGATAACGAAATCCCACATTCACGCGGAAAATGTTCCGATCCGTATTGAAGTCCCTATTGGACAAATATCTAGTGTCATATCCAATGAGTCAAATGCACGCCAGAAGCGTGGCAGACCATTAGGTTCCAAAGATCGAAATCCTAGAAAGAGGAAAAAGAACGATCTAAATGACACTATGAAAGAATCACATGAGGACGCTCATGATTTGATTAATTCCGAGATTCACGAAGAATCTATTGAGCCTGAGACTCTTGAAAATACGGAATGCAAGAATGTGAGGATCTCGAACCTCAGTCTGTGGTAGTACAAAAATTAATTGAGAGCTCTCGAAGAGCCAATTATTACTATGTTGGAGAAACACAATTGAGTATTGTGCTGTAGTAAGTCTCAAAGAAACTTATCCAGTTTCCAAAAGTACACGCGAAGGCGATTGATGATATTGAGACTATAAATAAAGGAAGGCTTTGATTCTCCTATTACTACAACTTGTAGCGGGGTAATTTGTATATGAAAAGCTACCCGCTTTGTTCTCCAGTTTGTACTACACAAACGAAAGAATGCCACAATAAAGTGGATATCTATTGGTATAAAACCCATGTCATAATAAACCCGAAGTTTATTGATAAGTGCACATGTCATGGTGTAAATTTGAAGTTTACCAATATTGATAATTTATTCAGTTGACATTCGTGTTAGCCATCTCATTTGAAGTATGATGTGCAAATTCACATAGGTGAATATCAAAGAACTAGAAGTTCTTGTTCTCAGTAATGAACTGACCAACTAAAGAGTTAGGGTTGAAGCCCATAAATTCTGGAAATATGAAAGGTGAGTATGGGCCAATTCACCTGCCATGTATACCACATATGATGCATCTATGATATGGTTACATGCGCCATTGTTATTAACCCGCAGCCTGGCAGTGCTTGCGAGGTAAATCGCTCAGTAATCTAACTTCGAGCATAGTTTCCAGATTCTCTACTCAAGACAGTTCATCTTGATAAGTTGGTTTATATTAAAGTTGGTTTAGCAAGATAATTATTGAGTGCTTCCACTTAATAGCTAAACTGTTTCTTATGAGAACTAAGTTATATATATATCAGTTTGATATAAGTTGTATACAAGAGTATATTCTCCCCTCAAAAGTGGTTCAGGGTCAGGAACCAAATAATTTCATCTTATATTAAGGTGCTGTGTATATTGACATAATGCACAAAGATGATTTCCCAAAGTTGAGGAAACATGTTAGCTTTACTAACATGAGGGGGAGACATGATAAACACTTGAGAAAGTGTTACATGGGATGAATTATCATTTGTATATGTATATCCCCGAATATCATGATATGAACCTGAAGTTCATAAAAGGGATAATTCAATTGCAACATATTGCAAAGCATGCTATACGCATTTGCTGACCCAAAGAAAGTAACTAAATGGAAGAGATACAATTCAAGAAGAATTGATTCCATATGAAAGACATGTAGCTTTGAACCTATAGTTCATATGCTTGAAAGTATAAAGGCAAAGGTATGTATAGTCAATTTTCGATATCTTATTTGCTTAGCATGACATGAAACTTTGATATGCAGCTAAAGTCTATTATGTGACTTATATGACTTAACTTGAAAAATTTAAGTTGCTTGAAGCATATGCAATTCTTGGTCCTGAAGTACCACATCCCAAGTACAATTTGTGTACATATGTATCTTGCTATAACTATAAGCATGATGGCATTGAGAATGCATCTATGGAGATATTGAAGAGTTATTCCACGACATTATATGAAGATGTTTATATCTATCAAGAATGATGATTTCAAGGTGCGGAATACTTATTCAAGTCAATATGGTTAATTTGTCAAATCTCTATTAAAGATCGTTTTGAAGATGATGCACAAGATTGGGATGCAAATGCTCAAGGATATAAATCGATGTACTCATTAGGGGGAGTCAATGCGCGTTGCACTCTTTTTCCCTTACAAGGTTTTGTCCCACTGGGTTTTCCTTGCAAGGTTTTTAACGAGGCAACCAATAGGCGCATATTCAAACATGTGTACTCTTTTCCTTACTTTAATTTTTCCCATTGGGTTTTGGTTTTAAGGTTTTATGAGGCACATCATTGAATAGACATTCAAGGGGGAGTGTTATGAAATAGAAGATTCTTACACTTCTATTTAAGGTGAATGTCTTTAATGTATTTAATTAGAGAGATTTTAGAGTCCTATTATTGGTAGCAAGATCTTCCTCCTCCCTATAAATAGAGGTGCTCTCTACCATTGTAATTCATCCCTTAAGACCTCTCTCAACTCAATAAGAAGAACTCTCTCTACTCTTCTCTCTATTGCTATTGTTCTTGTTCTATTGTTCTTGTCTTTTGCTTTAGTTTATAACAGTCCATTTCTTTTTAATAGTTTCCCCAATTATGACCTTTCCATATAAACGAACAAGAAAGGCCAGCAAATTTTGCCGCCCTAGACCTTGATAAGTCAAAGCCATGTTTTCTTTTTATTTCTATATACGATCACTTGTTTCTTCACTTCTTTATTATTTCCATCATTACATAAGTAAAAGTAGGGAAGAATAAAAGGAGAGAAAAAATGTAGTCAATTCAACCATCAAACTTGTCAAAGAATAGATAGAGCTTTGACTTAAGAACTTCAGAAAAATTAGGATGAGAGAAAAAATAAAAATTAAAATTAAAAATAAAAAGAAAGAAAGCCATTTTAGTGAAGAAAGCATGAAAGTTAAGTTTAATAACATTTGTCCTATATTTCATTTTTACATGAATGAGTTAGGTTTGTGTGTATATTATCTTCCCCGAACTTCACTTATGGAATGTTATTGTTGTTGTAAACAGTTTTAATACAATTTAATTAGTTATAGCAGATTATCACTATATATTTTTTCAGCTTACCATATTAAATTTTTTATGACAAATATTGTTTGCAAAATTTACCTGATTATATTAGTGCATAAAAATGAAACTATTTGGATTGGTGCTGGACCCACCTACTATCACAAATAAATTGATATCCCCTCAAGTTGCAGCTATTCTCGCCCCACTCCCTTATGAGGTCACTTCCGCTGCCACCTTTATCAGTATTCATATAATGTAAATTGTGTGTAAATATCATTCAGAAAAGAAGGACCACCAAAACCATGCGTAAACCGTTTACAGCAACGCCATATTTATAGTTTTATACCCTATGTACCATTAGGTTGAACTACACTATACTGTGCCGCAGCCAATGAGATAGTATTACAAGATCGGGTTCGCATTTCCGATGCCTTTTGAGTTGAATTTAACTTATCGAAATTGTATCAAATAATCACTATTTTTCTTAGCCCTATGGTGGACGTCAAATTATTTATTCTTAAAATCAGATAACAATTAAATTTGTTAGTGGTTTTAAGGATTGACACAGAACGATAAATTAAGTTGTAATTGAAATAAACAATGATAAAGTAAACTCAAACCACACGAATTGAATAGTTAATGTCTTGGAAAATTATCCACCCTTGATCATAGAGAAGCGTCGGATACTGTTGATGTGATCTTTGACACCGACTCATGATCGGCCTTCGATTCTAAGTTAGGACGATCCACTGTTTCCTCGTTAAAAACCTTGCTATAACATCCATTTGGGATAAAACCGGTCAAGGAAAAAAAGAGTATAACGCGTGCTTTCAGGCCTAAATATTGTACTCTTCTTTGTTGGTTTCCGGCAAGTGTTAGTTCAAAAATAAGTAAAAAGAATGAATGGGGTCGTTCCTTAGTAGTAGTATCGCTTCAAGTGAGTTATGTTCCAGTTGTTCGGTAGTTGCTCGTCGTTCATTGTTTCGAGTATGTACAATCCCTTACGAGTTTCGATAATTTGATAAGAACCTTCCCAGTTTGGTCCCAAATTCCCTTCGTTCGGGTTCCAGGTGCTTTGCGTGACCTTCCTTAACAACAAGTCTCCGAAATTGAAATGTTGAAGGTTGGCTATTCGATTGTAATACCTTTCGATTTGCTGCTTTTGGGTGGCCAATCGAATATGGGCGACCAATCGAATATGGGCGGCTTCACGCCTTTCATCTAATAGCTCCAAGTTGGTACTCATCTTCGTTCGATTCCTTGGTTACATATCGGAATCTGATACTTGATTTCCCGACTTCGACCGATATTAGTGCTTTGGCGTCGTAAACCAATGAGAACGGGATGGTCCTGGTACTAAACTTCGAGGAAGGATTTCTTTCCATTTTTCCTTTGGCGTCGGTTAACCTCTTTTTGAGGTTTTGGAGTATGGTTTTGTTGGTCGATTCTACTGGTCCATTCCCACTAGGGTGATAGGGTATTGATATGATCTTTTTGATGTTGTGGTCTTCGAGAAATTTGCTTAATCTGTTGCTGATAAATTGTTTCCCGTTGTCGCATACGATCTCAACTGGCATTCCGAATAGGCATCTGATATGGTCCCAAATAAAATCTATGACTTCGTCTCCCTGACCTTCTCGTATGCCTAGGCTTCCACCCACTTACAAAAATAGTCAGTCATAAACAATATAAATTGAGCCTTACCGGGTGCCCATCGAAGGGGGCCAATGATGTCCATTCCCTATTTCATGAACGGCCATGGTGAAAAAATCGAACGCAGCAGCTCCCAGGTTGATGTAACATCGAAGCGTGTTTTTGACATTCATCACATTTTTGTAGGAACTTCTCCGCGTCCATTTCCATATCGATCCAGTAGTTGCCGACTCCGATTACTTTTTGAACCAATGATTTGGCACCTGAATGATTTTCGCATGTGCCCTTGTGAACTTTTCTCATAATGTATTCGGTATCTCTTTGTCCTAGACATATTGCTAGTGGACCATCGAACGTTCTTATGAATAATATTATGTCTTCGGACAAGCTAAACCGGGCTGCCTACTTATGCAAGGCCCTCGATTCTTTTGGATCCGAGAGAAATTTTCCAGTCTGATAGATATTCTATATAGTTGTTTCTCTAGCCCCAAGTTAGGCTTGTGGATGTTATCTCAGCGTGGCCCTCTTCCACTACCGATCTCATGAGTTGTACGATGGCCCCCCCCCCCCCCCCCCGAGTTGGGCTCGTTGTCCTCGATCGATGACCCTAAGTTAGCAAGGGTATCAATCTCACTATTTTAATCCCAAGGTACGTGTTGCAAAGTCCACTCCTTGAATCGATATATGTTACCTGCAGCTTATCCAGGTACCTTTGCATCCATTATTCTGTGACCTCGAATGTTGTAAGGCCCCGAGAAAATGAGTGCTCAAATCCTAGCAACTCGTAGAGTCAAGTTCACCTATGTCATTTTTACTGATTTTGCACTTAAAAATCTAGAGTCAAAGTTTTTCAGAAAAGTGTCATTTTTGCGGTACAAAATGCGGTCGCAGATCATGTATGCGGAACCCATTTCTGTCCCAGAGTTAATCAGAGAGGAGTCAAATTTGATGTTGAAAATGCAGTCCGTTATGCAATCGCATAATCAATATGCGGACAACATAGTCTTCGCATAAATTTCTTAAGAACTTGTGAAGGTTAATTCTACGGTGCAATATGCAAATATAGAACAGGAATGGGGACTACATCCCCATCGCATACCCAGGTAGAAAGGTCAGTAATTTAGGACCCTTCTGCGGTCTAATCTGCGGGCCGCATTTCAACTCTGCGATCGCAGAGTGCGACCGCATATCTTGCTCGGGCTTCTATTTTCTAAAATTTTAAACCCGGTCCCTTTATAATAAAACACCCCAATCCCTCATTTTTAACCCATTTCCTGAACAAAATAAGATATAGGGAAGAGAGGGTTCTTGAGAGAGAAAGTGGTCTTCATCAAATTGATTCTTCAAAAACTATTCGGGCTGGGAAAATTCTAATTGATTGCCTTCATCTCCACTCTTACAGGTAAAATTCCTAACCCTTTTTCATTGATTTTCAAATTTATGCTAAGGGGGAGTCTCATGCATTAATTCTTGAAATTATGGTTGGAAACGCACATGCATGTCTTTAAAAACCTAAAATCTAGTAAAAGGAATTGGGTAAAAGTAAGGGATTGTGCTTGATAACCTAAATAAGCTCGGGTAGTAATTGTGAACTTCAATTCTAAGGCACATGTGTTAATTTTTTAACTAGATTTACGTTGCTAGATTGCTTGGTGATTGAAAATAGGAGTTAAAAAGGGGATTCAACTCCAAGTATGTATGACTAAATTTGATCCTTTTTCCTTGTTTGGTGTGCGCATGCTTGGTAGATTATCCATGAAATTCTTGTAACGGGTATGATTGTGATTGTGATATGTGGTAAGAGTTGATGAACACATGACTAAAAGAAATTGTAATTTATGCTACCGGGATAACTGTGGTGACAATATATGAGTTGTTGAATATGATGGAAATAGTATTGATAGCTATGGAAACACTGGTAACATTGTTGTGGTCATGTCTTGAGAAGTATTGTTGTTAATCTTTGTGATTTGTTTATTGTGGTTTTGTTGTTTGTGAATTGAAACTGTACGGGGGGGGGGGGGGGGTCGGGTTGCGCACCGCAACACGAAGTTATAAGGTGCGGGTTGTGGTGATAAGGGTGGCCGAGGTAATAAGGGCGAAAAAGTGATCGAAAACACTATTGAAATAAACATTTGAGCAAATTTATGAAATCATTGGTGTGGAATTGTGGATGGTAGGAAACCATGAGAGATTGAAAGCTTGTTTGGCTTGATTGTACTTTACATGTGTGATTGGTTGTTGCTTCTATTATTGTTTTCTACTTGTGTACGGCTTGAGTTTACTTGGGATAGGGTTTGTTCGTACATACCAGTACAATTCAAATGTACTGACGTCCGTTTTGCCGGGGGCGCTACATTCGTGTTATGATGGTAGGTGGATCTATAGCAGGTACTCTAGTCCACCGACCGTAGCTCCTCCTCACTTCCTGTCAGATGAATTGGTAAGCCCCTTTCCTTTCGGGCCCCTGTCTGGCTCATGCCGCTCCTGTTCTTGTATTTTGAGATCTTGTTTTGGTGCTTGAAAAAGATATAGCCGGAGTCTTGTTGCCGGCAAGTATTGTATTAACTTATTTCATATTTAGAGGATCCGTAGACAGGAAATGGGGGTCATGAACTTATGTAACATGTACTTTGTATATTGGGCGTTGTGAATTGTAAACCACGCTAAAGATCATCTATGTTATGTATGCTTTTGTAAAAGGTGTTTCAATTATAAATAGTTGCTTTACTCGGTTAGTAAGTAATGAATAATGAGGGGTAACGCATAGGGCAGGAAAGGCACCCAGGTCCACTTGACTGGGGATACCTGGTCGAGTGTCGGTCATGTCCCTCGAATTTGGGGCGTGACATATGTACCATTAACTTGGTTCACCACGAGGAGGGAATCACACAGCTTCGATCACCTCTGCTACCAAGTTTTTGGCTAGTTCGAGGCCTGCAATCATGGCATCACTATTAGTCAATTTCACAGTCCTAATAGATTGTCTAACTATATTGCATGGTATGGCTTCAATATGATTCCAAGTCCGGACTCTTTTATGTTCGAGGTACCGTCCATAAAGAGGATTCATATCCCTAAAGAAGTCCCCGACTTAATGGCGGTCTGGGGTTGATATTCAATATCGTACGCGCTAATCTCCATGGCCCATTTGTCTAATCATCCCGAGAGCTTGGGTTTAGGCATTATATTTTGCAATGGTAAGTGATCACAACGCATATAGGATGACATTGAAAATACGGTTTCAGCTTCCTGGAGGCGCTTAATAAAGCGAGCGCCAATTTTTCTAGGTGAGGATATCTAGTTTCAGCCTCACCTAGAGTTCGGCTAACATATTAAATTATAAATTATGTACCTTGTTCTTTCCGGACGAGGACCCTACTTACCGCTATTCCGATGCTGCCAAGTACAGGCATAGTTGTTTGTCTGCCTTCGTCGTATGAAGCAATGATGGGCTCGATAGATACTACTTGAGCTCCTCCAAGGCCCGTTGGCTCTCCTGGGTTCATGAAAAATTATTCTTCGTCTTCAGTACTGAGAAGAATCGGTGGCTCTTATCGAAGAATCTCGAGATGAATAGCCCTAGGGTGACTATGCATACGGCTAACCTTAGCACGACCTTCACGTTGTCCGCAATTGAGGTATTTTTGATGGCTTTGATTCTGTCAGGGTTGATCTTGATTTTTCGGTTTGATACCATGAATCCGAGGAATTTCTTGATCCGACTCCAAACGCACATTGCTCCAGGTTCAGCTTCATATTGTGTTTTTTCAATATGTTGAAAGTTTCCTTTAAATTTTTAAATGGTCCTCTGCTCGCAGGGACTTAACCAACATATCGTCAATGTAAACCTCTATTGATTTTCCTATTTGTTCCTCGAGCATCTAGTTTACTAGGCGTTGATTAGTGTCACCAGCATTTTTTAGTCTGAATGGCATCACATGATACCAGTATGTGCCGTATTTAGTGATGAATGAGGTTTTTTCTTGATCATCCGGGTTCATCCATATTTGGTTGTACCTAGAGTAAGCGTCGAGAAAACTAAGGATCTCGTGAACGGCCGTGGCATCGATCATGTGATCAATATTTGGCTCCTTGGGACATGCCTTATTCAAATCCTTATAGTCTACACACATTCTTATTTTATTCCTTTTTTAGGGACTACCACCAGGTTTGCTAATCAATATGGGTATTTAACCTCCCGAATGGACCCTATTTTAAGGAGTTTAGATACCTCATCCTTGATGAAATCATGTTTGACTTCAGACTCGGGTCTCCTCTTCTGCTTGACCAAGTGGAATTTCGGGTCGAGGCTTAGCTTGTATGTGGTTTTTAATCTCGTCCAAGTCACACCTCTATTTAAGGTGATGACGTGGTCGATGTAATAGTAATACCCAACAAGGAGTCGGGGCCAATTTTCCACAAGGATCTATGAATGATACTTAGGGGTATGTATTACAGTGTATGAGCTTGAATTATCTCAAATTGCACTTCCACAAAATTGGGTTGTTTCTAGGTCTAATTTAAACTAATATTACCAACTAAGAATTCAAATAAGGAAATTGTTTTTGTTGTTTTTCAAATAATATAAAAGGCCTAGGGCTATGACATTCACCTAGCTTTTGCCTAACAAGTTGTAAACTTGAAAGCTTGTTTTATTGGTCGGGGTGTATTATAGCTATCAACACTCAAATACCCACTCGGTACCTCTCGATCAAAGAGTGATATTCCCTTGGCTTTCTCAAGTCCAAATGTGTATTGAACAAAATGTTTGATAAAGAGCTCAAATCAAGTTTTACTATCTCTAGGTTCAACACTTTAATTTGGCTTATCAATCTCTCAATTGAACCAATTTCTTGTTAGCCAAGTTTTTCTAGACTATGTCTCTCTTTCTCAAGTAGATACTAAGTCAAATAAGTATGAACTAATATTTACAACCATCAATTCTACAATTAAAAATACAAACAAGCTAATTAATAAATATCCAATCATAAATAAGTAATAAATCAAACACTCAATAAGATTACACTCTAGGGTTGGTTCACAACCCTACTGAAAATCTAGCTACTCATGCTTAATAGAGAAGAAATAGAAAAAGTTATGATAATAAAACCCAAATCGATAATTAAAATGATGAAATCTATATTCAAAAAGCTCAAAATAGCAAAAACTACAAAAGAGAGTAAAGAACATCAGCTGATGTCAAAACTTAACTTAAAAAAGGGAAACTCTTATTTACACAGGGCTGGAATTTTCTGACAAAAATGCCTATTCGGAGATTCTGCGGCCACACAATTCCATGTGTGTTCCGCACTTTTGTTCATCATTGACAGGGTTGGAAATATGCGGCCCTGTAATTCTACATTGCGGCCATAGTGATCTCTTTCTGCTTATAATGCCTGCGACTGCACCTTGCTTTTCTACAATCCACACAAATGTAAGTGCGGCTGTGTGGCTTCTCTTCTGCGGCCGCACATTAATTGTGCGGTTCGCAATTGTGTTGAACTTGAGATGCATGTTCTATAAATTTTTGTCTTATCCAGTTGATGCGGCCGCACATGTCATGTGGGGACCGCACTTTTCACATTTCTCTGATGGTCATTTCTTTACAACCTGCGGTCGCAGATGATAATCTGTGGTCTGCACTTCTGGGCTTTTATACCTATTTTTGTTCTTGAGTCCAGATCACTCCTTCTTGAGTTAGAATTCATCGCGGGGGATCATTTTCCAATATTCCTGTAATCAAGCATATTTCATCAGCTTTCGGAAACACAATTAAATAGTTTTGGACTAAAACGAAAGGTAAAAGGCGCTAATAAGTAGTCAAAATTCCCACTTATCAATTATCTTCGGCGGGATCCCTGTCATATCAAGGTGGGACCAAGAAAAACAATCTATGTTAGCAATAAGAAATTGAATGAGTTTTTCCTAAGCTCAAGACTTAACCCCGTGCCCATGTATACCTTTCGATCGAGTTGATGCTCGATCAATAGGAACTATTCCAGCTCCTCGACCGTCAATTTAGTGGCGTCGGAATAGTCGGGGGCTATAAAAGATCTGGGAACCCCATAGTCACCATCTTCATCAATCCCCTATTTCTTCGATTGGGTCGGGGCTGGTGTCGGTAAGTGCTATTTATCTTCTTGCTTTGTGGCCAAACTTGGCCCTTTGTCATTATAAGTGCGAATATCGGAATCGCCCCTTCGACCAAAAATATCTCCTTTATGGCTGGTTGCTCTCCGTAGATCGTTTTAATCTCTCGCAGTGTTGGGAATTTTAAAACTTGGTGCAAAGTCGAGGGCACTGCCCTCATGTTGTAGATCCATGGCCTCTCTAATAGAGAGTTGTACCTCATGTCTCCTTCGATCAAATAAAACTTGGTTTTATGGATGGTCCCGAAAGCATTCACTGGTAATGTTATCTCCCCCTTAGTGGTTTCACAAGCCATATTGAATCCGTTTAGAACACGGACTGTAGGCACGATTTGACCTTACAGGCCGAGCTATTCGACGACCCTCAATCGGATAATGTTGGCCGAGCTATTTGGATCAATTAAAAATGCTTAGCTCGAGATTTATTTATGACTATATATATTATCAATGCATCTATGTGGGGATACATGATCCCTTTTACGTCATCGTCGTTGAAAGACAATGCTCTTTCTGATAAAGTAATCTTGAGTCCATTTTTCTCTTATGATAGATACTCTTGTGCGTTTCAACATTGATCCTTGAGGGACATCGACCCTTGTGGGACATTGACCCCACCAATGATCATGTTAATGACATGTTGAGGTTCTTCTTGTTTGGACTATTTATTAGAATTCCTATTCCTGAAATGATTCTTGGTTCAGTCATTCAGGAATTCTCGAAGGTGCAGGTTGTTGAGTGACCGAGGTACTTCCTCTCTCAACTGTCAGCAATCCTCTGTTCTGGTTAGGATCTCTTTAGGGTCGATTAGATTGTAGAGTTCGAGGCCATTTGGTGTCCTTGATGCATCATATTGTTGATACAATGGCCACAAAAATGACGTGAAAGTTATATTCCAATAACCTCGAGCTTCCTTAGGCCCGATAGGCCTGTCAAAACCATTCTTGATCATGAGTCCCGGTTGCCTTGAGCTCGATCACTTCTTCTTTCAGTTCACAAAGAATTCCGCTCGGAGATGCTACTTCTTCGATCTCCATTGTAAGGCTAATACCGATCCCTATTTGACCTAGGTTCGCAATTTATATTTTTATTGACTTCGTCAATGGCTCTGACGGGAGAAACGGACCCCGAAGGGGCCCTAAGTTGATCATCTTTGACTATGATTTTTGATAGATACCGGTTATGCACGTCTTCCCAGATAACAGTCGAATATTCTATAAGATTTTTGTCAATTGCTGTGAAGCCACCGAGATTCAAACATTGAGACCCTAGGTGAAAGCTTGAACGGCTGAATATCGATGGCAGATCCATCCGTTCCATTTGAAATCGGGAAACGAACTCTTGATCATCTGATAATAGGCTAAATCTAGGTTATTTGGCAATTTTTTATACTCCCGCTTGATTATATTCCAATGTCATAATATGATTAATTGATGCAAAAGAGGCTCTAATTGTGAATTGTATACATTGCAGGAAGATGAGCTTATGTAATGCTTTCAAGAGGCTATTGGAACTCTTTTGGAGAAAGAATGACCCCTCAGAGCTGAGTGCGAGAAAGGATGAGACAAATGAAGAATTAATGTCCGGACTAACGGGTGTTCAACTATTGTTAACTAGCCTGTGACCCTGGAATATCCTCTCCTATTGTTTGTTACTTGAAATTATTATTTGTTTGGTTAATTGATCTAGTTAGATTATTGCTTAATAGCCTAGGTAGTAAAACAATTACATCTCCATTTTGTGAAAAACCTCTTGGATAGATAAATTAATTGAGTTTGAATCAGTCAACAATTAATCACAATTCTTCGTGGGAACGATACTCTACTCATTACTCTATTACTTGACGATCACGTGCACTTGCGTGGGTGTTCTGGTCGCAATAAGTTTTTGGCGTCGTTGCCGGGGACTTAGATATTAGCTACTTGACTGAATTGAGCTTTTATTATTTATTTATTCAAGTTTGAATTTTCAGTTCACTTTGTTTGTGCTAATACAAGCTATTTTCTTGAATGCGAAGAAGTAGAAGAGCAAACAACCTCCTTCCTCTTGATCCCGAAATTGTACGAACACTTCAGAGTAAGGAGAAAGGTAGACACTAGAACCAGAATTGAAAGAAATTTGGACATTGTAGTTCAACCACAGCCAATTGAGATGGCAGGTAATGAGGAACACACTGTGATTGAAACCGCAAGGCCCAGTCTTGCTAATATGACTCAGGCTATTGTGAAGCCTGATATCACCGGGCACTTTGAACTCAAATAATACATGGTGCAGCTGATCCAGTCCACACCGCAATTTTTGGGTCTATCTCATGAAGACCCGCAAAGGCACATTCAGAATTTCTTAGAAATTATGGATACTTGCAATTATCCGAAAGTTTCTAAGGACTATGTCAGGCTAACACTTTTTCCCTTTTCACTGAAGGGATAGATAAGGAATGGTTGAATAATGAGCCAGCGAATTCAATCAACACTTGGGATGATTTGGCAAGCAATTCTTAATCAAGTTTTTCCCCTCTAAGAAAACAAAAATATCGAGGAGTCAAATTCTTAGGTTTGTACAACGAGCTGGCGAGACACTTCGTTAATCATAGGAAATGTACAAGAAGATGCTCAGAGAGTGTCCACATCATTGTCATACGGACGAGGTATTAGGTCACACTTTTGTGGATGGGTTATTTGATGCATCAAAGATGAATCTTGATTCATCTTGTGGGGGTAGTTGCATGGCCCGACCATACAGTGAAATCCAAATCTTGTAGAATAACTCCACGGCGAATGATAATAACTGGCAAGGTGAGGATGATTCACATAGGGCAATTAAGCAAAAAACACCTGGTTTACTTGAGCTCGACGACTTGTCATCCATGATAGCAATATTGCAAAGCTAGCCAATCATATGACTGGGATGACAATGCTGCAATCTCAACAGATGCAACATATTCAATAGATGGCTATTTTCTGCAAAATGTGTGGAGACAGTCACATGAGTGATATGTGCCCTACGAATCCTGAATCAATGTACTATGTGGGACAACATAATAGAGGTCCACCGAATCAGCATGCACAATACGAAAATCCCTACAATTTAAATTGGAAGAATCATCCCAACTTCTCATGGGGTGGAAATCAGCAGAATCAAAATCAACATAGACCCCAAAGGGGTTTTAATCTACCACAGAAGACACCCCAATAAATGTAAGAGAACATCAATGATTTGCTAAAGAAGTTGTTGATAGACAATCAGCAGTTCACGACCGACCTCATAAATCTTGAGAGGCAAATGGGTCAGTTAGAAACAAATCAAAACACGACCTGCATGCGCTCTCCAAAGTGATATAGAAAAGAACCCTCAAGTGAATGCAGTCACACTTAGAAATGGGAGGGAGCTAGAGGAAGTTCCGAAGAAGAGAAAAGACAAGCCCATACCCGAGGGAGAGTTGATCCTTAAGGTGACACCCGAGCCAAAGAATGTTGCTGAAATTCCAGAGCCAGTGGAGGCCCCGAGGCCACCACCCCCTTCCCCCAGAGGTTTTAGAAAAAGAATGATGATTGCATGTTCAGCAAATTTCTCTCTATGTTGAAACAGGTTCAATTGAATATCCCACTTGTTGATGTGCTTCGTAAAATTCCAAAGTATGCTAAGTACATACAAGATATAGTGACTCATAAGAGATGATTGCCTGAACTTGAGATAGTTTCACTTACTGAGGAGTGCACTTCAAGGGTCCAAAATAAGCTCCCTCAAAAGCTTAAGTATCCTGGCAGCTTAACGATTCTTGTGCGCATTGGTAAAATTGATGTGGGTCGTGCTCTTTGCAATTTGAGGGTGGGCATAAATCTGATGTCCCTATCTTTTTTCAAGCAATTGGGCATGGGAGCTCCAAGGCCAACTACTGTGATGTTGTAGTTGGATGATAGGTCGATAGCGCACCCTGAGGGGATGATTGAAGATGTATTGCTAAAGATTGGGAAATTTATCTTCCCTGCTGATTTCATTATCCGTTATGAGGTTGATGAATCGAATCCAATCATATTGGTGCGACCTCTCTTGTCTACTGGTGATGTAATTATAAAAGTGAGAGAGGGAAAGATGATTTTGAGGGTAGATGACGAGGAAGCAGTGCTTAATATTTACAAAGCAATCCAACTTCCCCACTACTATGAGGAGCTCTCAATGATATCTATTGTCGAGGATGATGAGCAAATTCATGATCTGAGTGCATATCTAGATGATGCTCTAAAGAAAGCACTCATGTTGCTTGATAGCCTAGGGAGTGATGATGAGGTTGAGGAGATGATGCACATCCTTGATACATCTTGTGCGTACGTGCAAGGGACACACCCCTTTGAGACTTTAAACAGGCCAGAGGGACCTCTTCTAAATCCGTCAATTGAGGAAGCCCCAAAATTGGAGATTATA
This sequence comes from Nicotiana benthamiana, assembly GCA_034376525.1. Lineage (NCBI taxonomy): Eukaryota > Viridiplantae > Streptophyta > Magnoliopsida > Solanales > Solanaceae > Nicotiana > Nicotiana benthamiana. The sequence continues at coordinate 49,067,042 of CM067341.1, read as the reverse complement.
CCTCTCCCACCTCACCTTCAATATGCTTATTTGGGTGACTCAAATACCTTACACATTATTATGTCTTCTGACTTGTCTAATTTGCAGGAAGAGAAGCTGTTGAGAGTGCTACGTGAGCACAAACGAGCACTTGGGTAGACGATGTCTGACATTAAGGGCATTAGTCCAGCCTTTTGCATGCATAAAATCCTCATGGAGGATGAACACATGCCCAGTGTAGAGCAACAATGCCGATTGAAATCAATCATGAAAGAGGTGGTTAGAAAAGAAGTGATTAAGTGGCTTGATGCAGGTATTGTATTTCCTATCCCAGACAGCAAATGGGTTAGCCCCGTTCAATGTGTACCCAATAAAGGAGGGATGACTAAGTAGTCAATGAAAATAATGATTTAATTGCCATAAGAATTGTCACCGGGTGGAGGATTTGCATTGATTATAGAAAATTGAACAATGCCACCCGGAAGGACCAGTTTTCCCTCCCCTTTACCGACTACATGCTTGATAGATTAGCTGGCCAGGAGTACTACTGCTTCTTAGATGGTTACTCGAGGTATAATCAGAATGTTATAGCCCTAGAGGACCAAGAGAAGACCATATTTATGTGTTCTTATGGCGCGTATGCGTTCAAGAGAATGCCCTTTGGCCTTTGTAATGCACCTGCGACTTCTCAAAGGCGTATGATGGCCATTTTTAATGGCATGGTTGAGAGGTTTGTGGAAGTGTTCATGGATGATTTTTTTGTGTTTGGATGTTCTTTTGATAACTTCTTGATGAACCTTGATAAAATACTTGCTAGGTGTGAAGAAACTAACTTGGTGCTAAACTGGGAAAAGTGCCATTTCATGGTACGTGAAGGTATAGTTTTGGGGAACAAGGTGTCCAAAGATGGTTTGCAGGTGGACAAGGCAAAGGTGGAAGCGATTGAAAAATTGCCCCCACCGATATCTATCAAAGGCATTCGCAGTTTCTTGGGCCATGTAGGTTTTTATTATCGTTTCATTAAAGATTTCTCGAAAAATTCCTCTCCCATGTGCAGGTTGCTTGAGAAGGATGCTGCCTTCAAATTTGATGACGCCTGTCTGAAGGCATTTGATGAGATGAAGGGAAGGTTGGTGACTGCATCAATCATAATAGCTCCGGATTGGGAACATCCATTTGAGTTGATGTGCGTTATGACTGACTTGGCTATTGGAGCTTTTTTTGGGGAAAAAGAGAAATAAAATCTTCCACTCCATCTACTATGCGAGCAAAACTCAGAATTGTGCCCAGATGAATTACAGAGTTAATGAAAGAGAGTTTCTTGCAGTGGTGTGGGCTTTTGACAAGTTCAGGTCATATCTAGTGGGGACCAAAGTCATCGTCTACACAGATCACTCACCTATCAGATATCTGTTTGAAAAGAAAGACGCCAAGATGGGACTGATTCGATGGGTCGTCCTCTTGTAAGAGTGTAACTTAGAGATTCGAGATTGCAAAAGAATAGAGAATCAAGTGGCTGATCACTTGTCCAGATTAGAAAATCTGAACCATGTAGCTGAAGGGGGTGCAATCAGAGAAACATACCTTGATGAGCAGTTATTGGAAATCACCTCAAGCACAGCCTGTGGTATGCAGATTATGTGAATTTTATTGCAAGTGGGGTGACACCACCAGAATTGACACCAGATAATAGAAGAAGGTTCTTGCATGATGTCAGGATCTACATGTGGGATAAGACAATCTTATACAGGCTCTGTGTAGATCAGGTTGTGCAGAGATGTGTTCCTGAGAAAGAGATGAATGCCATACTTCATGACTGTCACGCCTCGCCATACAGAGGTCATCAATGTGGAGACAGGACTGCCCAAAAAGTTCTACAATCAGGTTTATATTGGCCAGAATTATTTAGGGATGCACACGCCTTTGTTAAAATGTGTGACATGTGCCAAAGAACTGGAACGATCACAAAGAAGCACGAGATGTCGCTGCAAAACATTTTGGTAGTGGAGCTTTTTGATGTTTGGGGAATTGACTTCATAGGACTGTTCCCATACAATAATGGTCATAGGTATATCTTGGTGGCAGTCGACTGTGTTTCTAAGTATGTGGAGGCCATTGCTCTTCCAACTAATGATGCAAAGGTTGTGGTAAGCTTTGTCAAGAAGCACATCCTTACACGCTTTGGAACTCCAAGAGTGTTGATCGGTGATGGATGAATGCATTTCTGCAACAAACTACTGAATAATGTTCTTGCAAAGTACGGAGTCAGGCACACGGTTTCCACTGCATATCACCCCCAGACAAGTTGTCAAGTGGAAGTGTCAAACAGAGAGGTAACATTCTTGAGAAAATAGTGAGTGCCAATAGAAAAGACTGGGCCGGGATGTTAGACGAAGCATTGTGGGAAAATCGAACTGCATACAAAACTCCTATATGTGATTCTCCGTATAAATTAGTGTATGGGAAGGCGCGCCACTTGCCCGACGAAATTGAACACAATGCCTATTGGACAATTAAAAAGTTGAATATGGATGGGGACTTAGCTGGTGAGAAGAGGTTGCTGCAACTCAAAGAGCTTGATGAGTTTCGATTCCACACATATGAAAATGCCAAATTGTACAAAGAGAAGACTAAGTGTGGCATGACAAGCACATCCAACATCGAGTGTTTAAGCCAGGGCAAGAAGTTCTTTTGTTCAATTCTAGGTTGAAGCTTTTTCCCGGAAAGCTAAAATCTCTTTCGTGGTGATAACTGTGAAGCCATGGAATTGAGGGATATGAGTTCAACTGATACTTTCTTGGTGAATGGTCAAAGGATAAAACATTACTAGGGGGTGACTTTGCACGTCACAAGACCTCGGTAGACTTGACGGATGCTTGAGAATGTGTTGAGTCATGCCGCGACATTAAATCAGGCGCTAGATGGGAGGCAACCCATTGAATTGTTGTAATCGTTGTACCACGACGTTAAATAGGGTGCTGGTTGGGAGGCAACCCAACGATAGTAGTAGTGGTTAATTTTGTGTTTTAGCACACTAACAAATACAAGTTGTAAGCACGTGATTTTTCCCTATATATGAATTACTCCCATAAATTCGAACAAAATAATTTCTTTTATTATTTGTAATTTTATGGATTTTTGTGGCATTCTGTGTTAATTGTTTGTATTTCTCCATGCATTTTTATTGATATAAAAAATACAAAAATATGCGCATTTGAATTGAGGATTTAATTTAATATTTTAAGGATTAATTGATTAATTGAGTTGTTTTATAAAAAGGGAAATCACAAAAATAGTGTAATTTGTACTTAATTTTAACTTTTACTTTAAATAGCTTGTCTTTTAATTGATTCTTAATTAATTGAGTTGATTATCAGTTAAGATTAGTTAGTTCTTTTATTTTTATTTAATGTGTCTCTAGGAATTTATTTTGAAAAAAATAGAAAAGAGAAAAGGAAAAGAAAATTTGATAATTGGTCTTGAAATGAAATTGAAATTTGGGCCGTTTTTGGTTGAATCTCCCAGCCCAAAACGCCCAAACCCTGGCCCAAATTGCCATAGCATGCACAAGTGCCCCATTTTTTAACGTCAACGAACAGGTAGCTAAATCCTAACCTCCCATGACTCAAACGATGGGCGTTACTTTTCTTCTTCTCCAACACGCCCAAATCCGTCACCAATATTTCCAAAGTAACATGAGTGGTTCCCAATCTCAAAACCACGCGTTACCCCTCCCTTCTTGTCACTATATTTGTAACGACCTCTGACAGATTCTCTCACCCCACTCCCTTCTCACGTGATGGAAGACTCTAGAAGGCATATGCTAGATGGATGGAGAGCGTGGGATCGATTTTGATTAATCCTAGCCCTTCATTCATCAGGTGTTTGCCTGATAACTAGAGGAATTTTAGACTTCCACATGATCTTTTGCATTAAATCCATTCATCACTCTTCATATGTGTTGTTTGTTCTTTCTTTCCAACACAACTTAATCTCTATCCACAAACTAGTAAAACAGTTGCACTGTATAGTCTTGTTTACTGCAACTTCCTGTTTTCTTCACATGTTACAGGCCCCTTCTCTGAGGATGCCTCTGGATCTTGGTAAAGAGGAGGCTGGTCTGTACAAGCTTGATTGGGTGCCACCTTCACATTCTTCTTCTAATTGTTGCAAATCTGTTTCTGTGTGTTCTTTTTCTGATTCTTGTAATCCTGTTTGTTCTTCTAGCCCTAAGACTGTTGCTTTACCTTCAAATGTAAATAGCTCCATTTGTAATAATGCTGATGCAAATGACATGAATTTCATTTGGCATTTAAGACTGGCTCACATCCCTTTTGCAAATATGAACTCTGCTTGGTCATTTTCCTTTGCTTCTAAACAACCATTTCCTTGTTCTATTTGTCCTATGGCTAGGCAAACCAGGCTTCCTTTCCCTAATAGTTCCATCAGTTCAAGTCCTTTCCAATTAATTTATGTGGATACTTGGGGTCCTTACCACACACCAACTTCCTCTGGCTCAAGATATTTTTTTACAATAGTTGATGATTTTTCTAGGGCCACCTGGACACATCTACTGGGGTCTAAGAGCAATGCCTTTTGCATGATTAAGTCCTTCCTGTCTATGGTTAAAACTCTACTTAGTGCTATTGTCCAGACTATAAGAAGTGACAATGCCTTGGAATTGGGGTCTAGTCTTGATGGTACTTCTTTCTTCAACCAACATGGCATTATCCATCAAACTACATGTCCCCGCCTCAACAAAATGGTGTTGTTGAAAGAAAACATAGAACACTTGTTGAAATTTGTAAAGCCTTACTTTTTCAGTCCAAGTTGCCCATATCTTTTTGGGGGGACTGTTTATTAACTGCTACATACTTACTTAATAGGATACCATCCAGGACTATTCAAAACAAATCCCCTTATGAAGTATTATATGGCAAGACTCCTACTTACTCACATTTAAGAGCATTTGGTTGTCTTGCTTATGCTACTGTCCCCATTCCATAGAGAGATAAGCTAAAACCTAGAGCACTTTCATGTGTCTTTTTAGGATATCCTTTTGCCAAAAGGGGTTACAAGTTATATGATCTAGCTTCCAAAAAGTGTTTTGTGTCCAGGGATGTTGTATTTCATGAAACATGTTTTCCTTTTGCAACTAATTCTAATATTACCTCTGGTCCTTCTATTTTCCCTTTTCCACCTCCTGTTGTCCCTTCTTCTGATCACCAAAATTCTGGGACACACATTTCTGTCCCAACTTGTTCTCCTCTCCCTTCTCATTCTGAACCTTTTCTTTCTACTTCCAGTCCTGCTCCTTCTTCTGTTCCTGACTCAACATTTTCTGAACATGTTCCTTCTACTTCCAGTCCATCCTTTAATCCTGATATTCCACCTCCTACTATTTCTTCCCCTACATAACCTAATGTCAACAGAAGGTCTGGAAGGCAACACACCACTCCTTCTTATCTCAAAGATTATGTTTGTCAACTACCTTCCTTTTCTGGATCTTCTTCCTATGCTTCTAGTTTTGAATCTGAACCTCTTTATTATTCTCAAGCTGCATCAGTCCCAGCTTGGCAGGATGCCATGAGAAAGGAGTTTGATGCATTGGATGCCAACCATACTTGGGATGTTGTTCCCCTTCCTCTTTGTAAGAAACCCATAGGCTGCAAGTGGGTCTATAAGATCAAATATAGGGCTGATGGAAGTGTTGAAAGATACAAAGCTAGGCTTGTTATTAGAGGAGACACCCAGATTGAGGGGGTTGATTTCATAGAAACATTTTCCCCTGTGATTAAAATGTCTACTGTCAAATGCTTAATTGCTGTGGATGTTAAGAAACATTGGGACCTTTTTCAGCTTGTTGTCAACAATGCCTTCTTGCATGGTGACCTGAATGAGGAAGTATATATGAAACTTCCTCCAGGTTTGAGTATTTCTGATTCTTCTGTTCCATCTGTTTTCATTCCCATTGTGTGCAAATTGAAAAAATCTCTTTCTGGATTAAGACAAGCTTCAAGACAATGGTATGCCAAATTGTCTCAAGCTATGTATTCTAAAGGTTATATACATTCTCTGAATGATTACTCTTTGTTTGTAAAGGATCAGCCTGGGTGTCTTGTGATTTTAGCAGTATATGTGGATGATATTATTATTACTGGAGATGATACAACTGAAATTTCTGCACTAAAACACTTCTTGGATTATCAGTTTAGGATTAAAGACCTGGGGTCTTTACATTACTTTATGGGAATTGAGGTGTCTGATGTTCCTGGTGGAGTTCTTCTTAATCAGAAGAAATTTGTATCTAACTTGTTGCAACAATTTGATTGTGCTGCTGTTTCTCGTGTAGTTTTTCTATTAGACTTTAATACCAAACTATATGTTGATTCTGGTGATTTGTTCTCTTCTCCTAACAAGTGCAGGAGCTTTATTGGCAAGCTGCTATTTTTGACACATACCAGACCTGATATTTGCTTTTCTGTACAAAATTTGAGTCAGTTCTTGAAGTCTCCTAGAATTCCTCACATGACTTCTGCCCTGCATGTTATTAGGTACCTTAAGGAAACTGTGATTTGGGGCTTTTCTATTCTGACTCTCCTGACTTTTCTATACATGCCTTTTCAGACAGTGATTGGGCAGCTTTTCCTGATTCTCGCAGGTCTGTTACTGGTTTCTATGTGATTTTAGGGGGTAGCCTTGTAAGTTGGAAGTCCAAAAAACAACCAGTGGTATCCTTATCTTCAGCTGAAGCAGAATACAGGGCTCTTAGTAAGGTGGTTGCTGAATTATCTTGGCTTTCTAGACTGCTCACTGACCTTGGTATTTCTGTGTCACTTCCTTTTTCTGTATTTTGTGATAACCAGGCTGCTCTACATATAGCCAGGAATCCAGTCTTTCATGAGCGGACCAAGCATATTGAGGTTGATTGTCATTTTATTCAGACTAAGCTTTCTGATGGGCTGATTTCTCTCTCTCATGTTTCCACTTCTCAACAGTTAGCTGATGTCCTCACCAAGCCTTTGCCTGGAGCTGTTCATCATGATCTTTTGGGCAAGTTGAAGGTGGTTTCCCCCTCCAACTTGAGGGGGGGTGTTGAGCTGATGGATTATCTAGCTTCTAAGCCTAAGCACAAACACTAATCTTGTACAGTTTTTCTTGTACTATTTTTTTTATTTAATTAGTTGTAGTTTTGTTTGGGCTATATTTTCATTTGGGCCAGTACCAGACTAAGCCCACATTATTATTTTTTGGTGGTCCAATGTAACATGAGCCCACTATATCAATAGTGGGTCTTTCCTTCTAGAGGGTTCGACTCTTCATTCCACATTCCGAAAATGTAATAAACTCTCTCTCTCTTTCTCTCATTTTTTCTCTCTTTCCAGAAACGAATGCAAACTGTTTTCCTTCTCTCAATCTGCCATGTCTTCAGAAGGAGTCAATAGCCCCTTGCTTAACCTCCAGATTTCAGCTGGCAAGTATGTCTGATTCAGCATCTTCTGGTCCAATATATCGCCCTTCAATGTCATTTAGAAGATGCATATTTTTCTGGATCAAGAAATTGACTTCACATGCAACAGCTTCTCGAGCAATATTTTCAATGCCTGTCGTGGTATAGTCCGCCATGGTATGTAGATAGCAATGAATTTTCTTCCATATTTGGTCCCTAATGCAGTATGTGATGGTACTGAGGAGGCACACTGTGGCATAACAGAGGAAATTCTATCTGTTCTCAATGCTGCTGCATCAGAGAATAGCACTGATGTTAATGATCTAAGTTCATAGCACAACGAAGTTTGCATTCAAGTTGTATTTACTATTCTTGATAATCTTGGTCAGTGGATGGATGACGTACAACAGGAGCTTTCAGTTTCCTAGTCTATTCAATCAAGTTTGAGGGAACAAGCTCTCAAGTCGAAGCAGAAGGCCACCAATATGTCAAGTAATTATGACCAGGTGCTTATTCATTGTAAACATGTCTCAGAACTCTTGGTTGCAACTGCAATAAGCCCACACTAGTATGCAACAACAACAGATGCTTCCTTATGGGGATTGGGCCCAATTTGCTGGCTATTGTGCAGAAAATGTCGAGGTGTACTTGGTTGAAAATACACCCGGGGATGGTATCCAGACATGGAGATCGGCTGTGGCATATTATTCAACGGCTAGCATCTTGTACTTGGGATATTCCCCTAAGAAGTACCTGATTGACACTTCATAGTAGCCTTTTCCAGGACCTGTTGGATTTGCGGATCATTCTGAGAATCAAGCAAGTGCGGTTCTTGTGAAGTAGCTCGTTGTAGCTCCTGTTGCTGATCAAATCCTGCAGGAACCTTTGAACAACTACTGTTGGGAAATGCGAGTGTATCATTTAGCTGCTGTGCATTTTCAGCAGTAAGAGGACCTGGATGCGTTTCTGCTGATGTGGAAAACAGACATGTTGCTGGAGATAAACAAGTAGCTTATGAAGGCTTAGTGGAGGAGGCTTTGGAGTTACTGAATGAGTTGTGCTCTAGAGGAGTCAAGAAGAAATCTGCTGAACAGATGGTGGTTAAGATGTAGCTTGAAAGCATAGTTTCACAGGCTCTGTGGCGACATGTTGTGGTTCAGCCTCTTGGATCAAAGTTTTCTAGACACCTACTGTTAGTTGTTTACAGTAGTATTTGCAATCATATCACCATGTAACAACCTTTTTTCTCTGTTAGCTAGAAATATGAGTTGAAAATTAATTTTGTTTGCAATTATCATAATCCTTTTTCCCAAAAACAAAATCTAGTCAAGTTTGTCGAGTCTTTTATTATTATTGTTTAGCTCAAAGTTTTCATTTGCTTTATAAGCATAAAACAATCAAAATAAATGGAGGGCCAATCACAGCAGATCGTAGAATAAAATATAAGAGACAACAGTTATAGATTAAAAGGAAGAGGAGGAGGATCTTTTATTAATGATGTTGGTTCGGTCTGCCTCTCTCAATGGAGAGGTTCAGAGCCTTACAATGATGTATTCCCTCTTCTTTTAGAAAGAGATGCGAAGAAGAAGCAGCCTCCCATTTAGGGTTCTTTCTCCTATTATTTATAGCTAGGAGATCTGCCAGCTGGCGCCAAGGGGGTTAAACCACATAGAGGGGATGCCCTCGTGAGGACGGCCAGGCCGTGGCCTTAGTTGTTAAATTGGATAACTACCCGATAATCTTGTGAATAAATGGCTATACCATTTATTAGTCATATATAGGTTTTAATAAATGCGTTGATCTCATTCATTATTATGAGGTCAAGTTTTGACCCATACAGATAGTCCCTCCGCTTATCGAGTTCGGGCTCAGGTCTAGCTCGATGAGCGGATTCGGCCAATAACCGTAGCCATTTATGCATTAGGGACGATCGTAGTCCTTTATTCTTCGGAGACGGCCGTAGCCGTTTTTACTTTTAGAGATGGCTGTAGCCTTTTCAATCATTCGGAGAAGGCCGTAGCCATTATTAATTTAAAGGTGGTCGTGCCTTTTATCTTTTGGAGATGGCCGTGACCATATTTACTCTGGAGATGGCCGTAGCCGTTTTTATCCTTAGAGATGGTCGTAGCCATTTTATCTTTAGAGATGGTCGTAGCCATTTTTACTTTAGAGATGGCCGTAGCCATTTGTACTTTAGAGATGGCCGTAACCTTAGAGATGGTCGTAGCCATTTTATCTTTAGAGATGGTCATAGCCATTTTTACTTTAGAGATATCCGTAGCCATTTTTACTTTAGAGATGGCCGTAACCATTTTGACCTTAGAGATGGCCATAACCATTTTTAATTTAGAGATGACTGTAGCCTTTTATCTTTTGGTGACGGTCGTAACCATTTTTACGCGTGCTCGGTGAGAGTACGATCATGCTTCCCGCGTATAAGGGGGACATCATGTGTATGATAAAACATTGGGCGTGCCCATGGAATCTTGAGGTCGTCATAACCGTTTAATGGGGGACGTGCTGATTTACGGTTGAATGATCGTTCAATGGTATCTGTCGTAATGGTGCCCATTACTGTAGGCCTGAACCGTTTTACGGTTGGTCAGGTAGTTAATAGTGACCTTTGGGATTCGTGAAGGTCATTTATGCTTTGTCTATAAATAAGGGGTTATATCGTTCAGTTCTTACTTTTGCAATATTTGTCTAAGTGGAATTCTGAGAGAGATAGCCCTTCTTACTTTCGGATTATCTAGTCTTTTACTCCTCATTAATTCATTCTTCGTAATTTTCGTTGGATCTTCGTATTCTCTTGTTCTTCCGGTGAATTTTGCCATTTACCTCTCGTTATACTAATAATGGCGAGCCGTTCTCGTTTTGATCGGTTCCCGTTGGTGACTAATATTCTTTCCCTGCCCGGCGGTTTGGCCACCAATTTTACTGACCATGAGGGAGAATATCAAGTGGATGAGGCTCCACTGATGGGGGAAGTTGGCATTTCTCAGCTGAAGGAGCAATGTGATATTCCTCGATTCATTGATTCATCCTGGCCAGGAGCAGTGATAGGGTGCACATCGACCACCGAGGTTACTGCGTCTTTTACGCCTACCCTTTCAAGCTGGGATTTAGGCTTCTTCTCCTAATGCTGGTGGTGGACTTTTGTCAATACTATTGGGTGTGCCCTGGTCAGCTCGTCCCTTCTTGCTACAAATTATTGGCACTGCTGATCAAATATGCGGAGTTGGCACGGAGGGAAATTACACTTGGGCACGTGCTAACTCTGTACGCCCCTCAGAGGGTGCGCGGCACCATGATTCGGTTGGTTTGTCGTGGTACCGACGGCTTAACTGCGGAGCTCGATGACGAGGTCGCTACCCGTCCTTATGAGCATTTCTTCTACATCAAGACCGGGCACCTGGTGGCCTGCGCTACTGACTTCCTAGAAGAGTGGAACCATGCACGTAAGTTTCTTTTATGTTGTCCTTGATTTCTTTTGGTCAAATAATCTGCTCTATGTTCGTACGTACTGATATTCTTTTTGTGCCGTAGCGGGAGGTGCGCCACCGGCGCCATTCTCTGGCATCCGTGAGTGGGTTGAGGACGTTCTCTCTGTCACAACAGGGATTCGTACATGGACGTCTTTCTTGGAAGTCCATGGCCGTAGTCCGGCTGCTGGTGAGAGTCTGATTTGCTGTTATTAATCTTCTTTCGTAGTCTTTAGTTTTGTTGGCTTACCCTTCTTCTTTGGTTGGTCAGGACGACCACGGCACAGGAGGGCTACTCAGATTGCTTTCCGCATGCCGGGGGCGACAGCCCAATTGATTACAATGTCGGTGCCTCACCTGGTCCTGAGGGCGACATTAGTGGAATCCTCGGCTGCACACTCTCTGGTACGGCCCCGTGCCCCGAGTTTAGGAGTCTCCAGGGGTCATGCGTTCCAGGGCGGAGCGATCACCGAATGAAGATGAAGAAGAAAATAGGAGGCCGCTGGCTTGGCACAAAGTGGCGTTCACCCCGGCTTTTCCGGTGGTTATTTGTTTAGACTCTTCGCTATTGGCGGAGGAGGGGGCGCAGTAGACCTTGCCCCAGAGGGTGAGCGCACAGTGGGAGTTGCTCTGGTTAGCTCAGGCCAAGGTGACACAATCGCTTCGGCGTTTCATGTTTCTGTTCCTGTTGCTGAGAGGGAAGGTAGTTACTAAGCAACTGTTTTGGTGGAGATTGTAGGCGCGACACTGTGGCAAATGCGGGTGCTTCGACGTCTTGGGCAGCGGAGACTCGACTTCCAGGGCGGAGGAAGAAAGGGGCATCTCGGAAGAGGGGGACGATTCAGAGTCTGATATGGATCCCGAGGACGTCCGTCTTTTTCAGGAGGGTTATACCCGCCCAGCGGTGTAGGCTGAAGGGGATATCGTTATTTGGAGATCCCTAGCAACCTGAACTTACTGCTCAAGGAGGAAAATCTGGTGACGTTGTTCGGGGTCCTGTGCTCGAAAGCAGAGAGCACGTCCCCGAGGGGCATCTCGAACGTCGGGTTGAAGGGCGAGGTGGCCGCCCTGAGTATAAAGGCATATATAAAACTTTGGTTTGTTTTCTTTCTTAGAACGTATTCTTGTATTAACTATCGCTCTGTTTGTTGTAGTCATTTTTGCTTGAGGTGGAGAGCATCAGGCGGACTAACGTCCGCTCGGCAATTTTTGTGCGGCTGTTGGAGAAGTACCGCTGCTAGCGTGACAGTGCACGGCTTGTGTGAACGCAAAAGGAATGACCCGCGGAGGTAGATTCATACGCAATAGACCATAAGCAAGGAAACCGCTCTTAAGGGGCAGCTCTGCCAAGCGAATGAGGGGATGGATGTTGAGAGAAGTGCGGCTGCTGAGAGGGAGCGTCATCTGAAGCTTTTACTAGGCAAGTGGCTGCCGTAGAGACTGAGGCCGCCACTTCAAGGAAGTGGGCAGAGGACGCCCTTGCGAGGGTTGAAACACTGCAGGCAACCAACCGTGCCCAATAAAGGTAATGTGGATTAGAGAGGGCTGCCGCTACCTTTCGAGAGCGGTCGTTAGAGGGGCGTATTGCCGTTTGTGAGCGGGATGCCCATGCTACAACGGACCGGATTGTGGCCTTGGAGGCTGAGAACCAACGCCTGAGGGACCATGCAGCTTCTTTTGGTTCTACTCATGAGCTTTGGACGTACGTCGAGGCCCAGCTTGACGTGTACATGCGGTTGTGGGAAGCCGGCGTCGTGTCTGAGGCCACTTATGAGGAGGCACGCCAAAAGGCTCGTGAAGCCCGCCTCCACTGTGGTTTTGACCCATCTACGCCCGGGGTTGATGATGGCGCCGAGGGCGCTGATAATGTTTAATGGGGTGCTGGGGCGCCGAGTGAACAGATGAAAAAACTTGTAATGTTTGTTTAGTTTTTTGTTCTATTTTTCTCTTTTTTCTTTGCCGACCTTAGGCCAATGTAATTGGGGTTAACCCCGTGTAAATATTGTAAATAGATGTGGGTTTCTTCTTTTTTGTTTGTTTTGTGTCGAATACCTTATATATATTGTGCCCGTTTGCAAGGGATTTTCTTTAGAGTTTCCCCTGTGGTCATGTTAATAGTCTCGACTGGTTAGGTGGTTTCAACCATTGTATAATCGACCCTCCACCTTAGGAGGCGATTGATGCGGATGGCCTTGGCCATAGATAGGCGCTCTTGTTCATCACCTTCCTCCACTTGGGGGAGTGGGTTGTTGCCGTGTCTGGGAAGTGGCGATACATGGTCTTAGTCCTAGTTTGGGCTTAGTCAAACTACTGGCCGTGGTAACGAAAAATGCGGCCTTGTAGTTTCGACTTGGGCCAAACTTTACGTGGGCTAATACTTTAGTTTCTAGTTAGTCCTACTTACTTGAACGGCGAGGGCGCTAGGCCCGACTAGGAGTTCGTTCGTGGTTGGGAATTTAGAGGCGTTTGTCCTCGCCTGATCGCGGCCCGCCTCATGGCCTCGTGGACGTGTTTCCTTGGCTTTGATTCGTCTGTGGTTGAGTTTGTGGCTTTTGTGGCGGAGGCATGTAGCCTGAGTTATGGTTCAACTCATAATTGAATTCTTTTGTAATTCGTAATGGCGGGGGAACTTAGCCTGAGTTCTGGTCCAAATCGCAGTTGGACCCTTATGATATTTGAAGGCGCATAGCATGGGTTGTCGTTCAACCGTAGTTGAACTTTTGTAATTTTTGAAGGCGTGTAGCCTGAGTTGAAGGCACATAGCCTGAATTAACGTTCAACTGTAGTTGAACCTTTGTAATATCTGAAGGCGCATAGCCTGTGTCACAACCCGGATTTACACACCATCAGGAGTCGTGATGGCGCCTACTGTCAAAGCTAGGCAAGCCAACCCCCTTTCGAATCATTTTCACAATAACCTCAATCAAAAGCGAATTAAATATTGAAACCAATTAATTAAAAACACGCTGAAGACTTTTACCAATAATAGAAATGACCAAATGTGGAATTTAACAACATATCTCTACCCAATATCTGGTGCCACTACTCACAGACAACTGAAGAGTACTAAAAACAATAGTCTGAAAGAAATACATCATATGTCTGTTTGATACAAATAAAACAAATTAGAAAAGATAGAGGATACTCAAGGCCCGCGAACGCCAGCTAACTACCTTAGAGTCCCTTGAATGAAGGATCGCCCCCTGACTACTGTTGCGGTCCGTAGGCTGCGTTCTGACCTGTGCACAAAAAGGCACAGAAGCGTAGTATCAGCACAATAGACCCCATATGCTGGTAAGTGTCTAGCCTAACCCCGGCAAAGTAGTGGCGAGGCTAGACAGGACCTACAACATTTAACCTGCGCAAATATGATATACAAGCTCAAAAAGAAAGAAAAAATAGAAGTATTACACGAAATAAATGGGGGGGGGGGGGTGGGATACAAGATAAAAGATGGAACATCAGTAAAAACATTAACTCTATCTCAGTTTTTCATGATCTACTCATCTACAGTGGACGGCGCGCCACACGATCCCTTTGTGTAGTATACAAGTGGACGACGCACCACATGATCCCATAATGTAATGCATAAGTGGATCACGCGCCACACGATCCCGCGACATCTCAGACCAATAACAATAATTGGAAGGCATGCCACATGATCCCATAATGTATTAAATAAGTGGACGCCGTGCCACACGATCCCATGATGTATTATTGAATAACTCCAATAATCTCCTCAAAGGAGGCCCCATTAGGGAAATTCATCAGCATAACAGTGAAACTTGGCAAGGGTACAACTAAAATTCCCAGAATATCCCGGCAAGGGATACTAAATCAACAGAAAGCCTAGGCAAGGGAGAGATAAATCAACAACATGTCCCGGCAAGGGAAAGATAATTCAACAATGTGTCCCGGCAAGGGAAAAATAAATCAACACCAACTCCCGGCAAGGGAAAAACACCACACTTCCTCCTTTAAATCACTTACCTTTTAATTATCAATTCACAATTTATTTAGCGGCCAATTAACTCAGTTATTTCACACCTTTCAAATTTAAAGACAATTACTACTCACGGACATGATTGACACCGGTGCATAGATACTCGTCACCATGCCTATACACCGTACTCGATCATTTAGCAAATAGCAAACAAATACTCTAATCCTATTCCTTAAAGCCAAAGTTAGATCAAACACTTACCTCGAATCAGAAAATAGCAACTCAAAGCTCAACAATCGCCTTTCCTTTAGAATTCGACTCCGAACCAACGATATCTAACATAAGCAGGTTCAACATTATCAATAAGAATCCAAAAACACAATCTCATAGCCTAGAAATGCATTTCCTAGCTTACTTTCAAAAATACTAAAATCTGACACCGGGCCCACGTGGTCCAAACTCTAGGCTCAGACAAAAACCCAATCCCCCATAACCCTACGAGTTCAAATATATAATTAGATATTAAATTCGACCTCAAATTGAGGTTGAAATACCCAAAATCCCATAAATCCTAACTAAACCCAACCCCTAAATTCTACTTTGACGTCATGACTTAGGGCTAGAAAATTGATGATTGGATGAAGGAATAATGGAAGGACGAAGTTGGAATCACTTAGCCAAAGAGTTATGGTGAAATAGGAGCTTGAAGTTTGTCATGGAGGATTTTTGGAGAGAGTTCGAGTGAAAAAAAATGGAAGAAATTCGGAGTGAACACTGGTTTGGAGTTTAAATATTTCGCAGGGCAATTACCCTTCACGTTCGTGTGAACAGGATCGCTTTCGCGAAGGGTTGGGAAGGTTGAGCATCTCGTTCGCGTGGGAAGAATCGCGAATGAGTAGAATAGAATTTGGGGCTTCACAGTTGGCCTACACGAAAGCGTGGGCAATACGCGAGGCCAGGCACCGCAAATGCGGGAGCCTTCACGCAGACGCGTAGAGGAAAAGACAAAGGTCCAGATTTTTGTTATATGCGAAAGCGATGGGTTAATCGCGAATGCAAAGGAGGGAAAAAGGAGGGCATCGCAAACACTACCAGATGGACGCGAACGCAATGAAGAGAAACCTGCTGCAATTTTTCTGCAATTTTTCTAAGTGCAAAACATCCCGAACCACCCCCGAAAACACTCCCGAGCCCCCAGGTCTCCCAACCAATCACAGGCACTAACTCAATATCATCCTATGAACTTGATTGAGCTATCAAATCGCTAATATAACGTCAAAATCACAAAATCAACCACCAAAACTCACGATTTCCATTTCTAATTTCAAAATTTTCAAATTTTCCACTTTTAGTCCGAAACACGTCAAACGAAGTCCGTTTCCAACAAAATTTTACAGATAGAACTTAACGCCCATTAAAGACTTATACCGGGTGTCAGAACAAAATTACGAGCATGATACCATTATTTTTTATCAATTTCCATTTTCATTTTTCCTTAAGCATATTCATAAAACAATTTCACAGAAGAGCTCCGTACTCGGGCCTGGGACCTCAGATTTCGATTTCGAGAATATTCCCGGGTCCTAAATTTCCTTACGGACCCTTCGGGACCATTACATCACACGTCCGGGTCCGTTTACCCAAAACGTTAACCAAAGTCAACTATAGCAATATTAGAATCAAAATTCATAGTTTTTAACGCAGAATTCAAATATTTTCACATAAAAAATTTTGGCTTCGTGCTCGGACTAAACACGCAAATTGAGACAACCGAATAAGAGGTTTTCAAGGCCTTAGAAGCACAAAGAAAGGGAGAATTACAGTGATGACCCTTTGGGTCGTCACAGCCTAAGTTGTCGTTCAACCGTAGTTGAACTTTTGTAATATTTGAAGGCACGTAGCCTGTGTTGAAGGTGCATATCCCGAATTGACGTTCAACCATAGTTTAACATTTGTGATATCTGAGCGAGCATGGCGTGAGTCCCAGTTCAACTGTAGTTGAAGCTTTTGGGTGAAGGCGCATAGCCTGAGTCGAAGGCATGTAGCTTGAATTGACGTTCAACCGTAGTTGAACCTTTGTAATGTATGAAGGCGCATAGATTGAGTTGTCATTCAATCGTAGTTGAACCTTTGTAATTTTTGAAGGCGCGTAGCCTGAGTCGAAGGCGCGTAGCCCAATTTGATGTTCAACTGTAGTTGAACCTTTATGATATCTGAAGGCGCATAGCCTGAGTTATCGTTCAACCGTAGTTGAACTTTTGTAATATTTGAAGTCTAAGGCACATAGCCTGAGTCCCAGTTCAAGCGTAGTTGAACCTTTTGTTTTCCCACATATCCTGCTACGTATTGGGGGTTGGGATTTGTTTCTGGTTTCAGATCATGCCTAACTTGTGCTTGTGGTCCTTTCGACTGGCTCGTGCGGGTTACCCCGTTACAGATCTCAGTTCGAGAGATGCTTTTGTGCTTTTTCCCCCTTTTGGCAGGATACTGTGTGGAAAAGGGGCGAGGTTTCTTAGGCTTATTTTCCCCATAGGGATAGGGGGTCTGCTTCTACTTCTTCTTCCCTTTGCTCGGAGACGCAAGGATGTGGAAGCAAGCTCATATCGAGGTTTTTGACTTCCTATGATCCGATATGCCGCTTGGGATCATTCGAGTTGGGCATTTTCCTTATTCGGTCTAAGGATAAACTACGTGATTCTACTATGAAATCTCCACAGACGGCGCCAAATTTTTTAGCTCAAAGTTTTCATTTACTTTAGAAGCATAAAACAATCAAAATAAATGGAGGCCCAATCATAGCAGATCGTAATAAATCCAAAGACCAAAGGAACAAAAAATAAGAGACAACAGTTATAGATTAAAGGGAAGAGGATGAGGATCTTTTATTTATGATGTTGGTTCGGTCTGCCTCTCCATGGAGAGGTTCAGAGCCTTACAATGATGTATGCTCTCTTATTTTAGAAGGAGATGCAAAGAAGAATAAGCATCCCCCCATTTAGGGTTCTTTCTCCTAGAATTTATAGCTAGGAGATCTGCCAGCTGGCGCCAAGGGGGTTAAACCACATAGAGGGGATGCCCTCGTGAGGACGGCCAGGCCGTGGCCTTAGTTGTAAAATTGGATAACTACCCGATAATCTTGTGAATAAATGGTCATACCATTTCTTAGTCATAAATAGGTTTTAATAAATGTGTTGATCTCATTCATTATCATGAGGTCAAGTTTTGACCCATACAATTATATTTTTATTTTGCATTTGAAAAGGTGTGTAATAGATCGAAGAAAAAAAGAGAGATTTGGAATTTTTAATATTTTTATTAGATGTTTTCTCTAGAATACTAACCATATAATTTCAAACACATCTTTTGTGGTTTTTCCTTTAGGCAATTAATATTTAAGTTAAAATAAAAAATGTTTTAGATTTCCTTTATTATATTAGGACTAAAAATTTTTTTTAAACAAAAGAGAATTTTCTTCCAGCACCTCTTTAAATGTTTACTTTAAGATAATTAATTCCAAAATTCAAAAAAAAAGTCTGTTGAGGTTCTTTTGGAAATCAATGAAAATGAAAAAAAAATATTTTCTTTTTACTAGAACTTTAGGATATTGTACATAGAAGAAAAAAAAGACAACATACTTTATCTTTGATTTATTTCCAGAGGTTCTCTTTTAGGAAGTTAAGATTGAAATCCAAAAATATTTTTATTTCTTGTTTCGAAATCTTGCGTTTGGATATCAAATAGGCTATAGAGCATTTAGTCTTGAAATTCAAAACATTTTTCCGTGGTTTATTCTTTAGATTTTCTTCCTAAAAAAAGAATCAAAAATCATTTTTCTCTTCTAGGATTATCCTTAATAGGGTATTTGTTTCAAAAAGAGAAAAAAAGAATAAAAAAACATGCTCGTTAAACTTGAGTCTAGAATAGGCTACAGAGCATTAAGTCTAGAAAATTCAAAAAAATTGCTTCTTTTACTTCCATTTTCTCATTAGGGTAGTCATTAAGATAAAAAAAAGGAAAAAAATGGGGAAAAGAAAGAGAACGTTAGTTTGTTTCTTATATTCTCGATCTCCAAGAACTACGTTTGATCTGATTCATGCAGGGTCATGATACGTAAGCAATCTCCATAGGATTCGATCGTAACCAAATAAAAAAGGGGAAAAAAGGAGAGGAAAAACAAGAGGGAAAAGAAAAACAAAAAGAGAAAAAATAAGAAACCAATATAAAGGAACAATGGCAAAATAAGAGGGAATGAGAGAATACGAACAAAGAGAAAATAAAGGCAAGAGCGAAAAAAAGAGAGAAGAAAGAAAAAAAACAAAAAAGAAAAAGTTTTCAGTTGGAAATAAGGAAAAGTCGGGATCACACAAGCAGCCGAGCAAATGCATAATAGAAACTGTAAACCGCTTAGGTGTATTCATTCCCCAAAATGTTCGGTTACCAATATGTTAAATGCCCTAATGCTAACATAATGACTTCATTTTGTTAAATTCGTAGCAGAAGGGTGGTTGCTTTGTGGTTCATAAGGTAACTCATCCATACAACACAAGGTCAAGAGCAAGGTAGTCATGGCTGGTGAAGGATTGGACACGGGTGTTACTGATCTGACTAAAGGAATTATTAAATCAGAATCTGAGTTGAAAGAAGAGGTTTTGAGATTGAAAAGACAGATATTCGGAATGTACCAAGCTTGGACTAGTGGGCTTTCTCCGCCATCGGTCCACGATGCCCACCATTATGCTCTAGAACCAATCAAGGTCTCGGATCCATACCCTCATGCTCTTCATTTTGAGCCTCCCAGTGGGACTACAAAGCTTTCTAATACATTTGAGCAAGATAAGATATCCAGAAAGTTGGAAGGGTTTATGATGCCAAAGTTTGATTTGTATGATGAGTGGGGAGATCCAATAGCCCACCTGAGGTATTATTGCAATGAAATGAGAAATGTCGACAAGAAAGATAAGTTGCTGATGGCGCATTTCAGTAAGAACCTGACTGGGGAAGCCTTGGAATGGCATGATCGTCAAGATGTCGGGAAGTGGTACACGTTGAACGACATGACTCAAGATTTTGTACGACATTTTCAGTACAATAAAGACATTATCCCTAACCATTCCTCCCTATCTCAGACGGAAAAAAAGTCCAAGGAACGTTTTAGGGAATATTGGGTCAGATGGAACGAACAAGTTGCTCATGATACTCCTCCCATTGATAAAAAAGATAGCGTTGAGCCCGGCCGATGACAAGGCCCACTAGTCGTTCCTGCCAAGCGTCTTCAGCCTCAGATCCAACCCCAAACTTGTCCCCGAGCCCCACATAATCTACCTAAGCATTATCTTCCAAAGAATGACCGGTCACATGTCCAACCACTAGGTCATTCCCTCCACCGTCGACATGGTCCAATGGTCGTTCTTGCTAAACCCTCTCAGCCTCGACGTCATCCCCATGGATATACCTGTGCACCATATGTTCCACATCCACAAGGCCCGTAATTGCCCGCACCATGCCCATAAGTATCTCACCCGCCCTCACGAGCTTGCCAGAAATCCCCTGGATGTGGTTTTCGGCCAAATCAAGCACTTAAGTAAGAGAGGTCACGGAAGAAGAGAACCTACACTCCATTAGGAGAGTCATATGCCAATCTGTTCTAGAGGCTAAGGAATTCAGACATATTGAAACCGATCCGGATTAAAATGCTAAACCCTCTTCCAAGAAGTTTGACTTTTCCCAAAGATGCGCATATTGCTCAAATTCCCCGGGACATGACATAGGGAAGTGTTGGAATATGAAGAATGTGATTCAGAAGCTTAATAATGCATGAGTCATTGCCATGCAAAATCCAGATGTAGCAGGCACTAGCCAAAGCCCGTCATTTGTGCATAATGAGACGCACGGGGTGGGTATGACTTATTTGGAAAAGGAATGTGAGAATTTTTTTGGGAGCATCCGGGACCCCATGACGCTAAGCTTTCAGCGCTATTAGATTTTGATCTTAAAAACGAGCCGCAAAGGGAACCAAAAGCAACTTGTTAGTAACAATGTGATGAAGAGTTGTGAATTTCATGCAAAAGTCAGTGGCTAAGATGTTGAGTGTAAGTATTGGAAAGGTGCTCTTTTCTTGTTCAATCGGAGAGGAGCTCGGTGGCTTAGTTTGTTGTCATTTCTATTGTACGGATTATTTTAGAGTTTTAATTCAAATATTGTCTTGTGTCTCAAACCCTTCTATCCTTTTATTTGTCTAGTTCCTTTAGTCGTCATATCTCATGTAGTGTTATCTAGATATGTTTTAGGATTGTAACCCAGTTTATGTTGCTTGTTTTGTTGTTTAAACCCTTTCACCTTCTGTTTAATGCAATTCTCCGTTTTCTGCCATTTCTAGTCATTTTTGTTTAGTTCTTTTTTCTTTCTACAATTCTTTTCATACTGGCTCTAGTGACATGACATGCATGCATAAATCTCAGGTTGATCGTTAAAAAGTCTGTTTAGTCAGGAAGCAATGAAACCATCTTGAAGATCATTTGAAGCCCGAACCATGTGAAACCGGGCAGATAGAACATGAAGAAAACCTTAAATCCAAGTTTGACCGAATTGGCAGGAGTCGTCCGTGATAATGAGAGTGAGAGTGTTGCCAATGGTGCGTTGTATTTCAAAGACGAAGAAGGAAAATGTGTGGATACGGTTATCAATTCTGGCACAATCAGAAATGTTACGAATGTTGGTTTAATTGTGTCATTGATACTTAGCATGTTTTGAAGATTGGAATGAAGAATGCATTTTGTTCTACTATCTAATCATTTTATCCTTCGCTACCCCTTTTGAGCCTTATTTATTTCTTTCATACCCCTTTTTAGGAATCACTACCAAAGCTCAGAAACACAAGAGGGAAAGATAAGTAAAGGAAAAAGAAAAGAGAAAAAGAATGAAAAAGAGAGATAATGAAAAGAAGAAGAAAACGGAAAAGAAAAGGAAAAAAGAAGAAAAAAACAACAAAACAACAAAAGTGAAAAGGAAGAAAGAAAAGAAAAGAAGAGAAAAAATGGAGAAAAAGGAAAGAAAAATACAACAACAAGGTAATTTCTATGACACGAACTACGTTCGACCTGATTCCTTCTAAGTATACGTAGCTAGCCTCATGGTTCGGTCCCTTCAAAATAAAAATTCAAAAGCCCCCAAGCAAGAAACTGGGGCAGAAGTTGCGGTTGTTGTGAGAAATTTGATTCCGAAAGTTGTAAGTTTAATCCATTTGAATTGATTTGAGCCTTTTATGCCCTTTGTTTCTAATCCTGTCCAAAATCCCACATTACGATCCAAAAAAAGACCTTCTGATCAGTCTTCAAAAAATACTGAGCTGAGCAACTAAAGGTAATTCATGTCAAGGGAAACACTCCAGTCCAAATGAGGAAAATAAAAATGAGAGAATCTTATTGGTAAAAACCCTCACAGGCATCGTAGGCGATGAAAGCTAAGAGAAATGAAAAATGAGAGTCTTATGGGTGAAAACCTTCACGGGCACCTTGAGGTGACGGTAAGTTAAGACAAAGAATCAAACGAGAGAGGCTTGACAGTGAAAACCCTTCGGGCACTACAAGTCGAATAAGGATTGTGAATAAGATTGGATAAGTGGAGCATTGAAGCCCAATTTCATAGAGAAAAGGTACAACAAGAGCTGAACATCCGATGTGCTTGACAGAATATCTACAGGTGCATGTCATGGTCATTAGAGTTGGTATTCACATCTGATAGGTTTCTACTTCGTAGTATTCTTTTTAGGAATAATCTCTTCCTTTTGTCCTTCACTCTAGTCCTTTTGTTTTGTTTACTTCCTCCTCCTGAGTCTATTTGGTCATAACAAGTGATACGGGCCTTCAAAATCTGCCCCCAGCTTTCCAATTGCACAAAACGGGGTCTGGTTAACACATTAAAGTGTCACAAGTCAGGAAAAACAACAAAAGAACTGAGCTGATAATAATCAACATGTTTTAGGGATCCTTGTGAAATAAAAAGTCTTAATATATCAATTCATGAAAAATGCGACAGATGAAGGGTTAGGATGAACATATCAAAGGTATTTTCGACAGCAAGATTGACAAAAATGGTTAACCAGTGACAAGCGATGCCTTCCAAGAAGAAATCAAAGTTATCATGGAAAGTGAAGGAGCAATTGACCTCAGGTCAGGGGACTAAGGTTTTTAAATTAAGAAATAACAATAAACTGTGGGTGGCAATCAACATGCTTTGGGGCTCATACAAAACACAAAGAGATGCTAAATGCCAGTTCATGAGCAATGCAACAAATAGAAGATATAGGGTCTGAAAGAATAAGAGGTATATTATGGGTTATGGGTGACAAAGGGAAGTGGTTAGTCCAGAAAGGAGCAAGGTCTTTGAATGGAAATCATTTATCATGACGAGTGAAGGATCAAAAAACTTCAAGGGCGATGCCAGTGGTTAAGTCAAGAAAGAACAACATATACACGGAGTGGGTCAATGGACGTACTTTGGGATTCATATGAGACACAAAGGTTGCGGAGACGCCAGTTCATGCAACGCAAAAAATAGAGGATATTGAGTCTGAACAGAGGAAATGTATTGGGGATGACAGAAAAGGGGTTAGTCAATAAACAAGCAAGGTATTCGAGTGGAAATCAGTCATCATGGGAAGTGAAGGAGCAATCTCCCTCAAAGTTCAAGGCCACACACTAACCATATTTTAAACTGACAAGATTTTTCTTTGATTGAAACAGGGGCAGTAAATTTCATTTGTTTTAGAGAAACTCTCCGTAAGGGAAAGAGCAAGCACTAAAACAGGTTTGACCATAAACTCTCAGGACCTTCCTGAAAAATGTGGCTTAGTTAAAATTCAAAACAATGATGAGTAGCATAAATGTATCCCAAAGGAATATAAGTTGGTTTCAATGTTTGCATGTTTAAGATAAGATTCAATTAGGAGTTTTCATGGCATTCTTGGATAATAGGATGTAGTTTACAACCCACTTAGATAACAACACTTAGCGAAAGTAATACGTTTAGAAGATGCAGCTTAGAGCTATAATTGTCAGTTGTCGGGACCTCCTTGGATAATAGGACTTAGCTTTCAAATTCTTAGCAATAGTTGGTAGAATAATTCATGTTTAACACTCACCCATGTGCCCAGCTACCAAACTGGGGCAATTTATTGTTTGTTTTTGTTTGTTTTGTTGAAGTCAAGTGCCCGCCTGCATAGCAGAGGAATACATTTCAAGTTTTAAAGTCAGGAGACGGGGCAAAACTTGCTCGTATCCGCTCACTTACCTTTGAACAAAAACTCTTCTTATTTCCGAGCAAAGAGAGGCAGCTGTGAGCACGTGTTTTTTGCCCTATATATGAATTACCCCATAAATTCGAACAAAATGTTTCTTTTATTATTTGAAATTTTGTGGATTTTTGTGGTATTCTGTGTTAATTATTTGTATTTTGTCTGTACATTTTTATTTATATAAAAAATATATGTACTTACATTTAGGAGTTAATTTAATATTTTTAGGATTAATTGATTAATTGAGTTGTTTTTTTATGAAAGGGGAAAATCACAAAATATAGTGTAATTTGCACTTTTAATTTTAACTTTTATTTTAAGTAGCTTGACTTTTAATTGGATCTTAATTAATTGAGTTGATTATCAGTTAAGATTAGTTAGTGCTTTTATTTCTATTTAATGAGTCTCTAGGAATTGATTTTGAAAAATATAGAAAAGAGAAAAGGAAAAGGAATTTGATAATTGGTCATGAAATGATATTGGAATTTGGGTCATTTTTTATTAAATCTCCCAACCCAAAACGCCCAAACCCTGGCCCGAATTTGCATAACCTGCCCAGGCGCCCCATTTTATTACGTAAACGAACGGGCAGCTAAATCCCTAATCTCCCAAGACCCAAACGATGGGCGTTACTGTTCTTCGTCTCCAACACGCCCAAATCCGTCCCCAAAATTGCCAAAGTCACGAGAGTGATTCCCAGTCTAAAACCATGCGTTCCCCCTCCCTCCTAGTCACCATATTTGAAATGACCTCTGACAGATTCTCTAACCCCCATTCCCTTCTCACGTCAAGAAAGCCTCTAGAAGGCATATGCTGGATGAATGGAGAGCGTGAGATCGATTTTGATTAATCACAACCCTTCATTCATCAGTTGTTTGCCTGATAAAAAGAGGAATTTTGGGATTTCAAAAGGGTCGGCTAAAAATTCAGAAAAAAAAAGTTGAAAAGTTTTCTGTGAACAATTGGTTTTCGGAGTTCATTTTCATTGACGAGGTCATTTAAGCTTAAGAGAAATATAGATAAAATTTCTTCTTCTTATTCTTTTGATAGTTCTAAGGAGATAAAATTGAAGTTCAAGCTGGGTTTAACTGTCGTCTTGCTGATTTGTTGTTGAATCTCATAGGATCTGGAGTCAAGAGTTTGTATTGTCGTGTTTATAATCGTTATAAAATAAGGATTGCAACTTCAGGCTCCAGTTTTCTCTCTTTATTTCTATGCGACTCTGTTTTGTTTCAATGTTTTTTTTAGCTATGAAATTCAATCTAGGGTGGTTTGTTTGTGTTATGATCGAACTTCTTACTAACTAAATCTGTTCTCAATGGTGGTATGTGTTTGAGTATTTTTCAGCTAGTAAAAATCGATTTGAATAGTCGTCTTCCATTTCTTACATGTCTTGAAAGCTATTCAGGCTTGAATTATATTCTGAATCAAAGTATCATCGCTTTCAAATGAATAATGTGTTCAGTTTCTTTTGGTGATCTTCTTTGCAATATGCTCTAGTGTCCGTGATGATTTAATTGAGCCATAAGGTTCAGAGAGTTAATTAATAGTTCTGTAGTTGTTGTACTGGAAATGTTTGGTCGACCTCGATTGGTTTTTACTGTTAGCTGTGGTGTTTTGGTAGAGGATTCAGCACACAACTAGTCAATGGTTATGCTAAGGCTGACCTCAAATCAATTGGTTCGAATATCTTATTATCAGAGTTGCTGGAAGTCTACTATGTGCTGGTCGTTAAACTGTAGGTTCATACTTGTTTACTCGACTGTATTTCAAATCTTATTTTCTTTTTTCATCGTTATTATGTTTGACGTGGTGCATTAGTCGAGCCAGTTTATATGTGGAAGGGTCTGTCTAATGTGAATCCTGCTATGTTGTTCTCTGAATCGGGATCTTTGGTCGACGTCTCTAATGATTTTATAGTTAGACAAAGATTAGATAATAGCATGAAAAGGGATCGGGAGGATCAAAAGGCCATTGTTTGGTTGCTTCTTTAGTTAGCATCTTATCTTGTTTCACCTTAAGAGGATTCAGTGAATTTATTCGTGGTTATAACTTGTTTAGTTTGAAGATATTGGAGTAACTTGAAGCATGATTAGAATTAATTTTGAAGAAAATGGGCGCTCAGAAATACACAATGGTTTTCTCTGAAGGTTTCTTTCGAAAAAAAATGACGACTTCTTAGTTTGATACACTGGTTTTAGCAAAGAAAAGGAATTCTCTGAAGACCCAGAAGCTGATTTTAGTGTGTGTTCGTCTACTTCATGATTTTTGTATTTTCGTTTCATTATGGGCTTAACTGAAGCTGTGTTACTGACTTTACATTGCTGAACTCCTCTCATCTTCACATTCTCCCTTTACTCGGCTGATGACGCTTCTATTTTGTGGATTGCAACTAGATACACATTAAGCTACATTGTGTTGATGTTGATTTTTGTGTGATTGTTGGAATGAATCAACTTTGAAATATGATTAGTGAGTTTCCCCCGATCTGATTCTGTGTGTGTGCATTTGAGAATCTTTTCTTATTTGGGCGAGTAAGGTCTATAATGCTAAGTCTTGGATCACAAACGATTCCTTCGTCCTTTAGTTTAGTATATCAATTCATTGAAAGGGCTGTTGAGGTAATTGTTCAAGTCTAATCATACGCGAGGTAGAACCTGATCTTGAAATGGAGCAAGCTTAGGAGAATGCACCGAAAGCAATTTGTTGAATAATTCATGAATATTCGTAGTTTATATTAATTGAGTAAAACCCTTTTGGAATAATTAGAGGTGCACGATGCCAAACAAAAATAACAATTGCGTGGCCCTCATTATTGATCCTTAGATTCCGAGGCATGCCATTTAGCAAATTTCATGGCCCTTGCAAAGTGCAAACGCATAGTTACTTTAGCCGTGTGTTTAATAATATTGCTTTCTTAAACTCGAGTGCGCATTTATGTGACCCAAATCCAAATCTCACGATATTAAAATTTGTCAAAAACTACGGGTGCATTTATGTGACGTGATTAGAGACATATTTTTAATGACGTTGCAATTTTCTCTCAAATGAATAAAAGCGGCTAAGAGTTAAAAATTTACACATAGGTTCATAATTGTTTAAAATTAGATAATTTAAGCTGAATATGACAGTTGAGTGACCATGCTAGAACCACAGAAACCGGAAATGCCTACACCTTCTCTCAGGTTAAATGAATTCCTTACTCAGATTTCTGGTTCGCTGACTGTTAAACATAGTCATTCCTTTCCTCGATTCGGGATTCTAAACCGGTGACATGGGATACCATAAAACTCCAAAGTGGCAACTCTAAATCTTTAATAAATCTCGTTACAATTGTTCTTTAATTATAAAAAACTCTTTATACCCTTTTGACTGTAGTAAAAATAAGGTGTGACACAGGTGACGAAGGGACAGGCGAAAAGACCATTGACGATGGCGAATACAGGTGAAAAAGTGCAAAAAAATGAGTTTCCCAGTAGCGTGATCACGCTACACTTCGTGCTAACAGGGCGAAATTCTGCCTAAGCTGCACAAATGAGCGCGAAGGTCGCGCGGGCTTGCGCTATAGCTCTTGCTAAAAGTGGACCATTCTGCCTGGACGAGCGCGAAGTTAGCGCGATCGCGCACATCCCGCCCGTGAATCACTGGTTTGGAGTCGTTTTTTAATTTTGTTTTTCTTTAGTTACTCCCCGTCTCTAAATTTCCCCCCATCTCGAATAAACCCACGCTTCTATAATCCCTCTCTAATAAACTCACCCCGCTTCTCTACTTCCCTTATTCAAACAAAAAAAAACCTTCATCCAACACTCTCCCAAATCCCTTCCCCCCATCTCAGGATTCTCCCCCTTCTCCCAAGTTTACTACCTTCTTCCCTGTTCTCTTTTATCAAATATGAGCCCTAGTTTCTTTCTTCTCTTTTTCTCTCATTATTTTTCAGATTTTTTTGTTGTGTTCTTATGCCTATGTTGTAGTAGTTGTACTTAGATTTTGCATAGAAATCAGTGAAATAGGTTGTGATATTGGTGGATGATAAGTGTGCGGTGGACTCCCACTTGATTTGTGATGTTGTTGAATGTATCTGGATGATTCTTGTTCTAAAAAGCTTAAAAGGTGTTGTAAAGGCCTAATGATGACAAGGTGTTTGTGGAATGGCCTCAGTGAACTTTACTGTGTAGTATTGACCACTTATGTGTGTGGAGTCCACTTTTATTTGAGGTGTGTTAATGTGTCCCAATTTTCAGTTGTCATGGCACCATCGCGAAAATGCCAAGCCACAGGTCTGTCATCAAGCCGCTAAGTTGGCACATCTAGGACACAAGGGGCAGCCCCTTCACGCCCCTTTGACAGCAGCAAATTTGTTTCTCCTGATGCTCAGGCTCGCTTAACGGAGGAGGCTGCTAAATAGCCAATTCCGAAAAGAGGCATTGACATCCTTCACTCAAGGAGCGCTGCCCCCACATATTTCGGAGTTGATAACGCATGGTTTGCATGCCTTTATTGATGAGCCAGGGGAGGCCAATGCAATGGTTGTGCAAGAATTCTATTCTAATCTACCATAGCAAATAGAAAATGTAGTCATGGTGCACCGTAATATGGTAAATGCCTCCATTGAGGCAATACATACGGCATATCAGTTGTTCGCTCCTCTAGCTGAGAACCCAGACTTTAATGAGTATGGCAAAAATCCAACAAACGCCAAGTGGGAGCGCTTCATTGATGATATTTGCTCACTCGGAAAAATGGTCAAGTGGATGGAATACGGTGAGAAGTTCCACTCCTCCGTTTTAACCCAGAGGCGAAGAGCTAGTTATATGTGATTAACAGTCGCCTCCAAAAATACTATGGAGGTAAATGGACCCTGAGCTATGTTGATTTGGTGTTTCATCAAGGGATTTCCCTTTGATATGGCCAAGGTGATCCACGGCGAAATTTGCCTGGTGCCCCCAACTCAGGTGTGGGTTCCTTTTCCCCTCTTTAGTGACTAAGCTTTGTAGGCAAGTGAAGATGCTCGAATATCTTTGTGTGGATAGGCTGGTGCGAAATGGCCACAAGATCCGACCGAAAAAGAGCACCATGATGCTAGCCCCAGCAGCAGCAAGTGAAGCGGATGAGAGTGGCTCTAATGCCTCGGATGAAGAGGAAGCTGAATAGATGAACGTGGAGGGTGAAATGCAGGCCCATGCGCCCGACACAACAGATGCAACACTATTAGGAGAAGCATCCTTTTTTGGAATTGCCAGAGTGACCCGTTTCACCACATTGGAGCAGGAGGTAGCTGGTCTACACTCATCCGTGGTTGAATTGGGCACTCGTATAGATGCGGTAGCTGACCGACAAGCTAAGTCAGAGAAGAAATTCATGGGTTGGCTGCAAGCTCTGGGTCGTGCATGCAACGTAAACCCAAAAACCGTCTCCAACTAGGAGTGAAGCTTCAGGGAAGTTTCTTTACATCACTGCTCTTTCAAATTTTAAGCCATGGGGACATGTCTTCATTTTTAAGTGAGGGGTGAGGATTTCTTCATTGTGTGTTGTATGTAATTGTAACAATTGACTGTTTGTTTTGTTTTTTCTCAATTTGACTTGATAGTTTTAATGATGTTGAGTAGGAATCGTTTGTTTAATTTAGATAAATGGTTCATTCCGATGATGGATCCCTTTCGGCGGGGTTCTTGAGAGACTGAGTCGAAAAAAATGAAAAATATGTAGACTCTTCCTAATGACGGATCTTGTAGACAATTTTCTTCAGGGAAGTTAGTCTAGAGAAAACAACAAAAAGATTTTTTATTTTTTCTTAGGTAGTGTAGCAACTCCCTCTTGGTTTTTATTTAAGCCACGGTTCTTTTTCAAGGGTTTAACTTTTTTTTTTAAGCACCACTAGGCAAGAGCCTAAGGTTATATTTTTATTAATAGCAAACAAGAAAATACAACAGATAGGAAAAGTAAAAATAAGGGGGCATTAGCACCAGTAATGTTACCCATATAACATACCAGGCTAACTTACCTTACTAAGTCCTATTGAGGCTTGACAACCTCACTTATTAACAGGAAAGCAAAACTACGAACTTGACAGGACCAGATTTTTTATGATCATCACAGAGTTTGAAATACTCTGTGATGAGATTACAAAAGAGTATACTAATGTATTTCTTTATCAACATCGTCCCATTCTTCATGAAGTATTCAAAATTCAAGATTTCTTTTTAGATTGATTGGATTTTGTTGAAGTAGTTGGGGCGGCCTGCTTAAGCTTGGCATTTCTCATCGGAGGTCTTCTAACATTGTCGTTTCTGCTCTTTTCCTTTTTTTGAGACTTTAACTCCTTTGAAGCGTTAACTTGGACTGTTTCGATGCATTGTGGCAGCACTTTAATTAAGTCACCTTCTTCTGCTGCCCGATGATTTGGCATGTGTAAAACATCATGTGCATCCAAGTTTGGTACGTCTTGAGATTTAATATCACTTTGCCTGACTTATTGTTGTACCTCATTCCTGCTCATATTTTCACGTTTAGCGCTAAAAGGATCATGACCCAAGATTTCAAAGGGATGTGCATATAGCATTGCATCCAATAGTCGTTTATCATGAGATAAAATATCTGTTGTACTGGTCATCCTTATTGGTTTCTTCCCAGAATTGACAAGAAGCTGTGAATTACTACATGATTCTACTTCCTCCGGTGTGCTCAATTCTTCACTACTTTCATATCCTCGTTCGTCACCGGCTCGAGACTCCACATTGTCCATAGAATCCAAAATTCTTCTTTCCTCTGTTGAAATGATTATACTTCTTTCCTTGGCCATTTGCAATTTGTCTCCAGTAAAGATTCCCTCGACAGTATTGAAGTTTGAAAATGCAGCAAAAGAGTTTGAGTTTGTGTGAATATCTGGAATCTTGCCAGCGTTATGCATTTTGTTTTTGGATTTTGGAGATGCTGTTGCGTCTGTCGAAGAGATTTCACTGCCTTGTTGAACCATATTTGGCTGATGAGATATATCTTGACGATATGTGGTCTGCGCAATCTCATTTTCTTGCAGAGGCAGTATAAAATCCTGTTCTAGATAACAAGCAACTGCAGCATGTGATTCTCGATCAGCATGATTTTGCAAAGGAATAGGAGAAATCATCTTTGGTAGAATATGATCTACATCAGCTGCTTCTTTATGCAGTGTCCGGTTGGAATTGTTTGTACCCTTTGTACCAGATGTTTCTAATTCCAGTTCCATAATAACAACTTGATCAACCATCTCTTCATTCTGATCAAACTTTGTAATGCCATCCAATGCTAGAGTTGGCTGAATAGAAGTTGAGACATGAATTTCTTGTGCTGCTAGCTGCTGAACCCTGCACCTGTCTTGTTGTCCTTTAGTTAGTTCAGTTGAATTGCTGTCCCTAGTACCAGTTGTTTGATCAAACAGAGTGGATTTCTGCATAGTGTGCTGTTGGTCAATCATCATATGTTCCTGTCTTTTTGCATTTTCATGTGCTTTCATAGAAGACAAAATTGACATCTCCTTTTTTGAGGCATCAAAATGAATTGGCATTATTGACTTCTCCATATTCTGTACCAGAAGCTGCTGCTCAATGTTTTTATTCTGCATACAGTCATCTGCTACTCCAGAAGATGTAGCAGAAGGATTCAAATTTGACACCATCATATTTGACTGTCCAACAATATTTGAAATCTGCCCAGCCTTAGCACTAGAGGTAATATGATCTGTAGCAGTCAGCATTGTCCCAGAAGTATCCACAAAAGATCGTGCAGGATAGTTAGGATCAGGTACATATCTAGGACAATTAGGAGGTCTTTTATCCAAATTTAATGCCTCTTGCATAGACTTTACTGGAGGTGCTACATCAATACTCCTATCATTCACACTAGCAACCACAACAGATGAAAGCACTACATTATGAACTGCATCACCCCTATCGCTCCCAGAAAGTTGAGAAGTGTTAGAAATATCAGTCTGTTTTGTAGCAGTCTTCACAATATCATATTGTACAGCTGAGTCAATTCGACCAGCAGCCTCTTTCAAGCCATCTTTTTCTTGTACAGCATTAGCATCATGTCTAGCTCTTTTATCATTGAGATAGTCTCTTGCATCCCCTTGTAATTTGTCAACATCATCCACATCTTTTCCAGTCAGCTCACTGACTAGATTATTCTCTGCCTTCTCCTTTGCTCCAGAATTTTTTTTTTTACTCTACAAGCCTTCTCATCGTGAAGAATTGAGATGCAGTTTAACTTCAACCGGGTATATGCAGTTTTTTCTTTTTATTTGTTTTCTTTTTGATTTATAGATTAGGTTAATGGGCTACGAGCTAGAGAATCAAAATAGGACCCATAACATTGACACACCTCAACATAATAGACCCTGGAGTGTAATGCTTTGTCTTATTTGTTGAACCTCACGAAAAGTGCCTTACTATGTATGTTGTTACTGAACTGAATGCCCGTAACGGAGCGTCTTGATGAGCTGATCTAAAATGAGTCATAGTCGTGTGTGGTGAGGTTATTGTGTAGTCTGTGTATTGTACTTGTGCTTAGAACTTGCCCGGCAAGTGAGTTGAAGCAAAATTTAGGTGATGCTCGATTTGAAAAATGACTTTAGGCTTTCTTTGATCCTTTTAAGCTTAATTTCTTATCAAAAATAAAATTTATCCCTAGTTATCTCTTTTGAGCCTATTGACTTTTGTTTGGCACCCGCATTAGATGCCTACACCCTTTTTGTTCTTAAATGATCTTGTTTTGATCCTTTCACCTCTTAAAGCACTTTAATTGTGAGATGAGCGCTAAATGAAGTAAGAAGGAACTAAGTGTGGGGTGGCTTTTGAGTGGAACCATGTAAAGCCCCAGAAATATTTTGCTAAGTAATTTAAGATTTCGAGGTGCCAAGGTAGGCTACATATTTTATTTTGTGTAAAAACGAGGACTAATGATGCAATGGATATCAATTGGATATTGTAATAAGTGTATAAGTCTTATTAAGTGAATTGGGGCCTAAGGAGAGGCCTAAGTCTAAGCCAAGTTGGAAATTTTCAAATTAGACGAAAGTTGTAAATGAGTGCACACAAGAACTCACTTTGGACGATCATATATCCAGTTATATAAGGAGTTGTGTGATGCACAACTTATCAATTTAACTCTTTTTGAGTCTAGTTCCCAACGCAACAAACCGTTTGTCATTTGGAGGTGTATACAGAACGTTATGACCATTTTCGTGTCCCTTCAATTGTCAGCGCCCTGGGTAGCGCCAGGCGCTAGCTGTGGCACCGGGAATTTTTGAGCTACTAGAATTAGCGCCTCAGGCAGCTCCCACCACCACGTGTGGTGCCCGAGACAGCCTATAATACTCATTTCAGGGTTCATTTTTAACCATTTCATTTGGACGAACTTGGGGTTCTTCTTTCATCCTCTGAAGACCTTCAACTCCCCTAATCTTCAAGGTAAGCAATTTACATTATCTTGGTGTGAAATTCCATCATTCCTACACTATTATTGATAAAACGCTTCTCATAAAATACTTAGATTTTCAAGAGATTCCTTCAAGAACTTAAATGAGGGTTTTGCAAGATTTCTTCCAAATGGTAAATCTCACACCTTAGACTTACATATATAGATATATTATGGGAATATGAGTATGAATCAAGTATTACAACTTATGGTACGGTGAGTGGAAGCCATAAATTCCCAATTTAAATGCATGACCATGGTAGCGATTTAAAGGTGATTATTCAATGGAATTTTTTTGGTTGGGTGTGAATGGTTGATAACATATGTGATGTTAGGAGTATAAATTGTTAAATAATAATAGTGGGATGAATTATTGATTAATGGTGATAGTTGGATGAAGAAATACCATAGTTATGAGGTGTAAATATCTATACCTGCAAGGTGTTTGGTAAAATGCTTAAATAGCATAAGTTATGAAAATTATTACTAATATTGGCCCTATTGAATGTTGTATTTGTTGGAAATCATGTATATCTATGATATGTGCGCTTTGGTTGTATGAGCATGATTTTCATGTATAGGTTTTGATGAATGACAAACAATGAAGTCAAGTGTCAAACAACGATATTGTATGACAATCAATCAAGTGGCAAGAAGCATACTAATGACG
Source organism: Nicotiana benthamiana (assembly GCA_034376525.1). Taxonomy (NCBI): domain Eukaryota; kingdom Viridiplantae; phylum Streptophyta; class Magnoliopsida; order Solanales; family Solanaceae; genus Nicotiana; species Nicotiana benthamiana. The sequence goes on along the minus strand of CM067341.1, from coordinate 49,032,776 downwards.
GAATTGCATGAACGAGCCAAAGAGATTCAAGCACAAGACAAAGATCGAGATTAAGTTTTATATGAGTCGGTATTTAATTGTGATCTTGATCCGACAACTTAAACTCAAGACTTGGCTTCTCTCGTAAAAATAGTTTTAACAAATCATGCATATTTAATTTAGAGCAAAATGATTTTAAATAATGCATATTTACTTTAGTTAAAATGATTTTTAAACATGCCTCTAAAATATGAACTATGATAATCGATTATGTACTTATGATAATCGATTATGTTTAAGTCAGCTGCTTGACAATCGATTGTGAACTTATGACAATCGATTGTGTTAAGGCAGTGAGCATCAGATTATTCAAATCTGCATGACAATCGATTGTGAACCTTATGACAATCGATTGTGATGAGGCAGTGACCATCAAAGTTTTTCAAAGCTCAAAATAATCGATTGTGAAGCTAATGACAATCGATTGTGAAGAGACAGTGTCCATCAGATTTTTCAAAGTCACAAAATAATCGATTGTGAACTTATGACAATCGATTGTGTTGAGGCAGTGTCTTCCAGACTTTTTCAAAGTTATTAAATAATCGATTGTGAACCTATAACAATCGATTGTCAAGAGGCAGTGTCTAAATTGATTTTTCAAGACTGATATATAATCGATTGTTAACTTAATATAATCGATTGTATAACTGACCGTTGCCAAAATGTTTTCAAATACCGTCAGGTAATCGATTATTGATTTCTTATAATCGATTGTTTTAATTAAAATCTGGAAAAGATTTTTTGAACGTTGCTGAGTAATCGATTATTGATTTCTTATAATCGATTGTTTTAATTAAAATCTGGAAAGGAGTTTTGAACGTTGCTGAGTAATCGATTATAGATTTCTGACAATCGATTGTTTTACGTAAAATCTGGAAATGATTTTTTGAACGTTGCCAGTAATCGATTATTGACCTTAGATAATCGATTGACAAGCGTAAAATCTGGGATTGATTTTTGGAAGAACTGGCAAACAATCGATTGTGGTAATTTGACAATCGATTGTCACTGGTAAAATCAGCAATTCTTAATTGGCAATTAGGCAACAACGGTAATACAAAGTTTTTCAGCTATAAATACAGCTTCAAATCAGTCTTTTAAGCACAACAACATACAACAACTGATCATACAATTGCTAAAGCTTGCATACTTTATTGCTTATCATTTTATATTCATTACATAAGCTTTTGAGAGCCAAATTCTTGTCGAAAGTTGTTGCGATCTTGAGCATATTCTTTTTACTCATATCTACTCTTAAAGGAGTGTGTTGTTTGAGTGCTAAGTGTTTTTGTACACTTGAAGGGAAGTGTTAGTCCCTTGTGTTGTAAGAAGGAACTTGTGTTTCCTTGGTTGAAGTCTTGGAGTGTTGTATCTCCGAGCAAAGGTTGTTGAGGCTTGTGTCCTCAAGTTGTAACGGTTTGTTGAGCACCCGTAAGCTTAACAAGTTAGTGGAAATCTCGAGAGAGTCTCTCGGGGACTGGACTAGTCACGGGTTGTGGTGAACCAGGATACATCGGTGCGTTTGTTCTAATTTATTTACTTATCGCACTTATTTATTTCCTGCAATTTTACGCTAATTTTTATTATAACGCTATTCACCCCCCTCTAGCGTTAAGCGTATTATCTAACAGTATTGTAGATTGAAGTTACCTAAGAGGAGTGGGTCATTGTAGTATCATTAAACAGCGAATTTGAGCTATGTATGGCTAAAACCCCCTTTTATTAGAAATTAAGCTCCGTTGGAGTTTACGAAAGTGTGGTAAGTTTGGATTGGTTAATGTATTGATTGTTGTTGCGCATTAATTGACTTGTGATTATATACACATATACATAAAGGATGTACCCCAAAGGGTGTAATGTACCATTCTTGATAATTAGAGAAGGATGAAAATTACAATTGTCTGTTGAAATACTTGGGCTATTAGCCTATATCGAAACGGAGAAATATGAATGCTAGATATTCACTCACTTACCCGTTATTGCAACTTGAATTATTATTTTTGGATATTCCAATGATCATAACTTGAAAAGTGAATATTGACAATAGAAAATAATATGATAATAATGGCCCTAAGTGCCAAGGAATTGATATGAGGTATGTGAAGTAAAGAGTTCGATGTGTTGACATGAGAAAGGAATAATGCCTATGCAAGGCGACCTAGCCGACCGTGTCGTGATCGGATACCATGTTGCACACATGGTGGTAATGTGATGATATTGAATTTCATATAAGAGGAATAAAACATTGATTAAGATATATGCCTCCAATAAGGTGACCTAGCCAGTCGGGTCGTGATCAGACTCTGCTCATGACAACACTGGTCTGACCAATGATGAACATGTGAAAGGAATGCCCCAAACTAAGTTTTGGAAATTAAATGAAGATTATGTGATTTGTATACTTGATTTACTCATGTGATTTACTTGTACTTGTTTGACAGTTCTTTCTAGTAAAATGGTGTTTAATTATACATACTAGTACTATTCCATGGTACTAACGTCCCTTTTGCTGGGGGTGCTACATTTTTAAATGTATGTAGGTGGCACCTTAGCGGACAGTGCCGATCGTGTATAGAAGAGCATCCTTCATCACCGAGTCTTGGTGAGTGCTTTCTCCTTCAAATGGGTTATATTGTGTATCTTCTTATTTTGGACTTTCACTTTTGAGGTATAGCCCGGGCCTTGTTGCCGGCGTTGTTGTTACTGTCTTTTATATCCTTAGAGGCTCTGTAGAAATTTGTGTGGGTTATGATGGGTATGGGATAGGTAAATGGACCAAGTTGTAATCTTGTCTCTTGCTTTCTTCTAAACTATAACTCGTATGGAACCTTGGAAGTTTAAGCACCTTTTGATGTTGTAATATAAAGTGAACTAACATATTGAATGTACTATCGTTCCTAGTTTAAATAAGCTTGGATTCCTTATGCCTATTGAGTTGGGTAGGTAGTGGTTGATAAGGCTTGCTCAGTTGAATTCACTCGAATCAGCGCCAGTCGCGCCTCCCGAAGATGGGGCGTGACAAACAAATGAAAGGAAGAAAGGTGCACTTATTTTGTAAAATAAATCACCGCTAGCGAAAAGTGAAAAAAAAAACTAAAAATATAGAGATGAATACATTGTTGTCTTGTTCCTGCTAGTGGATGCGAACTAATGTGGTGCTTAAAGAAGAAGGGAGCATATTTGGGGTGATACGATTTGTGAAAGTGAAGTGGATTGAAGTATTTACGCTTAAAGTGATTACATGATGTGTTAAAGTGCTTAGGAGGGTTAGTCACTATTCCTAAATATATTCTACCCGTCTCTTAGCACACATTATAACCATGAAAAATTCCTAATTGATTTGAGATAGAGTGAGCCTTTATTAGTAGAGATTTACATTAAGGGCAAGCTTATGATACCAATTGCATGCATGTGACTTCTTTTGTGAGGGTGACTGATTTCTTTGATATATATGAGCATATGATTTGAATGTGTAGATTGATTTCAATTTTCGTTGATGTGATTGTGAGGTCATATGATTCGTGAAGGAAAAGCAAGTCTTGACTTATGTGTAGAGTACTTTGAGGAAGAATGAATATTGCATGGCACTTGAGAGTTGACCTTTTAGGCTAGGAGTGTCCACTGCTAGGCATAATGTATGTAAATTGTTCTGGGTGTAATTCTTTAGGGGAAATGGTTGAGTAGAGAAACTTTTAAAAAGTATAGTTTGATTGATCGATGACTAGCAATGAATTAAGTGTGGGGTGTTGATAATAGGCTAAATCTAGGTAATTTGGTTATTGATTATGCTCCCGCTTGATTATATTCCAATGTCATAATATGATTATTGATGAAAAATAGGCTATAATTGTGAATTGTATACATTGCAGGATGAGGAGCTTATGTAGTGTTTTCAAGAGGCTATTGGAACTATATTTGAGCCAGAATGACACCTCGGAGCTGAGTGCGCGCAAGGACGAGACAAAGAATTGAAGAAATAATGTCCAGACTAACGTGAGCTCTAGCACGAAATCGCGATGGTCTAGAAGCTTGAGGCAGAATGTAGGGAAACTAGCGCGTTCTCTAGTCCCAGTCCGAAAAAGACCTGCTATTTGTGATGAAATTGAACCTATTTGTGATGAACACTAGTATGAGTGGCTAATCCATTGTTCTAGGGTCATGGGTGAAACATAAATGTTGTTGTTTGAAGTTTAATTTGATGAAGTTGGTTTATCATATTGGGTTGTTTATTTAATTATGCTTTTAATGATTTTGCTGAGTAGCTAACAGTGAAATACTATCTACGAATCTTTAGTTGAACTCGAAAAAGGGAACTTTAGATTTCATATAGAATTAAATAGAGCAAGTTCTTGAACCCGGGCCTCGGGGAACAGATTAGCAATGGGGATAGACATATACCCAATTGCCTTGCTTGGTTGAAATACAAGAATTGTAAATGCATTCTTGTTAATCTTAATTCCATAGACATATAGGCATTGAGTTAACTTGAATAGGCGAGTAAGAACTCGATAGATTTTTGAGTAATATCAACCCTGTCAATCAACAATCCAGATAAATCAATCAGTCATTTTAAGCCAAGAACGTAACACGATTGTTAACTAGCTCGTGACCCTAGAATATCCTCTCCTACTATTTGTTACTCGAAATTATTATTTGTATGGTTAATTTCTCTAGTAAGATTATTGCTTGATAGCTTAGGTAGTAAAATAGCTACATCTTTATTTTATGAAAATCCTCTTGGATAAATAAATTAATTGAGTTTGAATCAGTCAACAGTTAATCACCTCAACATCCTCCAAGTTGTTCCCTTTGATGGCACATGTATAGGAGGTAACATGCTTGTTTGTGTCGGTTGTTTCATTGTACTTAGGAATCTCGAACATGAGGAATATTTTAGGTGCTGGCTTTAGAGCCGCACTCGGAGGGAAAAGTTTTTGAACGAACTTCTTGGAATCAAGGCCTTTCAGTATCGGCGGTGCTCCCGGGATTTGGTCGACCGTGGAATTGTAGGTTTCTACCTTTTTGTCATTTGCTTCGATTTTCTTCTCCCCTGATTCTATTCATTTTGTTAGCTCCTCACGCATTTTTATGATCTCGGGGTTAGCCCCGATTCATTTGCATTCGACCTCTATGCCACCGGTTCTTCCTTGCAGTGACTTCCCGAGACGGATCGGGTTCAATTTTGCTCGGTGCGCCACTTTTGTTCTGTAACTAAGCTATCGCCGCCTGTTGAGACTGTAACATTTCGAAGATTATCCGTAGATTGATCTCGTCTCCTCCATTATTTGGAGTATTTTGCGCTGCCGATCGAGCTCCACCACGGATGCTATTCTCGAGGTCGGCAGGCAGATTTGTGTCGATAGCCACATGCGAGTTAGCGTCCAACGGGTTTGCAATTGGAATTTCGATGGGATCAACGAGCGGTACCTCGTTACCGGACGCTATATTGTTATTTTCACCATGATGACTAGACTCATTGTCAACAGGTAGGGATGCTAATTGTGAGCTTGACATTTTGAGCTTTAACCTGAAATTAAAGGCACTTTAAAGAACAAGTGTAAAGTAATATGTGTTATAGAAATTTGTATCAAAGAACTACTATTATCCTTAGTCCTATGGTGGGCGCCAAACTGTTTACCCTCAAAATCAGATAACAATTGAATTTCTAAGTGGTTTTAAGGATACATGGATTAAATTGACACAAAGCGACAAATTAGGTTGTAATTGAAATAAACAATGATAAAGTAATCACAAACCACACGAATTGAACAGTTACAGTCTTGAAAAATTAGCCACCCTTGAATTAGTTGCACTTCTATCGGTACCACAACACAGTTGAATAAGAGCTTAAAGAGAAAATAACAATATATTGCTTTTAAGTGTATGTTACAATGTTCTTTACAAGTAATCATACTCCCCTTTATATAGTAGGAGAATCCTATATTAGGTACAACATTATAAAAGGTAAGAATTTCCTAATTAACTGATTGTTGATCTCAAGTCAACATATGTCAAGAGCTCCGTTGTGATATTCGGTCGGTTACGGATATCATGGCCTTCTGTTAGCCGAGCTTGACTACCTCACATCGTTCTTCGAAGTAAATCAAGACCAGGACCGATCCTGAATCATGTCCCCGATATCCTTGAGGGCTGTTGTTATGGTCCGGACTCAAAATTGATGAGATCCCTACGTCGGTATAGGCCCCCGATTACCAGATAACTTTTTCTTCTTCTCCATATACTATTGAGACCGGTTTTACCTGTATACAACTATCATTGCATATATTGTACTTGTTGCAATAGATTATTTGTTATCGATTGTCCGTGTTCAAAGCAACGAGAAACTGGAAACCAGTAAGAAGAAGAGGCACAAAAACCAGAACGTATGTAACGTTAAAAAAAAAAAAATCACAGAAATGAAGAAATCCGAGACCACAGAATTCACTGTGTGTCCTTAAGGAATTTAACCCCCTCACTGTACCCGAGGTTGTGGATTATTTCCTCCCAGGATATAACGGATATACCTGTCGTAGGAGTGGCGGTACCTCAAACGCCTACGACTTCGACGAACTCAAATTCGGGAACGAAATCACACTATGACTCGATATGTTTCAGTTTGCAGAAAAGAATGCAGAATTTTTAATGCACGAATATTTTTTTTTTTTTCAGCACTCGAAAATGAGGCATTTCCTCAGTTTATATAGCCTCGAATTGTGACTGTTCGGAAAGGCTTGGTGCCTGTTCGGGAAAGGCCATGCCTTTTTTCTGAAAAATAAGAACGTTGGGAAGTTTACAGTTAACAAATTAATATTTTTTTCCCACGGGAATTAAAAATAATTTCAGAAAATGAAGATTGAATTTTAAATAAATTTGGTCCAAAAAGATTATCAATCAATCAGATCATTTGACCAAATCCAAATCCAAATCCAAAGCCGAAGCCGAAGCCGAAGCCGAGCCGAGCGACGACGACGGCGCGAGGGGAGTCCCTCTTCTTAACCCTTTAAGAGCTAGAAGAAGTGCTTTCTAATATAAGCACATAACTTTCCCTTTCTACCACCAATGTGGTACAAAGCTCCTTTTCAAAGGAACTTTGCTTTGAAACTTCATTTTCCTTCTATTGTCTTCTTCCCTCCATTTCTCATTCACACCAACTTAGCTAGCTTTAATCATTAACTAGCTTTAACAATCCCCCACATGAATGGGGAATGGCTATATGATGAAAAACATGCATGACAAAAAAAAAAACTGTGTGATTCGTAAGCAAGGATTAATTGCATCTGGATAAGTAGATTTCTCTTTGAACTTTCCGTAGTGAGCATATGTCGGATATACTCGGTCAATCGGTAGATTTGATATCTTTGAACCGTCGAGCTTTGGTGTATACCTAGACAACCACATGTCACACAATTAACCCTTTAACCGTTTTTGGTTCTCATTGTTTTGTTCGTTTCAGCCATGAACACTTCCTGGTTCATAAGTGCGTAGAGAGCTGGCCTTACAGAGTTCTCCTTGAAGCGGCTTACACTTCACACTTACATAGGTGATTCCTAAATGTGTCATCCCATAGATACACTATTTGATATACCCCGTATCAAACTTAGAAACCATTAAAAAGCCTTAATGCTTTATCCTGGTACTGAACATTGTCTCATCACGAGAATGGACCAAAAAGTTATTGTGACAATGTTGAACCGTCATCAATGACTTTGTTTGATCTCTTTGAACCTAGATCTTGGGATCTCATGTCTTCTAGGTAGAGTTACCGCCACGATGACTTGTCCTCGGCCATAGTCCCATTCCCCTCGATGATCTTTCAACCACTTCTCTAGTTAGGCCTTTAGTTAGTGGATCCGACACATTATCTCTTGACTTAACATAGTCAATTGTGATAATTCCACTAGAGAGTAGTTGTCTAACGGTATTATGTCTTCGTCGTATGTGACGAGACTTTCCGTTGTACATAACGCTCCCGGCTCTTCCTATTGCCGCTTGGCTATCGCAATGTATGCATATAGGAGCCAACGGTTTGGGCCAAAATGGAATATCTTCTAAGAAATTCCGGAGCCATTCAGCTTCTTCACCGGCTTTGTCTAGAGCTATGAACTCAGATTCCATTGTAGAGCGGGCGATACATGTCTGTTTGGATGACTTCCAAGACACTGCTCCTCCACCTATAGTAAAAACGTATCCACTTGTGGATTTAGTTTCAGTTGAACCGGTGATCCAATTTGCATCACTGTATCCTTCAATAACTGCAGGATACCTGTTATAATGCAAAACAATGTTTTGAGTATGTTTCAAATACCCCAAAACTCGTTTCATTGCCAGCCAATGATTTTGGTCGGGATTACTCGTGTAGCGACTTAGTTTACTTATAGCACACGCAATATCAGGTCGCGTACAGTTCATAATATACATCAAACTTCCCAACACTCTGGCATAATCCAATTGAGAATGACTTTCACCTTTATTCTTTGCAAGAGCAAGGTTCATATCAATTGGCGTCTTTGCAACTTTAAAGTCCAAATACTTGAACTTTTCAAGTACTTTTTCAATATAATGAGATTGAGACAATGCTAGACCTTGAGGAGTCTTATGGATTTTAATTCCCAGAATTAAATCGGCAACTCCTAAGTCTTTCATATCAAACTTACTAGCAAGCATGCGCTTAGTAGCATTTATGTTAGCAATGTTGTTACTCATTATTAACATATCATCCACGTATAAACAAACAATGACGACGTGGTTCGGAGTGTTCTTAATGTAGACACATTTATCACATTCATTTATCTTGAATCCATTTGACAGCATCGTATGGTCAAATTTTGCATGCCACTGTTTTGGTGCTTGTTTTAGTCCATAAAGAGACTTAACAAGTCTACATACCTTCTTCTCTTTCCCTGGAACTACAAACCCTTCGGGTTGTTCCATGTAAATTTCTTCCTCCAACTCTCCATTTAAGAAGGCTGTTTTCACATCCATTTGATGGATTTCAAGACCGTACACGGCGGCTAATGCTACTAACACCCGAATAGATGTAATCCTCGTTACCGGCGAGTATGTATCAAAGTAATCAAGACCTTCTCGTTGTCTAAACCCTTTAACAACTAGTCTTGCCTTATATTTTTCAATAGTGCCATCAGCTTTCATTTTCCGCTTGAAAATCCATTTGGAACCTAAAGGTTTATTCCCTGGAGGAAGATCAACCAATTCCCAAGTATGGTTGTTCAATATGGATTCTATCTCACTATTGATTGCCTCTTTCCAAAATTGAGCTTCCGATGAAGACGTAGCTTCGTTGAACATTCGAGGCTCATTTTCCAACAAAAATGTTAAAAATTCTGGTCCAAAGGAAGTAGTCGTCCTTTGACGTTTGCTACGTCTTGGATTTTCCTCATCAGGAATGTTTTCCTTTATTTCTTCCCGAGGTCGTTTAGATTCTTTGCTAGACGACGCACATTCCTTTTTATACGGATATATGGTTTCAAAGAAGTCAGCATTATCTGATTCAATTACCGTATTCACCTGAATGTCGGGATTTTCTGATTTATGAACCAGAAATCTATATGCCTTACTATTTGTGGCATATCCTATGAAAACACAATCAACGGTTTTAGGTCCTATTTTTACCCTTTTGGGTTTAGGAACTTGCACCTTGGCCAAACACCCCCACACTTTGAAGTATTCCAAATTGGGCTTCCTTCCTTTCCACTTTTCGTATGGAATAGATTTTGTTTTGCTATGGGGCACTCGATTGAGTATTCGGCTAGCTGTTAGAATGGCTTCCCCCCACAAGTTCTGGGGTAAACCAGAACTTATTAACAGGGCATTCATCATTTCTTTCAGTGTTCTATTTTTTCTTTCCGCAATTCCGTTTGATTGTGGCGAGTAAGGAGCAGTTGTTTGATGAATAATGCCATATTCCAAACATATTTGTTCAAAAGGAGATTCATATTCACCGCCCCTATCACTCCTTATCATTTTAATCTTTTTGTTAAGTTGAGTCTCAACTTCAGTTTTGTATTGCCTGAACGCTTCAATTGCTTCATCTTTACTATTAAGTAAATAAACGTAGCAATACCGCGTACTATCGTCAATAAAAGTTATGAAATACTTCTTTCCACCGCGAGATGGAATTGACTTCATGTCACAAATATCTGTATGGATTAAGTCTAAAGGACTTGAATTCCTTTCAACTGACTTATAAGGATGTTTAGCATACTTAGATTCAACACAGATTTGACATTTTGATTGATTGCATTCAAACTTAGGCAATACTTCCAAACTAATCATTTTTCGCAAGGTTCTATAATTGACATGTCCTAAACGTGAATGCCATAAATCATTTGACTCAAGCAAGTAAGACGAAGCAGAAACTTTATTATTATTAGCAACAACCATTACATTCAGTTTGAAAAGGCCCTCTGTGAGGTAGCCTTTTCCTATGTACATTTCGTTCTTACTTATTACAACCTTGTCAGAAACATAAACACATTTAAAACCGTTCTTCACTAGAAGTCCGGTAGATACAAGATTTTTCCTAATTTCAGGAACATGACAGACGTTGTTGAGAGTCACCACCTTGCCAGAGGTCATCTTCAGCAGTATCTTTCCATAACCTTCAATCTTGGCCGTTGCAGAATTTCCCATATATATTGTTTCGTCGGGCCCGGCGGGAGCATATGAAGCAAAGGCTTCTCTAACAGCACAAATGTGGCGAGTGGCGCCAGAGTCAATCCACCACTCTTTCGGACTTCCCACTAGGTTGCACTCGGACAACATAGCGCACAAGTCATCAACCTCCTCGTTTGTTTCAACCATATTAGCCTGACCCTTCTTCTTTTCCTTTTTCGGAGCACGACAGTCTGCAGCTTTGTGTCCGATTTTTCCACAATTATGGCAGTTTCCCTTGAATTTCTTCTTGTTGGGATAGTTCCTTGGTCCCGATGCCTTTTTCCTCTTTTTCATATTAGTTGGGGCAGTTTCAACTATATGTGCTCCCCCTATGGTTGATCTCCCATTTGCCTTTTTCTCCGCTGCCTTGTTATCTTCCTCGATTCTCAACCGGACGATGAGATCTTCCAATGTCATCTCCTTTCGCTTATGTTTCAAGTAATTTTTGAAGTCCTTCCATGAAGGAGGCAACTTCTCTATCACTGCCGCAACTTGAAACGCCCCACTAATTACCAAACCTTCAGCGAGGAGATCATGGATGATAACCTGCAACTCTTGAACTTGAGTGACAACAGACTTGCCATCTACCATTTTGTAGTCCAAAAACTTGGCAGCGATAAACTTCTTTAAGCCAGCATCTTCTGTTTTATATTTCTTTTCCAACGCATCCCATAGTTCTTTTGATGTTCCCACATTACTATAGACGTTGTAAAGATCATCCTCCAGTCCGCTAAGAATGTAATTCTTGCACAAAAAATCTGAGTGCTTCCACGCCTCAATTACAACAAATCGTTCATTTTCAGGTGTTGATTCCGGCGGAACCGGAATATCCTCCTTAATAAACTTTTGAAGGCTTAAAGTAGTTAGATAGAAGAACATCTTTTGTTGCCATCGTTTGAAATCAATCCCGGTGAATTTTCCGGGCTTCTCTGCCGGAGCCGATGCTGGTGCAGTACGACTGGAGGACGCAGCATTGCTCGTAGAACCAACCACGGGGGCTGGTGTGGCAGTAACAGTAGCAGTAGCATTCAAATTTGGAGTTTGGTCTCCCATTTCTGTCGTAGGAAATAACAGAACACTTTAATAATCGGTGAAGATTTTATTTCTTCAAACCGAATCAAATTTACACAAACAGAATTAAAACAAACTTCAAATAGAATGTAATAAACTGTATGTAGTATACTTGATGAAGTTTTTATATCTTCAAATCAAGTACCCAAATGAGTAGAAAGTTCTGAAAACTTTAATCTCAACCGGAGTAGAAAATCCGAAGATTTAGTCTCCAAACAACATACAAGTTCGTTACATGCAAACAACAAAATTACAAGTTTCTTTTATTTTCTGGACAGTCACAATTTTATGTTAGGAAAAACTGTATGTAATCACTGTTTTATGTAAGAATTTTTTTTTTCTGTACTGTTGTATCGTTCTGTAACGTTTTAATCAACAGCAGATGAACACGGAAATAATAACATAAGCTCCTTAAGCTTGTTATCGATTGTCCGTGTTCAAAGCAACGAGAAACTGGAAACCAGTAAGAAGAAGAGGCACAAAAACCAGAACGTATGTAACGTTAAAAAAAAAAAAATCACAGAAATGAAGAAATCCGAGACCATAGAATTCACTGTGTGTCCTTAAGGAATTTAACCCCCTCACTGTACCCGAGGTTGTGGATTATTTCCTCCCAGGATATAACGGATATACCTGTCGTAGGAGTGGCGGTACCTCAAACGCCTACGACTTCGACGAACTCAAATTCGGGAACGAAATCACACTATGACTCGATATGTTTCAGTTTGCAGAAAAGAATGCAGAATTTTTAATGCACGAATATTTTTTTTTTTCAGCACTCGAAAATGAGGCATTTCCTCAGTTTATATAGCCTCGAATTGTGACTGTTCGGAAAGGCTTGGTGCCTGTTCGGGAAAGGCCATGCCTTTTTTCTGAAAAATAAGAACGTTGGGAAGTTTACAGTTAACAAATTAATCAGAAAATGAAGATTGAATTTTAAATAAATTTGGTCCAAAAAGATTATCAATCAATCAGATCATTTGTCCGAATCTGAATCTGAATCCGAAGCCGAGCCGAGCAACGACGATGGCGCGAGGGGAGTCCCTCTTCTTAACCCTTTAAGAGCTAGAAGAAGTGCTTTCTAATATAAGCACATAACTTTCCCTTTCTACCACCAATGTGGTACAAAGCTCCTTTTCAAAGGAACTTTACTTTGAAACTTCATTTTCCTTCTATTGTCTTCTTCCCTCCATTTCTCATTCACACCAACTTAGCTAGCTTTAATCATTAACTAGCTTTAACATTATTTACTTTATTCTCATATTACAAAATAATTAGCGTTATGATATAGATCTCTAGCTATCTGTTGTTGTAGCTTATCTTGATATAATGGTTTAAAAAAGTTATACATTTTCAATGCAAAAATGGAAAACTCATTTGAGTTTTAATTTGCACGATTATAAATGTACTGATGCACCGATGAAATCCTTATCTTGTAAGTAGTTAGGCAATAGCCCATGCTCGTAGTTATATATCTCACTTCTTAGGAGTAAATTAGACAACGTTGTAGCTGTAGGCACACCGAGAGAACAGACCTAACACCCATTACTTTAAACTTCTGTTGAAGCTCGTAAATATTGGTTCAAGAGGCATGCATTTATTCACTTGTTGAGAAATAAAATATTTTTATCCATGAAAAAAAACATGAAATTCGGAATAATTTTTTTAAAAAAAAAGAAGAACATAATTATGTAAGGAAGGCAACATCTTGGGGACATTCAATAAAACTGGAATAATATAGTTACGACACTCAAAAATTATATGTGCATAGTGAAAATAGCCATAACTTTACAATATTTGTAGGTATATGATATTATTTAAGAAGTTTTTATTCTCCTATAGGAAAGGTTGATACCTTATTTATTTTAAATAAATACCTTTTTAAAAAATTATATTTCATAGATACCTTTTGATTTTTATTGCCAAATGTTTATTTATGATTATCTCCTACCCTAAAGCCATAAAATACGCTTTGTATTATTTTTCTCTCTCATTCTTTCATATTTTTCTTCACCCTCTCTCTCTCAATGGCAGTCGTTCTTCATGAATACAACCACAATTCTCCACTAATTTATCTCCATTGTCTCGAAAATTTTTCATTTGAGTGATCATCGACGGCAGAGAATGACAGAGAGGGGAAAAACATATCCATTGAATTCATTGTTCCTCTTCCTTCCTCAATTCGTCATTGAAGGCTTGAAGGCTTTGAAGGATATAAGTTTATGTGATATTCTTAATTTGTCTTTATCAATCAATTCGTCATTTAAGGATATAAGTTTCTATGATTTCTATATCTTCTCAGATATGGCATTGAAGGTTTTGACGTTGTTTTTTGCCATCGAAGGCACCATCGCCGGATCAAGGTGGCGCGTTTTCACTATCCACTTTCAGTAAACGACGGATTCGTCGGAATTAGGGTATGTTCTTGAACAAAGACGACAGAATTTGGGGCTGAGCAACTTGATTTTCTGTTAATATATTTCATTGTATTCATTGTCTTTTCTTCATTGTATTTCAATGTATCCCATTGTATACTGTGTATTTTATTGTATTCACTGTCTCGCTATATGCCATGGATGTATTCATATGTTTTTTTAATTAATATAATTTATGTATTCAGATGTATTATATAATTTCTCTGAATATTTCTATGTTTTTTGTGTATTCTTCGATTGAGAAACTTTTTTATAACTGAAAATACATGTGTTATAATTGAGTTATTGAGTTATATTAGGAGTCTATTATGTTAAGTGATTCACTTTCCGTTTTAAAAACCGGGTAATCCCCTATTTCACGTCGTGAACAACAACTGATTAGTTGGACTTCTCTAATTCACGCCTATTTTCGCTACTATATTCATAAATACAATAGCTTAATTACATCAAATACATCTTTTAACCACAAAAAAAGATATTTATAATTCATAATATTGCAAATGGTATCTATAAATGACTAATTACTACTAATACATAGTATTTTATGAATATTTCTCATTATTAAATCATAACGTGATGAAACTTCATCGCGACAATTGATCTATTTGACATGAATATCGTAAATATTGTTTTTTTCCTTTCTAACCACATGGTTGAAAAAAAAATTGCTTGAAATGAAGGCCTTACTAGAGTCTTGCAGCACACAATCAACATGTTATTTGTAGTAGAAGTAATGTATACTCCATTATTTTGCAATCATTTATGTTACTACAAAATAAAAAGAATATGTCAAAAAGAGTATAGAAGCAGCCACGTCTTCTCTTTTTCTGGCTGTTTGGCCTGGGCCTGCTTCAGAAAATGGTCCCATTTTAGAAATCATATTTTGCTATTTAATTCACAAAAAGCGTGCACGGTTAGCCCTCCAAATAATGGAGGCCCACTTATGGCTCAAAAACTCTAGGGGCCCACAGGATCAATGACTAGAGCCATGCCTCTCCATTAAAAAATAATATATACTAATTTAGTCGCTCAAAAAAAAATCGATAAAATATATATTTTTCTATATTTAGTTCGGCCAACCCATCATTTTGTATTTTGCCCTTCTCTTTTTGGTTTTTTACTTTGTTTTTCTTTTTTCTTTCTAGTTTATGTGTGTTTACATTCAGCTGTATTCCTTTTCTTTTTTGGGCTAATGAAAGGGGAGACTTTATATTAAAAATATAGAAAGTTTAGTTATTATATAATAGAGGAATAGATCGTATAGCGATCTTTTTGATTTTGTCTTGTAAAATAATGTTCGAAGGTCTTTTTCAGAATATAGTATTATTATATTCAGCTGTATTCTACGATCATTTATTTTTTCCTATTCTATGTCTCCTATTTTTCTCGCTCTTCAATTCTTAAACCAACATGTGTCTAATTCGTATATACTATCGCTCTAATTGTCTTTCTGTTTCAATTTATACGATTATTTTCTATTTCAAAATGTTTCAGTATTCTTTATACAGTTCATTTTTGTATAATTCTCTAAAACTGATCAGATTTTGAACTCTGACTTTGCGTTTGCTCTCAAACTTTTTAAACATGTACTATTATACATACCTATTATCACTAATATAGTATATAACCTTTTTTTCTCTTTGAGCTGAGGGTCTACCGAAAATAGTATTTTTATCTTTTTAAAGACAGATGTAATATCTGCGTACACTCTACCTTTCCCAAACACCATTTATGGGATTATAGTATATTTGTTATTGTTGTATTAAGATAAATTATGTGTCTAGCTAGTATATGTGTCATATGAAATGAGACTGATGGAATTACTAATATTTTGTTTAAAATTATTGATTATGAGTTAATACTTGTCGGATTGTCTCTCTCCCTTCCAAAAATTGTATACGTATCGCTCACGGAGTTACAAACGAGTGAAAGTTGGCAACAAATTTTTTAAATCAAGTGTTTTACCCCTGATTTTTAAAATCAAGTGATCGCATACAATAAAATGAATGTATAGTACATCCAAATTGTAGCATTAAGTTAAAATAACAAGAGAAAATTTATGATACATATTTCAACTTTTTTTGGGGGTGTTTTGTATCAGACGTAGAATAACCTCAAAGCCTAAATAATTGATTAGAGAACCTCCAAAATAAAATTGTTTGAATTCTCAAAATGAAGTTGCTAGCGTGGGGAGCTAGAGAGTAAATGGGTTCACAATTTTAGGTTCAATTCTTACTGACCATATTATGCAATTTGGTTAAAAAGAAAAAAGTTAACCACCTATATTATCACCTAAAAAATGGGTTAGATAATAATTTTTTTAAAAACGAGTCAAATATGAATAAAAATTATATTACCATTTAAAAAATAGATAACTTATGGATAATCATTCATAACTAATGAGATTAACTTTTATATTTATAAAACCTCAAAATGGGGTTCTTTCAATTTGTGAAACTAGAAATTCTACCAAAAGTAATCATATTCAAGAAGTTATGCATGAATAATATGGTTACCCGTATTATCCGTCAATTAACCAAATTTTATCCGTATGAAATATGGACTGGATAGAATAATTTATCCATTTTTTCATTATCGATTTTGATTCGTCCCATATCTAATCCGATCCGTCCGTTTGCCACCCCTACCTCAATGTAACAGAAATTTTTGCAAAGAAAAGAGGTAGTATGAAATAATTTCTAGTTGCACCAACCTTATGTTTTTCAAAGTTTTGTGTTTATCACTATACTACCTGCGCATAGGTCCGCAGGTGTCATGTCCAATAAATTATGTTGTCTAACTACTTACAACTGAGAACTAGGAGGAAAATATTTAATGGCATGATTCATGTGGAAATAGTTAAATTACTGTTACTTCTCATTCCTACTTAATAACGAAAGCTTAGTTCAGAAAAAACCATAAATCATCTCTAATTAGAAGGGTCAAATTAACACGTCTCTATATATTCTTGGACTTTCTTCTCATCTTGGTCGAACAAATTCGTACATGTCACCGACCAAATATAAATTAGAGAAAGAGGCATAAAATCTGTCACATTCTTTCTTTGCCAAACTTTGAATGGAAAATAAAACTTAAATGAAAGATGGCTATTCCTCATCATCTGATTCATTAAGATACCATTTTGGTCTTAAAATGTCTAAAACATTAAATTCCTCTTAGTCAATCTTCGATTTTCCACTGCTCCAAAGATTTAGCTGTTATTTGTGTATTAAAATGCATATCAGGAAAGAGTTGACAACCTAATTACCGTAGAGAGTTTTGGATAACTAAGTTTCTTGTATTGCTCACCAAAGTATATATAGAGTACAGAGAAATCAAAACCTACCAACTATAGGATTGTACAATAATGAAGGAAAATGAAAACCTACCAACTATAGGATTGTACAATTAATGAGAGAATATTCTACCAATAATAAAAAGATACACAAAAGATATTTACAATATTTCCTAATACGCCCCCTCAAGATGGAGGGCCGGAGGACACGCCAATCTTGGACATCAGCAAAAGAAGCCGAGGACGAGATAAGTGCTTGGTGAGAGCATCAGCAAGCTGATCAGCAGAGGATACGTGAGCAACACGAAGGGACCCATTCTGGACCAATTGACGAACAAAGTGATAATAAATGGAGATGTGTTTCATGCGAGAATGAAACACAGGATTGGCACAGAGATAAGTGGCGCCAATGTTGTCACTGTAAATGACAGGAGTAGCCGGAAGAGGGACATGAAGCTCGCGCAGCAGGGAATGAAGCCAACGTACTTCAGCGGCAGCAGAAGCAATGGCACGATACTCAGCCTCAGTAGATGATCGTGCAACGGAACGCTGCTTTTTGGAGCTCCATGAAATAAGATTTGGCCCTAGAAAACCAACATAGGCACCAGTTGAGAAGCGGTCATCACAGTTTCCACCCCAATCAGCATCAGAGAAACAATGCAGAGGTATAGCAGATGAAGGACGCAGCCAGACGCCAAAGTCACGCGTCCCATTCAGATACCGTAATAGGCGCTTAACTGCACCCCAATGAGTGACAGTAGGAGCATGCATGAACTGTGAGAATTTATTCACAGCAAAGGAAATATCAGGACGAGTGAAGGAGAGATACTGGAGGCCCCCAAGGGCCTGTCGATATGCGGATGCGTCGGCAGGGGCCGAGCCGTCGGCCAGATGAAGGCGAGTTGACGCCGCTGTTGGCATCTGAACAGGATTTGACTCCAGCATATTATGACGAGTCAAAAGATCAATAACATATTTACGCTGAGAAAGAAAACACCCCTTGGAGCTGCGCAGAACTTCAACACCAAGAAAGTAGCTTAGATCACCCATGTCTTTAAGAGAAAACTGAGATCCAAGAGAGTCAATCACACGGTTCAAGAAAGCAGAATCATTACCAGTCAATATGAGATCGTCAACATACACCAAAAAATAGGCCATAATGCCAGAGTGCTGAAAGACGAAGAGCGAAGTGTCAGAGGTAGTGTTAACGAAACCCATGGTCAGAAGACTTTGGCGGAGCGCACTGTACCATGCCCGGGGTGCCTGTTTGAGACTATAAATAGCTTTCTGTAACCTACAGACATAAGATGGATAGGCTTTGTCAACAAAGCCCGGTGGTTGTGCCATATAAACATCCTCTGTAAGCCTCCCGTGGAGAAATGCATTGTTCACATCCATTTGACGAAGAGGCCAGCCCTTGGATACAGCTATACTGAGAAACGGTTCGCACAGTTGCCGGCTTAACAACCGGACTGAAAATCTCCTGGAAATCCACACCTGGACGCTGATGAAAGCCCTTTGCAACAAGCCGGACTTTGAACTTATCCACAGTGCCGTCAGGCTTGCGTTTGATGCGATAAACCCACTTGCAACCCACAACATTCTGCGAGGAATCAGGCTGGACAAGATCCCAAGTGCCATTCCGTAGCAGAGCATCAAACTCTGATGACATAGCAGCGCGCCAGCGCTCATCAGACATAGCACTGGACAGGGTTTGAGGTTCAGTAACAGCAGGAGAGGTGACAGCAGACATACCAAACTTCTTGTTGGGCATAAAGATGTTATTTTTGCTGCGTGTCTGCATATGATGACCACCCTGAGAGGATGCAGGTGGCGGCATAATGGGTGTAGCGGCGGCAGGGGCCGCTGGCGGTGCTGGAAGGAGCGCTAGTGGCGCGGGCGGTGGCGCCGGGAGTGCGTCCGGTGAAGGATCGCTGGTGGGAGCAACGGCAGGTACTGGTGGCGGCAGCGGAAGGACTTCTAGGGAGACCGGAATGGGTACAGGGGGAGACTCGGGGTTAGACATTTTGGAGAACGGGAAGACATCTTCATGGAATGTGACATGACGCAAGACGAAGATTTTAGACGTTGAGGGATCAAAGCAGAGATAGGCACTTTGAGTAGTAGAGTAGCCGAAGAGGACACATGCACGAGATGTGGGTTCTATTTTGTGTGAGGTGTAGGGCCGAAGCCAAGGGAAGCATTGACAGCCGAAGACACGTAATTTGGCAAGGTTGGGGCGTTTCTGGAAGAGAGACTCAAAGGAGGAGCGCATCGAGAGATTTGTCTTGGGAAGACGATTAATGAGGTAGATTGCTGTAGCAAAGGCATAAGGCCAGTAAATGAGAGGTATAGAGGCATGATGAAGGAGAGTGAGACCAGTATCGACAATATGACGGTGAAGGCGTTCAGCATAGCCATTGTGCTGAGGAGTATGAGGAGGTGACGTAAGATGGGAGATGCCATGAGAGGCAAGAAAAGAGCGTAAAGCGAGAAATTCACCCCCATTGTCAGTATACAGAGTAATGATTTTAGCAGAGAAATATTTCTCTACAATGGATTTAAAAATGGGGAAGGTTTGTGAGACATCACATTTACGGCGTAAAGGAAAAAACCAAACATACTTAGAGAAATGATCAACAAAGATGATATAATATTTAAACCCTTCATTAGAAATAATCGGAGAGGTCCATACATCGGAGAAAATAAGCTCCAGGGGAGCAGTAGAAGACAGACTTGACTTAGAAAAAGGTAACTTATAACACTTATGAAGTTTGCAAGATACACAGGCAAGATCAGACACATTACTGGACGCTATACTGCTAGATGATACTAAATGATGCAGGGTTTTAGCTGACGGGTGACCAAACCGAGAATGCCACAATGATGCAGAGAGCTTTTGTGCCGTGAGGGCAGATGGGAGACTGGGAGCCGCTGGCCAGTAGTAGGTGTTGCCCCTAAGTGGGCCTGGAACGAGCGTTGCCCACGTGCGACAATCCTTCACCTGAAAATCAGTATCAGAAAGAACAACGTTAACATTATTGTGATGACATAATTGGGCAACAGAGATCAAATTTTTACGCATATGTGGAACACAGAGAGCCCCAGCTAATAAAAGAGAGGAATGACTGTTAAGTTGTCCAGTATAAGTAATTGTCAAACCTTCACCATTACAAATAACCACATTGTCGAAGCCAGTGTAAGGTCTGTGAAGAGACATGTTGGCAAGATCAGAGGTTATGTGATGAGAGGCACCAGAGTCCAGGATCCAATCGGATGCAGAGGGAATCGTCGGAGAGTGATGGGCTGTGTGAGCAGCTGGATAGGGCGGCGAAGCATAAGCTGGCCGCGGCAATGGTCCACCGTAAAGGGGCTGGTTGGAGCCGGAGATGGGATAGGATGGGCAGCGGCGCACGGAGTGGCCAAATTCACTGCAGAGTTGGCACTTCCCATTGTACCCGCGAGATTGGCCTTTGCTGGAGTAACCACCGCGACCGGAGACTGACCCGCGGCTGATGCGGCCGCGCCCGCGGCTACCGAATCGGTGACGGACTGGCTGCTATCCGGCGACGAAGGCAGCCGACGGAGCCAAGTCGGATGTGACGGAGGTAGACGGCACACGAGCAGTAATCTGAGCCTCCATGCTTAACAGCTTGTCATGTAATTCAGCAAAAGATGGGAGACTCACGGGCTTGGATGGCATGAGAGAGTTCCATATGCGGGTCATCAAGACCATTGAGAACCTTTATGACAAGATCCTCAGAATCAACGGTAACACCCAGGAGAGAAAATTCATCCACAATCACGCGAATACCGTGCATAAAGTCAGTAATAGATTTAGAACCTTTTACCGGATTGTGGAGCTGCTGTTTGAGAGCCATGATACGACCACGAGAAGCGGTGCCGTATGTGCGCGCGAGGATGTCCCAGACCTCTTTAGAGGTTTCCGGCGGCAATGAAGAAGATGATCGTCGGTGTGATCGACGAGATGATGGCACTGAGAATAAGGTTGTCCTGGCGAATCCAGTAAGGATATGCTGGATTGGGGGAAGTCACGTCGTTGTCGACGATAATGGCCGGTGGGCATGGCTTCGATCCGTCCAAGAAGCCGAGGAGATCGTAACCCGTAAGGAGGGTTCGAAATTGAAATTTCCACGCCAGGTAATTAGTGGAGTCCAATTTGAGTGGGATTTGAGCCGATGCATTTATGGCAATCGGCTGAAGAGGCCCGGTTGACATCGTGGCGGCCATGAGCGTGAGGCAAGGAGAGGAGGCGCTGAACGACGTCAAGAAAAAGAGGGCTGCCGATTAGTGCAGCAGCGGCGGCGACGGGCTCCGATGAGAGGAGCTACGGCGGCGGCGGGTAGTATGTATTTAGGGTTTGTTTGGCGATAAGCCACTGGCATATGATACCATGTAGAGAGTTTTGGAGAAGTGAGTTTCTTTGTATTGCTCACCAAAGTATATATAGAGTACAGAGAAATCAAAACCTACCAACTATAGATAATGAAGGAAAATCAAAACCTAGCAACTATAGAATTATACAATTAATGAGAGAATATTCTACCAATAATAAAAAGATACATGTCTTTACCTATTCTTGGACTTTCTTCTCATCTTGGTCGAACAAATTCGTACATGTCACCGACCAAATATAAATTAGAGAAAGAGGCATAAAATCTGTCACATTCTTTCTTTGCCAAACTTTGAATGGAAAATAAAACTTAAATGAAAGATGGCTATTCCTCATCATCTGATTCATTAAGATACCATTTTGGTCTTATAATGTCTAAAACATTAAATTCCTCTTAGTCAATCTTCGATTTTCCACTGCTCCAAAGATTTAGCTTTTATTTGTCTATTAAAATGCATATCAGGAAAGAGTTGACGACCTAATTACATGTCCAATCACATCATAGATACTAGTAGTATTTAGTTTTACATGCATTTATGTATCTTAACCAAACAGATCACACGCAAATGTTCAAAACTCAAAAACAAAATCATCATAATGAATAGTTAGTATATCTTCTCATACATGTATACATACGATATGCTAGGGAAATCAAATGTAAGCACAAGTTGCCATTGTTATGGCAGTTGAGCTTAGACGAGAAAGAAGAAAAGAGAGATCAGTGGAGACTTCTAGAAAGATAATGTTTTAGGGAAAAAATCTGACTATATTTCCATAGCATATCTCGTGTATATATATATATATATATATATTTATATCACAAAAAAAATGCTCTTGCCTAGCTACAATAGTAATACCTTTAATTCGTTAATAACCCACTACTGGTCGAACTATACAATACCTGCAACTGCACGTGAGGTGCAGAGAGTAAAGTGAGTACTCCAACCCAGTAAGTAATTAGAGTAAATAATAACTTAACGGTAAGAAAATACGTAAAACACTCCATCATGCTATACGGGGCAGTACAAATCCTTGAGAAAAACAGTAAAATCGTGAAAATCTTTTAGCAAATATCTAGCTCAATTTGAAAACCTCTTTTGAAAATATCCTTTTTCCCAACAGTCAAGCAAATGAATGCATAATCAGATAGTGCAAGTTCGCATATAAGCCAGCCCCTTGGGCACAACACTCCATTAACAAACAACACCAGGGTATCTGGTAACAGTGCAAGAAATAGTATGGATGCCAATGAGATCAGAGTGTTGAATGTCATGCCACGTAGTACAAACAGGAACCAATGCATGAATGCAATGCACGTGACCGTTGTGGCGTGCAGCCCGATCCATTTGGGTACCCGCGCTCACTGTGAAGGTTTAGACTCCGGAGAGGCTCCTATAGCCCAAGCGCAATATCAATGTCACACCACTGCGCCGTGCAGCCCGATCTATGCACAAAAATATCACTGCCATTAGCTAATTACAAAAATGCCCTTACTAACCTACTCAACTAACTATGTATATGGCTATACATATAAATACAGCTGTCAT
Organism: Nicotiana benthamiana; assembly: GCA_034376525.1. Lineage (NCBI taxonomy): Eukaryota > Viridiplantae > Streptophyta > Magnoliopsida > Solanales > Solanaceae > Nicotiana > Nicotiana benthamiana. The sequence goes on along the minus strand of CM067341.1, from coordinate 49,009,301 downwards.
GTGATACTCTTTAAGGCATCTATAAGAACTATGGGTTCGAAATCAATGAATGTAATGGTAGGGTAAGTCGTAGTTATGATAATATTTTTCTTAGACTCTCTGTGTACTTTTAAAGACTTGTCTAGCCATTGTTCTTCAAAGAGAATTTATAAGTTTTTCAAAACTTCTTTTACTTCTTACCTTTTAAATAAAGTAGCCAAGGTTCTCAAGAAATGGGATTGAAACTTCTCTATCTGAACAATAGCAATCCAGTATAATCCCACTTAGTAGAATTTAGGGAGGGTAGTATGTACGCAGATCTTACCCCTATCCTTGGATAGAGAGGCTGTTTCCAAATAGACCCGGGCATCCTTCCCTCCAAGAACTTCCTACCTTGCTCTTGGGGAGACTCAAACTCACAACCTCTCGGTTAAAAGTGGGAGTTGCTTACCATCAGAGCAACCCCTCTTGTCTCGAAAACTTCTCTATCTGAAGTACTTCATAAAGTCTCAACTCCCTACTAAGCATATCCATGCAATTTGATCAAATTATATGGGGATGATATAGACAATTTCAGGGTTTTTTTTCATTTCCCGAAATTAAAATTATAAGGTTTAACTGATTATTTTTGACATATCAAAATTGATTTCATGAAATTAGTGTTTGCCATTTCCGATCTGTCTCATTCACAACTTTGAAATTCAATCCCGTTGTCGAAAGTGAGAAAGCCCAATTCGGTAGTTAGTTCAATCGACCCATATTAGTTACTCACTATATCCCAACTTATTAGATGAAATTGGAGTATTATCACTTTAGTTCGTGCCAGAAACTATTTATATCTGATAGTTAAAAAATATAAAAAATTTATATAATTTTTGTATATACAAATTTTATTATATTTTTTGGCTATTATTTTTATAACAACTATACAGTGTCATTTTTCTGATAAAATTCACAAATAATTTCTTTTAATTAATTGAAAAATAGTCATCGTCATAGAGTTTTCACATGTAGAATTTAAAACTTTATGAGAATGTATATTTTTTAATTATAGTGCTGAAAAATAGCTAGCCCGTGCTAGTACTATTAAGTGATATATTTTTCATTTCTGTTTGTTTTTAAAAAAATTATATATTCTATATTTTGAAATAATTTACTCCAAACTTTATATTTTACCTTTAATATGATGACATATAGTTACACAAATATAAATTGCGCCGGAAGGAGTACAAAATATTTCCTTAAATTTACTTAGATTGATTATTTTCGGTAAGAAACATTAACCAAAAATTTTCCTGTTACTAGAAGTAAGATATATACTTCATAAACCAAAGGCAGGGAAATTACAAATGTATTTTAAGAAAAATCATATTGAACACTGAAAATTAGGATTCTTTATCCTCTTTTTCCTTTCTAAATCATTCTCTCGGTTTTATTTTAGTTTTGTTTTCTTACATTATTTTTATTTTTTAAAAATATTATAAACTCCTAATGAGAAAACTCAGTTATAGTATGATAGTATTGAGAGATCCAATTGGATATGATGTTGATCTCTCTTGCCCTCACTTCTTGGAGCCATTCTGGATCTTCTTTGCTTGACCATCTAAGATCCACATGATGTGCTCCTATAATCAAAGTGTAAACAAAAAACAAATAATTAAAGATGATAAATACTGTATAAAATATCAGGTGTTTAATAAAATTAGAAAAAAGAGAGGGAAAATAAAGAATGAGATCAGTTATAACCCTATCTGTATGAATCTCTTTTATATACAAACATATGAAAATTCTAAAATTCTTAGTTAAAGATTCAACATGATCCTTTCTCTTTCTTGGAGGATATTGATTATACCGGATGAGATTATCAAATGGTGAAGGCTAGGTGTGTCAAATGGGGGTTTGAGCTAATTTTAAGCGGGTCAAAATGGACTGAGTAAATGGGCTGGTCAAAGTGTGAAATAGGTTGATTCAAGATAGGCTAAAATTTGGATCATGGCTCAACTCACCCACTCTTAGTTAATTGATGTATGTTGTATTCTTATGAATTATTTAATCAAATAAGATAATTTGTTTGTTATGTCATATATAACATATCAAACAAAAAATATATTTTAAAGATATTTTAGCAAAGTTACTCATGATAAATTTAGACTAAAAATCAGCCAAACTTTATATGAATTGAGATGAACTAGGTCAAGATGAGCCGAGTTCAACAAATGGACATGTCAATAATCAGCCAACCGTGAATGATTTGAGCGGGTTAAATGAGTTTTGACTCAAATTGTCACCCCGTGACTCGTGATAACTCGTGATTGAGTTAAGTTTAAGTAGTTCAAATACATGATATAAGATTATGTAAGAACATTAGTAATCTTACTAACCTTCTTTTGCGATAATAGCAACTATGCTCTTAGATATATCCTTAAGGACCCTGTCAAAAAATAAAAATACATAAATAAATAAAAATACACCTTGTGGATTTATGTATCTATGTGCAAATTTATCTAAAATTACTGTATTGAAACAAATAGTTATATAAAGAATTCTAGGAAGAATTGATGTACTATACCTAAAATAAAATATGTTATGTGTAAACAAGAGAAAGAAGTTACTAACCCTCCACCACTCCATGGATCTCTTAGCCCATTAAAGAAGATGATGTTGCTCCCAAACCTTTTTAAAACCCATTCAATATTCTGCAAAACAAAAAGAATTTTATATTAGTAGTATTATTATAAGTTGGGCTTGGGCTGAAAAAATTACATTATGGGCCTATTCTCACATAGCCACCAAATTCTGTAGTAATCCAATCTGGTCTGGGCTTAACATCCAAAATTAATTTGCAAAATCGGACTCTTTCATTGTAATCCCATTCAGAGGGTGGAAATATGCTCTCCTTGTTGTTCCCATCCGTAGGCATTACCATCTCTGTACATGCCTGTATCAGACAATAAAATAATTTAATATCTTATCATCATCTAACTGATGTTAATACTAGTTAAATTAATTTTAAATTTAAAAAGAGTCTTTTTTAGAATAAATTAAAAGGAAAAATGGAGTTATAATAAAAGTCATATTGCACAAAAATAAATTCTAGAAAAAAATAGAGACCGAAACGGGAGGCCGAATTGCAGCAATAGCCACTTGTAAGACCGCTATTGAAAATATATCCACAGTTTATAATGTATTTCAAGACAAGTCAATTTACTCAAACTTGAGGACTAAGTATCCTGAATTTGAAAATTCAGAATTTAATGTATTGAATTTATTTTCAGCTGCTAATTTGGAAATTCAGGACCAAGTATCCTGAATTTCTAAACACAATTTTCTGAACTTTGAGATTTAAACTCTCCGACGTCTTATCCTGAAGTTTGAGCGAAATTAGCAATCTTTAAATATATTAGGAGTATAAACTATGGCCATATTTTAACATCATGCTTAAAAGAAGCTACCTGGTGTAATTTCCAGGAAACGGGAGTGGTACATTTTATATTTCTAAAAACGTCAAATATTTTTTAAACTCAAATTAGCAAAAATTAAATATAATAATATGAATATGAGAGAGTAATACCTGCCAAGTCCATCCACCTAGGCCGTGAGGATCCGAATTATCGTTTAGATTAAAACAAGTGGCTTTCCCAGTGTAGTTGTAATAGATATTAGCAGCACCATATAGCTTTTCCAACGTGTCGTTTCCACTCTTTGGATCATCAATTGCCTTGCACATCTTCATTTATGTACAAAATTGTTATTTAATTTTGCTTTCCAATGTCACATAATATATTATCGTAATCGAAATTAGATATAGTTTTACTCTTCTTTATATAAAAAAGACAAATTTTACACTGCAAAAAACATCTGTAAATTAATTAATGCTATGAAAAATTCCAAAAAAATGAATGATTAATATTTAACTTTGACACTGATGTTTAACTTGTACAATAATTATAATTTTCTCATTTAAAATCTCTTGTTTGGATTCTCAAAAAATATTATATTCTACTTGTATTAGATTTTTTAATCAAAAATTATTATGAAGGATCCAATATACACTCAACGGCATTTTTAAAGGATGGAAGCAACTTAACTTAAAATATTGGATTCCACATTTTGTTTCGTTTGTAAAATTTTGGGCTCTTTTCTAAACAAGTTTTGGATTTTTCGAAAAGTTACACACCACTATAGAATTGTTAATCAAAAATTGTTGAAGGAGATCGATTTCAAATATCTTAAAATGTGAGGCTGGAATGTTCTTTTTTCTTGTTCTTAGTGTTCAAATATGAAGGAGCAAAGCATTGGTTTCCATAAGAAATTAAGAAGAAAGAAAAAAAAAGTTGAAAATCATAAACAGATATTTTCATAGTTTACCTATTAAATTATACTTTTAGTAATTATTATTTCTCCCGAGGAACTGTGAACCAAAGAGAATCTCAACATGTTTAAAATAGAGAGGTTTCAGCTGTAATAAAAAGTTGTACCTCTTTTACTGGATATGCTGGCAACGGATTAAGGAAATTGGAAGGAGTTGGATAATCAGTCATGGCTGTGTATGTATATGCCGTAGAGAGCCAATTTACAAGAGAATCTGGACTGATATAGTTCCTATACAAATATCAAAACAAGTATATTAATTATTTGGAGAATATATATTAATTGGTTCACATATTGAATATTGCCAACCCTATGCATTTTAATATTCACCTTACTCTAATTTTCTAAATAAACACCATTTAATATCATTTTTTTACTCCATCTCTTTACTTTTACTTGCCCAATATTTTAAAAATAGAACTTTACTTTTACTTGTTACTTTTAGCATATCAAGAAAAGACAATCTCTTTTTCCCTGTTACTTACAGTATTAATTACTTATTTCAAATCATCCCCTTTATTAAAAATATTAAATATGCATCAACTAATATGAGTATTATGGTAAATTATACACTTTATTTATCATTTTTTAAGGGGCGTGCAAAATTCATCGTGAACAATTAATTAAAGTGAACGAAGAGACTAGTATTTTAAGTAGTTAGTGTATCCCCACCTTAATTAGACAATATTAAAAATGATTCTTACTTGCATATTCTGAATGACTTTCTGAGTTTCTTCATTCCGCCGGTTGTTTTAGCCATATCTTCAATTTGTTTCCATGATCCCTTAATCACCTCGTAACAATTCTCACTTTCACCCTTTTTTTTTGCACATATAAGAAAAAATGAAAAATAAATGTCAGAAGAGAGAAAAATGTTGGTAATCTGTACTTGTAAAACAATTTCGAAGAAAATAAAATAACATAAAAAGGAATGTAAATGAAATAACAAAAAATCTATTCGAGCCCACTGAATTCATAGTGTTTCCTTAAAGAATTTAATCTCCTCCTATTACCCAAGGTTATGGATTATTTTATTCCAGAATAGAACAAATTACACATTGGTATAGTGGTACTTCAAACCCCAGTGTTTCAGCGTACACAAAGTTCGATAGCAAATCACATTTACTGTTGTTTTCTTTGAAGTTTAAATATGTAGAAGAAAGGAGAAGAACTCAGAAAATTCGTATGGAAATTGTGAGCAGCTAGAATAGTCTTGTATTTATAGCTAAAGTTGAGTTGAATTCTGAAGAGGTGCAACTCTTCATAATAGTTGTTTATACAAAACGACCACATCATAAATGTCATAACATAAAAGATTATTTACTCAATAATAAAGATGAAAATTGAAGAAGTTAGTTTAATTTTCAGTTACACAACTGAAAAAATAAATTGGATATAATATTAATATTCTGTTATTAAAATAAATATTTAATAATATTTTACTATTAACAAATAAATTTTACCGAAGCTAAGCGAGCGACAACGGCGCGGGTGCGAGACTTGTCATCTTCTCATCTCTTTAAGAGCTAGAAGAAGAGCAATTGCTTATATACCCATAAAAAACCTCTTCCTCTTCCAATATGGGACAATGTCTTATTGTCAACAAAAAAACTTAAAATTTCACTCAAAAATTTCATATCCCGCCATTTCACATTCACCCATTTTTAAGCATTAATAGCTTCTTAAAAACCCAACAAAAAATAGATACCAAAATGCACCAAACCTTTTCAATTGTTAGTACGTACAGAAATGTTTGTTTGTTATTTGATGATTATGATACCTTTGGTTTATTCTGAATATAGTATTCAATCATGAGAAACTTCCAATATATATAGTTGCCAAAGACTTTTCCAATTTGTCAATTGATGCCTTTTAAATTACAACATACATCATATTTTATCCTGAGATCCCATCTTCATTGGCTTTTATAGAATGGATGAGCTTTCCTTCAGGTCGCTTATGTCTGAAAAGAGTTGTTAGGAAATATTATTTTTGAGAAAACTAAAGTTAAGTAAAATATTTATTTATTTATTTCTTGCAAGCATCCTTTTTCTTAAAATGAAGTTTTAAGAGTAGTATTCCTATAGCTTTTGAGGAAAGTAATTAGTTGCTTACCTCACAACATTCATACTAACCAAAACATTAAAAAGGAACAATAAACTATTATTATTTCTATTTTTATATACATACTAGTTCAAGCAGTAAAATAGTATCTTTCCGATAAATTTACTGTCATGTGACCAGAAGGTTTCGGGTTCGAGCTGTGAAAATAGCCTTATAAAGTTGCTGCTATGTGACCAGAAGGTCTCGGGTTCGAGCCGCGAAAACAACCTCAAGCAGGAATATAGGATAAGGTTGCGTAGAATAAATCCTTATGAATCAGCGGTTCCCTGAACCCCGCACATAGCGAAAGCTTAGTGCAGGGACAACTTTTCTCTCTCTCTCTCTCTCTCTCTCTCTCTCTCTCTATATATATATATATATATATATATATATATATATATATATATATATATATATATATATTGAACCGCTAACCAGTGGCGGATGCACATAGGGAGTTATGAGTGTTTAAGCACCCATTAACTTTGACCATATTAATAAATTTATTCAGGAAACTGTACAAATATTTAGATTAATATTGAGCGAGCACCCACAAATAAATTTATTTTTCCTCTTCTTTTGAAGTTTTTATCGACAAGCACTCATAACTTTAAAATCCTGGATCTGCCATTGCCACCAATAGATGTACATCATTATCAGGTTAATTTGATGAAGCATGGCAACATTTTTTTCTTAATAACTATAGTTTTCAAATTATGCATCTCAACTATTTCACTGAGTATATGTTATTTTTCACCGTAATAATATTGGACAACTCTATTCACCAAAGTTCAGATGACTAGAAATAGAATTACTCAATATCTTTTTACTTGACCAACATTTCTCAAAAATAAAAAGAAGCTTACTCGAAAGTCTTGGGTGATGATATTATTGAAGCTGTAAGGAGAAGTAATATTCTCAAAGTTGAGGATGGGCGCAGAAGAAGCCAAGGCTCCAATGGTCACATGTGGGTATTTTAGCCTAAACCATGCTGCCAACACTGTCACAATAATATATTAAATTAAATGGTTGTAAATATCCCAAACCATATACTAATAAGCAAAAGCTGCAAAGTTAAATTTTAATATTAAATGCAGAAATTAAAGGGCAGCCAGTACATACTTCCACCATAGGAACCCCCAAAAACAACTACAGGTGAGTCAATGGCAGTCAAATTCTTTTTCAGATCAATAATAAGAGTTGCATAATCAGCTAATGCCTGTGTTGAACTCAAATAACCTAATGTACTTGTGTTTGAATAGGCTATTTCCTTGTCTCCTCCATATGGTATTGACTTCCCGTAAAACCTATGCTGTAATACAACATTCCCAAAATTAAAAATTACAACATCTATACCAATTACCAGAAATAAATTGTTAATAAAGTGAGATGTTTAAAAAAAGACAACATGTATTTCTCTCGGGTAAATATGATGAAAAAATATTTTTTAAATTAGAACTGAGGAAGTACTATTTAGATTGAAAGAAGAGAGGCAATACTAAACCTCAATGAAGACTAGGAGGGCTTTAAAATAGGGAGCAATTTCAAACATGAAACCAGTGTTTTGAGTAAACCATTCAATGTCTCCTTCATTTCCAGTGTGTACAAAGATAGGAGCATTATTCTTGGCACCACCCCAATTTTTGTCATTAAACAAATACCTCTGTTGAAAGGTTTGATAACTATCTGGATTATAGTTGAAGTGGTCAAGAATTTGAGTGAAGTATTTTGTCTCATAAAGCTTGCCTTTAGAGGCCAAAGAAAAGTAGAGATTTTCAGGTTGAACAAAGGAAGAAGAAGAAGGGAATCTTGGTGGAATTTTGGCAAAGGAGAGAGAAAAAAAACACAGAAGGAAGAGAACAAATTGAAGGAGAAATAATCTGATTTTCATGCTCCCTTTCTTCAGTGTTTTGCAGTTGACAAAGCAAAGAAAACAGTGAGGGTGAGAGGGGGTGGTTACTGATTATTGGGGCCAAGAAAGGAGAATATATAAGCCAAGTTGGACTAGGATTGTAGGCCATGAAAAGTTGAGAAAAATATCGTAATTGTCAAGAAACTCCACATCAAAATTATCGTATTATCTGTCATGGAGATAATGTAGGCTTTGGTTTCGGTGTTTATTTATTTCTTAATTGTATTTATAATTTTTTATACATAAGTTGAGACATCATTCTCGACCTTATCACAAACAAGTTTATATTTTTTGCACTGACAATATATGATTCTTTTAAGTATTAAATTATGGTGACATGCAACAACAAATAACTCTTTGTAGCAAACTTGATATGGTAACCTAAAAAAAAGTTATTATAAAATATATAAAAAAAATTACATCGCCAGCGTGATATTTGCCATTTCAACCTTATATAACCTCAGGAAAAATCGAGAAAAATTGACGGAATACCTCAATGAAGAGCAGGAGGGCTTTGAAATTGGGGGCTATATCAAACATGAAACCAACATTTTGAATAATAAATTCAATGTCTGCTTCACCTCCAGTACATACAAAAATAGGAGCATTGCTCTTGGCGCCACCCCAGTGTTTGTCAATGAACAGATACCTTTGTTGAAAGGTCTGATAACTTTGTGGATTATAGTTGAAATGGTCAAGAATCTGAGTGAAATACTTTGTCTCATAATTAAGCTTTTTGCTTTTAGAGGTTAAAGACGTGTAGTGGTGTCGAATATAGGAAGAAGAAGAAGATGATGGGAATCTTGGTGCAATTTTGCCAAAAGAGAGAACAGAAAAACACAACAACAAAAAATAGAGGAAAATTAATCTACCGCTCATGGTCCTTTTTTCCACATAGAGGGTGTGCCCGTTTATGAGTATCATATATAAATCAAGTTTTCTTGTTGCCTTGTTAAGGATATTCTACATCAGAATTATCGGCGCTATATGTCTATTGGTCAAAATCTGACCATATGACCACGACGATACTTGATCCCGCCCTAATCTTCTTATGAACGGTTACAAAAGCTAACCTCGACTGATCCTCATTACACTTGACACAAGTAGCGATATAAAGCCTCTCCATGACGGAAAAACCTTCTCGACCGGACCACAATAAGCCATGACAATTACAGGAAGTCCTCTAACTATAAAAGCAAGGAGAAAGAGTTGAAAGCTATAGGACCCGTGGCTCCCTCATGAACCTGAAAAAGGGCAAAAGAGGTCAGCGGAACTCTCTCCTCGACCTGCGGGAAAATGGAGAGACCCCATTCTTGATGAACCAGGAAAGGAAGAATATATTGTAATTCCATGGACCTCTCTGTAGACACGTGATTTTTGACCCTCACCGAAATTTCACCTATTTTAGCGTAAAATAATTAATTTATGCTTAATATAGTTATTTCAATAAATTTTGACTATGTTATATTATTTTAAGAACAAAAATTGAAAACTAAAAAAATAGTTCTATATTTCTCAACTTAGTTCGCGTATTAGATATTTTTAGGATGATATAGCCTTAGTTCTCAACTTTAAGGCTATTTTTATTTTAATATAATTCTTTAAAATATCAAAAATAGTTTCAACTTTATTGTTAGTTTTATTTAATACAAATAATGTATCAAAATTAATGTAAAGTTCTATAAGTATTTAATTTGAATTTTCAATCCTTTTTTGTCTAAGGTCCAATTTTGAGCCAACTTCTTCTTTTAACACAAGAACAAGACTACAAAAAAAACCCTAGCTGATCATCTCCTTCAACCTTAAACATTGAAAGAGAACCTTGAAAACCTTGTACAACAATGGAAAACAAAAACCCTAGTCTTCTTCTTCATGGGAACAACCAAAATCCCTAGAAGCCCAGCCGCCGCCGGAGCACCTTACACCGCCGCAGCACCAAACGACCCCCCAATCGCCGCTGCCCCCTCGTCTCCGCCATAACCCGCCAGTCATTCCGCCGGTGACTCCTCATAGCCAACTCGCCACCCAGCGACCCCAGCGGCAAGCTGCCTCGTCGTCAACCACCATCGCTGCTTCTTCTACTTCGTCCTTCAGCAACCAGCAGCTCGCCGGAAACGACCTCCATTTCAGACCCTGTTGTCGTTGTTCTCTTCATCTTCCTACTCCAGCAGTTCGCCGGAGAATCCATGAAAAACTGGCCAAAAATTCCAGTTTTAAACGCAATTAAACAACCTCAGAACCCGTCGAAACACCAACTCGAGATTTCTAGTCGTGGTCGAGTTCTGTTGCCATTCGCGATTCCATTTGAGTTCGTCGAGGTCCGGTGCGTCGAGGTCGTTAACCGTAGCTCTGGCCGGACGTTTCTTGTTCATTGCTTCAAAACATATTGATATATAAAGGTCCATCCTCAGCTCGATCTCTTAGCTTAAGTAGCTTCAGTTTTGATTATATTTCAAATCTTGTTTTAGTCAATCTCTGTGGCTATTTTGTTTGCCGTGATTCATTAGTTGAACTAGTACAGATGTTAAATAGTTTTGTCCAATATGATCCTAAATTCTTGAATGCAAATTTGAAATGGGAATATGCTGTTGAAATATGGACCACAATCACGTTAGTTTTATTTTTCAAAGTGTTTTGGATTTAATAACTCACTATTTCCAGGTTTCCATAGTTTGTCTTCTGCCTATTTCTTTCAATTTCAATACAAGATGAATTGGGTTAAACCACAACTTATTTGGATTTAAATGTTAAGGTCGATTAGAGTATATTCGATATAAAATTAGCTTGAAATGGAATTTTGTTTGTTTTAATTTTATTTCTATTTTTTTATTATCCGCTAGCAATATATTTTGGCCGGCCACTCGGGTAGGCAAGACCTAGGATTTTGTTTAGTTTTGAGGCGAGAGGCCATTTCTCATAGTTAAATTTATCCGGGAAATGCCCCGAAAAATATGTATATATTATTATCCGGGGTATGCCCCGAAGCATCATGTATTTGGAGGCCGTGACGAACACTGTGGAGGAAGTATATTGTAGGCTAGCTTTTATTTTATTTTTATTTTATTTTTTACTAGGCGGGGAAGACATCGAGCCTCTTGTGTTTTTATTTTATTTCTGTGTTTTACCTCAACTTGAATATTTTGAAAGCCAACTCCATCAAGTAGACAACCGTACTAGCTACGGGACTTGGGAAATTCCTAACACCTTCTCCCCGAGTCAAATGAACCCCCTTACCCGAATCTCTGGTGTAGACTTAGCTTTAGAGTCCCAAGTGTTTTAAAAGGAAAAATAATTTCTAAAAAAAATGGTGGCCTGGAACACCGAAATCAAATGCCAGGTGGCGACTCTAAGTTTATTTCCTTTTGAAATACAATTTTTGTCACTTTCAAAATTGAAACCCCTTTTCAAGCTTTATTTAAACTTTTTTATTAATTTAAGAGGGTTTGGTAGAGGTTTGTCTAAAAAAGGGGTGTGACATCTCTGGCGACTCTGCTGGGGAGTTTCTGGTTCGAGCTAGTACTTGATCTTGTTCGCTTTTAGGATTTTCGGTTGATGTTTTTATGTGTTTTGGTTATTTTATTTGATTCTTATTTTGTTTATGTCTTTTTATTATTTGCTAGCTGCTTATTTGTATACAGTTTTTCTTTATGTGTTATTGCTTTATAAATTGTCATCATTTTGCATAACCATGGGTCTTCTTTCTTCAACAAGTCTTCCGGAGTACGTTTGAGCGTACACGGTCTTTTTGTAAGTCACCCGTGTCTTTAGGGGGGTGGCGTGGGAACGTGGAGTGGACAGACAGCTAGAGCAGCCGCCATCGACCACGTGCCGCCCCGAATTGCCTTGTTTATGAACCCCAAACTTAGGTCAGCCTTTAGGTCAATTTTATTTGCATCATGACATTTACACCTAGTAGGGCTCAGTCCCAGGTACTGTGTCCCTTTGTAGGGAGCCTGTCCAAATTTTGTCAAAATGGGCTCAAGGCTCCAAAGACATTCAATCATCCCAATGTGATACATGTGGCATTTTAGGGTAAAAAGGTCATTTGGCGGACCGATGCTTGGGAAAGAATGATGGAAAATGAGGCAAGCAGGGCCCACTCGCATTTTTCTTTCATGCTCTTTCAAAAATAAAAAAGAATTAAAAATAGAAAATCAAAAAATATTTTACACTTTTCCATTATTTTCCAAAAATTCAAAAAAATGAAAATAGAAAATACAAAAAATATTTACACTTTGTCATCTTTTTCCCATAAATTCACAAAAAATGAAAATGAAAAATCCAAAAAGATTTTACATTTTTCCATTGTTTTCCAAAAATTCAAAAAAATGAAAATGAAGAAAAATCGAAAAGATTTTGCACTTTCCCATTACTTTTCAAAAACTTCAAAAAACAGGAAAATAAAAAATCCCAAAAAGATTTTATACTTTTCCATTATTTTCCAAAAATAAAAAAAATGAAAATTAGAAAATCCGAAAATATTCTACACTCTTCCATTATTTTTCAATAAAAAAAGTAGAAAATGAAAAATCCAAAAAGATTTTACATTATTTTTCAAAATTAAAAAAGTAGAAATTGTTGAAAATCCAAAAAAAAAAAGATTTTATACCTTTCCATTAATTTCCAAAAATAGAAAATCCAAAAATATTTTACACTTTTTCGTTATCTTCGAAAAAAAGGGCAACAAAAATGATAAACAAGAAAATCCAAAAAAGATTTTTACGTTTTCCCATTATTTTCCAAAAATATCCAAAAAAAAAAGAGTTTGCATTTTTCATCACTTTCCAAAATTTAAAAAAAAATAAAAAAACATTTTACATTTTTCATCTTTGTCTATTAAAAACAAAAAATATATAGTTTCATTTTTCAAATTAGAAGCATTTTTTGAATTCTATCATATATTTAATCTTCCCGAACTACGCGAACCTGATTCTCGTCTTCCGAGGCGAGATACGTAGGCAACCCATATAGAGTCCGGTCTTCCTTGTAAATTTTAAGTTATTGGCTTTGCGGGGTCATAGCCAAATCTTGCATGTCTAGCAAGTGGCCACATCGGTCATTCTTGCAAAATGTGATCTTTTTTGCAAAAAGTAGTTCAATAACACATGTCTTATGGTCCACAACTAAATGTCATAGTACTTTAAGGTCCTTCCTTTTTGAATTTGCATTTTTAGTCACATTTGGCCATATAGGCCATTTTTGCAAAATGGGCCATTTTCGCAAAGAAATTTTTGTAAGGCCATGATTATTGAGATGTTAGAGTCATTGAGTCATGCAAGCTTTAAATGGATTATTTTTCATGCATTAGGGGGTCAATTTTGTCAAGTTTGCACTAATAGCCACTTTCAGTCACTCAAGTCATTTTGTGAAATATAGCCAAATCGTGTCTTGCATCTTTCCACTAGGAGGATTCGTGGCATCACATGTGTCTTCGGTCACTAACTCTATTTGATTTTATTTTTCCAATCAGGTATGGATACAAATACTCCAGGACCAATCTAGTCAAGATCATTGCATGCACGAGCTGCTTGAGGAAACTTCTTAATTTTTTTAGTATATCTTATGTTGTCTTTTAATTTTAGTCTTGTACAGTAGGATCGAGTCTGTCAGTCTAGTTAAGATTGTCTGGTCTTTTGTTATAGTACTTCCTGTTTTATATTTGAAAAACAAAAAAAAAGGTTATAAATGATAAATCCAAAATTTTTATTTTTCTTAGTTTATTTTGTCAACTACTTTTTTCCAGAACTACGCTTGATCTGATTCATAAGGGATATGATACGTAGGCAACCTACATAGGGTTTGATCGAAGCATTAAAAAGAATAAAAGGATGAAATTGTGGGATTTAAAAAATTAGTGGAAAAGAAAGAATGGTAATTAAAAGAAATGGGAGGAAAGAAAATGAAAACCAAGCAATGCTAGAAAAAAAAAAAGAAAAAAAAGAAGGTTGAAGTGAACAAAATTGGGATGATGCCAAATGACCTTGTGACCTTCGAAGCCATTGTAGAACCGTTAACTCTTGCCAAATGACCGTTAACTCTTGCACGTAATGTGATATTTCAATCTGATAAATGCTCTAACGCTAACTTGTTGGCTTTGTTTTGCTCCTCTTTGTTACTTTCATTACAACAGATGGTGGTTAGTTTGTGGCACTTTGGTGATTTTTCCATACAACACAAGGTCAAAAAGTAAGGAAACCATGGCTAGCAAAAACTTGGATAAGAGAGTTGTTGACCCACCAAGAGAGATTGTTGAGTCCGAATCAGAATTGCAAGAAGAGGTTCGGAGGTTGAAGCGTCAGGTGGCAGAAATGTACCAAGCCATGATTAAGGGACACCTTCCACACTCCTTCCCTGCCAACTACATAGAAAACCCTGCATCCATTTTGCCACTCTCTCAATCGCAGATGACCAATACCATTGATTTTTCCCCGCAACACGCTCCCGACTTTACCCCTTACCATAATTACCCCGGCACTTCCTCCCAAACCTTCCATGCTCCACCAGCTAAAACATTCTCGTACCCTGTTCCGACATCTGCTCCTATTTTGGTACCCACCCTCCCCCCCGAAAGCCACCCTCCACTGATCCTCTAGTGAACCCGCATTCCCCGCTCCAGATACCTACTAATATGCACCAGAGTCCACTTTCAAAGTCCCAGATCCTTACCCTTACACTCCCCAATTTGAGCCTCATGTTGAAGCTGACGAACCACCCAGGAACGCAGAGCAAGAAGAGATGTTTAGGAAGGTACAGAGTCTGGAGCAATCATTGAGAAATATGCAAGGGTTGGGTAACCAAGTGAGTGTAGCCTATAAGGATTTATGTTTGTTCCCCGATGTCCAACTGCCTACCGGTTTTAAGATGCCCAAGTTTGACTTGTATGATGGACATGGTGATCCCGTAGCTCATTCTGCGGGGTTATTGCAGCAAAATGAGAGGTGCCGGCGGAAAAGAAGAATTGCTCATGGCGTACTTCATCCAAAGTCTGAGTGAAGCAGCTTTAGAATGGTACACCCGCCAGGATGCTAGTAGATGGTATACTTGGGACGATATGGCTCAGGCCTTTGCTCGGCAATTTCAGTACAATATAGACATTGTTCCAGATCGCCTATCTCTGACCACGTTGGAAAAGAAACCTGGTGAAATCTTTAGAGAATATGGGTTTCGATGGAGAGAGCAAGCTGCACGATTCAATCCTCCTATGGATGAAGATGAGATAGTCAAATACTTTCTTGGAGCCCTGGATCCCACTTACTATGGCCACTTGATCTCAGCCATTGGTAAGTTTTTCAATGATGTGTTAAATATGGGAGAGATGGTGGAAGAAGGGCTCAAGTCGAGTAATATCATGAGCTATTCTGCTATAAAAGCAACCACCCAGGCAATCCAGAGTGGTACCAGAAGTTTTCTTGGCAAGAAGAAGAAGGAAGATGTCGCTATGGTTTCTTCAGATCATGGTGTGGCCCGAGGGGTTCACCTTATCAATACACCCATCCTCAACTCCGACCTCAAACCTACACCCAAGCTCCTTATAATCCACCTCAACATTACTTTTCCCTGCAAAACCCCAATACTCCGCCAGGCCATCCCAATACCATGTTCACCATGCACAGTCATATGCTCAAGCTCCAGCTCTGCAGACCACCTACCCAGCTCCACAAAATACCTATCTGCCTCCACAACCCTACCAAAACCCCACTGGTCCAAACTTTCGACCAAGGCCAGAGTATATGAGAGAAAGGCAGAAGCGAAAATAAACTTTTACCCCGCTTGGAGAGTCCTATGCTAGTCTATTTCAAAGGTTAAGGCAGTTGGACGTTTTGAGGCCAATTGAGTCAAAGATACCTAATCTCCCTCCAAAGAATCTCGATCATTCCCTACGATGCGCCTATTGTTCTGATGCTCCAAGGCATGATATAGAGAAGTGTTGGCATTTGAAACGAGCGATCTAGGAACTCATTGACACAAACCAAATTGTGGTCCAAAGCCCAGATGCGCCAAACATCAACCAAAACCCTTTGCCAGACCACGAGGAGACGCATATGATTGAAATACTTTACAAGGATGGGGAGTCCAAAAAGTCTTCTAAGTCCGTCATGATGATCCGGGCTAGTGAAAACAATTTGGTTAAAGCTCAAGACTCTACCAAAGTAGCTCCCTAGACAGCTTAAGAGGTGACAGAAAAGTCGAGCTCGAAGCCACCAGTGTTGGTCGTGAAAGGGTTGCCAAAAGATATTGGGGCAAGTCCGAAAAGTTCAAAAGTGGCGGTGCCAGGGATTCCAAGTAAGCCTGTTATAGTTGTGAAAGAGGCTCCTATCACCCCTATCATCATTAAACCAGTAACCCAGCTGCCAGTGGTTGATGCCAAGACTGTTCCGTGGAATTACAAACGAATGATAATAACATACAAAGGAAAAGAAATAGAGGAGGAAGTTAATGAAACTGCAGGATTGACTCGATCTCCGAGATGTTTTACCCCAGAAGAACTAATGAAAGCCAAGACGTCCAAAGATAGCCAAATGCTAGTAAAGAAATCAGTCACAGAGGAAAAGGCTGAAGAATTCTTGAAAAAGATAAAAGTGACGAAATATTGTATCGTAGAGCAGCTAAGGAAGACACCAGCTCAGATCTCTCTCTTGTCTTTGCTGATAACATTGCAGGGGGTTGATGAAGATTTTGAATGAGGAACATGTTCCTGATAAGATCACAGTGAACCACTTGGAAAAGATAGCTGGCAAGATCTTCGAAGCAAATAAGATCACTTTCTCAGATGATGAACTTCCTGTAGAGGGTAATGAACACAATCGAGGTCTTTATCTCACGGTGAAGTGCGAAGATTCTGTTGTCTCAAGGGTTTTGGTTGATAATGGCTCCAGTGCAAATGTTTGTCCTTTATCTACTCTGCAGAAACTGAAGATTGGCGCTGAAAGAATCCATTTGAAAAGTGTGTGTGTTCGAGGCTTCTATGGGGGAGGTAAAGATGCTATTGGAGACATAATGCTCAAATTGTCGATAGGGCCAGTCAATATTAAAATGGAGTTTCAAGTTGAGGATGTAGTTGTCTCCTATAATTTGTTGTTGGGCAGACCTTGGATACATGTTACTTAGGCGGTCCCGTCTTCTTTGCACTAGATGGTAAAGTTTGAATGGGACAGGCAGGAAGTAGTTGTGCTTGGTGATGAGAACTTTGCATCCGGTAATGACACGATTGTTCCATTTATCGAAGCTGAAGATGATAAGGGACCTTGGGTCTATAATACTTTTGAACAGTGTCTGTTGAGAAGATTTCTGAAGGAGAATGCATTCCGGCCTAAGTTGTCCTCTGCATCTGTCATGGTTGCGAATGAAATGTTGAAGAATGGTTTTGTGCCGAGCAAGGGTCTGGGCTCATCTCTACAAGGTATTGCGCATCCAGTGCACCCCGGTAGGAATCTTGGTACGTTTGGCTTAGGATTCACGCCCACAGAAATGGGCGTGAAAAGGGATAAAAATCTGAAACGGAAGGCATGGTTGCTCCCCAAGCCCGTCCCATGCATCTCTAAGTTTTTTGTCAAGCCAGGGATGAAAACCCTCCAACCTCCTCAATTCTAAAACCTGTGGTCAATGTTGATGAATAGCTGATCAAGCGGTTCCAAAGATGTTGAGAACCAGAAGTTAAGGAGGAAATAATCAGAACATTGATTGAGTACAAAGATGTTTTTGCATGGTCATATGATGATATGCCGGGCCTGAGCACTGATTTGGTAGTACATAAATTGCGAAAGTTCAAGACCGATATGAGTGTGAAGATCAAGGAAGAAATCACAAAGCAGCTTACGGCAAAGGTCATACGGGTCACTCGATATCCCACTTGGTTAGCAAATGTTGTGTGGTACCGAAGAAGGATGGTAAGACCAGGGTCTGTGTTGATTACCGTGATCTTAAAAAAGCAAGCCCGAAGGATGATTCTCCATTTTCGAACATTTTCATTCTGATCAATAACTGTGTCGAGCATGAGATTGGGTCTTTTGTGGATTGCTACGCAGGATATCACCAGATCTTGATGGATGAGGAAGATGCAGAAAAGACGACGTTCATTACGCCCTGGGGGACATATTGCTACCGGGTAATGCCATTCGGTTTGAAAAATGCTGGGGCAACCTACATGAGGGCGATGAACACTATATTTCATGACATGATACACATGGAGATTGAGGTTTATGTTGATGATGTGATCATAAAGTCCAATAAGTAGTCTGACCATGTTAAGGACTTGAAGAAGTTTTTCCAAAGACTCTGCAGGTACAACCTCAAGCTCAATCCAGTGAAATGTGCATTTGGTGTCCCTTCTGGGAAACTACTGGGGTTCGTGGTCAGTAGATGCGGTATTGAGTTGGATCCGTCAAAGATCAAAGCCATTCAAGAGTTGTCGCCACCAAAGAACAAAACAGAGGTGATGAGTTTGCTTGGAAGGTTAAATTACATCAGCAGGTTCATTTCTCAGCTCACGACAACTTGTGAGCCCATCTTTAAGTTGCAAAAGAAGAATGTTGCGGTCAAGTGGACTAATGAGTGTCAAGAAGCATTTGATAAGATCAAGAGGTACCTGTCG
This sequence comes from Nicotiana benthamiana, assembly GCA_034376525.1. Lineage (NCBI taxonomy): Eukaryota > Viridiplantae > Streptophyta > Magnoliopsida > Solanales > Solanaceae > Nicotiana > Nicotiana benthamiana. The sequence goes on along the minus strand of CM067341.1, from coordinate 48,990,345 downwards.
AATCCACCAGTGTTGGTCCCACCAGATCCTGGAAGACCTTTAATTCTCTATTTAACAGTCTTGGATAATTCTTTCGGTTGTGTGCTGGGTTAACATGACATCACGAGGAAAAAGGAGCAAGCAATCTATTATCTCAGTAAGAAGTTCACTCCCTATGAGGTTAAGAACACTCTGATCGAGAGGACATGTTGCGCCTTGACTTGGGTGGCACAAAAGTTGAAGCATTATCTGTCGTCGTGCACCACTTACCTCATTTCTTGCATGGATCCCTTGAAGTGTATCTTTCAGAAGCCTATGCCCACGGGAATATTGGAAAAGTGGCAGATTTTGCTTACAGAGTCTGATATCATCTATGTGACTCGGACTGCGATGAAAGCCCAAGCCTTGGCCGACCACTTGACCGAGAATCCGGTGGATGATGAATATGAGCCATTGAAGACTTATTTTCCTGATGAAGAGGTTATGTGTATTGATGAGGTTGAACACGATGAAAATCCAGGTTGGAAACTCTTCTTTGATGGAGCTGCTAACATGAAAGGGGTCGGAATAGGGGCTTTACTTATCTCCGAGACAGGGCAACACTACCCTATAACAGCCCAGCTTTGATTTTATTTCACCAACAACATGGCTGAATATGAAGCATGCATTCTGAGTTTGAGGTTAGCTATAGACATGGGAGTCTAGGAAATACTTGTTCTGGGAGATACAGATTTGTTGGTTCACTAGATTCAAGGAGAATGGGAGACTCGAGATTTGAAGCTCATACCGTACCGACAGTGTCTGCACGATCTCTGTGAACGATTCAGGTCGGTTGAATTTAGACATATTCCCAGGCTTCATATCGAGATTGTTGATACCCTGGCTACCCTGGCGTCAATGTTACATCATCTGGACAAGGCTTATATTGACCCAGTGCATATCCAAGCTCATGATCAACACGCTTATTGTATTGTGGTGGAAGAGGAAATCGATGGCGAACCTTGGTTCCACGATATCAAGGAATACATCAGGTCGAGGATATATCCAGTACATGCTACATGTGACCAAAAGAGAATCATTGGCTAGTGGAATTCTTTGCAGTGGAGGAATCTTGTACAAGAGGACCCCAGATTTAGGACTACTGAGGTGCATAGATTCTAAAGAAGCTTCAACTATCATGGCCGAAGTGTATTATGGAGTTTTCAGGCCGCATATGAACGGGTATGTCTTGGCAAAGAAGATACTTCGAGCAGGCTATTATTGTCTTACCATGGAATGGGATTGTATCACCTTTGTTCGCAAGTGTCATCAATGGCAGGTGCACGGAGATTTGATTCATTCTCCCCCGTTTGAGTTGCATACAATCTCAGCCCTTGGCCCTTTGTTGCTTGGGGCATGGATGTTATTGGGCTAATTGAGCCGGCAGCATCGAATGGGCATAGATTTATCCTGGTGGCCATTGATTACTTTACCAAGTGGGTCGATGATGTAACTTTGAGATAACCAAGAAGGCAGTGGTGGACTTTGTGCATTCAAACATCATTTTTCGGTTCAGAATTCCCAAGGTGATCATCACAAATAATGTTGCTAATCTCAATAGTCATTTGATGAAAGAGGTATGCCAACTGTTCAAGATCATGCATCGGAACTCCACCCCGTATTGCCCCAAGGCAAATGGAGCTGTTGAGGCTGCTAATAAGAAAATTAAGAAGATACTTCGTAAGATGGCTCAAGGTTCTAGGCAGTGGCATGAAAAGCTTCCTTTTGCATTACTAGGTTATTGCACTACTGTTCGCACTTCAGTAGGTGCGACTCCTTATCTGCTGGTATATGCAACTGAGGCAGTTATACCTGTGGCAGTTGAGATTCCTTCCCTTCGGATCGTTGCAGAAGCTGAAATTGATGTCGACGAGTGGGTAAAAACCCGGCTCGAGCAGTTGAGTTTGATTGATGAAGAAAGATTGGTTGCAGTGTGTCATGGTCAATTGTATCAGAAGAGAATGGCAAGACCATATAACAAAAAGGTGCGTCCTCGGAAATTTGAAGTGGGCCAGATGTTACTGAAACGTATCCTTCCTCAACAGGCTGAAGCTAAAGGGAAATTCGCCCCGAACTGGTAGGGGCCATTCATTGTGACAAGAGTGTTGTCCAATGGTGCTTTGTATTTAACAGACATAGAAGGCAAATGTGCAGATATGACCATCAATTCTGATGCATTTAACAGGTAATGTATGATTTGCTTGATTGCCTTCAGTCGTATTTTGTACTTGGCATATTCAAAGTTGAAATGACGAAGGCATTTTGTTCAGCTACTCAAACACTTTCTTCCTTTGCTACCCTTTTTTAGCCTTATTTATTTTCTTGCGTACCCCTCTTTTGGAATCAACAGCAGAAGTAAAGAATAAAGATGATGATGAATGAGTGAAAATAAGACAAATGAAAAACGAAAAAAGAAAAGAAGAAAATCAAAAACGAAAGAGAGAAGAAAAAGAAGAAAAACAAAAAGAAAAGAAGAAAAAGAGAAAAAAAAAAGGAGAGAGATAAAAGAAAAGAAGAAAAAACGATCACCAAGAACGAACAACTTTCTTTTGAACTATGTTCGACCTGATTCCTTTTAAGGATACGTAGGCAGCCTTATGGTTCGGTCCCATCAAAATAAAAATAAAAATTCCCCAAACCCAAAGAAACTGGGGCAGAAGTTTTAGTTTTGCCAAAAGGCATGATTCCGAAAGTTGTAATTTTGAAACCTATCATCTTAAATTATTTTGAGCCTTTATGCTACTCTTTCTTTTTAACCTCGTCCAAAAGCCTACATTACGGTCCAAAGAAAGACCTTCCGATCAATCTTTTAGGATGTCGGGTAAAGCAAGACAGATGTATGATTTGCATCATAGGTAACGCTTTGTTCATGGGTGCAAGAGAGAAAATTTAAAATGAGAGAGTCTTATTCGTGAAAACCCTCGCGGGCATCGTAAGGCGATGGTCAACTGAGAGAAAATTTGAAATGAGAGTGTCGTATTGGTGAAAACCCTCCCGGGCACCATAAGGCGATGATGAGATGAGAGATGAACAAATGAGAGAGGCTTGTTGGTGAAAACCCTTTCAGGGCACTACAAGTCGAATGAGGCTCATAACTTTATAAAGAAATTGGATCAGTGAAAGCCCGGTTTTTGAAGTATGAAGACATGGAATGAACTGAAAAAATGATTGGTTGGACGGATTAGGCTGATTAGTCCGAAATGCATGGCATGATCATTGGAGCTGGCTACCTCCCTAAGATAAGTCCTCTCTTTATCATTCTTCTTCACATAATCATCTGTGTTCAAATTTTCATTTGTTCCTTTTGTCAAAAATCATTTCATTTTACTCCTTGAGTCTATCTTTACGAGTTTCTTCTTAGTTAGACTTTGTAAAACAAGCAGGAAAGGATTTCAAAGCCTACTACCAGCTTCTAAATTGCACAAAGCGGATTCCGGCACATCCAAATTGACATGATTCAGAATAAGCGATATGGTGATAAGTGAGGTTCAAGCAATCAGGTGAATCTTGAATTTTCAGGAAATACAAGGATTCAACAACTTTCTAAATAAAAATACAATTCTACAAGTGAGTGTGAGGGACTCGGGTCATGCAGAGGTTTCGTGGTCTAGTGTCAGTCAAAAGATCAAACAACTCCTTGCTAGCCCGAAGCAGCTAATCAAAATGAAGCATGGCAGTGGCGGAAGCAGATGTTCAATAATGATACAACAAACTAACCACCATGTTTTCAAACTAACAAGATTTTATTAAGGAATTTTTAAGTCCACAAGGACCTCCCATGGAGAAGCATGGTTCAGGGAGCAAGAAATTATGTTCAGTGTTCTCCAAGATGAGAGCGTGTCTCACGTAAGTTTAAAAGTGTCAGGACCCTCATGGATAATGGGATTTAGTTTTAAAATTCTCAGGACCCTACTTGATAATAGGATTTAGTTTTAAAATTCTCAGGACCCCCTGGATAGTGGGATTTAGTTTTTAAAATTCTCAGGACCCTCCTTGATAATGAGATTTAGTTTTTAAAATTTTCAGGACCCTCCCGGATAGTGGGATTTAGGTTTTTAAAATTCTCAGGACCCTCCTAGATAATTGGATTTAGCTTTTAAATTCTTAGAGTTCTGTAGGTGATTATGATCCGATTAACACTCACAAATATGCCCAGATCCCAAACTGGGGAAGAAAAGGTTTCTTTTGTTTTGTCTGTTTTGTTGCAATCAGGCGCCCACCTGGATAACGAGGGAATACATTTCAAGTCTTTGCAATCAGGCGTCCACCTGGATAACGAGGGAATATATTTAAAGTTTGGCAATCATGCGCCCACCTGAATAACGATAGAATAAATTTCAAGTTTTGCACTCAGGTGCCCACCTGGATAATGAGGGAATATATTTCAAGTTTTGCAATCAGACTCCCACCTGGATAACAAAGGAATACTTTTCAAGTTTTTGCAATCAGGCGCCAACCTGGATAACAAGGGAATATATTTCAAATTTTGCGATCAGGCGCCACCTAGATAATGAGGGAATATATTTCAAGTCTTGCAATCAGGCGCCCACCTGTATAACGAGGGAATACATTTCAAGTCTTTGCAATCAGGCGCCCACCTGTATAACGAGGGAATACATTTCAAGTTTGGCAATCAGGCGCCCACCTAGATAACGAGGGAATAAATTCCAAGTCTTTATAATCAGGTGCCCACCTGGATAACGAGGGAATAAATTCCATGTCTTTGCAATCAGGTGCCCACCTGTATAACGAGGGAATACATTTCAAGTTTTTGCAATCAGGCGTCCACCTGTATAACGAGGGAATACATTTCAAGTTTTTGCAATCAGGCGCCCACCTGGAGACCGAGGGAATACATTTCAAGTCTTTGCAATCAGGCGCCCACCTGGAGAACGAGGGAATTAATTTCAGAGTTACTTCAACTCACAAATTCAAGAAGATTTAGGACCTCGCCTCAAGAGCAGGGTCCATTTTTCAGTTACATATTGAAGATCAAGTAGAGGTCCAAGGAAGATTCCAAACTCTTGCTGTAATTTTCCCTTTTATTTCTGATGTAATGGCAGGAACCTCGACGGCACCTCGACCGGCTCTCAATCTCGGTACACTCCATCATCTCATTCACTTCTGAATTACACGTGGCCTAATTCCTTTACAGCCAAGGATATGTAGGCGCATCAGATACCAGGGCTCGGTCACATTCTCTTTTCTCTTAAGATTAGTCTCTCCAAATAAGGGCTGGGTCAAAAAATATGTCTAGTCGTTCTTTGTCTGAAAATACTTTGTATTTCCAGTCAAAGAGGGGCAGCTGTAGACACGTGGTTTTTGACCCTCCCCGAAATTTCACTCATTGTAGCGTAAAATAGTTAATTTAGGCTTAATATAGTTATTCAACTAACTTTGACTATGTTATATTATTTTAAGAACAAAAATTAAAAACTACAAAAATAGTTTTATATTTCTCTACTTAGTTCGCGTATTAGATATTTTTAGGAGGATATATTACATTAAGCCTATTTTTATTTTAATATAATCCTCGAAAATATCAAAAATAGTTTCAACTTTAATTGTTAGTTTTATTTTAATACAAATAATGTATCAAAATTAATGTAGAGTTTTATGGTTATTTAATTTGAATTTTCAGTCCTTTTTTGCCTAAATTTGCACATGTTGAAGCCCAATTTTAAGCCCACCATCCAAAGGCTAAATTTTGAGCCCACTTCTTCTTTTAACACAAGAAAGAGGCTACAAAAAAAAAACCCTTGCTTAGGATCATCTTCTTCAACCTTAAGACATTGAAAGAGAACCTTGAAAACCTTGTACAACAATGGAGAACAAAAACCCTAGTCTTCTTCTTCCTGGGAACAACCAAAAACCCTAAAAGCCCAGCCGCCGCCGGAACATCTTAGTCCCGCCGCAGCAGCAAACGACCCCCCCATCGCCGCTGCCCCCTCGTCTCCGCCATAACCCGCCAGTCATTCCGCCAGCGACTCCTCATAGCCAACTCGCCACCCAGCAACCCCAGCACCGAGCTGCCTCGTCGTCAACCACCACCGCTGCTTCTTCTTCTTCGTCCTTCAGCGACTAGCAGCTCGCCAGAAATGACCTCCATTTCAGACCCTGTTGTCGTTGTTCTCTTCATCTTCCTCCTCCAGCAGTTTGCCGGAGAATCCATGAAAAACTGGCCAAATATTCCAGTTTTAAACGCAACTAAACAACCTCAGAACCCGTCGAAATACCAACTCGAGATTTCTAGCCGTGGTCGAGTTCTGTTGCCATTCGCGATTCCATTCGAGTTCGTCGAGGTCCGGTGCGTCGAGGTCGTTAACCGTAGCTCTGGCCGGACGTTTCTTGTTCATTGCTTCAAAACATATTGATATATAAAGGTCCATTCTTAACTTGATCTTTTAGCTTAAGTAGCTTCAGTTTTGATTATATTTCAAATCTTGTTTTAGTCAATCTCTGTGGCTATTTTGTTTGCCGTGATTCATTAGTTGAACTAGTACAGATGTTAAATAATTTTGTCTAATATGATCCTAAATTCTTGAATGCAAATTTGAAATGGGAATATGCTGTTGAAATATGGACCACAATCTCGTTAGTTTTATTTTTCAAAGTGTTTTGGATTTAATAACTCACTATATCCAGGTTTCCACAGTTTGGCTCCTGCCAATTTCTTTCAATTTCAATTCAAGATGAATTGGGTTAAATCACAACTTATTTGGATTTAAGTGTCAAGGTCGATTAGATTATATTCGATATAAAATTAGCTTGAAATGGAATTTTGTTTGTTTTAGTTTTATTTCTATTTTTTTTATTATCCGCTAGTAATATGTTTAGGCCGGTCACTCGGGTTGGCAAGACCTAGGATTTTGTTTTAGTTTTGATACGAGAGGTCGTTTCCCATAGTTAAATTTATCCGGGGAATGCCCCGTAGAATATGTATATATTATTATCCGGGGTATGCCCCGAAGCATCATGTATTTGGAGGCCGTGACGAACACTGTGGAGGAAGTATAAAGTAGGCTAGCTTTTATTTTATTTTATTTTTTTTACTAGGTGTGGACGACCTCGAGCCTTTTGTGTGTTTATTTTCTTTCTGTGTGTTTTACCTCAACTTGAATGTTTTGAAAGCCAACTAGATCAAGTACGCAACCGTACTAGCTACGGGACTTGGGGAATGCCTAACACCTTCTCCCCGAGTCAAATGAACCCCCTTAGCCGAATCTCGGTGTAGACTTAGTTTTAGAGTCCCAAGTATTTTAAAAGGAAAATATTTTCTAAATAAATGGTGGCCTGGCACACCGAAATCAAATGCCAGGTGGAGACTCTCAGTTTATTTCCTTTTGAAACGCAATTTTTGTCACTTTCAAAATTGAAAACCCTTTTCAAGCTTTATTTAAATCTTTTTATTAATTTAACAGGGTTTGGTAGAGGGTTGTTCTATAAAAGGGATGTGACACTCTCCAAGGAGGGGCATGACAAATTCCTATCATCAATAAAACTTTCCGACATTTTGCCTGTTCAATAGGTTGTTGCAATTCCTTTGTCTCTCGATCCATTATTAATTATGATTAACTATGATTTACCTCTTTTTTCTTTTGATTAATTTTCTTAAAAAGTGTTTAACAGCTTTTGAGTCAAACAATTTGGCGTTGTCTGTAGGGATTTCCTAGTGAAAGTACCTAGTTATTCCTGGATTGAAGCAAAAGAAACACCAAAGAGAAAATACAACTCACAATAGAGTTACTGGAGTTGAAGGCAATCCATCGTGAAAAGAAAATCGAATCCGTTAACAGGGACTAAAATCCCCTGCCCTACCGATCTCGAACAACTCGGACATGGAGAGAAATGTTGCAGTCTATCCTACGCCCCTTTCAAAATGCATGGGGCATCCCCTCTTCATATTCCATATGGTGCCGGGTCGGAAACCGGCGCAAGAGTGCCTCAAATGAAGAATCGAAAATCATTTTGAAATAACCTTGACCTCCGGGTCAGGCAAACGAATATGACACGCGTACAACGTAGGCCCTAACGAAATCTTGACGCTTAGCGCTCATGGCGTTGAACCACCAAAGCAAACAATGGCCACCAAAATAGACTAAGGCTAAGGGCCTTCGCCATCAAATATCGACAGGCTCGACCTCGTTCGAACTCAAGACCGGTTGTTATTTCGATAAGTTTGAAATAACACTCTTAAGGCTAAGGGCCTTCGCCATTAAAGAATGACCGGTTCGACCTCGTTCGAACTCAAGATGGGTTGTTATTTTGATAAGTTCAAAATAACACTTTTAAGGCTAAGGGCCTTCGCCATCAAAGAACGAAAGGTTCGACCTCATTCATACTCAAGATGGGTTGTTATTTCGATAATTTGAAATAACACCCTTAAGGCTAAGGGCCTTCTCCATCAAATATCGACAGGTTCGACCTCGTTTGAACTAAATATGCATTACTATTTCGATAAGTTCAAAATAACACTCTTAAGGAATGGGGCCTTCGCCATCACATATTGACAGGTTCGATCTCGTTCGAACTCAAGACGGGTTGTTATTTAGATAAGTTCAAAATAACACTCTCAAGGATAAGGGTCTTCACCATCAAGAACGACAGGTTTGACCTCGTTCGAACTCAAGACGGGTTGTTATATTGATAAGTTCAAAATAACACTCTTAAGGCTAAGGGCCTTTTCCATCAAAGATCGACAGGTTCAACCACATTCAAACTGAAGACGGGTTGTTATTTTGATTAGTTCGAAATAACACCCTTAAGGATAAGGGCCTTCACCATCAAAGATCGACTGGTTCGAACTCAAGGCGGGTTGCTATTTCGATAAGTTCGAAATAAAACCCTTAAGGCTAAGGGACTTCGCCATCAAATATCGGCAGGTTCGATCTGGTTCGAACTCAAGACGGGTTGTAATTTCGATAAGTTTGAAATGACACTCTTAAGGCCAAGGGCCTTCGCCATCAAAGAACAACAGGTTCGACGTCGTTCGATCTCAAGACGGGTTGTTATATTGATAAATTTTAAATAATACTCTTAAGGCTAAGGGCCTTCTCCATCAAAGAATGACAGGTTCGACCTCGTTCAAACTTAAGACGGGTTGTTATTTCTATAAGTTTGAAATAACACCCTTAAGGCTAAGGGCAGTCGACATCAAAGATAGATAGGTTCGACCTCATTCTCAAGACGGGTTGTTATTTCGATAAGTTTAAAATAACACCCTTGAGGCTAAGGGCCTTCGCTATAAAATATCGACTAGTTAAACCTCGTTCGAACTCAAGATGGGTTGTTATTTCGATAAGTTTGAAATAACACCTTTAAGGCTAAGGGCCTTCGCCATCAAAGATCGACAGGTTCGACCTCGTTCGAACTCAAGACGGGTAGTTATTTCGATATGTTTGAAATAATACTCTCAAGGCTAACGGCCTTCTCCATCAAAGAATGATAGGTTCGATCTCGTTCTAACTCAAGACGAGTTTTTATTTCGATAAGTTCGAAATAACACCCTTAAGGCTAAGGGCCTTCACCATCAAAGATCGACTGGTTCGACCTCGTACTCAAGACAGGTTGTTATTTCGATAAGTTCGAAATAAAACCCTTAAGGCTAAGGACCTTCGCCATTAAAGATCGACTTGTTCGACTTTGTTCGAACTCAAGATGGGTTGTTATTTCGATAAGCCTTAAGGCTAAGGGCCTTCGCCATCAAAAAGCAAATGGTTTGACCTCGGTCGAAATCAAAATGGGTTGTTATTTCGATAAGTATAAAATGACCTTTACGGTTAGTATCCTTAGATGCGAGAAAAAGCAATTTTGGGACTCGCCTGAAGAGCCCTCACCTTGCAGCAAGATTACAAATCAATCGAAAGGAAAGCTAATATGCAAGACAAGTAGCGGAAAAGAGTTCTTTATTCATGAAGCCAGAAACGCGAGCTATTGCCACTTACACCCCGCCCAGGCCTGTCAACTAAAAAGAGAACAAAAAAGAGGGAAGAAAGAAAAGGGAAAACAACAAGTAAACGAACGTCAATCGGTAGACGAAATGAAAAGATATACAGTATAATTTTTCCTTCACTCAGCGTCATCACTCCCGTTGTCATCACCGTCCCCATAGGGCTCATCATCACCATCACCTGAATCCCCATCAGCTTTGGGCAGTTGACACGAGCTACGCGGTCCTTCTCACGTGCCTCCTTGTAGGCAGCCTCTGTCACGGTGCCTGCTTCCCACAAGTTCTTGAAAATATCCCACTGGGATTTAGCATAGATCCAAAGCTCATGAGTCTGATGGGGAGCAGAAGCACGATATGGCCCAGCCTGAGTCCTCAGCCACTGATTCTCCACCTCCAAGGCTGCGACTTGCTCTACAAAAACCGCAGCCTCCTAATCGATCGTGTTGATCCACTCCCGAGTCTCGCTTCCCTAAGGGTCAGAGTAGCCCTCGCAGATTCTTGCTGGGACTTGTGCACACAAATGGCCTCCTTTGAAGACGTCGACCTTGCCAAAGCGTCTGATCAAGCCCTCTCCATGCTCTCTAGCTCGGCTACCTTGTTCTCCAGTGCAGTCAACTTCCCTCTCCATTCGGCACTCATCTCCGTTACCCTAACCCGGCTCTGCTCCATTTCCAACTGCATCGCTCCTAACTTTCCATGCAGGTACTCGCATTCTGCCGCGATCCCTTTGTCCACTTCGAGCTCTTCGTTTGTGAGGCAGATTTGCTCTTCAAGATCACTCTTGCTGCTGAGCACCTGCAATAGCTTCTAATCTATCTTCTCCAACTCCACGCCCAGAGCTCGGTTGCGGGGATCGTCCTCAATCGCTCGAGCAACTCATGTCACTTGTTGCGATAGCGACATACTTTTCCAACATCTGGAAAAAGATCCTCAACTAGATATTAGCCCGGTAGATGCTCTCCACCTCCAACAAGTACATCTAAAAAACGAGAAAGTAGTTAAGCCAATACTCATTCTGCGACAAAGGAAAAGTAAAACAAAGTCATAGATAACATACCTGCAAGCCCATCACAAGCACTTCGTCCCTCACTTTGGCGTCGGGGACATTCTGTAAGGACCTGTTCTCAGTTTCTGAGCACAGCAATCTGAACTAAGGTACAAGATCATCTCCTTGCACCAGCAGATTCACATTGAAGGGGATCTCAATGATACGTGCTGACCCACCCACCCCCCCCCCCCCCCGCATGAACTACCGAGAAAGTAATGCCTTCATTGAACATCCGAACGTCATCAAGTTCCAAGTCCGACTCAGACTCATATTTATCGAACATTACACTCTATACCCTCTCTACCGTCGAGGACAAGACGCGAATTGTCGAAGATTAAAGAGACATGATCGAGGTCACAACGGCAGCATCAAAGGCTCGATTATCTGCTACGGCAGGACATCCTGCATTATCAACAGCGGGAACTCCAGAATGGACCACAACAACAACTGATTTTTCCTGGTTCTAACTACTAAAACTAACTTCAACCACCCGCTCCACCCCAGCAGTAGACGCTGCAACAATACCCTCCTCTAGGTCCATCAGGGGAGAATCCAAGTTGATTACTGTCAGAGGCGCCATCTCGAACCCCACCCTCTATCTCTTCGCAAGCCTTCTTCCTCTGCGGTCAATGGTGAATCATTCCGTGGGAGAGCAGCACCAGATGGGATCTCGTCTTGAGATGTAGCTCGAGTCATAGTGGTCAAGGCTGCAGATTCAACCGTCACTGCCTTCGATGAAGGACGAGCAGGAGCTATTGTGCTGAGGTGAGTGGATGCGGCCGGGGCAGGAAAGGCTAGCTGAGGGGCGCTGATTCTACGAACTCTCACTGACAATGACAAATGACGATTTAAGAATAAAGATCAAAACAAAAAAAGAGATAGAAGATAAGGGCGTTATCCTACCTGTGAGGGGCCTATGCCCAAATCTCTTATGGAAGCCGACCACGTGCGAACCCCCGCTGTATGGGGAAGGATGGCCTCAACCCATTCTCGAATCCCCTCCAAGAGTGGCGGGGGTAGCTTCTTAGCTACAAAACAATGAAATAGATCAATACATGCACCATGAAAGGTGAAAGGTCTAAGACAAACCGGGTACTCCACTAATTGGGGCGAGGGCTTACAAGTAAAATTTCACACCGCAGGGACCCCAGTTGGATCCGCCACTAAGTGCTTAGTCCGCACATCAAAGAAGTTTTCAAAAAGCGATGGTTGGTTCTATCATCTATCTTTACCATTAAACCTTTCGACCCTCGAGGGCGCGTATGGATCATCGTGCCGCGAATCTTCTAGGGGGAGAACAAGTTAAGCACGTGCCTCAGAGTAACCTCACAACTGGCTAACTCTGCATACTTGAAGAACATGATAAACAACTTGTATAGGTAAGGGGAAAGCTGGGCAGGACATACCTCGCATTAGCAGTAGAAGTCGACCACCAACAGGGGAAGCGGGAGTGTGTACCCTACAAGGAAAAGGTAAGCATAGAGCATACAGAATCTAGGGCGGTCAAACTGGACCCAGTCATCTCTCCCCGCCTGCGCCATCTCTACATAGCTGGGAGTGCCCCATCGCTCCTTTAAAACCATTATCCCTACTTTCCCCATGAGGGGATAAATATCTAGCGGCTCTTCTCTATCGTCGGCGCTGAAGTCTGCCACCTCTCTCCACATGCAGGATAATATTTCTTCCGTCGACGGAACCTCTTCGCTTTATGTCAATTCTACGTCTCCGGCAGCCGGATCAGGATCCTCAGCTGATGGAAGAACGACAGGAGTATTGTCACTAGAAGTACATGCCATCACTAGACACACAAGAAAAGAAGAAAGAGGAAGAACTCTATAGGGGAAACGAAGGAGTTAAAGATTGTTGCGAGCAAGAGAGTAAGAGAGAATTCAAATTGACAGAAAAGGGGGATACTTTGAGTTTTTCTCGGAAAATGAGTTATGAAATATGAAAAACAGATAACATAACTCTTCAATTTATGAACACGACCTCTCTGAGCGCGAAACCCAATGGTCATCATTGGAATACGATCAGGCATAAAGTGATTCAGATTCTCTAAAATGTGTGTTAATATGACTGCCTACACGAAGTGATGTTTCGCTTACCAATTGGTGCCTCAGTTTCGAAACTGTCACGATGGTGCACAGGTAGTGAAAAGATGCCCCCGGGCTATTTTGAAGTCCATAATGTGATAAATGAACACAATTAGGTCAGATTTCTTCCGACTGCATCGCGTATATGATCCATCCATCGAAGTCGATGAGGCACAACCCCAACGAACGAAGGGACTAACTGTATTGGTCAAAATTTGACCATACGCCCACGACGCCACTTGATCCCTAATAACCGTGATTTTTACATATTTTTTACCCATTCTTACCTGAACTTTATGCATTAAATGCCATAGATATGTCCCAAAATGCTTACAAATTGCACTTGATTGTAGGTTTGAGCGACAAGATAACAAATATCTAAGATCGGCTCAAAAAGGAGTGAAATCTGCCATGTGACCAAAGACAACTGAAGTGGGGAACAAAATGACATGCGCGGACCGCATAGATTTGGTGTGCAGACGGGCAAGAGAGTTCAAAGACTGGGTTAGTTCAAGTTCACCTTGCACGGTCCGCACTGCTTTGCCACGTGGCCGTGCATTATAGTTCAGAGACCAGGGAAATGCAATGCCAACCCACGGGGTCCACGATCATTTCCACGCGGTCTGCACTTATGAAGGTTCTGAGACCCAACCATTCAAGGCAAAATTCCACGCGGGCGCATACCAAAGCAGTGCGGTTCTCGTGGGTAAAGTTCAGAGAGTGATGATTTTATGAGTCTTGCTACGCAGCCACATACCATTTCTAGGGGGTCCGCATCCCTTAGCCAATGCGGTGGTGTGACATACTTGTCCGGTCTGCATTCCCCAATTCCAGAAGCAAAATTTGAAGACGCCCTCTGCGGCCGCGTAGCATTTGTACGCGGTCCGCGCTAGACCCTCAGGGGTATTTTTGCCCGGTTTTTCCTATGTAGTATAAATAGGACACTTTACTTTTTAAGTTAATTTTTGTTTTATCATATAGTAGCTAAGCTCGAGACTTCACAGTTTTAGCTTATTTTGGGCAATTTCTTCTTGTATTAGCGTGGATTCGAGTAGATTATCGTTGTAATTGATTACATCAATTTCATCTACTATTTCTTCAATTTATATTTCTATTATGGCTAGCTAAACCCATTAGTTAGGGTTGTGGCTCAACCCTATTGTGGGTAATAAATGGGTGTGATTGTTTAGCGTATGCATGATATTGGGTGTTTGTTATTTGGATTAATCTTATGTTTTCATTAAGATTTGGTGGTTGCAAATACTAAGTCTAGTTTAGTGGGTCTTGACTACTCTTGAGAAAGAGAGTTTATAAAATTGAGATGGACCCATGAGAATGGTATTCCCAATTTAACGGGTTAAACCTCGAGAGAGTAATTACCCAACTTGAGCCATAAGTTGCTTGGGCAAATTGGCCTACTCAATTGGTCTCGAGAGAGTCAATTGGGAAAAATCACTCTCTTTGCTGAGAGGTGTGAGAGTGGGTGCAAAATTTCAACGGTTATAGTATAAGTCCCATATTCATCATTCTTGTATTAGGAATCTCTACCTGTTAGTTAACCACCAAGGTACATACCACGACCCTAGTGCCTTTCTCTATATTGCATACAACCTAGAATCATAATTTTAGCATAACTTAGTTTTACAATCGTAGTTGATAAATTGTATCTATTAATCAAAATAAAACCAAAAATGTTAGAAGATCAGTTAGGAGCCAAAATGCACTTCTAGGCTTAACAAATACTCAACTCCAAATCGAAGCTTTCTGTGGAAAATTGACCCCGATACCACTATTGGGTAAAATTATTTGCGCCCGCTCTTTCTTAGGATTGAGTTTGCACTGATCACGTTTTGGCGCCGTTGCCGGGGAGATTTACGGTGTTTGACTTTTTGTTGGCTAGTTTTGTTTTTTGCTTCTTTTTCCTTCTTTAATTACCTTTTTTGTGTTAATTGACTTAGGTACCAATGGCGTTAAATGCACAAGATGCCATTAATGTGGGAGTAGAGGAGGTGGAAGACATAGAACAAGAGCAGGTTTTACCCCAAGCACAAAGACGGGGTAGAAATGCTAATGCAAATGTTAATGCTAATGATAACATACCATACCCTCCTCCACCTCCACCAAGAGTTCTACCCAATCAAAGGTGCGCAAGTGCAATAGTTCCTTCCCGAATCCAGGCGGGGAACTTCCAAAATACCAATGTCATGCTTACCTGGCTCGAACAACGAGGGTACTTCACAGGCGCTTCAGACCAAAACACATACAAGCATTTGAAAGGGTTTGTGGACACTTGTTGGGAGAGCAAGCAGACAAATGTTTTAGAAGATGCACTGAGGTTAAGGCTTTTCCCCTTCTCACTTCAGAGGAAAACATTAGATTGGTTATAGAGACTCCAAAATCATTCCATAACTACGTGGGATGAGTTGGCCGATAAATTCATTGCCGAGTTCTTTTCTCCTAGTCATATGGTGGCTCTTCAAGATGAGATTCTAGATTTCAAGCAAGAGACGATAGAGCCTTTACATAAGATGTGGGAGAGGTTTCGGACGATAGTAAAAGAGTGCCCCAACAACGATATGAATGATGTTATGATCTAACAAATGTTCTATCAAGGTATAAAAACAACAAACCAGTGCATTGTCAATCTGTTGGCTAGTGGTAATTTTATGAAGCTTCCATGCAACGAAGCTTGTGATGTTCTTGATGAAATGAATGATACTTCTTCAGCATGGAAAAGTCGTGCTAATGTTCTTCAAGGTGATCCTAATTTTATACACTTGCATAAGGATTTGCATGATCACGGCCAAGCCATTGCCGAACTAACAACAACAATTAACCAATTGGCTAAGGTGCAACTTCAACAAGTTCAAAATCCGCGCCAAGTCCATGCCATGGAGGGAGTGAATATGATGAAAAGAAGGCAAAGAGGACAATAACAATCTCAAGAAAATTTTGACAACTAAGATGATGGTGGTGGATATTCGAATGAAGGTTTTGATGACCAAAGTGAGGAAGTCCAATATGTCAACAACTACCAAAGGAATAGAGGCAATCAAGGGAATCAACAATGGAGACCCCAAGGTAATTGGGGCAATCAACAAGGTGATAATTGGAATTACAATAACAATAAAGGAGGCAACTGGGGGAACAATAACTCCGGAAATCAAGGTAATTGGAACGGGAACAACAATTGGAACAACAATAATGGTGGACAAGGTAATAGGGGCAAGGCTTTCAAAGGCCCCCAATGTATCACCAACTTAATAACCCGCCTCTGTTTCAATCTCAAGGGCCAAGTTCCTCCGAAAATGATTTGGGTAGAATTGAAAATATGTTTGATCACACGTTGAAAAAGAATCAAAATTTCGATGCTCAATTGGTGTCTCATAATATGTCTATGAGGAACTTGGAAGTGCAACTTGGATAACTTTCTCAAGCTTTGAACACTCGCCCAAAGGGTGCGCTACCAAGTGATACAGTAGTAAATCTAAAGGGCGAAAACACAAATCAAGTGATGGCAATTACAACAAGAAGTGGAAGAGTCGATGATGTGCACGCCTCAAGAGGAAAGCGTGATGCGGATGTAGATATCGAGTTGCATGATAATAATGTGCCGATGAATTTTGATGATGGGATAGATCAATGTGTTAACAATGATGTGCGGATTGACATAGATGATAAGGGTGACGAAGAGACACTAGAAGCCGTGAACCCGTCTAGGGAACACGTGATTGATATACTTGAACCTATAGTGCCAAAAGCCAAAGCACCCTTGCCTAGGCCTCCTCCGCCCTACCCTTAAAGATTGGCAAAGCACAAGAGTCACCATCAATTCAAAAGGTTCATAGATATGATGAAGAGGCTTACCATCAACGTGTCGTTAGTTGAGGCACTTGAGCAGATGCCAAGGTACACGAAATTTATGAAAGAGTTTGTCACGAAAAAGAGATCCACGGAATGTGAAACAATACCAATAGCGCATTAAGTGAGTTCAATAATGCATTCGATGGCCCCGAAACTCGAGGATCTGGGAGCTTTCACTATCCGTGTACTATTGGAAATGCGGACTTTGCCAAAGCTCTTTGAAACCTAGGGGAAAGCATAAACTTGATGCCATATTCTGTCTTTAAGACCTTGGAGATTGGGCAACCTCGTGCTACTTCAATGCGACTTCAAATGGCGGACCGGTCAATGAAAAGCCCTTGGGTATAGTTGATGACGACCTTGTTTGTGTTGATAAATTCATCTTATCGGCTGACTTCGTGATACTAGATTATGAAGCAGACTTCGAAGTCCCAATTATCCTTGGAAGACCTCTCCAAGCTACGGGGAAGGCTTTGGTCGATGTCGAGGTGGGAGAATTAACCTTCCGTATTGGTCGATGTCTAACAGAACTGAGGCGTGCTCCTTTGTTGACATTGTCCCTATTGTGATAATGGATGAAACAAGCACTATGATTGATATCGAAGATCCACTAGTGTCTGCGCCTCTAGATCGTGAGATGAATGATGACTCAAGTAGAGTGTTGTGCATAGATGCCTTGCATGCCATGGAATTGTGTGACCCTAGAAAGAGGTCATTGGACCTTGATCCAATGGAAAATCCCCTAAAGAATCCAGCTAATGAAGACCCTCCGGTGCTTGAGATAAAACAAATTGAGCCACACATGTGTTTCACAATTGTTGAGCCCGATGCTATCTTGGAGGTTGATGAAACACCATTTATTTTGGAGATTCAAGGAAGACTACATGCAGCGGAGAATGAAAGGATACCCACTCTTCATGATGTGGTTGGTCCCACGAGGCCTAATACAGGTTGGCAGTTTTGCATGAACCATGGTAATTGAACAAAGTGTCGTACAACGATTATTATCTATTGTCGTTCATTGATGGGGTGATTCAGAAACTTGTTGGGCATGCATTTTATAACTTCTTAGAGAACTTGATGAGGGCCACGTGGTGGCATTTCTTGTTTTGAAGAAGTATGATAGTAACATGCGTCGTGCCGCGACGTTAAATCAGGCACATCTTGGGAGGCAACTCATTTCCTTTGCTTTTCTTTGTTTTTCTGTTGTAAAATAGGGTTTTTGAGCTGATAGTTTGTAAAGTGTTGCAGGGATTATGTTGATCCAGTGCAGGGCAAAAGTGCAAAAATGCTCAGTCTCTAAATAGTACTTACTCGGACGAGCAGCAAATCAGTGCGGTACACGTAGGCTTGAGCAAAAGTAAGTTCAGGCTCAGAATACCCAGCGCGGTCCGCATGACACTTCTGTGCGGTCCATGCTGGAGGACCTAAAAATGGCATCTCTCTGATAAGTTTCCATGCAGCCGCGCACCAAAGCAGTGTGGTTCGCATGGGAAAAGTTGGAATCAACAAGTCTCTGAAGTCTGCCACGCAGCCACACACCAAAGCAGTGCGCTCCGCATTGATTGAGCAGCCAATGTGAATGATGGAAATCTAGCATGATCCGCGTGACATTTTAGTGTGGCCGCTGGTGGGTAAGTTGTGGGTCCCAAGGTTTTCTATAAATAGAAGCCTTGGGCCTCATTTGAACCTTTTCGCAAATTTTCATCCTGAGCTATAATTATCACTGTACATCCGCATCATCTGCTCACTTAGTTGAATTCTTATTATTTCCTGCTAACAACTCTTGTTTATTTCATTCATAGCCTAATTTTTTATTCTTCTAATTACTCTCTACTAGTATAACTTCTTACTTTCATCTTTTTTCTTCTTAGTTAACTGTTAGTTTAGATTTGTAAGTGTTTTTTATTGAATCATGGGGCATAAATTCATGTTAATTAATTACGTAGGGACACTTAGGACTCAAATTGTGAACAAAAATTGGACTTAATGGAAAACACATATCGCCTCAGTTATATTTGCCCTACGTGGCCTCGCAGCATTTTTGTGCGGTCTGCATGGACCATTTTGTGCAATGATGAATCTTCTCAGTGCGGTCTGCTTGCCATTTTTTCCCGGTCCGCATAAGCCCAGTGCGGCCGCGGTCCAAAACAGTGCGAGCCGCGTGTGAAGAGTTCAGAGAGGTCAACATTTGGGTATTTCACCTGCGCGGACCGCGTACCATTTCTGTGTGGTCCGCACTGAACCAACGTGGCCACGGTCCAAATCAGTGTGGTCTGCGTCGGCTTATTGAGAGAAGTATGTGTAGTTGTCAATATACTGCGTGTATCACATGCCTTTTGGTGTGGTCTGCGCCCTCTATCTGTGTCACTATGTTTGCAACTGTTGCATTCAACTGAATTGTTTAGTTCATTTCATGTGCTTCAAGTGATAATGTTAGACGTGTATTCCTTGCAGATAATGGTTCAAAAACGAGCGGATAAAGAAAAATAACCTGGGAGAGGTGATTCCTCCCGACGGGGAAAAGCAAAAGGATTGTGAAGCTCACTCCTCAAACCAGGGAATTGATAAAGAAAACTCGGAAGATATCCGGGGAGCTGATAGAGCTGCATCTCATTCCATGGGGAGTGAGTATGCACCTTCACGGAGCACTTACTCGGAGTCTACCCCCACCACATGTCCACTTTATTTCAGCTTCGTGATTCCCCTTCTCGGGATCATGGTAATGTAGCCTCCTCCAAGAAGCCGGCTAATGTCATCTCGGACTCGTCTGATGAGTACGGAGTAGAAAAAGAAAGTGAGGACAAATACTCCACTTCTCCCACAGCTTCACTATCAGGGGAGAGTGGAGGATATGCCGAAGGAGGTGAACCATAGATTGGAGGTATAGAGAGGACCAGAAGACCAGAGGCATGGGATGATAGGTTTTTCAGTGAGGTCAACTTCCACAAATTCAGGGAATGGTGGCCCAAAAGAAAGCTGATTCCGGAGAGGCAGTTCATAGATGCCGATCTTATCCCTCTTAACCCTCATGTACAAGCACAATTCCGTAGTAGAGAGGGCTGGGGATTCGTCAAAGAGCGAGTTGAAATAGCAAACAAGCATATGGTGAAGGAGTTTTACTGTAATGTTCACCATATAGTTCAGGACTCAAAACCAACAAAAGTGAGCGACAAGATAGTGGGTTTTGATGGGAAGTCGTTGAACGACTTCTTGGGGTTTCAGGAAGAGGACAAATCTCAGTATTTTGAAAAGCTGGCACTAAAAGAAGAAGTTCATCCTTGGTCTACCGAGCACTTAGCAGCCCTGGTACAGTCCCCGTTTGGTTGAAAGCACAGGAAAAGATCCATAGGAACACACTAAATTTTGAAGCTAAAGGTTGGTTGACTTTTGTATGTAGTCGACTTGACCAGTCCACTCATGATCAGACAGTTCCTCTTCCTCGTGCTGTTTTGGTAGCCTCTATCATGGCAGGGTTTCCTCTTAATGTGGGTAACATAATGTCGAGAGTGATTTCTCAAGTCGGGTACGAGACAAAAACAAACTAACCCTTCCCGAACACACTCTCCCTATACTTCAGAGATTTGAAAGTGAAGAAGAAAAGATATGATGTTTCGGTACCTCCAGTGGCCCCCTACTCGTGGTATGATCAGTTGGGTCCAGACAACCTAACGAGAGGCAAAATGACTCAGGCTTCTACCTCATCCGTACCTGGCCAGTCTGAAGAGACAGTTGCTACTGAGCAGCCCACTAAGCCTGCTACTGATGAGGCACTGCCCCCAGGTCCTTCCTCCACAGCTGGCCCATCTATCGCAGCTGATTTGGTGATTCCTTCATTGAGGACTCACTGGTTCACTACAAACTATCTCACACAGTCATTAGCTAGTTTGAACAACAGGATGTCAGCTGCGACATCCAAGTTGTCCATAGTGACCACTGCTTTACAGGCACATGGAGCACCAGTCACTGTTGAGATTCCTTCCTCCATTGAGGATACACTGAAGAAGATCCTAGCCAACCAGGACAATATGATGGAGAAGTAGGATAAGTTAGCCAAAGCAATTGGGGATCACAGTAAAGCACTAGACAAATTGGCTAAGGAGCATAGGAAGCTGAGGAAGACAAAGGCCTCAAAGGAGTCCGTGCAGAAAATTAGAAAGTGTGTGGATAAGCTGCAAGCGAATCAGATACCACTCGACCTATTATTTGGTGATCCAACTGGAGAGCCAGCAGCAGTGCAGCCACAAGCGGAGGAGCACAGGCCAAAGAAGAAGAGAAAGCTCCCTACCATAGAAGGCATAGTGATTGAGGTGGCTACGGTCCAGGAGGCTACCTCCAGTACTCAAGATGTTGGGCTCCCCACAGTTCCACCAGTCTCAGCAGCAGCAAGCTGGGGACCAGTCTGAGGTCCCTGCCGGTATAGAGAACTCGGGAGCTACTGAGCAGCACAGGGTGACTAATGAGGCTTGAGGGGCCGCTCTATATCCTTTACTATTTTGATGCTTTATTTGGTAGTTAGCATTGGGTACAATGCAAGCTTTTATTCGTGGAGGTGTGGCCCTACCATTTTGATTGATACTCTGGATTGTTGTATATATTCTTTTACTTTCAGTACATTCGTAGTTGTAGATGCTTGTATATAACTATTCATTCTAGATGCTCTTCAACCTCATGTATATTTTCTTCGCCCCTAGTTGTATATTCTACTCCCTTTTTGTACATATTCATTCGGTTTTCATTTTGGTTTTGTATAAGAACCAAAAGGGACTCAAGGACAACAAAAAGTGAAAAAGGTATGGAAAAGTAGACAAAAGGAGAAAAGTTTTGAATTTCAAAAGAAAGAGTGACAATGTGTCAATCTAACCCCTTGAAAAAAATGAATTACTCAATTAAGTCAAGAAAATGTGCCAAAAGGAATTAAAAGAAGTGCTTAAGGTAAGATTGAACCCATTTGAACAAAATCATATCCTACCTTCACCCAAAAGCATTCACAATGACTCCTCAAACGCCCTATATGATCTTTAGTTGAGGGAAGCCTACATTAGTGGATACTTACATAAAGGGCAAGCATATAGTACTTAGAGCCGGACTTTGGGCTTTTTCTTTGTGAGAGATGAGTGATAAATCCATCCACCTCGGTTTGTGTGTAAACACTCTAAAAGGTAAGGTTCACTTAGGGAGAGTTGAGAATGTTTGAGTTTGGGTTCCACGATAACCAAATTTCTTGAGAAAGGTTCCTTGATGATATGTGTCAACTCTTGATGCTCTTGTGTCACACTTGATCCACAAGTTTCAAAATTTTAAATGTGTTAATGATGCATTCCCCTTGAGGGCAATTGCTAATGCCAATTGATGCTTGTTGAGGTTACTTTAGGATGAACAGGAATTACTTGGGTTTTTCCATTGAGGGTTAAGTCTCATTTTATTTGCTTGAGGACAAGCAAAGGTTTAAGTTTGGGGGAGTTGATAACTGTTACAGATTTTATACCCATTCTTACCTGAGCTTTGTGCATTAATTGCCATATATTAGTCCCAAAAATCTTATAAATTGCATTTGATTGCAGATTTGAGCGACAAGATGACAAATATCAAAGATCGAAGGAGACAAATCTACCAAGTGTCAAAAGATAACTGAAGTGGGGAACAAAATGACCTGCACGGACTGTACTGATTTGGTTTGCGGCCGTGCAAGAGAGTTTAGAGGCTGGGTTAGTTCAAGTTCACCATGCGCGGTCTGCACTGCTTTGCCACGCGGTCGTGCAGGATAGTTTAAAGACCAGGAAAATGCAAATGTCAAGCTACGTGGTCCGTGATCCTTTCCACACGGTCCGCACTTATAGAGGTTCTGAGACCCAACCATTCAAGTCAAAGTCCCACGCAGCCGCATACCAAAGCATGCGGTCCGCGTGGGTAAAGCTCAGAGAGTGATGATTTTGATGAGTCTTGCTACGCGGCCGCATATCATTTCTGGGCGGGCCGCGTCCCTAAGCCAATGCGGCCGCTTGACATACTTGTGTGGTTCGCATCCCCCAGTTCCAGAAGCAAGATTGGAAGACCAAGTTCCCTCCGCGGCCACGTGACATTCGTACGGGATCCGTGTTAGATCCTCAGGGGTATTTTTGTCCGATTTTTCCTGTGTAGTATAACTAGAATATTTTACTTTTTTAGGTTAAGTATTTTTTATCAGATAGTAGCTGAGCTCGAGACTTCATAGTTTTAGCCTATTTTGGGAAATTTCTTCTTATATTAACGTGGATTCGAGTAGATTATCGTTGTAGTTGATTATTATGTCAATTTCATCTACTATTTCTTCAATTTCTGTTTCTAACTGTTGGCGGAAGCCAATGTCCCTGGGTCTCGGGGACTCATTCTAATTGAAACAAGGGGCTAAACCCATTAGCTAGGGTTGTGGCTCAAACCTAGTGTGGGTAGTTAATGGGTGTGATTGTTTAGCACATGAATGATATTGGGTATTTATTATTTGGATCAATCTTATGTTTTCATTAAGATTTGATGGTTGCAAATACTAAGTCTAGCTTAGTGGGCCTTGACTCCTCTTGAGAAAAAGAGTCTATGACCCCAAGATTAATTCCAACAAGGAATTGAGATGGACCCATGAGAATGGTAGTCCCAATTAACGGGTTAAACCTCGAGAGAGTAATTACCCAACTTGAACCATAAGTTGCTTGGGCAAATTGGCCTACCCAATTGGTCTTGAGAGAGTCAATTGGGCAAAATCACTCTCTCTATCGAGAGGTGTGAGAGTGGGTGCAAAAGTGCAACGGTTATAACATAAGTCACATATTTATCATTCCTGTATTAGGAATCTCTACCCGTTAGTTGACCACCTAGGTACATGCCACTACCCTAGTGCCTTTCTCTGTATGGCATACAACCTAGAATCATAATTTTAGCATAACTTAATACAATTATAGTTGATAAATTGTATCTATTAATCAAAAGAATACCAAAAATGTTAGAAGATCAATTAGGAGCCAAAACGTGCTTCTAGGCTTAACAAATATTCAACTCCAAATCGAAGCTCTCTGTGGTAAATTGACCCCGATACCACTATTGGGTAAAAGTACTCGTGCCCGCTCTTTCTTAGGATTGAGTTTGTTCCGATGAATCCCGCCCTAATCTTCTTATGAATTACCAAAGATGACCTCGTCTGATCCTCATTACAATTGACACAAGTAGCGATGTAATGCAGATCCACGACGGGAAAGCCTTCTCGACCGGACCATAATAAGTCATGAAAAGTATAGGAAGTCCTCTGACTATAAAAGCAGGGAGAATGAGCTGAAAAATTATGGGACCCTAGGATCCCTCTCCAATACTCCATGAACCCGAAAAAGGGCAAAAGAGCTGAGGGGAACTCTCTCCTTGACCTACGGGAAAGGGAGAGACCCTATTCTTGATGAACCAGGAAAGGAAGAATATATTTGTAATTCTCTGGACCTCTCTAAGGAGGAGCAGAGCAAATTTCTATCATCAATAAAATTTTCCGACACTTTTCATATTCAATAGGTTATTGCAATTCCCCTGTCTCTCGATCCAGTATTAATTATGATTAACTATAATTTACCCCTTCTTTTGTTTTGACTGATTTGCTTAAAAAATATTTAACAGCTATTGAGTCAAACAATAGAAAAAAATAAATAAATAAATTATCAATTAGATCTTTGTAACGATATATGATAGAGATTCTCTTCAGATTATCTATAAATCATGTCAGAGTAAAATGAAAATTTTAAAGCATTATTAATTTAAATATAGAAATATCTTTTTAGGGATAAAAGTAAAATAAAAGTGTCAGATAAATGAAGACAAATAGATATATGTAATTATATGCTTATAATTTATATTTTTTTATTTAAGCCCCGTTTGGTCATGAGTTTTGCCAAAATAAAATTGGAATTTATTTTCAAACTCGTGTTTGGCATAAATTTTGTCCATATTTTGGCCAAATCCCAAATCGCAATAGCTGATTTTGGGCAAAAATCCCAAAACTTGGGAATTATATACATGTTTTTCCAAAATAAAGTTGAAAAATATGTTTTGAAAACGTATGTCCTAACAGAGTTTCATCTTCAAACCAAACTTCACCCACATCAAATTTTTCAAAATAAAGTTGAAATTTATGCCAAACGCTAGCTTAGAGTAAATTCACTAGATCCCTTAACCTTAATGTTTGGAAAACAATACTCCCTCGTCTTTTTAATGGGGACCGAATACCCCTTGAGCAACAGTTTCCAGTTTGCTTTAAATTGTTATTACAAGGAAAAAATATATAGTCATTTTCTTCTCCCTCTTTTTGCTTAAAGGATAGACAAACAGAGGATTTGAACTACTCTCTGGCAGAATGCATACAAATAGTAGTGCCTCTAGTTACATATAAATTCATACTCCATATCAAAAGTTATGAGTTAAATTAAATCGGTAGCTGAAATGTTATATGCGCTCCTGCCTACTATCAACAACTCACTGCTTCAATTAGAGTAATATTCATTGCAGAACTACTGAGGCAGAAGAAAAAGATGAGAACAGTATCCATATATGGAATGTCAAAGAAATGCAGGGCGATATGATCGATAGTAACATGGATGTACTATGTAACGCTATTTAAACTCAAGAAATTCGGTCCTAATGGTTAAGGGATTATTATTTTCCTCATTAACCTATCTTAATTTTAAATTTGAAGGCATATGGATAAGTCAAGGAAGACGTTGTTGTATTAATAGTTAGCATATATAGTGAAAAAATGATTCTTGTAGTACTTTGTTCATTGATTGAATAGGGAAGAAGACATTGTGGTATATTGTATAGTGAAATAAAAAGACTAGTCGTAGTACTTTCTTCATTGATTGAATAAGGAACAATTAGAATGTAGAACAATACTATTAATTAATATATAGAGAGGGTGGCCTTTGCCTTTGCACACCACTACATTCTCTCTTCACAATGAAAGATCAAGGATGGGCTGAAAAATAAGCCAAAAGGCCCACCAATGGCGCATTAACATAAGTAGTGGGCTCCGACTCCTGAAAGAAAGGCCTTGCGTCTGGGAAGGAATCAGTTATATTGGGCCCACCAACTACAGCACCAATCAAGCGATTTGGATTTGGATTTGGTGAGAAGAAATAATTGGACCCTCCTTTACACCCAATTTGGGCTGGGTGGGCCGCCACTGATGGTAAAGAGCTGCCTCTGTGGTGAATCCTTAATGGATAACGTGGACCATACCCCACCATGTATGACATTCTTTGAGGATTATCTCCAAGAATGTAATCTACCTGTAAGGCCCAATATATAGTTCTATTAAATGATATGATATGATATTATATACCCAAAACAAGGAACACAAAATTAATTTTAAAAGGCACATATAATGACTTGGAAGGATGATACTATCACAACAACAACAAATTTAGTGTAATCCTACAAGTGAAATTTGACGAGGATACGCTATATGCATGCCTCCCAATCACTTGAAGATAAAGAGGCTGTTCCGATACACCCTCGAGTCAGTAAAAACATAATTACAACATTCTTGAAAAGAAATACAATAATGAAAAAGAAATATTAACAAAAATAGTAACAACATCGACGATCTCACATAGTTATTATTGATTTATTGCAACAAAAGATAATTAAGATTTAAGATTTTGAAATGTGCAAATAGGCCCACAAGATTTTTCGAGAATCACCTATTTTTCATTCACCGCAATTTGAGGAAATTTAAAGAACATGGGGTCCTCTTAATTTGGTTGTATAGCGAGAGTGAGATGAGAAGTGACTGAAAGAGCTTGTATCGTAATTCCATGAAATTTAACGTAGTAGGTTCTAATTTCATTGTTTCCAATCTTGGTCCTAATTTAAGAATTCTAAATTGGAAACATTTTTCTAAGGAATTACTTTACATTATAAGCATACTTCTCTACTCAGGGGCGGATCTACATATAAAAATTGGGTGCTCGAGCACCCATTAACCTCGACCCCGAACACGTATAATTATATAAATAACTTAAGAAAACGGATATAACAAAATAGCAAGCACCCAGATAACAAAAGGCTTGGTGGGTGCTTTGGTTATGATGGATGTTGAAGGGCTCTAAATGAGTATATGGTCGAGACTTTTTCCTCCATTTATCAAGCACTAACTTTCTTTTGCTCCAATTAAAAAAGTTAAACACCCACGAACTCAAAATCCTGGATCCGCCATTGTCTCTACCTATTGCTACATGTATCTGTCAAATTTTTTAGCTTACGAATCTCATTTCTTATGAATTATTACTTGTTATTTTTTATGTTATTTGATAGTGTAAAACAAAATTTCGCTATCACGGTATAAAAATTTGTACTAAAATTTTGAAATAATGTTACGTTGGATGGGTGCAAAATTACCTGACGTTTGGCAATGTGTTTGAGGAGAGCAGGGGTGGCTGACATGGAGCCACATGGCACCGCATGATTGGCGTGGCTTAGATAATTAGAGTAAGCCAACAGTAGGAAGGACAAGGATGTCACATGCTGCATGTTACAAACGCCAGGTTTGACAATGAGTCCACCTTCACACCAACAACAACAAAATGACAAAACATTATTAGTACTATAATATATTGTAATTCACAAATGGTTCTTTAATATTATTGTTAACTATATCTTGAGCATTCACTTTTCGAAAATAGTATCCAGATAATGCCTTATTACCTGGAGAATATTGTACTTGGGGATGAGCAATTCCAGGTAGTATCGAGCAGATGAATGCATCTGCATTTACTTGAAACGATTTTAGATCTGCTGCTCTTCCCATCAACACCTCCTGTCACAATGATCGGTTATAATTAGAGACGGAGCTCGCTCATTAGTTGCGGGTACCATACCAATTTCAGAACCAATAAATTTAAAATCATGTCTTCGCCTCTAAATATAATCTATTAGTAAATTAAATCTTGATAAGGAGAATCTAACTAGTTGTTGGTTGGAAGAAAAGCAAAGGAAGAATCTAAGCACAGTTTACAAGCCAACAATTGTCAGATATGCTGCGGGCAAAATTTTACTTATAGAGAAACCAATAGGAGAATTAAATATTACTACTATGGTAAGTCATAATGACACGGTTTTCGAGAAATGTAAAGAAAGACAGTTGCCACTTGTATCATATCTCTGTGTATAGCACAACTTTTAGCACATGCTTGCTTACACCAGTAAAGTCACTGATCCAAGTTGGACCTCTCTCTTACACCATACCCTTTACTTGAAAGAGTACTCCCAACCTCTCTTTTTTTTGGGTCATTTTAATTTTGTCTTCTTCTTTTTTTCATATACACTTCACATGGAGCACTTTTCACCTTTCATGTCATATTTTTACCTACTTCCATTTTTAATATTTTTTGCTTTAATTTCCTGTTTTCCTCTTAAATTTCCATTTTCCCGAGCTTTTTACTGCTTAATTCAGTTCCCTGTTCAATTTTACATAAAATTGTACACTATTTGACTAATACTTCGGATAGATCATTGCATTCCATGAATCACATGATATTATAAAACGTTGAATAATTTTTAAACCATTTTTTCTTGAGCTTTTGTAGGTTTTAATATGATATTTTTTGTGGGGTGAGAGAATATGATAATTGCAGGGTAATGATTATTGTCAAGTAAATTTTTATTTGTCTAAATATTAGTTACAGATATCCTGTGAATTACTTCACCTAAGGAC
This sequence comes from Nicotiana benthamiana, assembly GCA_034376525.1. Taxonomy (NCBI): domain Eukaryota; kingdom Viridiplantae; phylum Streptophyta; class Magnoliopsida; order Solanales; family Solanaceae; genus Nicotiana; species Nicotiana benthamiana. The sequence goes on along the minus strand of CM067341.1, from coordinate 48,961,651 downwards.
GCTACCTGAAAAAAATACTCTCTCCGTATCATTTTAGATAAGCCAGTTTGACTCGGCACAAAATTTAAGATAAAAAAAAAAGATTTTTTAAACATATGGTATTAAAGATTTAATGGGATAAAAAATTTTTGAAGCCATGAACATATTGTGTGATTATAAAAAATTTTCATTATGAATAAAATGAACAAAAATAAGAATTTAAATCTAAATTATTTTTAATTGCAAAAATATATTATTCTTTTTAAAAATAAACTAATAAGAAAAATTTATTATATGAGACTGAAGGGTACATATTGTCAAGTAAAACACATGGAGCCCATAACGTAAACTAGCTATCATGTGAAATAATCACAACTGCTCTATATTTCAAAGAACAGTGGCCAAGTAGACCCCACCAGTGGATATCCACTAAACACTGATATAGCTAACTATATAACTACACCATGTGATTGGCAGTCATTTTTTCTGAACAAGTCAAGAATAGATAATCACAGTACCAGAAGAATATATCTATCTCATAAATGAGACAAGGATTTTGATAAGTACTATACAGACACAAGAAAGAAACCAATACCAGTGTATATATATAGGGAACCAAGAAAAAGACGAGTACGAAACCATTAAAAAAAAATACTAAATCCTATAGAAAATTATTTAATATGACTAAACTATCTTATTTAGTAAGTTAATATGATGAGAGAAATTTTTTTTTCGGAATATGCACATAAGGATTGAAAGGTAAAAATAAATTAAATTTTTTCTTAATTACCTAACTAGACACTTATTTTGGATCATAATTAAAAAGTAAAATAATACTTATTGTGGATGGAGGGAATATCTCCTTATCCAGGTTATAAATTAAGTCTAGAACAGACTAACCTTGGAAATGAGGACATTAATCCCAGCGTGCTTATTATCCCAACCGAATTCATTAATTGTGTCTCCAGCTCTTAAAATAACCTCATTTTTCACTATGTACTCTCTGTATTGACGCCTCCTTGTTGCTTTGTGTAGCCACGCCGCACCCCAAAGCAATTCGTCCTGTTTAATATAAACCATAATCAAAAGATTTAAGTTAATATACGCTGATAATACATAAAAATTAACTTGATCAACGAACAAGATGATTTTCTAAATAAAATTAAATTAAAGTTACCTGGTATCCATCAAAATCACAGTAAAAAGGGCAAACTGCAGAGTGCAAACTGGAGCTGTATGCACCTCTGTGCCTGTTGGCAAACTCGAAAACCTACAAAACATGAAACCGTTTTAGTACAACGGTCATATTATCTTTTTCCTTTTTCTGGGGTTGATAGTGATATTTTTGGAATGTGGCGAGGCTGTTTTATCTAAGCTATACGACGACAACAATCCAATAAAATCTCACAAGTATGGACAGAGAGGTTTTCAAAACATTCTCAGCTCAAAAAAACAAAAAGACACAAAAGAGATGGTTAACATGAACAACATAAAATTCAGAAGAAAGATGCGAAGCAAAAGCAATAGCTAATAAATAGTTCCTACGCCGAAAAGTAAAATAGTAAGACACAAGATTACTGAATGTAATCTTATTATTTCCAAAAGCAAGATCTTGTTTAAACACAACTAACATAGTGATTCCCCGCCAGTCTTTGTTCACACCATCTATTCACATGCAAAATGACGATGGTTACACGACATAACTATATGTCCACACTAGTAACTTAAGCTTTAGCTTGCCAAAATAAAAAAAATAAAGAAAAATGCTAGTAATATAATATCCCTCTTCAAGTTGAGGAAATTTTAGTTTACTAGGGGAAAAAGCAAGTGCAAATCCATCCTGGTAATTCTCAAAGGCAAAATTAGTTACACGTATAAAGCCAATTACCAATATGGGGAAATTCTTGGGAGGAGCCAAACAAACTTATTTAATGCTACCAGACCAATATCCAGAAAAGGACACTAACACAACACTTCCCAAAGCATTTCGCTTTTGAGACTTTAGAGAATGAATCCACACCTTGTGGGATTTGCCAAATTATATTATTTCACTCTCTTTAATTTTATGTCAATACTTAGTAATTACACCCGATTATGTAGGATAATCTCATGCAACCACACATTAAGACATTTTTAAAAAAATAAAATGTCAATATTAACCTAAGTAGCTTAAAAGTGTATAGGTGTACGTACATTTTATATATACATTGGAAACAACTGTTATGCCGGAACAAAAAAAGCAAAAAGTAAAAAGCGAAAAGAGAAAAGCTAAAAGCAGTACAGAAAAGGCCAAGAGAAACAGCATAACTTACTTTAACGGCACGATCAAGTAGGAGACTAGAGTAAGAAGAGTCGAGTGACCGGAAAACAATGGACGCGGCGGCCAAAGCGGCGGCGATTTCACCAGCGACGTCTGATCCGGGATGATTCTGGTCAATCTTGTAAACAGTTCTCAAAGTGTCCATGTCTTCTGGCCTTTCCCAACAGCTATGGTCAGAAAATGCATCACCCACTTGAACATATATGACGCCTTCTTTAGCCGTGGCTTTTAACAAGAAATCCGTCGCCCATTTCACTGCTTTCACGGCGTTTCCAAGCTCACTTCCGATGTTCCTTTTGAAGTCTATTATGCTCCAAGACAACAATGTAGTAGTGAACGCCATTGGAAACACAAATTTGACATTGTCTCCGGCATCATAGTAACCGCCTGTCAAGTCCACCTGTACAAAACGTCACGTGTAATTTAGGTCGATTACCAACTAGCTTGGGATTGAGACATTATAATTGTTACTTACTCCGGCGGAGGAGCCGTCATGTAAGGCGGAGTCTTTACGCCACTTGATACGTTGGTCGGGCGGAAGTTTGCCGGAGCGTTGGCCTTCGAAGAAGAGGATGCTTTTTCGGAGGGCGTCGCGGTAATCATGGCCACCGGCAGAGCAGTGCCGGAGGGGATTGACGGAGAGGAAGAAAATGAGAGCTAGAGTGACGAAAAATGACGGGAAACCTGCCGGAAAGCAGCAAATTTTTAGCGCCATATTTAGTTGCTCGAGACTACTCGCAAGTAAAGAGGTCTACGATATAAGACCGTTTTATATAGGGGGGAAAGTGAGAAAGTAGTTGTGTCATTGGATTCCTGGGGCTACACCAGTAGGGTCATTACACGTGGTGTAATTTCAGTGGATGTGGTTGAGAAACCGATGAGGAGAGTTTTGACCGTTTTCTACGAACCGGTTTAAGCGGTTCTTTTTGTTTTTTGCTGGACCGGGTTAGATATGGCTGGAATTTTCCTCTATCCTTTTTGCTTTCTAGTTAGCACCACAAGATTAATGCTATGGAGGTGAAACAACTAACAAGACTTTTTGGTTCACTTTTTTTGGTGAAACAAGATTTAATCACAATTACTAAGATTGAGCAAGAAAATCATTGCACTACCCAATTAGCTAAATGACGAGGTTCTACCGGGCGACTCGACAAGTGGCGACCTTCGAGCAATTCAGATTAAACATAAAATTTCGATTTTGATTTTTTATTTTGAGATTGAAGAAATGATAATTCAAATAATTTTGGATTTTGAGCTTATAAGTTGACATATTTTTTCTTTTAACAAAAATGAATATCCAAATGAAACACTCATATTAATTGCCTGAAAAATTACTCATTCTCACGGTAATCATCCAAATAAAATATTTAAGTAATGAAATTATTATCAAGAAAATGAAGCAGATACATTAATATGGTCGATAGTACTAGTAAAATTGTGTCCAAAAAGAAAGGATTCTAGTAATAACTTAGTAATTAATATTGCATATATGAAATAATATCTAATAGATAGGTATTCAACATATTATTATTGGCATATAGATAGTGGAATAAATATAAAGTATAAAATTTTTGAATTTTCCGATATCTAAAAATTCAAAGTACCAAATCCAGCATCTAACCTAAAATCCAAAAAATGTAAAAATTAAATCCAAAATCAAACTAAAAATCTAAAAATTTCGGATTTCGTTTTGGATTTCGGATTTGCCCAATTATGCCCAACCCTGGGCTTAAAGCCAAACTTCAATGAAAAATCTTAATTTATTTATTTCTGAAAGATTATCGGAATTTTTATTTGAAACCTATTTGTTTTAGCTTTTGTAGATACAAGTCGTTAATAATTCTTCTTCAATGGGTAATATGACTAATACATATAATTTTTTTTGAGTCATCGTTAATTTAAGGTAAATTTTATAAATTTTAACTTAAAAATTTTTTTATTAAGAGAACTATTACAAGAATTATTAAAATTACTTATAAATAATACAGGTATGTGAAAAAAACAATTTTTTATTTAATTGAGTATAATGTTTAGGGTGTTATATTCTACTTATATATATTCTCTTAATATTTTTAATTAAAACAAATATGTCAAGCTATCAATGACAATTATGTTTTAAAAACTATTCAAGATTAAGACTCTCATCATTTGGTGATCTTAAGTTGCACATTCAAAGTTGCAAATTCTTCTTTTCTATAATTTTTAATACAGAAAAGAAATAAGACCTCTTAGCGATCTATGATAACTTCTAATACATTTTTTTTTGTTTTCCATCCGATTTCCGGGATCCGCATTGGAGCATGATTGTATTCGAATTTGCGTTGGGTAACGCCTTATTTGGGGGGTAGCGCTCCCTACCAAGAATTTTTTCATACCCATGGCTCAAACTCGAAAACTATGATTAAGGTAAGAATAATCCTATCCACTGCACCACATCACTTAATGGTACATGCATATCTTTTTATTATATACTTTTGCTAACTGAACTAATAATAATTATTACATTTTATTTAATAGTTATGCCCACTAAAAACTTAAATTCAAGCTCATATCTTGCTAAACAAGTAGTTTCACTTTCTAATTTTGAACCCTCGCAAACTTCTATTAATTTTAATAAATCATCTCTTATTTGAGAAGCTTAAAATCTTTCGCTTTAATACTTTTGATACGAGTTTCTTAACGTTTTTGTGAAATGATTTAAGAGTTAGGTTGGATCATTGGTTACGCTGCCTTTTAAAAAATTTCATCGTTTATTAGAAGAAGTATATATATATAAGGAATCTTTTGTATTAGAGATCGCTAAAGAATGCTAGAACATAGGAAAATTGCTAAAGGAAACTTTTGTATTAGAGAGAACTTGATTGTCTTGTTTGATGAATTTACAAATGAACGACACATATTTATACTAATCACCTAGGGGCTAATGTGTAAATAATAATTGTTCCACAAATCTTTTCATATTTACAAGTATGCCCTCTAGAATTTTCTACAAGCCTAGAAGATTCCAAGGACTTTTCTAGCAATTCCATCAGAGTCTAGAATCTTCCAGAGACGGATCTTTGTAGGAAATTGGGGATGATACACTACCCGATCGCTCGAATAAAATCGCATATATATACTAATATTTTCCTCACAATATTAACATATATAACGGGTGGCACCCCAAAGTCACAAAATGACTGCACGTGCCACGGTTAAGGCATTGGAACTCCACATACATTGTGGTCCTTGTTTGTTTTGTTCTTATCTTTTTTCCATCCCCTTTCTTTCCTTATGCTCCTTTTTAGTTGTTTTAATTTCTTCTCCTTTGTTATTAACTTTATCAGTTCAATTTCTTTTTTATTATTTACTTAATGATATATATTCTTCTCTTTTCTTTTTCTAGATTGCCAAATTTATTTGAATGTGATTTTAATCATTTTGTCTTTTTATCCATCTAATGTAGTTTTATTATTTTTAGAAATTAAAGTGATGCATTAAAGACATAATATTAATCGAGTTATATGTAGATTGAAGTTGTGTATTTCTTAATTTAAAATTTTATTTCACTTTATATTTTTTAATCATATTAATCGAATTTGAATCTAGAGAATTAGATCGAATTGGATAGAACCTATTAGATTTTGTGATAACATATTAATTTATGCATAAAATAATCTTTTAAATTGAATTGAATTAGTTCAAATTAGACCGAATCAAATCGAATTATTCAAAAATGTATCAAACCGACTAAATGTTTCAATCTTTTCACTATGGTCGATTTGCATTAAAAGCACTACCAAGGGCGTACAATTTTTTTTTACTAAGCATTGTTGAAATTTATAGAAGGATTTGGAAAAATAACTAGTTATTATACTTCTAGACAAGAAATAGTTTTAGTTTATCGATTTTGTTGTGTCTTAAGTTAGAAAAAATTCTGAAGTAAATTCTACTCATCATAATTTTCAACCACATAGATTCTCTCAAATATCTGGGGGAAAAAAGATGTGCTTGTTGAGGTTTGAAACTCTTAACTCTTAGAGCAAAATCAAGCACATAATCAATACGCCAATAGATAATTTCTGTAAATTGGTGTCATTTTTATTACTTATCCGCTTCATCACAGTACTAGTACATTAGTTAAAAAAATTGGCGAAGCGATATCACGTGACACCACTTCGATAAACGTGCATCGGTTCCAAAATAGCACCCCTAACCATCAAATCCTGGATCCACCTCTGGCCGGTCTTCCCAAGGAAATATCTACATACTTCTCTTGAATCTTCTCATAAATACTAGCCTTCCTTCTATATAAGCTTCCACATAATATTAATATATGTCAAATGATACCTACGTCACATAATCATGTGGCGGGTCATAACAGCTCTATAATTTAACCAAATCTATTCATTCAACTCTGAGACAAGAGGGGCTTGCTCTGATGGTAAGCAACCCCCACTTCCAACCGAGAGGTTGTGAGTTCGAGTATCCCCAAGAGCAAAGGTGGGAAGTTCTTGGAGGGAAGGACTTCCCTCCAAGAATTTTATCTCTGTTTCATAATGCAGCTTTCCCATTTTTACTCTACTCGCCGAGGGTCGATTGGAAGCAGCCTCTCTGCCCTTTCGGGCAGGGATAAGGCTCGTCTACATATTACCCTCCCCAGACCCCACCTGATGGGAGTATATTGGGTAGTTATTGTTGTTGTTGTTATTCATTCAACTCTGCTTAACTCAATTAAAGTCTAAAGAACATTCTTTCCGTCGTTGTATTTTCTAAAATACTGCTAATGATCCTTATTACTTAGCGAGAATTGTGATGTTACGTTATTTGCGGAAAAAAATGCATAGTTAAAAATGGAGACGGTGGACAGGCAGCTGAATAATGGAGACGGTGAGTAGAAAGTGTGACACAAATGAATGGGAAGGGTATTGGGGTGGCTCACCGTCAGTTGATGGGGAACACGTGGAAGTTCTGAAAAGTGATGAAATGGGTCCCATCATATCCAGTCAGATTCACGAACGATGATATGGTTGGCTGAGTTGCCCCCCTTTGACTGAAATAATTTCCGCCGTATTCAGTGGAAAATTGTTTCCTTTTTTTCTTGAACAATTAACCTAAATAATTGTTCACTCAACTATTTAAATTTAAAATAGTCTATAAATATAAAATATATATATATATATATATATATAATTTATGTATAAAATATACTATTTAATTATACATAATAAATATATAATTTATATACACTGATTCAAAAAAGTAAATAATAAATCCCGTCGGTTATTTGTAGTGTTGCTTTTTTCTTTGTCTATTTTCCTATACTCTTCGGTCTTAATTATCTAGACTCTTTGGTTGTTCTCCTTTCGCTATCATTTGCGTGAGGCTTGGTTTCTTGATATTTCATTGATGTGGCGGTGGGAAGCAATAAGGTTATGATTACGATCTTTCTAAAGGCGGTTCATTGGTTATCCTCCTTTATTGTAATTTATAAAAGGAGAAAAACGAAGAAAATAAAGAGAAAGGGAAATGGAAATAGCAGCAATTTAATAAAATATGATGTTTTTCTTTCAGTCTTCTTTTAAAGAGGAAAGTTAGGACGAAAATGAAATAAACTATAAGCTGATGATACCATTGAAAATCCTTCACACAATCGATATAGTCTGATGATACCATTGAAAATCCTTCACACAATCGATATAGCTTCAATATTGGTTGTCCACCCCCATCCCTTCCCTAATCCCTTAATGTAACAGAAAAACTTTAAAAAAAACAAAAAAATCTCAATGTTGAATGTTAATCAGTCGTGTTGAGCTGCTAGCTTCATGAATTTGGGCAAAATTATAAAAACTTGAAATCCTATTTATAAAAAAGAAATTTGTTTAATTAAGTTGAAGATGCGACAAGTTCTGATGGTAAGCAACCTCCACTTTTAACCGAGAGGTTGTGAGTTCGAGTCTCCCCAAGAGCAAGGTGGGAAGCTCCTGGAGGGAAGGATGCCGGGGGTTTATTTGGAAAAAGCCTCTCTACCCAAGGATAGGGGTAAGGTCTGCGTACATACTACCCTCCCCAGACCCCATTAAATGAGATTATACTGAATTGTTGTATTAGTAGGGGTGTACAAAGAAAACCGATAAACCGCACCAACCCGATAATCCGAGTCAAACCGAGAAAAAAACCCGACTATGGTTTGGTTTGACTTGGTTTGGTGTTGGAAAAAAAAACCCGACCATAATTGGTTTGGTTTGGTTTTAACTAAAAAAAGTCAAACCGAAACCAAACCAACCCGACATTACATATAGCAATTTTAGATATATTTAATATATAAATATAGTTATTGTAATGTAATTTATAAATATTTCTTAAAAAATTTCATAATTTTATCGTTTAAGGTATTATTTCAAGGTTTGATTTAGAACTTTTGAATGCTCCAATAAGTTTTATAGTCATTAATATTAGTAAATTAAATAATACTAGCAATTAATACTAATGCTAACAAAAGACATTCAATTCAATATTACGAACGGGAATATATTAAATGTCTATTTTTTATTTTGCAATAATTTAGATAAAAATACATAACCCATTTTTATTTTTATTTAGCTTTTAGGCATATAACTAATACTCCTTCATTAGTCTATCTAGTTTAGCATAAATTAGTGCTTTTAGAGTATGTTTATTTTTATTATGACTTTTTAATTAGCAATATTTATAGCACATAATTTATTATTTTTTATTGTTGAATATTTTAGGATAATGTCATGAGTCATGACATATCTCATATTTTATATTATTTTCTTGAAAAATACTTTATATAGTTGTATCTTACTAGGATTAAAGAAATATTTTGAGCATACGTTATATATTTTGTTCTACGAAGATTTTACCGGAAAAAGTTCGAAAAAACCCGAATAACCCGAAAACCCGAGAAAATCCGAATTTATTGGTTTGGTTTGGTCTTTAGATTTAATAACCCGACACAATTGGTTTGGTTTAGCAATTGTAAAATCCGAACCAACCGGGTCTATGTACATCCCTATGTATTAGTATCACTACTATTCTTTCTAATTTCATGTAGAAAAAGAACACAAATGACAGTGATACGAACAGTGAAAAATGAAGATTTGGGAGCTGAGATTAAAGAGGCGCATCAATAGAGGCGCATAGAACGGAATATATAGACACCAAAATTTTCGGAGAAGTAGAAAGTTTGTATGGATTTTTCACCAACATATTAATCAAATTTCTGCCTTGTTTCCAAAGAACACGTCCCAATTTAATTATTTCTAAAGAAATTCGCGTGCGCAATGTAAGTTTTCTACACAAATGATTAGGACAAAGAAACATAAAAAGAAGGGTGTCGAGCCGCTAAATTTTTGGAAAACTTTAAAAGGAAAAGAGAAAAGAGAAAAGAGAAAAGAGAAAAAAGAAGGTAACGTAACTATGAAATGCTACGCCGTAAGTTTTTCTGTTCCCTTCTTTACTGTGTCTCTCCACTTTTTCTCTCGCATGTCTACTTCATATTCCAAAAGTAATTCTCCCTCCGTTCTCTTTTATTTTTCTACTGTAATAAGAATATATTTTATTTTATTTGTTGATTACGCTCAATTTTAATCCTAAAAACGATAAGTGATTGTTGTAAATATAATCCGATTTAAAATTCGGAGTTGAATCCCACATAGAACTAAGGCTTAGTTGTATCTGTTTAATATCACTAAAAGACAAGATTAAAAATAAATAAACAACTGAAAACTAACTATGCTTGAATTGTAATCAATTAGAATAAAGGTTTAAGGTAATGATTTCCCCAGTTGTTGATTCCCTTAGTTGTATGATTCTTGTAGCTTCGACTTAGTTGTATCTATCAATCATGAACTCTCTAGCTATCATAAATCTCTCTCAAACAATTATGATAATTTACTAGACGCGCTCTCTCAAGCTAGACTAGCTCGATTCGCATTACAATTCACTTAGATCGCACCCGAGGTAACGTTATCTCTAATCCAACATCTGAACCCTCGGTTATGACTCTCGCCTATACTCCAGGAGTGATGTTGTTCAAACAACTACCTAAATATGCACTCTCTCTCAAGCAGATCATAATAAATAGGAACGGTTAATTGAGGATCCTTTCAATTAACAAAAATCAAAACGTAGTTGAACAAATAGAGATTAACAACCAACTCAAAACCATATTAATATAACACCCAATTCATCCTCAACGGGTTTCACCAAAATTTTGGATTACAAATTAGCTATTCATAATAGTATGTAAAACTATAATACTAAAAATCATAACCAACTAGAGGAATGAAAAACTCGTTGAAGAATTCCGCACCTTGCTCCTATTGTGTTCTTGAATCCTTAGGTCAAATCATCGTTCTCCTTGGCCTCTTTAGGTCTAAATTATGTTAAAAGTATATCCAAAGCCCCAAATATAGTATTTTTCCATGTATATATATCAAGTAAGGTCGGGCCCAAACAATTATACCTTCTCCTACGCGAAAAAGGACAATATTTCATGTCTGGACTACCGCGATCGTGGTCAGGACCGCGGTGAAACGCAAAGGACACTGCCCCATCCCGCCTCAGCTCCGCAATTACGGTTTCGACTGCGTTTTCACCTTGTTCCATTTAGAATTTGAAAAAAAACGTAAAACATGAAAGTTGTATCCTTTGAGTTAGCTTTCCAACCATATATTGTGGAGACCAAATGTAGTTCTGAGCAAAACGTTGTGTTCATTTTACTAGATAGTGCGTAATGTGCCTACTCGAGTCTTCATGTCATCCTTTGATCCACGAATACGATCTCGGCTTAATTCCTTGCGATTTTACACAAACTTCAAGGCTTCAAATCAATTGAATTCATTCCATAACATCAACATAGTTCGGAATCACTCTTACCAGGCATAAAACATACCGTTGTGCAAAACATTAGCGATTAAAGTGCAAACTCAACTAAAGTACAGTAAATTAGAGTGTAATAATCGATAAAATATGTAATTATAGACTATCATCAATACCCCACACTTAAACCATTACTCGTCCTCGAGCAATCAAACTACATTTTTTTATAGACACGGTCTTTTTAAAAAATTCTCCTAACTCGTCACACCAAGAGTATTTAAAATAGACTAAGCACAAACGCGTAATATCTTCACCTCAAGAGTTGACGCACAAGTACGCATTATTCATAACTCACCTACTTACTTTAACATAAAGGCTACTGATATTACCATTCATTCATGAATCAAGTGCCATCACACAATAAAAGAGAGTAGTTCCACACAATAAAATTTAAGAATATTTAGGAACTCAAGATAGAAAGAATTCACCCACTCTCAGAAATAACTTTCATATGCCACAAAAGATGCACCATATGCTCGCCCGTAGTGCACTTCTCCACTAATCGAGCTCATTCAATATTTGATCAATTAAGACTTTATTTGATTGTAATGTAGGCTACGTGACAGGTAGGATACAATTAGATATAAGAGTGACTACACCTCCATAACCGCTTTAATACATATTCTTTAACATTCAAACCCCATACTTATGTCAAACCAAACTCCACATTCACATCAATGTATATTACCCCATACTTCTTAAAGCACAATTACAGCAAGGCTCATCACTTATTAAAAAAATACTTTTTTTCCAGCAATACAACAATATTTTTTTCTTTTTAATTCAAGTGGCTCTTATTTGTTCAAAATAGTGCACCTTTCTCCTGATTTCATTAGTTCTACTCAAAAGCCAAATCAACCACCCCACACTTTCACTTTTACATAAAATATCACAATTCAAGTGTTCATGAGAGGTTAGAAGATTCAAATAGATGGTTAATTCAAACAAATGGGTAAGTCTTGTAATGTGGTTACCAAAGAAACAAGATTACATGCTCAAAGGGGTTAACTACGATATATAACAATTAGGTGGGTAAAATATACATATTTGGCTTAATAAAGAAATACTTATATCACTTCCTAGACTGAATAAAACTATTATTTCGCTTTGCAAACACACAGTGCAAGTTCTAGGCATCAAATGCAATGCAGTGAATATACAAATTCTTATGTCACGATCCAAAATTTTTCCCACCATCGGGAGTCGTGATGACGTCTACTGTCGAAGCTAGGCAAGCCAACCCCTTTTAATTCTTTTCACAAAAATTAATCTAAAACAAAGTAAATACTGAAGTAATTAATTAAACACGTGGAAGACTTTTAGCACAATAGTGATAACAAAATGCGGAAAAATAGCAACATGCCCTACCCAGTATCTGGTGTCACTACTCATGGACGACTAAAAGAGTACTAAAAACAATAATTTGAAAGAAATACATAACATGTCTTTTTGATACAACTAATCAAACTGGAAAAAGATATAGGAGACTCAGGGCCGGGGAACGCCAGCGAACTACCTCAGAGTCTCTGGACTGAAGGATCGCCCCCTGACTACTGCTGCGGTTCGTAGGCTGTGTCTTGACCTGTGCACAAAAAGGCACAGAAGTGTAGTATCAGCACAACCGGACCCATGTGTTGGTAAGTGCTTGGCCTAACCTCGGTGAGGCAGTGACGAGGCTAAACCGGACCTACCATAATCAAACTGTACAGATAAATGTGCAATAACAAAAAAAGAACAAGAATTTAAATATATAATGGGGAGGGGACATGCTGGGGGAGTAACAGTTCAATTATAACTCCAACAAACAATAAATGGAATTGAATATATAATAATTAAATAAAGGAAGCCGGTGAATCAACAACTGCACGACATCTAAGGCCAATAACAATAATCAATACAAATTGTGGTAGGGGTACCACTCGTTCCCAATCATAGCATATTGTGGTTGGCGTGCCACACGATCCCAACCATAACACCTCGTGGTCGGCGTGCCATACGATCCCAATTATATTATCTCGTGGTTGGCGTGCCACACGATCCCAATCATATTATCTCGTAGTCGGCGTACCACACGATCCCATAATGTAATATATTTGAATAACTCTATCAATCTCTCCACAGAAGATCTCGTTAGGGGAGCTTATCAATATAACAGTTAAACCCAGCAAGGGTACAACTAACAGCCTAAAATATCCCGACAAGGGAAGAACAACTCTACCATAAGTCCGGCAAGGGAAGAACAACTCTACCATAAGTCCCGGCAAGGGAAAACGATTCAACAATAAATCCCGGTAAGGGAAATATACCAAAAATCCTTCCTTAGCTCATTTGCTTCTCAACTATCATTTTATAGTTCATCTAACAAGTAGTTATCACAATTGTTCACTTCTTTCGACAATTTAATAGCAATTATGACACACGGTCATGCTAGACTCGGGCGCATATGTAACTGTCACCATACCTATACGCCGACTCCATATAGCACATAGCAAATATTATCCTAATCCTATTCCCTCAAGCCAAAGTTAGATCGAACACTTGCCTCGAAAACTTCCAACTCAACTCACGCGTCTAGAATAGATTTACCCCTCAAATTCGCCTCAAAACTGGTCAAATCTAACCACAATTTACTCAAATGCAGTAACAAATGCTAGTTAAATCAATTTGAATGCATAAGAATGAAATTCCCAAATTTAACCCAAAAATTCCCAAAATGCCCCTGGGCCCACGTGGTCAAAACTCGAGGTTCGAACCTAAACCGGGTTACCCATTCCTCCCACGAGTACATATATGCAATTTATTTTGAAATCGGACCCCAAATTGAGGTAATCCTCAATTTTATGAAAACCTAGGTTCTACCCCAAATCCCCATTTTTACCCATTGAAAGCTTTGATTTTAAGTTGAAATCATGATAAAAGATGTTAAAGTTTTAAGAAATTGAGTAAAAATTGACTTACAAGTGGCTTTGGAGAGAAAGAATCAAGAGAAAATCGCCAATGGAGGTTTGTGTTTTGCAAATATGAAAAAATGAGGTTTGAAATCGGCTAAGTATAAGTTGCACAGTTGCAGTCGCAGTTGCGAGATTGACTTTGCAATTGCGAACTCACCAGAAGAAAGTTGGAACCCGCATTTGCAATATAATGTTTGCATTTGCGAACCCATGGCTTAGGTGGGGAAATTCGCATTTTCGAGATTGACTTCGCATTAATTTGCGAAGTCTGTATGCAAAGGGGAATGATCGCATTTGCTAGAAGAATTTCGCATTTTCGAAGTCTGGACAAACAATGGAGGTTCTCAATTGCGAGATTTTTCCTCGCATTTGCGAAGAAGCTCGCAAAAGGGGGAAGTTCGCATTTGCGAATAAGTCTTCGCAAATGTGAAGACTGCAGACACCAACAATTAAAATGTTTCAAAATGAGCCTAACACCTAACCGAAACTCACCCGAGCCCTCGGGGCTCCAACCCAAACATGCACCCAACCTCAAAAATATCCTGTGGACTTACTCGTGTGATCAAATCGCCAAAATTACATCAAAATCAAAGAATCAACCTCCAAAACTCATGATTTTCATTTCAAAGTTCAAAACTTCAAATTTTCCATTTTTAGTCCGAAACACGTCAAACGACGTCTGTTTTCAACCAAACTCTACAGATAGCGCTTAACGCTCATTTAAGACTTGTACCTGGTGTTGGAACCAAAATACGAGCCCGATACCATCACTTTTTATCAATTTTCATTTTCATTTTTCCTTAAGGTTTTTCAGAAAACAATTTCATATAATAGCTCCGTACTCGGGCCTGGGACCTCGAATTTCGATTCCAGGAATACGCCCGCGTCCCAAATTTCCTTACGGACTAGGACTGTCACATCACGGGTCTGAGTCCGTTTACACAAAATATTAAGTAAAGTCAACTATAGCAATATTATTACCAAAATTCATAATTTTTTACACAGAGTTCAAATATTTCCACATAAACATTTTCCGGCTTCACGCAAAGACTACACACGCAAATAGAGACAAACAAATAAGAGGTTTTCAAGACCTCAGAAGCACAAAGAAAGGGAGAATTACGGTGATGACCCTTTGGGTCGTCACATCCTCCACCTCTAAAACAACAATTTGTCCTCGAACAGACAAAATAGAGAAGTACCTGAGTCGGGGAATAGATGGGGATAACGGCTCCACATATCAGATTTGGACACCCAGGTTGATGCCAGGAGGCTGACCTCTCCATTGAACATGCACTGAAGGAAAACTCTGCGACCTCGACGGTGTAACCTGCCACTATAAAATGGCCACCGGCTCCTCCTCATATGACAGATCCTTGTCCAATTGGACAGTACTGAAATCTAACACGTGGGTGGGATCATCGTGATACTTCTGAAGCATGGATACATAAAAAACTAGATGCATCGCTGACAAGCTAGGCGGCAATTCAAGTCTATAAACTATATTCCCCATATGGTCAAGAATCGCAAATGGGCCAATATACCTAGGGCTAAGCTTTCCCTTCTTCCCGAACCTCATCACCCCCTTCATAGGCGATATACGGAGCAATACTCGCTCACCAACCATGAAAGCAACATCCTTGACCTTACGATCTGCAAAACTCTTCTGCCTAGAGTGAGCTAACCGAAGTCTGTCCGTCCATCTGGGGGTGAAATGATGTACTCAACTGGACCTGGGTGCCCAACTCATGATGCACCGCTCTCTAGAAATGCGAGGTAAACTGTGAACCCCGATCCGAAATAATAGATTGGGCACCCCATGAAGGCGAACGATCTCCCTGATACAAATCTCAGCATACCTCTCGGATGAATATGTGGTGGCAAATGGGATGAAATGCGCTGACTTAGTCAGCTTATCAGCAATAACCCATATAGCATCAAGCTTCTTCCGAGTCATCGGAAGGCCAGTAACAAAATCCATGGTGATTCTCTCCCACTTCCACTCGGGAAGCTCAATCCTCTGAAATAACCCACCAGTCGTCTGATGCTCGTACTTAACTTGCTGACAATTCAGACAACAAGCCACATATGCAACAATGTCTCTCTTTATTCTACGCCACCAATAATACTGTCTCAAATCCTGATATATCTTCGCGGCGCCTAGGTGAATAGAATACCAAGAATTGTGGGCCTCCGCTAAGAAATACTCTCGAATACCATCAATATTGGGCAAACAAACTCGCCCATGCAACCTCAAAACCCCATCATCTCCCAAAGACATCTCCCTGGCGCATCACCGTTGTACCGTGTCTCTTAGGACAGACAAATGGGAATCATCAAACTATCGCTCCCGGATACGCTCCATCAACGATGAGCGAGAAACCGTGCAAGGTAACACCCTGCTGGTCTCAGAAATATCTAATCTCACAAATATATTGGCCAAGGCCCGAACATCCAAGGAAAGAGGTCTCTGGCTGACCGGAATATATGCAAGACTATCCATACCGGAGGACTTTATACTCAACACATCGACCACCACATTGGCCTTCCCCGGGTGGTATAGAATAGAAACATCATAATCTTTTAACAACTCCAACCACCTCCGCTGTCTCAAATTCAACTCTTTCTGCTTGAACAAGTACTGAAGGCTCTTGTGATTTGTGTACACCTCACACGTCACACCATATAAATAATGCCTCAAGATCTTCAAGGCATGAACAATTGCTGCCAACTTTAGGTCATGAACTGGATAATTCTTCTCGTGGATCTTCAACTACCTCGAAGCATAGGCTATGACCTAGCTGTTCTGCATCAATACTCCGCCAAGGATGATGCGGGAAGCATCACAATATACAGTATAAGGCCCCGATCCCGTGGGCAAAACTAATACCGCTGCCATAGTCAAAGCCGTCTTGAGCTTCTGGAAGCTCGCCTCGCACTCATCTAACCACCTGAACTAGGCACCCTTCTGAGTCAATCTAGTCATTGGGGCTGCGATGGATGAAAACCCCTCCACAAAACGTCTGTAATACCTAGCTAACTCCAAGAAGCTCTGAATCTCTGTAGCTTAAGCTGGTCGAGGCTAGTTATTGACTGCCTATATCTTCATCGGGTCCACCTAAATACCCTTCGCTAATAAAACATGACCCAGGAATGCTACTGATTCAACCAATATTCGCACATTGAAAACTTGGCATACAACTGGCTATCCTTCAGAGTCTGAAGAACCACTCTATGGTGCTGCTCATGCCCCCTTGACTGCAGGAGTATACCAAGATATCATCAATGAATACAATCACAAATAAATCCAAGTAAGGCCTGAACACTCGGATCACCAACTCCATGAATGTTGTTGGGGCATTGGTCAACCAGAACGACATGACCAAAAACTCATATTGCCCATATCGAGTACGAAATGCTGTCTTAGGGACATCAGACGCCCTAATCCTCAGCTGATGATAACCAGACCTCAAATCTATCTTCGAGAACACCCTGGCACCCTGGAGCTGGTCAAACAAATTGTCAATCCTCGGCAGTGGATACTAATTCTTTATCGTCACCTTGTTCAATATCCGGTAATCAATGCACATCCTTATTGACCCGTCCTTCACAAACAACACTGATGCACCCCAAGGTGATACACTGGGTCTAATGAAACCCTTACCAAGCAAATCCTGAAGCTGCTCCTTCAACTCTTTCAACTCCGGCGGGGCCATGCGATACGGCGGAATAGAAATAGGCTGAGTACCAGGAGCCAGATCAATACAGAAATCAATAACCCTGTCGGGAGGCATACCCGGCAGGTCTGAAGGAAAAACCTCGGGGAAATCCCGAACAAAGGGAACATAGTCGATAGGTGGAACCTCTGCGCAGGAGTCGCGAACATACGCCAAATATGCTAAACACCCCTTCTCAACCATACATCGAGCCTTGACATACAAAATAACACTATGGATGGCATGACCTGGGGTCCCTCTCCACTCAAGTCGGGGCAAATCGGGCAAGGCAAAGTCACGGTCTTGGCGTGACAATCCAAGATAGCATGATACAGGGATAACCAGTCGATCTCCAATATAACATCAAAGTCCACCATGTCTAAAAGCGATAAGTCGACACGGGTCTCAAGACCCTCAAATACCACCACACAAGAACGATACACTCGGTCGACCACTATAGAATCACCAACCGGCATGGACACATATACAGGAATACTTAAAGCCTTACTAGGCATGATCAAATAGGGTGAAAAATAGGATTACACATAAGAGTAAGTAGATCCCGGATCAAATAATACCGAAGCACCCCTATAACAGATCAATATAGTACCTGTAATCACAGCATTAGATGACTCAGCCTCCGGCTTGGCTGGCAATGCATAATAACGGGGTTGGCCTCCACCTCCCTGAACTGTATCTCTGGGATGATCTATTGCGGCTGAACCGTACCTCTGGCTATCTGAGCTCCACCTCTACGCTCCCTACCTCCACCTCTATAGCCCCTACCCCCACCTCTAGCTGGCTGGGCGATATGTGGATCATCTGCTGCCTGAATCATAGGACAAGGACCCTGCTGCTGTGAATTGCTGGAAGCTCGAGTGCAATACTTGGCAATGTGCCTCAGGTCGCCACAAGTGAAGCAAGCCCTCGACTGGTGAGAATATCAAAGTGGTGGTGCACTGATAGGAGCTGATGGCGAGCTGAAGAGCTGCTGGTCAGAATACTGTGGCTGAGAGCTACGACCACCTGGAGAACTATGAGAAGCCTGGAGTGATGATGGAAAGGTCCCAGTGGATGGACTCGGTCATGGAAATACCTATCGACGCCCCTTTTTTTTCAACTACTGGAAAGAAGCCTAAATTGGGTTTGCGACATTATGGGCAAAAAAACTCTCATTCCTGTTTGGGAATTGGGTTATGGAATTATAGGAGTCGCCACCTAATGATTATAGTGCATTAGGACACTTTAAGATGAAGAGAGTAATTTGAAAGAAAAACTAGAGTTTGGGTAAGGGTTTGAAATTATCTCGAGGGGAAGGTGTTAGGCACCCCTCAAGATCCACAAATGTGGTTCCCGACCGTGCTAATTATGACTTTAATAGAATATGAAGCAAGTAGACAAATAAGGTGCACATGCATAACATTTACATAATTGGAAAGCTTTAAAGAAAAGGAAGGATATATGTTTGAAATAAGAGAGGACTAGTTTGAAAAGCATTACTAGAAGAAAGCATTTAAATAAAGCAAATATAGGAGAAAGAAGGGTCCTTGGTTTAACTATAATATGGATAACATCGGCACAATACTCCGCACACACTCCTCAAAGAGGGTTCGCATATGGTATTAGCATACCGGTCATTATCTCCATATTCTACCATTCCCACCCCGTTAAGGTATTTAAAGGCGTTTGTATCGTTTACTTATTGCATGCTAATACCCGTCCCAACCTGTTAGTTCTGGGGTATTAGAAATTCTAATCCTAAAAGGGGGAGAGAGAGAGATAGGATATATATATATATGGAGTATTCAAAGGTAAAAATACTAGAGCGACAGTCAAAAACACATAACATGTAAGAGATACGCAAATAAACAATCAAAGGCTCAAGTAAACCCCGTAACATACATCAAATAGTTTAAC
The DNA here is from genome assembly GCA_034376525.1 of Nicotiana benthamiana. NCBI lineage: Eukaryota > Viridiplantae > Streptophyta > Magnoliopsida > Solanales > Solanaceae > Nicotiana > Nicotiana benthamiana. The sequence goes on along the minus strand of CM067341.1, from coordinate 48,941,882 downwards.
ATGACTCCAATTACTGATTTGGTCTTTAGAAGAGGTTAGAATAGGGGGCAGATTAGTTTAACACATAAGGGCTGGATAGAAAATCTGCTTCGAGCTCCCTGAGCCCGTTTTAGGAGTTGACAGGATTTAGGAAATCAGTTGATTTTATAGGAAAACATTAATTTCAGACAAGAGTGTGTTAAAAGAGAGTCAAAGCTGCGGACGAGTGTGAAAAGGCTTATGAGTAAGCCGCATAAATCAAGTAAAAGGGAGATGCATGAAGGGCAGTTTAAAAGACCTTAAAGAAGTTTTTAAAGCACTGAACTTAGGCAAAATCACAGGTTCAGTATAAAAAATAGTTTACAGGTTTAGAGCATTGTGAAAGGGGCAGACCTGGGCCCATTCTGAAATAAACAAATTTAGGATAAGCTGAAAACTGAGACATTGGAAAGCATTAGGTGAGTCTGAACTTATGACTTACTTATTAACCCTTTAGTTACAGCTTGTTTGACGACCTACAGTTTTTTCCTAGCGTTTATATAGTTCCTATAAGCATGCTTTCTAGGCGAGATTAAAAATACAAACCTATAAGCATAATTTCTATGTGAAGTTGAAGCAACAACAAAAGCCTATAGACATGGTATCTATATGGGGGTCGATGCAACAATATATACGTGATAAAGATATGGAATGGATACTATAACAGGACCGAGGAGTCTCGAAGCAACGTTAATGTCCAACATATGCCTTTTACCAAATCTGAGCTCCCAAGATCCGAGGCTTTTCTCTTTTAGAGTGTTACAAAGTTCCAAGGGCTTTCAAGGAAACCCAAGCATTGCTTACACTCTAATTGGAATAGTGCAAATGTGGATTAGAGGGAGACCAATGTAGGAAGTGGTCATACCTAGCCTATAGAGTGATACTGGCACACCCCAAACTTCTTACAAAGGCTAACAAACAAGAGCAGACTTGTAAACAAGGCAGACAAGGGTCTGTATGGTGATTAGAAAACCAACAGTCCTTTGTCAAGGCTCAAACACATAAGATAGGGGAAGGGGAGTGGGATTATTCTGAGTATAGGCTGTTAACAGCCTTGGTTCTAGATTAGAAGTGGCAATGAAGTGCCACTCTCATCCAGAACAAACTCACGGGCAAACAGGGACTAATAGGTCACATAAGAACATTGAAAGAACAAGATTAAACTAAAATGATTCAAGAACTCAATGAATAACAAGCAGGCAAGGGAAAGGGATTACACATGCTAGTTTAAACTAAAAGCATAAGCAGATAAGGAGCATGGCTAAGCATTAAACATGCTGAACTTAAACACAAATCAAACAAGGAAACAAGGGGAAGGGAATTAAGCATAGTAAAACTTAACATAAACATACAAGAGAACAGGGGAAAGGGATTAAACACGTTAGAGCTTAAATGAAATACACAAACAGGTGAGGGAAAAAAGGGAAAACATGCTAACTCAAATGAAGTACACATGTAGATAAGGCAAAAGAGGGAAAGGAATTAACATGTTAAAGCTTAAAGAAAAATGCTGAATGTAAATAAACAAGGGGAAGGAGAGGAAGGGGTTAAACATATTAAAGCTTAATATAAACAGACCAGGGAAAGGGAAAAGGGTTGAGAATTTTGAATTTCAACATAACATGCAAGGGAACAAGGGAAAGGGATTAAACATGCAAGAGCTTAAGTTGATATAACATAACAGATAAAGAAAAGGGAAAGTAAACAGATAATTGAAGGTTAATAATTGAAATTAGGAGCCTACCAGTGCAACTTGCAGAACAGAACAAGTATAGATTCTATAATTAGCCTAGGCTTTCTGCCGGCTAATTCTTAGTAAAGAGAGTAAGTAACAGAGAAGAGAAGAGCAGAGAGTTTTCAGTGAGTAAGAGTAGAGAGGACCCATGTATTAGTGTGTGCTAGTGAGAAAAGAGAAGTCCTATTTATAGTTTTGAAATATGCATCAATAAGGCAAGGATATATTAAGCAATATCAATCAGTATCAATTAAGGAGAATGAAACCCCTTCAATTAAGGAACCTGATGGAAATAAATAAACCTAGGTCTAAATTTGGAAAGACAATCGAGTATTAATCACAAAATATAGGGTAAATACATGTAAAGAATTTGAAAGTCACACGGGTAAACTTATTAGGCAAGTAATCACCCAGGAAACCAAGGAGTCAAGATACTAGTTGCATTCAAACTTAGTCAGAAAACAGGGAGCAATTGGAGAATCACACAGCTGTACCAAAATCAATTAGGGTTTCAGAGAAAGGGGAAAATAGTACTTTAAAAGATGCATAGGTTTGAACAGGCCAAAACTGGAAATAACATGTAGCAAAGCATATGAAAGCAATCAGAGGCGGCTAAGGTTTCATAGAGAAAGAAAAATAGAAAATCCTTTTAGAAATTAGGGTTTCCACTATTATTCAGAACACAAGGAACATCATAGCCGAAGATGAACAAGAGCAGAACATCATACAGAAAGTATAAACACATGAACTGAAAACCCTAAAAATACACAGTAAAGCAAAACACTTTAGAGTCATAGTAGAAAACGTTCAAAATCATGGAGAAGAACACACAGTAGAAAAAATAACAACAAAATCAAAGAAATCATATAAGTCATAGAAAACCCTAGGTTTAAAAGATGAACAGTTTTGAAAACACAAATAGGCAAAGAAAGGATGAGAGATACTTAAAATTTTTAGAAAATAACTAGAGCTCAAAGAAAATCGTAAGATAAACACAGCGAAAAATGAAAAAGAACCTCAAACATTAGGGTTTTCAGAGAAAGTTCTCAAAATGGCGAGAAAAGCCTGAACGGACTCATCGGAGTCGGCAAAGGACTCAAGGCCTTAAGATTTTCTGGAGAAAGGCCAGACATAGCTGCGAAAGACCCCATTGGAGGACCTCTGGTCCAGTTATCTTTGAAATTAGGTTCCCATCCTCGAACCCAAAGGCAAGGAGAGGCGAGGAGTGAACAAATAAGGGAGTTTCAAGTCCAGGACGGCCATGAACGCTGGTGAAAAGGGCCGGAGGCGAGTAGGGGTTTCAGAGAACTTAGAGAGATTTAGGGATTCAAAGGCGGCCGGTTTGGAAAACTGACTAGGGCTTGGGGGGTATTAGGGATTTAATTTAGGTAAGTGTATTGTGGGCCATTGATATGTGAGATCAACGCCATGATTAGAAAGGGGACTGGGTGGGTTAAATTTAAGTGGGTTTGGGTCGGGTGATTTTGGATTTGGGTCAGGCAATTGGGGGCTAATTTTAGGGTTGATTTTGGTTTTCAATTTTGGCTAGAATTGAAAGATTAAAGGGCTGCATTATAAATAGCCATTTTTCCCAATTTGATTTATAAAAATTGTAAACATTTTGTAAAAATCCAATAAAATTACCGGGTTAATAAAATATATTTGGGAAGCAACTAAAGATATCAGGAAATATTTTGTACTTGAAATACTTATCAAATCGAGAAATAGGCAAAAATTACAATTTAATGCAATTTTAGTTTAAAAATACCTAATGGCTTTGTAAAATTCTATAAAAATTACATAAATTATACTTATATGTAAATGAGAGAATAAAATAAATTATTTATTAAATAACAAGATTTGAGCTTAAATATTAGATTTTATAGTACAAAATAAGTTGTAAATTGGTTTTAAAATTCTTGAAAAATTATAGAAAAATACCAAAACTTTTGTGGATGCTTATATATGCATTCACAAGCTATTTTGAAAGTATTTTGGGTACAAAAATACATAGAAAAAAATTGGGTATCAACAGCTGCCACTTTTACCCGAGGAGGATGAAAGAGTTGTCGGGTAAAGATAAGATGGCCAATTTTGACTGGAAATGACAATTGTACGAGAATTTTAATCGCGCTCTGGCTTCTGAGCTGCCTACATATCCTTTGTTTTACAGAAATCAGGTTGTATGTAGTTCAGGAGCCATTGGCGGAATATTCCAATGAAAATTTGAAAAGGCGGACGCAACGGGGGTTTGATATTTGGCAAGTGTTCGGGGATCGGACGAGCCATGGAGAACTGGTGTGGGAGAGCTCCTGCTGAGACAGTCATGCCAGCCAGTATACCTGCAAATGAACGATGTGTCTGTATATTGCATAATTTAAACATGATGCAAGTTCCCATTGGACCATGAATGTTGTCTTCGGACGAATAGGATGGCGTCCTCAGACTATGACGTCCGGTCTATGAAGAGCATGAAAGTAAAGATTTGTAGGCCATGAAATGGTGTTCTCGGGCGATGCAGATGGTGCCTCCAAACAATAACGCCTTTGAATAAGTTGGCAATATTTCATCCCATGAAAATATGGCAATGTTTTAGCCGAATAAATGCAGAGGGTGGCGATCTTTCTGTTAGAAAATATGCTTAACGCTAGAGGGGGGGTGAATAGCGTTATAATAAAATTTAGCGTAAACTTGCGGAAATTAAAATTTGCAGGAAATAAATAAGTGCGTTAAATAAACAAAAAGGAAAGAACGCACCGATATATTCTGGTTCACCACAACACGTGGCTAGTCCAGTCCCCGAGAGACTCTCTCGAGATTTTCCACTAACTTGTTAAGCTTACGGGTGCTCAACAAACCTTTACAACTTAAGGACACAAGCCTTAACACCTTTGCTCAGAGATACAACACTCCAAGACTTCAACCAAGGAAACACAAGTTCCTTACAACAAGAGAATCACAATTCTCTTACAAGTGCATAAAACACTAAACACTCAAACAAAATACTCCTTAATGACTAGATATGAGTAAAAGAAGTAAGCTCTAGATCACAACAACTTTGGACAAGAATATGGCTCTCAAAAGCTTTATGAAATTGAATATAAAATGATAAACAAAAGTATGCAAGCTTATAGCAATGTAATGATCAGTTGTAGTATGTTGTTGTGTTTAAAACACTGAAATGAAGCTGTATTTATAGTTGAAAAACTTGGCATTACCGTTGCCTAATTGCCAATTAAGAGTTGCTGATTTTACTCACTGACAAGCGATTGTCAAACCCCAACAATCGATTGTCTGCCAGTCAGATCAAAATTCAATCCCAAATTTTACGCTTGATAATCGATTACTTACAATCCATAATCGATTACTGGCAACGTTCAAAAGATCCTTTCCAGATTTTACCACAAACAATCGATTGTCCAGAATCAACAATCGATTACTCAGCAACGTTCAAAAAATCTTTTCCGGATTTTAATCAAAACAATCGATTATACAAAATCAATAATCGATTACCCAATAACGTTCAAAAAATCTTTTCCGGATTTTAATCAAAACGATCGATTATACAGAATCAATAATCGATTACCTGACGGTATTTGAAAACTTTACGACAACGGTCAGCTTCACAGTCGATTGCACAAAGTCAACAATCGATTACTTATCAGTTTTTGAAAAACATTTTAGACACTGTCTCTTTGACAATCGATTGTCCAATGTAACAATCGATTATTTAATAAATTTGAAAATCACTGGAAGACACTGTCTCAACATAATCGATTATCATTAGTTCATAATCGATTATTCTGAGTTTTGAAAAACTTTGATGGACACTGCCTCAGTCACAATCGATTGTCATTAGTTCACAATCGATTGTCATGCAGGTTTGAAAAACCTGATGCTCACTGTCTTACTCACAATCGATTGTCATTAGTTCACAATCGATTGTCATGCAGTCTTGGCTTAAAACAATCGATTATCATAAGTACATAATCGATTATCTTAGTCCAGATTTTTAAGGCATGTCTAAAAATTATTTTGACTACTGTAAATATGCATGATTTAAAATCATTTGACATTAAATTAAATATGCATGATTTTGGAAAATAGTTTTATGATAGAAGCCATGTTACGAGTCAAGTTGTAGGATCAAGATCACAATTAAGAATGACTCAATGAAGCTATAAAACTTTGTCTTGAGCTTGAATCTCGTTGTATATCAATTGTGCGCTTGTTTCTTGAACTTCGTAATATATCAATTTTCGCTTCGTTTGTCATTCATCAAAACCTATACAAAAGAACACACGTTTTAGTATATTGCATTGAGAACGTGTTTCAAACAATTTCCCCCTTTTTGATAATGGCAAACATTAAGCGGGATATGCAAGACAAGCAATTTATAATGACGATTCAAGACAAGTATATACATGCAACAAGTATGCAATTTGTTCCCCCTCAATTTGAGAATTCCCCATCAATTTAAGCTTATAACTTGAGAGTGCATCATACCCGTTATCTTCCCTCTTTTGCCATTAGCAAAAATAATAATAAGATGCCAAAGATGAAATAAACCTTGTTTATTTATTGGAAAGAAGGTGTGATTATTTAAAGAGAGTATAATAGCTCAAATGATAGCATTACAATTGATTATTGATACGAGATAATCGATTATTAGATGAGGGAAACAGATTTTTCTGAAGAAGACTCGATTCTTGCGCGTCATGCTTTATAATTCCCCCTACTTTTAGGGCGATACCTGCAAAAAAGAATTAGACGTCTCCGACGCTCAAGTTAGAAATCATAAAAAAAATGCAATGCGTGACTTAGATCAACGTGGAGTCAAGGATCCCGAGTTCACCAGGGAAATGATTAAGACTTAGGCCATAGTCCAAGAGTTGTTGTTTCATCCATAGGATTTGAGCGCAACAACTCCCCGCGGCTACATATTCAGCCTCGGTTGTGGACAACGCAACACTTACTTGTTTCTTGCTAAACCACGAAACGAGAGAGCTACCGAGCAAATGGCAAGTGCCACTAGTGCTCTTGCGGTCCAATTTGCATCCAGCAAAATCGGAATCGGAATAGCCAACAAGTTGGCATGAAGAGCCTTTGGGGTACAATAGACCCACATTTGTAGTACCAACAAGATACCTTAAAATCCGTTTTACCGCAGTAAGGTGAGACTCCTTCAGACACGATTGATAACGAGCGCATAAGCACACGCTAAACATGATGTCCGGACGGCTAGCAGTAAGATAAAGAAGAGAGCCAATCATACCGCGATACTTTTTGGTGTCGACTTCCTTACCTTTCTCATCTTTGTCTAGATGATCGGATGTGCTCATGGGAGTTGCCATTTCTTTTGCATTGTTCATCTCAAATCGTTTCAGCAATTCTTTGCAATATTTGGTTTGACAAATGAATCTACCTTCTTTAATTTGCTTTACTTGTAATCCCAAAAAGAATGTTAACTCACCCATCATAGACATCTCAAATTCGCTTGTCATTAAATCGGAAAATTCCTTGCATAAAACATTGTTAGTAGCACCAAATATAATATCATCTACATATATTTGAACTAACAAAATATCATTGTTTTTATGCTTAACAAAGAGAGTTGTGTCAACTTTCCCCCTAATGAAATCATTTTCCAAAAGAAACTTACTCAATCTTTCATACCAAGCTCGGGGAGCTTGTTTTAAACCATAAAGAGCCTTTTTGAGTTTGAAAACATGATCGGGAGATTTAAAATCTTCAAAACCGGGGGGTTGTTCAACATAAACTTCTTCTTGAATAAAACCGTTTAGAAAAGCACTTTTCACATCCATTTGGTATAAATTGAAATTCATAGAAGAGGCAAATGCAAGCAATAAGTGAATAGCTTCTAATCTAGCTACGGGAGCATATGTTTCCTCATAGTCAATACCCTCTTCTTGATTATAGCCTTTTGCTACAATCCTAGCTTTGTTTCTAGTGATTATACCATTTTCATCTAGTTTATTGCGAAAAACCCATTTCGTACCAATTATGGTATGACCTTCGGGTCTTGGCACCAAATCCCAAACGTCATTGCGTTCGAATTGGTTAAGCTCCTCTTGCATTGCCAAGGTCCAAAATTCATCCCCAATTGCTTCTGAGATGGTTTTGGGTTCAATTTGAGAAACAAAATCAGTATGTTGTAAGGTATTTTTGAGGGAGTTTCGGGTACTTACCTTGTCTCCAACGTTGCCAATTACCTGTTCAAGAGGGTGATCTTAGATCGTCCTCCACTCATTTGGCACTTTTGTTTCTTTTTCCAATTGTGGCGCTTCTTCCGTTGGTTGTTCCTCAGTTTCATCTTTATTTTCCTTGGGTGGTTCCTCTTGTATTTTGTCTTTCGAGCTATCTAAGATACCTGCAAGATCAAAACCGGAATCCTTTCTCGCCAAGCGAGCATTATTTTCGGAAAATACAACATGAGGGGATTCCTCCACAATTTGGGTTCTTTTATTAAAGACCCTATATGCTTTACTACGTGAGGAATATCCAATGAAAATACCTTCATCCGACTTAGCATCAAATTTACCCAATTTGTCTTTGCCATTGTTATGAACAAAACATTTGCAACCAAAAACTCTAAAATGGGAAATATTTGGTTTTCTACCCTTATAAAGTTCATAGGGGGTTTTCATGAGTATCGGCCGAATTACTACTCTATTTAGAACATAGCAAGCGGTACTCACGGCGTCCGCCCAAAAATGTTTGGGTATCTTAGCTTCGTCGAGCATGGTTCTAGCCATCTCTTTGAGACACCTATTTTTCCTTTCCACCACCCCATTTTGTTGTGGTGTACGTGGAGCGGAAAAGGTATGCTCGATTCCGAGTTCGTCACAAAAGTCCGCAAAGAGATTGTGATCAAACTCTCCCCCATGATCACTTCTAATTGAAGTGACGGTTGTTTCTTTCTCATTTTAAACACGCTTAAGAAAATATTTAAAATTTTGAAAAGCATCACTTTTATTGGCAAGAAATAAAGTCCAAGTAAATCTCGAGTAATCATCAACAATCACAAAAGCATATTTATTTCTTCCTAGACTTTCAATGCGAGAGGGACCAAATAAATCCATATGAAGCAATTGCAATGGTCTAGAAGTTGAAACAATGTTTTTAGATTTGAAAGATGCTTTTGTTTGCTTCCCCTTTTGACACGAGTCACAAATAGAGTCATTTTCAAATTTTAAATTGGGAAGACCAACAACTAAGTTTTGAGAAATCAATTTGTTCAAAAGATGCATATTGATATGTGCTACTCTACGATGCCATAGCCAAGTATCATCCTCTTTACTCATTAGACAATCAACATAATCGGGTGAGGAATTAGCAAGATCAACCATATAAATATTATCCACTCTAAAACCACGGAGGATAATTTTGAAATCACCACGTCTGAACACTAAGCATTCATCCGAATCAAATAAAGCAAGATTTCCCTTGTCACACAATTGGCTTATGCTCAAGAGATTGTGCTTTAATCCTTTAACAAGTAATATATGCTTAATAGAGGAATTTTCATCCTTACCGACCGAGCCGATGCCGATGATCTTTCCTTTGTTGTTATCACCGAAGATAACACTTCCTCCTTCTTTGTGCTCTAATTGAAGGAATTTGGATTCATCTCCCGTCATATGCTTGGAGCATCCACTATCAAGGTACCATAGTACACTTGATCCCTTCAAGCACACCTACAAAACAAATTAATGTTCTTTAGGTACCCATGCCATCTTGGGTCCTTGGGGGTTAGGCATATTATAATGATGCGATTGAGTAATATGTCTATGACGTGTAAAGCATGCAGGAGCAATATGACCAATACGTCTACAATAATGACAAGTCACATTTGGGTTATGCATCCTTCTAGGTTCATAGTAACTAGACGGATGAAAATTTCTTACTCTATTTTGAACACTATGACTATTTCGCATTTCATGAGAATTATTTCTCCTACTATGAGCTCTAGGATGGGCAGCATTTCTAGAGTGATTGTTTCTAGGTTGAAGGCCATTTCTAGGTCTTCTCAAGGGTTCAACATTTGGCCTAAAATATGCATCATTTCTAGGGTAACTATTTCTAGGTGGTAAGTCATTTCTGGGTCTCCTAAAATGTTCAACATTTTGTCTAGCATGTATATTGGTTCTAGGATTGCTATTTCTAGGATAAGCGTTTGTTTTATTAGTCCTAGGTTGAGCCTTAGGTGGTTGGGGTTTGGCTTCAACCTTTTCTTTAACCTCATTCTTAAATCCTATGCCATGCTTGGTTGATTTCAAATTTACAAGGACCTCATTCAAATTCTTGTGGGAAGAATTAAACTTATCTAAGGTACCTTTGAGTCTATCTACCTCATTTTTGAGATGCAAGCAAGAAGAAAAATTTTTAGTAGAACTTTCGGGCTTATCGGCGCTTCTTTTTCCAAAAAACTTGTTTTCCTCTTTCAGCTTTTCATTTTCCAAAAAACCTGTTTTCCTCTTGCGGAAATTAAAATTTGCAGGAAATAAATAAGTGCGTTAAATAAACAAAAAGGAAAGAACGCACCGATATATTCTGGTTCACCACAACACGTGGCTAGTCCAGTCCCCGAGAGACTCTCTCGAGATTTTCCACTAACTTGTTAAGCTTACGGGTGCTCAACAAACCTTTACAACTTAAGGACACAAGCCTTAACACCTTTGCTCGGAGATACAACATTCCAAGACTTCAACCAAGGAAACACAAGTTCCTTACAACAAGAGAATCACAATTCTCTTACAAGTGTATAAAACACTAAACACTCAAACAAAATACTCCTTAATGAGTAGATATGAGTAAAAGAAGTAAGCTCTAGATCACAACAACTTTGGACAAGAATATGGCTCTCAAAAGCTTTATGAAATTGAATATAAAATGATAAACAAAAGTATTCAAGCTTATAGCAATGTAATGATCAGTTGTAGTATGTTGTTGTGTTTAAAACACTGAAATGAAGCTGTATTTATAGTTGAAAAACTTGGCATTACCGTTGCCTAATTGCCAATTAAGAGTTGCTGATTTTACTCACTGACAATCGATTGTCAAACCCCAACAATCGATTGTCTGCCAGTCAGATCAAAATTCAATCCCAGATTTTACGCTTGATAATCGATTACGTACAATCCATAATCGATTACTGGCAACGTTCAAAAAATCCTTTCCAGATTTTACCACAAACAATCGATTGTCCAGAATCAACAATCGATTACTCAGCAACGTTCAAAAAATCTTTTCCGGATTTTAATCAAAACAATCGATTATACAAAATCAATAATCGATTACCCAATAACGTTCAAAAAATCTTTTTCGGATTTTAATCAAAACAATCGATTATACAGAATCAATAATCGATTACCTGACGGTATTTGAAAACTTTACGACAACGGTCAGCTTCACAGTCGATTGCACAAAGTCAACAATCGATTACTTATCAGTTTTTGAAAAACATTTTAGACACTGTCTCTTTGACAATCGATTGTCCAATGTAACAATCGATTATTTAATAAATTTAAAAATCACTGGAAGACACTGTCTCAACATAATCGATTACCATTAGTTCATAATCGATTATTCTGAGTTTTGAAAAACTTTGATGGACACTGCCTCAGTCACAATCGATTGTCATTAGTTCACAATCGATTGTCATGCAGGTTTGAAAAACCTGATGCTCACTGTCTTACTCACAATCGATTGTCATTAGTTCACAATCGATTGTCATGCAGTCTTGGCTTAAAACAATCGATTATCATAAGTACATAATCGATTATCTTAGTCCAGATTTTTAAGGCATGTCTAAAAATTATTTTGACTACTGTAAATATGCATGATTTAAAATCATTTGACATTAAATTAAATATGCATGATTTTGGAAAATAGTTTTATGAGAGAAGCCATGTTACGAGTCAAGTTGTAGGATCAAGATCACAATTAAGAATGACTCAATTAAACTATAAAACTTTGTCTTGAGCTTGAATCTCGTTGTATATCAATTGTGCGCTTGTTTCTTGAACTTCGTCATATATCAATTTTCGCTTCGTTTGTCATTCATCAAAACCTATACAAAAGAACACACGTTTTAGTATATTGCATTGAGAACGTGTTTCCAACACTTTCAGCCGAGCTGGAATTTCAAATGCAGGGTGGCAATATTTCAGCCAAAATGCAATAGGGTGGTGATATTTCAGCCAAAATAAAGAAGGTAAAGCTTAACCTCGAAACGCAAAAGATAGCCTTATGCAATGCAAAATGGAGACAGAGCTTAGTCTCGAAAGGCGGAAGATAGCCTTACGCATGGTGGAGGCAGAGCTTAGCACCGGAAGGCAGATAATAGCCTTATGCAATGCAAGATGGAGAAAGAGCTTAGTCTCGAAAGGCAGAAGATAGCCTTATGCAAGGATGGAGGTAGAGCTTAACCTCGGAAGGCAAAGAATAGCCTTATGCAAAATGCAAGATGGAGACATAGCTTAGTCTCAAAAGGCAGCAGATAGCCTTATGCAAGATGGAGGTAGAGCTTAACCTCGGAAGGTAGATAATAGCCTTATGCAATGCAAGAAATGAAGGATGAGACAGAGCTTAGTCTCGAAAGGAAGAAAATAGCCTTATGCAGGATGGAGGTAGAGCTTAACCTCGTAAGGCAGAGAATAGCCTTATGCAGGATGGAGGTAGAGCTTAAACTTGGAAGGCAGAGAATAGCCTTATGCAGGATGGAGGTAGAGCTTAACCTCAGAAGGCAAAGAATAGCCTTATGCAATGCGAGAATATAAAGGGGAAGATAGTAGTGTTTGCTTAGCTGGTAGATGATTGTGATATTGTGACTGCTGGGGAAATGCCTGCATGTAGATAGTAAACTTTTGCAAAGTAGGGGTCATTTTGGTAATTTCAACTCCGAGGAATAGTTGCGTTATTGGCTTGTGTCCTGCATCCAAAGAAAAATCGTAAGTTCTGCAAAAGGGGAAGGTTAGTTCGTATCATTCGGCTCGTGGCGTCTTGTATCATTTGGGGTAGCGTTGCTGAACGACAGTGATCCAAATAATTTTATGCAAATTTTGGCACACATTATGCAAATGTACATATATAAGTAGAGAAAAGATAGTTTTGTTTTATGATGAACCACAACTACAACGTGGTTCAAGGCACGGCAACCTCGGTGGCTCCGAAATTTTGAGGGTCCTCCTCAAAATTCTACCCCAGTTTACTGGGCTGACGCTGTTGACTGGTGGTGCTAAATGACTGAAAGCGGATTAACCTTGGAATTTTGAGGGTCCTTATAAAAATTATGCCCCAGTTTACTAGGTCGATGCTGATGCAAAAATTGACAAGCTAACTTCGGAATTTTGAGGGTCCTCCTCAAAATACTGCCCCAGTTCCAAATTGGGGGGGGGGGGAATGGAATTTTACTAGAGATGTGACCAAACCCATAGGGCTGCCTACGTATCCCCTCTTAAAATGAAATCTGGTCGGGCGTAGTTCAAATTACATCATAAAGAAAAGCATACTGAATAAATGTAATATCTCTTCACTGCATCTGAGTTGATCGGTTTTTACCAGATTTCTCGATCCATTTCTGAAAGACTAAGGGCTCCTCCAGTTAGAACATGGTCAACCATGTACGGACCCTACCAGTTGGGAGAGAACTTCCCTTTGGACTCATCATGATGTGGAAATATCTTTTTCAATACAAGCTACCCTGGTGTAAACTTCCTCGGTCAAACTATCTTGTTGAAGGCTCTAGACATTCTATTATGATATAACTGACTGTGACAGATGACGTTTATTCTATTTCAATCTATAAGGGCTAACTGCTCGTAGCAAACCTTGACCCATTCTGCATCGTCTAGCTCCGCTTCTTGTATGATTCTCAGAGAAGAAATTTCTACCTCGGCGGGAATTACCGCTTCTGTACCGTAAACCAGCATGTAGGGAGTTGGCCCGGTTGATGTGCGAACTGTAGTGCGGCAACCCAATAAAGAGAATGACAACTTCTCATGCCACTGCTTATGCCTTTCGATCATTTTCCTTAGTATTTTCTTGATGTTCTTGTTGGCTACTTCCACAGCTCCATTCATCTGAGGTCTATAAGCTGTAGAGTTTTGTGTCTAATCTTGAAAGTTTCACACATCTCTTTCATCAAGTCACTGTTGGGATTGGAACCGTTATCAGTGATGATTGACTCTGGAACACCAAACTGACAGACAACACGATCTCCGACAAAGTCTGCCACGACTTTCTTGGTTACTGCTTTGTATGATGCTGCTTCGACCCATTTAGTAAAGTAGTCAATTGCCACTAGAATGAACCAGTGTCCGTTCGATGCGGCATGCTCGATTGGTCCAATGACATCCATTCCCCAAGTGGCGAACGGCCATGGTGAGCTTGCTGCTGTGAGCTCATTCAGAGGCACCTTTATCATGTCCGCATGTATCTGGCAACGGTGACACTTCCGGACATACTGAATGCATTCTGTTTCCATAGTCATCCAAAAATATCATGCCCTGAGTATCTTCTTTGCTACATCAAAACCGTTCATGTGCGGCCCACAAGTCCCTGAGTGCACTTCTTCTAATAACTTGGTCGCTTCTATCGCAACGACACACCTTGATAGTCCCAAATCAGGAGTCCTCCTATACATGATTCCTCCGCTGTGAAAGAAATTTTTGGACAACCTTCGAAGCGTAATCTTCTGAGTAGCATTAGTAAGCTTTGGATATTCCCCTGTTGTCGGGTATTCTTTGATGTTGTGGAACCAGGGTTTTCCGTCGACTTCTTCCTCAACATGTGCACAATATGCCGGTTGGTCATGAATCTTCACCTGGATAGGGTCGATGAAATTTATATCAGGATGTTGAATCATGGATGATAAAGTGGCAAGCGCATTTGCGAACTCATTTTGTATCCTTGGAACATGCTGGAATTCTGTTTTTCTGAACCTCTTTCTCAACTCCTGTATGTGGTGCAGATAAGGGAGTATCTTGGAATTCATAGTTGCCCATTCTTCTCGAACATGGTGTATGAGTAGGTCTGAATCCCCAATCACTAGCAGCTCCTGAATGTTCATATCAATGGCCAGTTTAAGCCCCAAGATGCAAGGTTCATACTCGGCCATATTATTGGTGCACGGGAACCTGATCTTGACGGATACCAGGTAATGCTGATCGGTTTCTTATACCAGGACTGCTCCGATACCAACTCCTTTGAAATTTGCGGCTCCATTGAAAAACATCCTCCAACTGTCATAGGATTCTGCAATATCTGCTCCTATGAAAGCTACTTCCTCGTTGGGAAAATACGTTTTCAATGGATTGTATTCCCCTACCACAGGATTTTTTGCAAGATGATCTGCCAAAGCCTGCCTTTTAACTACCTTCTGGGTGACATAGACAATGTCGAATTCACTCAAAAAAACATTCCACTTGGCGAGCTTGCCTGTGGGCATGGGTTTCTGAAAAATATACTTTAGTGGATCCATTCTTGATATAAGGTAGGTAGTGTAAGCACAAAAATAATGCCTCAACTTCTGAGCTATCCAAGTCAAAGCATAACAGGTGCGTTCCAACAAGGAATACGATCCTCGTACGGGGTAAATATTTTGCCGAGGTAGTAAATAGCTTGCTCCTTTGTCCCTGTCTTATCATGTTGTCCCAAGACACAACCAAATGCTCCTTCCAAAACTGCGAGATAGAGCAATAAGGGCCTCCCAAGCTCAGGCGAAACCAGGGCTAGAGGCGTAGACAAGTATTCCTTGATCCTGTCAAAAGCCTTTTGAAGTTCATCGGTCCATTTGGTGGCAACATCCTTTTTCAGCATCTTGAAGATAGGTTCGCAGATGACGGTAGACTGAGCTATGAATCGACTGATATAGTTGATTCTTCCCAGGAAACTCATTTCCTCTTTCTTGCTTTTCGGCGGTGGCAACTCCTTAATAGATTTGACCTTTGATGGATCCAGCTCTATTCCTCGGCGACTCACGATGAAACCCAACAACTTTCCCGCTGAGACCCCAAATTCGCACTTGGCGGGATTCAGTTTCAAGTTATACCTTCTTAGCCTGTTGAAAAACTTTCGGAGGTCCTCCATGTGATCTGCAGCCTTTCTGGACTTAATGATGACGTCGTCCATATATACCTCAATCTCATTATGTATCATGTCATGGAAGAGGGTAGTCATGGCCCTCATGTAAGTAGCTCCCGCATTCTTCAATCCGAACGGCATCATTCTGCAGCAATATATTCCCCAAGGCGTGATAAACGCCATTTTCTCTACATCCTCTTTGTCCATCCATATCTGATGGTATCCCGCAAAAAATTGGCGAATGACTGCAAATCATGCTTAGTGCAGTTGTCAATAAGAATGTGTATGTTTGGCAAGGGAAAATCGTCTTTGGGACTCGCCCGGTTGAGATCCCGGTAGTCGACATAGACTCTAACTTTCACATCCTTCTTCTGTACTGGCACAATGTTATCTAACCAAGTTGGATACTCTACCACTTGAAGAACTCTGGCTTTGACCTGCTTGGTGACCTCTTCTTTAGTTTTTAAACTCATATCTGGCTTGAATTTTTTGAGCTTCTATTTTACCAGCAGACACGCGGGATCTTTTGGAAACTTGTGAGCGACGATGGATGTGCTGAGGCCATTCATATCGTCGTTAGACCATGCAAAGATATCCTCATATTCCTTTAAGAACTCTGTATATTCCTCGTTCTCTTTCTGTGATAAGTGCACACTAATGCGCATTTCTTTGACATTCTCTGTATCTCCCAAATTGACGACTTCGGTTTCATCCAAGTTGGACTTAGGTCTATTCTGAAAATTTTCGGTCTATCTGAAAACCTCTTCTAGTATGTCATCCTCCTCTGAGTCTATATCTGTTTGTTGCATAGCCTTGTTGCAGGTTACAGTTATTGGTTCATCATCAAGATACGTAATAGTAATGCTGTGTGAAAATAAAGTAAATAGCAGAGAAAAGTAATGAATAGCGAGATATTTGATAATATTGAAAAATCTTTTGATTAAATTCATAAATTTTCAAAACATTGGAGCTCTTTTGGAAAGTAAGGAAAAATGCGGAAAACAAAACAACAAAGACAAAGATGCATGATGCTTGTTCAGCCTTGCTACCCTGAAGGTTTCCGGGCGATGGTGGTCCTGATTGTCCTATTGGTGAGGTGCTCCCCTCGATTCACAGCCTGAATGGAAGGGCCTTCCTCCCCTTCCTCTTCAAAAAGCACACAATAGTCCATGTCCTCCAGAAATAGGTTCTTTATTGCCGCAAGAGCCTCGTCTTCTTTTGACCCTTAGAGAGTGTCAGCTGGTTGAAATATCTGCTCCAGCTGAGGTATGGGGCGTTCCAATGGGTAATATGGGTCGCTATGGTGGTGACCAGTTCTTGAATTCTTGCCAAGTGTACTCGTACCCCAGTCCGAAGGTAGTACCGTGTTTCTTCAGCTGGATAGGTTTGGTGATACCTTGAATATACTTACCAAGTCCTTTCCCTGGTTCATACCCACTCCAATTAAGAATGCTCTCAACCTTGTTACTCCACCAGTTGTCCTTGTCCACTGGGTTGACCCGCTCAATATGGTGATATGTTTCTCCGCCTATTATTCTTCTGCCTCCGATCATTGGAATGGTCTAGAGACTATATATGGGGTTGCTACCGTCACCATGGATGATTACTTCCTGGTGGTTCCATTCGAATTTCACGGCTTGATGTAAGGTGGATGACACAGCCCCAACGGCGAGGATCCAGGGTCATCCTAGCAATATGTTGTAAGATGCTGGTATGTCGATGACTTGGAATTAGACATCAAACCAAGTGGGTCCCATTTGCAAACACAGGCTAATGTCCCCGAGAGTGGACTCTAAGAACCATCAAAAGCCACAATATTAATTGCCCCGTTTTTCATCTCGTGCAATCCTTTGCCTAACTTCTTAAGGGTGATCAATGGACAGATGTTGAGACTAGAACCTCCGTCGACTAAGATCCTGGTAATGAACTGATCCTCACATTGTACAATGATGTGTAGTGATTTGTTATGACTGAGCCCTTCAAGTGGCAATTCATCCTCGTGGAAAGTGATTTTGTGACATTCCAATACTTGCCCTATCATGTTTTCCATTTCTCCTCATGTTATGTTGCTCGGGACATAAGCCTCACTCAATATATTCATCAAGGCGTTCTTATGCGCCTGAAACTCTGCAGTAATGCTAAGATAGAAATCTGTGTCGGAGTCTTGTTTAGCTGTTCAACAACTAAATATTCGTTAGCCTGTATCTTTCTCCAGAGATCATCAGGTGCAGTTTCAATGGGACGTCTAGAGGCCTGCTTGCTTGACTCGGCTAGGTGCTCTGGTTTGTATACCCTTCCTGTTCTAGTCATACCTTGCGCGGCGATTGCTTCACCTGTGCGCGCTTTCCCTTTCCTTCTCGCCTCGGCTGTGCAGTCCTAGGGTATGGCATTTGACTGAAATGGGCTATGTTTAACATGGTGACTGGAATGGGTACCCTTGGAGGCAACACAACAACTTCAATTAGTGCAGGCGTCTTTGGAGTCCTGAACTCCACCTCAATTGGTTTTGGAACTTTTGCAGGAGGTTCCTCAAACTCAAATGGTACAGATATATTCACCACGTTGTCCTCAGAAGGCTGGATTTGCACAAAAATTGGATTAAGAGTGACTGCCGGTTTCTTGGGCTCATCTCCGTCAGATATCAAACCAATCGACCATTTGGGTCCCAGTCGTCTTCTACCTCAATCATGCGGATGCCTCCACCTTAATGGTCTGGCAGAGGGTTGTTACAAATATTAGGAGCAAGCTCTTTAGCTATGTTTGGATTTTGTCCTTCAACGAGCGACACTCGCCAATGGTATGGCCCTTCATTCCCTAATGGTATGCGCAGGTTTTATTTTGGTTGATCCATTGAGAAGGGTTTTCTGGGGTTATGGCTGGGATGGGTGTAACATATCCAGTGGCTTTGAGCTTCCCATACAATTGGTCAATGGGTTCAGCAATAGCAGGTACTATCTGGGCGGTTTGCGGTCAAAGTTTGGTCTTGGTCGTGGGAAGTTTTTGGGGTAGGTGGTGATGGATAGTGAGGAGGTTGGGAGTTGTAAGCTTGGTATACGGGTTCGAGTTGGGAATACACTGGCGAGGTGGGCTGATATGTTGGTGATGGAGGTGTTTGGTAGACGGGATGTAGTCTTTTATAGGTAGGTGAAGGTGCTTGGTAATTTAGAGAGGGTTGGTATGTGAGTGGGGTTGGAGGGTAGGGTTGATATCATGGGAGATTGATTTCTTTACGCAACCATTACGGAGTTTACATCCTTTTTCTTCGACATACCACCATATTGCAAGGATTTGTTGGTGGCCTGCAGTGCCTCGAAGTTAGTAACCATACCATTTTTGACCCCCTCTTCAGTTCTTTCTCCCAGTTTGATGATATCCGCGAACTTCTGCCCCTCTATCAACATCAAGCTCTCGTAATACTGTGGGTCCTGAGCACGAACAAAAAATCTATTCATTTTTATTCTTCCAAAGCTATTCTAACTTTGGCAGCTTCCGACCTCTAACGAGTAGCATACTCGCGAAAGCTTTCAGTGGGCTTCTTCTTCAAATTATGAATATAGAACACGTCCTGCACGTTCTCTGTGTTGAACCTGAAACGGTCCATGAAATCGGAGGCCATGTTTACCCAACTAGTCCACTTCTTCGCATCTTGGCTTATATACCAATATAACGCATCACCTTTCAAGATTCTCATGAACAACTTCATGCGGATCTTTTCATCTCTACCGACTCCCACTAACTTGTCACAATACATCCTGAGGTGAACCCTGGGATCATCTGTACCATCAAACATTTCAAACTTAGGAGGTTTGTACCCCTATGGGAGTTCGACATCAGGTTGAACACAAAGGTCTTCATAATTTAGACTCTCCACGCCTTTATTACCTTCCACGCCTTGAACCTTGCCAGTGAGTTTCTTAAGTTCAGCAGCCAAGTTCTAAATGAGTGAGTCTGATTCTAACACATCTGATATAGGTTGTGTATAGTACGACACAGTATCCACAAAGATAGGGGTATCCTGATGATTTGGAGCATTCTGGGGCACATGGATGAGCGGTGGAGCGTTGTTGGAGACCTGGGTTGGAATCTTCTGCGGAGGAGCAGGGACCTGGTTGTTGACATCTGCAGCAGCAAGGGAGATGGACAATCTTGCCAAACTCCGGACCTGGTCTAGTTCCTCTCGGAACCTTTGCAAAGTTTGTTCCAAATGAGCAGCAGTTTCTTTGGTGATCGGGGTACCCTCAGAAGTTCCTTCAATTTCCTTCCTTGCTTCATTATCTCCCATCTTTCCTTTGTTCCTGTTTCTGGGAAGACTCGGAGGAAGAGGATGAGGAGGAACCTTTGATCTTGTTGAGTATGTTCATGGTGCCAGAATGCACGAACTAACCTTTGGGGAGGGGAATAAAAACAAAAGAAAAACAGAAGGTAAAAAGTTAGTGCGGATTCTAAGAAAGAAAACATTCCAGTATTTAAACACATTGTTGCAGGAACATAAGTCGTTTCCTATTTGGGTGCCTCGTTGTGCCCGAGGTAGGCCTAACGACAAATATGATTTGGAGAACTCATAATACCAAATGCATCATTTTATCGATAGAAAATAGAACGAGTCAAAACAAGCTGAAATAAAGAAAGATTGTCACTAATGGCCAAATGCCTTATTACATCGGGAAAACAGTAAAATCCTAACTACTTGGTCCTAGAAGGACCTTCCCCAGATTCGGTATCTTTGCCTCCCTCGTACAGTTTCAACAGTCCCAGCAGCAAGTAAGCCCAAGCCAAGTGCCCACCTTCATTACCTTCAGCTTCCTGACAGTCGTTGATCCTTTTCAAAAGCTTGCCTTCCAGTTCCACTAGACCCCGTTCCAATTACCCTAAACATTTGCTTGGGCTGACAACCATGTCCTTCCATTCATTTATTACCTTCTCTTGAGCCTCAAGCATTTCCCGATGTTCACTTTCATACTCCTGCATCCGCTTGCGTAGCTGATTATACTTGACCTTCGTTGCAGCCTCCTCATTAATGAACCTGTGAACATGGACGGAACCTGTTCTTCCTAAGCCAATATGATCATCTTCTAGCCACCCCGGATAAAGCGGCGCATGTCCCGCCTGATACCTGTCTGGCTCCAAAGATTCCCTTTCCAAAATGATTTTGGAGTGCCACATATGCTGAGCGCGACATATGTGTGGGCTATCGTCATCCTGGAAGTCAACCCTGTAGTGTCTCATCTTTTCCACCCTTGGTATAATCTACTTTCTTCCCGCTTTCCTCATGACTCGGAGATACATAAGGGTAAGCTCCTCTTAAGTCGATGAGTACAAGGAATGGTGCATCCCTAGACCGAATGATAAACTCTCCAGTTGGAAACCACTTGTACATCCATTGTACCTGCTCTTCTCTTAGATTCCCTAATAGTTCCACCCATCCACTGGCGTCTTCCAGGTGAGCAAACACGTCCAGCATGAACTGCATTCGTTTTGGATGATGGTAAGCAATAAGGTCATCCCAATCTCGTCGTACATTCTCTTTTCTATAGTCTCCATTTTGAAGATGCTCGATGAGCCAGAGTTGTAGTAGAAAATTGCGCCCTTCAAAGTGCAATGCCCCTTGTTGACATTTTTCTAAGGCTCGGAATAGTTCAGCGAGGATCATGGGTGCTATGCTGAATGTCTGCCCGTCGATACCCTTCGTTACAGCCTTGGTTACCATGGCTAGTCTTGTATGGATTCTAGCCTTCTTCATCGGAAAAACTATCATGCCCAGAAAATAGAACACGAATACAAAGGCCCTCCTATGTATGTGCCCCAAAGAGGTGAGGGCGAACTCGTCCATGTGATTGCGGTATGATTTGCTTGTCCGAACCTTTCATACATGACGTCGAAGGAAATGTAGGAGTCCTTCAAACTGGTCATATAAGAATTCTTCTTGAGCCCCATCATTTTCAAGAACCCTCTACCTTTGCGGTTTTCCGGCATAAGCAACCCCGGGCTATCCCAAGGAATTCCGGCTAGACCCTCAATTTCTTCCAACAGCGGCGTCATTTTAATACCCCAAAGCGAAAGACGTATCGTTCACTATCCCAAAACATAGTAGCAGCTTTCACAATCTTGTTATCTGGCCTAACTTCCAGAAATGAAGGAAGATTTCCTAAGTGCTTGCGGACAAGAGCCCGATCACTACCATGCAAATCATCCCACCACCTTAGCAACTTTGGATGAATGTTTGACACCATGCCGAATCTGGGGACCTCGTGCTTCATTTTCCTGCAAAATAGAGAGTTAAGCCCTTAAACCCCACCAGACTCGGCTATTTAAATCAATAATTAGCAAAGGCATTTAATTCTCCAAATCAATGCACATAGCGTGAATGTCCGTTTTGGTTTAGAGGAAACCCGATGGACTTTTGGTTTAGGCTATCCTAATGGGTCATTATGCGAACAACATAACTGACTCTTCTAAGTTTGACCATGATGCATGAACAACTAAAGAGAGTAAAGTTTCTACTTTTGAAGTGCAAGACAAGGTACCCTTGAGCGGACAACTCATGAGGGAAAGGCACGGAACCGTCGAATACACCGTTGATCGACTGGTTTACCGCAAATATGCCTTAGCCAAATTTAAGGGGTTTGTAATAATGGAAGAGCGCAACCACTTATTATAAGTATTGCTATAGCATTTGTTTGGCACGAGTGAAAAATAATGTTGAAGGATGCAATTACAACAATAAAATAAGTACATGTATTTTCACGTTCATACAATAATGATTACAATAAATGCTCGGAATTTAACACATAATTGAAGTAAAGTGAAGTAATAAAGTAGAAAAACAGATAAAGAAAAAGAAAGACACGAAGAACAAGTTAGTAATTGTGAAAAAACAATTAAAGCAATAAATAAAGAAATAAAGTCACAAAACACGTAGTGATAAAAGCCTAAAAAGAAGTCCCCAGCAGAGTCGCCATGCTGTCGACACCCCCTTTTTTCAACTACCGGAAAGAAGCCAAAATCGCGTTTACGACATTATCGGCAGAACAACTCTCATTTTCGTTTGGGAATTGGGTTATGGAATTAGAAGAGTCGCCACCTAATGATTATAGTGCATTAGGACACTTTAAGAAGAAGAGAGTATTTTGAGAGAAAATCAGAGTTTGGGTAAGGGCTTGAGATTATCTCGAGGGAAAGGTGTTAGGCACCCCTCAAGATCCACAAATGTGGTTTCCGGCCGTGCTAATTGTGACCTTAATAGAAGATGAAGCAAGTAGACAAATAAGGTGCACATTTATAACATTCACATAATTGAAAAGCTTTAAAGAAAAGGAAGGACATAAGTTTGAAATAAGAGAGGACTAGTTTGAAAAGCATTACTAGAATAAAGCATTTAAATAAAGCAAATATAGGAGAAAGAAGGGTCTTAGGTTTAACTATAATATGGATAACATCGGTACAATACCCCGCACACACTCCTCAAAGAGGAGTCGCTTATAGTATTAGCATACCAGTCATCATCTCCATATTCTACCCTTTCCACCCCGTTTAAACGCGTTTGTATCATTTACTTATTTCATGCTAATACCCGTCCCAACCTGTTAGTCCTGGGGTATTAGGACTTCTAATCCTAAAAGGGGGAGAGAGAGAGATAGGATAAATATATATATGGAGTATTCAAAGGTAAAAATACTAGAGAGACAGTCAAAAACACATAACATGTAGGAGGTACGATAATAAACAATCAAAGGCTCAAGTAAACCCCGCAACATACAACAAATAGTTTAACATGACTTCAATTATTAATTTGGTCTTTAAAAGAGGTTAGAAGAGCGGGCATATTAGTTTAACACATAAGGGCTGGATAGAAATATGCTTCGAGCTACCCGGGCACGTTTTAGGAGTTGACAGGATTTAGGAAATCGGTTGATTTTAGAGGAAAACGTTAAGTTCAGACAAGAGTCTGTTAAAAGAGAGTCAAAGCTGCGGACGAGTTTGAAAAGGCTTATGAGTAAGACGCATAAATCAAGTAAAAGGGAGATGCAAGAAGGGCAGTTTAAAAGACCTTAAAGAAGTTATTAAAGCACTGAACTTCGGAAAGATCACAAGTGCAGTATAAAAAATAGTTTACAGGTTCATAACATTGTGAAAGGGGCAGACCTGGGCCCATTCTGAAATAAACAAATTTAGGACAAGTTGAAAAACTGAGACGTTTGAAAGCATTAGGCGAGTCTGAACTTATGACTTACTTATTAACCCGTTAGTTATTGCTTGTTAGACGACCTACTATTTTTGCCTAGTGTATATATAGTTCCTATAGGCATGCTTCCTAGGCGATATGAAAAATGCAAACCTATAAACATGATTTCTATATGAAGTTGATGCAATAACAAAAGCCTATAGACATGGTATCTACATGGGGGTCGATGCAATAGTATAGACGTGATAACGATATGGCATGGATGCAATAGTGCAAGGCCCTAAGACATGGTTTCTAACTGATGCAAGAAAAGTAAGCCTATAAACATGATTTCTACGCGATATAGATGCAAGAAAAGTAAACCCTTATTGGCATGTTTTCTATATGGTAATGAGAAGCCTATAAACATGGTATCAGTACTAACAAGTGATACAAACCTATAGGCATGGTTTCTAATGAATGCAAGAAAGTAAATCCCTCCCATGTCCCTTTTCACTATACCCCCGAGTTCTTTTATTACAAATTATTACAAATCTGGACAGGAAAGGAAAAGAATGTTAAAAGAAATAAAAATTAAATATATCAGTAGCAATAACAGGCCCGAGGAGTCTCGAAACAACTTTAATTTCCAACATATTGCCTTTACCAAATCTGAGCTCCCAAGATCCGAGACTTTTCTCTTTTAGAGTGTTACAAACTTCCAAGGGCTTTCAAGGAAACCCGGGCATTGCTTACACTCCAATTAGAATAATGCAAGTGTGGATTAGAGGGAGACCAATGTAGGAAGTGGTCATACCTAGCCTATAGCATGAGACTGGCACACCCCAAACTTCTTATAAAGGCTAACAAACAAAAGCAGACTGGTAAACAAGTCAGACAAGGGTCTGTATGGTGATTAGGACACCAACAGGCCTTTTGTCAAGGCTCAAACACATAAGATAGGGGAAAGGGAAGTGGGATTACTCTGAGTATAGGCTGTTAACAGCCTTGGTTCTAGATTAGAAGTGGCAATGAAGTGCCACTCTCATCCAGAACAAACTCACGGGCAAACAGGGACTAAAGGGGAGGGGAAATCATATAAAAACATTAAAAGAACAAGATTAAACTAAAATGATTCAGGAACTCAATGAATAACAAGCAGGCAAGGGAAAGGGATTACACATGCTAGTTTAAACTAAAAGCATAAGCAGACAAGGAGCATGGCTAAGGATTAAACCTGCTGAACTTAAACACAAAACAGACAAGGGAACAAGAGGCAGGGAATTAAGCATACTAAAGCATAACATAAATAGACAAGGGAACAGGGGAAAGGTATTAAACATGACAGAGCTTAAATGAAATACACAAACAGGTGAGGGAAAAATGGGAAAACATGCTAACTCAAATGAAGTACAAAAATAGATAAGGGAAAAAGGTGAAAGGAATTAACATGTTAAAGCTTAAAGAAAAATGTTGAATGTAAACAAACAAAGGAAAGGAGAGGAGGGGGTTAAACATGCAAGAGTTTAAGTTGAAAACATAATAGACAAAGAAAGGGGAAAGTAAACAGATAGTTGAAGGTTAATAATATAAATTAGGAGCCTACCATTGCAACTTGAAGAACAGAGCAAGTATAGATTCTATAATTAGCCTAGGCTTTTAGCCGGCTAATTCTTTGCAAAGAGAGTAAGTAACAGAGAAGAGAAGAGTAGAGAGTTTTTAGTGAGTTAGAGTAGAGAGGACTCATGTATTAGTGTGTGCTAGTGAGAAAAGAGAACGCCTATTTATAGTTTTGAAAAGATACAGCAATAAGGCAAGGAAATATTCAGCAATATCAATTAGTATCAATTAAGGAGAAGGGAACCCCTTCAATTAAGGAACTGGATGGAAATAAATAAACCAAGGTCTAATTTTGGAAATAAAATCGAGTATTAATCACAGAATATAGGGTAAATACATGTAAAGAATTTGAAAATCACGCGGGTAAACATATAAGGCAAGTAATCACCCAAGAAATCAAGGAGTCAAGATACTACTTGCATTCGAACTTAGCCAGATAACAGGGAGCAATTGGAGAATCAAATAGCTGTACCAAAATCAATTAGGGTTTCAGAGAAAGGGGAAAATAGTATTATAAAAGATGCATAGGTTTGAACAGGCAAAGACTGGAAATAACATGTAGCAAAGCATAAGAAAGCAACCAGAGGCAGCTAAGGTTTCACAGAGAAAGAAAAATAGAAAATCCCCTTAGAAAATAGGGTTTCCACTACAAGTCAGAACACAAGGAACACCATAGCCGAAGATGAACATGAGCAGAACATCATAAAGAAAGTATAAACACATGAACTAAAAACCCTAGAAATACATAGTAAAGCAAAACACCTTAGAGTCGTAGTAGAAAACGTTCAAAATCATGGAGAAGAACACACAGTAACAAAAATAAACAACAAATTCAAAGAAATCAGATAAGTCATAGAAAACCCTAGGTTTAAAAGATGAACAGTTTTGAAAACCCAAATAGGCGAAGAAAGGATGAGAGATACTTAAGAATTTCAGAAATAAACTATAGCTCAGAGAATATCGTATGATAAACACAGAGAAAAATGAAAAAGAACCTCTAACATTAGAGTTTTAAGAGAAATGTCTCGAAATGGCAAGAAAAGCTTGAACGGACTCATCGGAGTCGGCAAAGGACACAAGGCCTTAAGACTTGCAGGAGAAAGGCCGGACACAGCTGCAAAAGACCCTATCGGAGGACCTCTGGTCCAGTCATATTTGAAATAAGGCTCCCATCCTCAAACCCAAAGGCCAGGAGAGGTGAGGAGTGAACGAATAAGGGAGTTTCAGGTCCAGGACAGCCATGAACGCTGGTGAAAAGGGCCGGAGACGACTAGGATTTCAGAGAACTTAGAGAGCTTTAGGGATTCAAAGGCGGCCAATTTGGAAAAGTGACTAGGGCTTGGGGGTATTAGGGATTTAATTTAGGTAAGTGTATTGTGGGACGTTGATATGTGAGATCAACGGTCAAGATTAGAAAGGGGACCGAGTAGGTTAGATTTAAGTGGGTTTGGGTCGCGTGATTTTTTATTTTGGTTGGGCATTTGGGGGCTAATTTTGGGGTTGATTTTGGGTTTCAATTTGGGCTATAATTGAAAGATTAAAGGGCTACATTTTAAATAGCCATTTTTCCCAATTTGATTCTATAACAATTGTAAACAATTTTGTAAAAATCCAATAAAATTACTGTGTTAATAAAAATATTTAGGAACCAACTACAAAATATCAGGAATGATTTTGTACTTGAAATACTTATTAAATCGAGAAATAGACTAAAATTGCAATTTAATGCAATTTTAGTTTAAAAATACCAAATGGCTTTGTAAAATTCTGTAAAAATTACATAAATTATAATTTTTTTTATGTAAATGAGAGAATAAAATAAATTATTTATTAAATAACAAGATTTGAGATTAAATATTGGATTTTATAGTACAAAATAAGTTGTAAATTAGTTTTAAAATGCTTGAACATTTATAGAAAAATATCAACCCTTTTGTGGATGCTTATATATGCATTCACAAGCTATTTTGAAATTATTTTGGGTACAAAATACATAGGGAAAAATTGGGTATCAACAATCCCTACCTCCAGATGAGGTACCACTAAATCTGCTAGAATGTCGAGGCCTCTTGTCTGTAACCTGACTACCTCCTCGAGCCAGTGCCATTTCCACTCGCCGGACCGCATTGGCCGCCTCCTAAAAATTAATATCACTGCCAACTCTCATAGCCATATGAAGACGGATCGGTTGAATCAATCCATCAATGAGCCTCCGTACCCTCTCTCGATCTGTAGGGAGTATCACTACTGCATGGCGTTCCAAGTCAACAAACCTGGTCTCATACTGTGTAACTATTATGGAGTCGTGCTGAAGGCGCTCAAACTGCTTCCAAAGTGCCTCCCGTTGAGTGATGGGGAGAAACTTCTCCAAAAATAACTCTGCGAACTGATCCCATGTCAAAGCTGGTGACCCTACTGGTCTAGATAAGCAAAAATCCCTTCACCAAGTCTTGGCGGACCCCACAAGTCTGAAAGTTGCAACAATCGACTACATTGGTCTATACTTTCCCCATAGTCCTGAGGATCTCATGACAATTGCATAGAAAATCTTAGAGATCCCCCGATGAAGCACCAATGAAAGTAGTAGTGAAAAGCTTGGAGAACCGATCAAGTCTCCATAAAGCATCCAAAGACATGGCCGCCCTATCTCCGGCCTGAGCTGTAATGCCTGTCTGAGCTGCCTCTGCGGGCTGAACCAATGGAACCTGAGTCCGGGGAGCTACTTGCTCCGGAGTACGTGTAGCAGGAGTGTGAACCCCTCCTCCATCCTGAGAAGTGGCTGGTGCTGCTGGCAGCAATCCCGCTCTAGCAACACTATCCATAAAGCCTGCTATGCGGACAAAAGCATCCTAAAATCCAAAGAAAACATCACTCCTCCTAGGATCCGAGCTGGGCCCACTGGAGCTGGTGGAGTTGGAACCTCTTCATCAAAGTCAATATGAGGCTCTACATCTGGAACTGCTGCCTGGGGCTGAGCTTTGCCCCTGCCATGGCCTCTGGAATGGCCTCGGCCCCTGCCCCTCGCGGGAGCTGCTGCTGGGGGCTCGGGCTGCTGCGCGAAAGAAGAAGACGCACGTGTTCTCGCCATCTGTGAAAGAACCGAGTTGAACGACAATCAATATTTGAGAAATAGAATCGCACGACAAGAATGAACAAAGTGAAATTTTCCTAACTTTGTAGCCTCGGGGGGATAAATACAGACGTCCCTTTACCGATCCCTCAGACTCTACCGAGCTTGTCCGTGAGTTGTGAGACCTAAGAAACCTATTACTCTGATACCAACTTGCACGACCCGGATTTTTTCCCACCATCGGGAGTCGTGATGGCGCCTACTGTCAAAGCTAGGCAAGCCAACCCCTTTTAATTCTTTCACAAAAATTAATCTAAAACAAAGTAAATACTGAAGTAATTAATTAAAATACGCGGAAGACTTTTAGCACAATAGCGATAACAAAATGCGGAAAAATAGCAACATGCCTCTACCCAGTATCTGGTGTCACTACTCACGGACGACCAAAAGAGTACTGAAAACAATAGTCTGAAAGAAATACATAACATGTCTGTTAATTACAACTAAACAAACTGGAAAAAGATAGAGGAGACTCAGGGCCTGCTAACGCTAGTGAACTACCTCAGAGTCTCTAGACTGAAGGATCGCCCCCTGAATACTGCTGCGGTCTGTAGGTTGTGTCCTGACCTGTACACAAGAAGGCACAAAAGTGTAGTATCAACACAGCCGACCCCATGTGCTAGTAAGTGCTCGCCCTAACCTTGGCGAGGTAGTGACAAGGCTAAACCGGACCTACCACAATCAAATTGTACAAATGTATGTGGAATAACAGAAAAAGAACAAGAATTTAAACAGATAATGGGTAGGGGACAAGCTGGGGGAGTAACAATTCAATTATAACTCCAATAAACAAGAAATGCAGCTGAATATATAATTATTAAATAAAGGAAGCCAGTGAATCAACAACTTCACGGCATCTAAGGCCAATAACAATAATCAATACAAGTGGTGGTAGGCGTACCACTCGCTCCCAATCATAGCACATTGTGGACGGCGTGCCACACAATCCCAACCATTACATTTCGTGGTCGGCGTGCCACACGATCCCAATCATATTACCTCGTGGTCAGCGTGCCACAGGATCCTAATCATATTATCTCGTGGTCGACGTGTCACACGATCCCAATCATATAATATATAAGTGAACGGCGTGCCACACGATCCCATAATGTAATATATTTGAATAACTCTATCAATCTCTCCACAGAAGATCCCGTTAGGGGAGCTCATCATTATAACAGTTAAACCCGGCAAGGGTTCAACTAACAACCCAAATCCCTGCAAGGGAAAAACAACTCTACCATAAGTCCTAGCAAGGGAAAACGATTCAACAATAAATCCGGGCAAGGGAATAATACCAAAACTCCTTCCTTAGCTCATTTTCTTCTCAACTATCATTTTATAGTTCATCTAACAAGTAGTTATCACAATTGTTCACTTCTTTCGACAATTTAATAGCAATTATGACTCACGGTCATGCTAGATTCGGGCGCATAAGTAATTGTCACCGTACTTATACGCCGACTCCATATAGCACATAGCAAATATTATCCTAATCATATTCCCTCAAGTCACAGTTAGATCGAACACTTACTTCGAAAGCTTCCAACTCAACTCACGCCTCTAGAATAGCTTTACCCCTCGAATTCGCCTCAAAACAGGTCAAATCTAACCACAATTTACTCAAATGCATTAACAAATGCTAGTTAAATCAATTTGAATGCATAAGAATGAAATTCCCAAAGTTTTACCCAAAAATTCCCAAAACGCTACCGGGCCCACGTGGTCAAAACTTGAGGTTCGAACCAAAACTGGGTTACCCATTCCCCCACGAGTTCATATATGCAATTTGTATTGAAATCGGACCCCAAATTGAGGTCCAAATCCCAGGTTTATGAAAACCTGGGTGCTACCCAAATCCCCATTTTTACCCATTGAAAGCTTTGATTTTAGTTGAAATCATGATAAAAGATTCTAAAGTTTAAAGAAATTGAATAAAACTTGACATACAAGTGGTTTTGGAAAGAAAGAGTCGAGAGAAATCCGCACAGTTGCAGATGTCGGCTAAGTATAAGTTGCACAGTTGCAGTCGCAGTTGCGAGATTGACTTCGCAATTGCGAACTTAGCAGAAGAAAGGCGGAACCCGCATTTGCGATATAATGTTCGCATTTGCGAACCCATGGCTTAGGCGGGAAAATTCGCATTTGCCAGATTGACTTCACATTTGCGAAGTCTAGATTCAAAGGGGAATGATCACATTTGCAAGAAGAATTTCGCATTTGTGAAGTCTGGCCAAACAAGGGAGGTTTGCAATTGCGAGATTTTTCCTCACATTTGGGAAGAAGCAGGCAAAAGGGGAAAGTTCGCATTTGCGAATAAGTCTTCGCAAATGTGAAGACTATAGACACTAGCAGTTAAAATTCTTCAAAATGAGCCTAACATCTAGCCGAAACTTATCGAGCCCTTGGGCTCCAACCCAAACATGGACCCAACCTCAAAAACATCCTACGAACTTACTCATGTGATCAAATTGCCAATATAACATCAAAATCAAAGAATCAACCTCCAAAACTCATGATTTTCATTTTAAAGTTCAAAACTTTTAAATTTTTCATTTTTAGTCCGAAACACGTCAACGACGTTCGTTTTCAACCAAACTCTACAGATAGTGCTTAACGCTTATTTAAGACTTGTACCGGGCGTCGGAACCAAAATATTAGCACGATACCATCACATTTGATCAATTTTAATATTCATTTTTCCTTAAGCATTTTCAGAAAATAATTTCACACAAAAGCTCTGTTCTCGGGCCTGGGACCTCGAATTTCGATTCCGGGAATACGCCTGGGTCCCAAATTTCCTTACGGACCCTCCGGAACTATCACAGCACGGGTTCGGGTCTGTTTACCCAAAATATTGACCAAGTCAAATATAGCAATATTATTACCAAAATTCATAGTTTTTAACACAGAGTTCAAATATTTCAACATAAACATTTTTCGGCTTCGCGCTCAGACTGCACACACAAATCGAGACAACTAAATAATAGGTTTTCAAGGCCTCATAAGCACAAACAAAGGGAGAATTACGGTGATGACCCTTTGGGTCGTCACACCTTAAACACACATGACACATGACTCACCCAAGATTGGATCATCAAGACACTCTAGTCAAAGCAGTTAAGCAAAGTTATGATCATATAATTTAAGGTACTTCTACAAGAGCCAAAAATTGAGTCTAAGCGTCACAACCAATGTACTAAGTATTCTCAAGGCTTAGCAAAGTCCAGAGATATTGCTTCATTTCAAAACACAACACAATGGCTCCTGTTCCTAAAAAACTAACTACACTCAATTCAAATAAAACCCTTGGAAAAGAACCGCGGTACAAATAAAAACCAAGGGGGAATTATTACACTACCTACAAAGAAATTTTTTTATTGTTTTTCTTTAGACTTAAATGCCTAAAGAAAATTATCTAATAGATCCGTCGTTGGGAAAAGTCTAATCTTTTATAAAAATAATATTTAATTAAACTAACACAGCTAAAGTAACATGAAAAGTCACACAGACAATCTCCTCACCCTACACTTAAAATTGTGAACTGTCCCCAATGCACAACATACTAATAAGAGGACAAACGAAACTCCCTGGTAGGCCAAAAGCCGAAGCACTACCAGCTCATGGGATACCCAAACTTCTCCCAGGCTTGGTCCTTCGTGCGGGTACCTCACACTTAGTTCTAACCATCTGCTTTGTTGTTGCATCCTTCCAATAGCTTTGATTTCTATGCTCGTAGAAAATAAAAAATTGACACTATTAAAATAATAAAATAAAATAAATAAATAAAAGCGATAAAGCTGGGTTTCCTCCCAACAAGCGCTTGATTTAGCGTCGCGCCACAGCGGGAATTACTTTTTTCCTCCACCTCGAGCTTATGAATTGAACTCCAAGTTTTGATTCAAGCTTATGATTATGGTCATGGGGCAGTGGAACGAATCTAACTGGCCCAAGAAAATAATGTAGTATTCTGCACTCCTTGGCCTTTGTATGATATATGTAATCCTAATTTTCTGGCAAGAAGAATTCAAGAAGATATGCACATTTTTTCTCATTCCTTGACTTCTCAATCGGCTCGGATGACTCTATTTCCATATCGTCATCCAAGCATAACATAGAAAAATATTTGGAGTGGGGACAAATGCGCTCACACACATGAACTTAAGGACTTTTAGCATCCTCAACATTAGTGATGCTAGAGTCAACAAAATTTGTATCCTCAATGTCCTTGGCTGAATCAAGTCTCACTTCTTCAACATTGACATCCTCAAATTGTAGTTGGTTAGGTTGTTGATGTTCTACTCTGACCTCCCCAATTAACACCTCAAATTCATGCTCTTCTTGGCTACTATCCCCAATAATGGCTTGTTGAGCATTAATAGGTCCAACCACTTGACTCAATTGAGCCTCCAAATTGCGGATAGTTGCCTCTTGCCTCTCTATCTGCATGTGTTTCTCATTATTTTGTTCCAGAAGGCACACTTTAACATATCCTTGATCTCCTTCAGATCTGCATCCCTAGGTTCTTTATTCCTGCTAACTTCACAAGAAAATGTATAACCATCATAGTAAGGGGTTGGGCAAGATAATAAATATAAGCACAATCATAAATGTGACCTTTTTTACCATCACACACATCACACACATTTCACAAATAAGACTGAGTTGGTGCACACAACTCGCTCTCAGAAATGTTTTAAAAATTTTGCCACGAGTGGTTTCCTTCACAATATGTATGGAGATCAGTAGTAGAATTATCTACACCTAAATTCTCATAATTCCAAGATGTCATGTTTCTCAAATCGACAGTTATAAAAAAATACAAAAAAAGAAAACAAAATAAAAGTTCAAACTTGAACCCTATCAATATATACAGCTACAACTACACCGTTAGTTCCCCGCAACGGCGCCAAAATTTGATCACGCCCAACGGTCGCTGCAAATATAATCTGGTCTAAAATTCCGGTGGCGAATCCCACAGAAAACTAAGGCTTAGCTGTATTTCTTTAATATCACTAAGAAGACAAGATTGAAAATAAATAAACAGCTACTAACTATGCTTGAATTGTATTCAATTGGAATAAATGTCTAAGGTAATGGTTTCCCCCGTTGTTGATTTCCTTAGTTGTATATTTCTTGTAGCTTTGACTTAGTTGTTTCTATAAATCATGAACACTCCAGCTATCATAAATCTCTCTCAAGAAATTATGATAATTTACTAAACGCACTCTCTCAAGCTACGCTAGCTCGATTCGCATTACAGTTCACTTAGATCGCACCCGAGGTAACGTTATCTCTAATACAACCTCTAAAACCTCGGTTATGACTCTCGCCTATATTCCGGGAGTGATGTTGTTCAAACAAACTACCTAAATATGCACTCTCTCTCAAGCAGATACATAATAAACATGAACGATTAATTGAGGATCCTTTCAATTAACCAAAATCAAAACGTAGTTGAACAAATAAAGATCAACAACCAACTCAAAATTATATTAATATAACGACCAATTCATCCCCAATGGGTTTCACGAAAATCTTAGATAACAAATTAGCTATTCATAATACTATATAAAACTACAATACTAAAAATCATAGCCAACAATAAAAAATAGGAAGAGGAAGGAAAACTCGTTGAAGAATTCCACCCCTTGCTCCTATTGTGTTCTTGACTCCTTAGGTCGAATCTTCGGCCTCCTTAGCCTCCTTAGGTCTAAATTATATCAAAAGTATGTCCAACACCCCAAAATACTATTTTTTCATGTATATATACCAAGTATGGTCTTTGAACCAGATAATTATACGTTCTCCTACACGAAAAAAGATAATATTTCATGTCTGGACTGCTGCGGCCGCAGTCAGGACCGAGGTGAACCGCGGAAGACACTGCCTCATCCCGCCTCAGCTCTGCAATTGCAGTGTCGACTGTATGTTTCACCATATTCTTTTTGAAATTTTGGAAAATATAAAACATGAAAGTTATAGCCCTTTGCGTTATCTTTCCAACCATATATTGTGGAGCCCAAATGGAGTTCTGAGCAAAACAGTATGTGTATTTTACTAGACAGTGCACAATATGCCTACTCGAGTCTTCATTTTGTTGTTTTATCACACGTTGATCCCCGAATACAATCCTGACTTAATTCCTTAGGCTTTTACTCAGATTTCAAAGCTCCAAATCATTTGAATTCATTCCATAAGATCTATATAGCTCGGAATCACTCCTATGAGGCATAAAACACACCGTTAGTGCAAAACACTAGCGATTAAAGTGCAAACTCAACTAAAGTACAGTAAATTAGAGTGTAATAATCGACTAAAATATGTAATTATAGGCTATCATCACTTTTTTTACTATACTATATCAAAAGAAAGATACGTTTTTCCTATTTTATCATTATTACTCATTTTTTCAAACTTATTTCCCAAGACTTTTTTAAATGCTATCATTATAGGAGGAATATGATAAAATATACACTTTAATTATTATTTTTTAAGGGGCATAAAAAATTTAAAATAGACAAGTAAAAATGAATGGAGGGAGTATAATGGATGCTAATTTGTCAAAAATCGAAGAAAAAGCAGGACAGGGAAGAGGAAATAAGACTCTTCTTGTGATCTTCTTTGAGTCTATCCTAATTAGGGAGTAGCTATTGCACTGCTAAACATTTTACTTGCATTAAATTAATAAATAGCAATTATATGTTATTGTTGTAAATTAACAAATAACAGTTACTATATGGTATGTGTCCTTTAAATAATGTTTAATCACCTAACTTTGATTAGTTAGCATATCCTCGTTTTAATGTGGAGTTTAAGGTTGGATTACTTTGTTTCGTACACAAGTAGGGGAGAAGCTTATCGGTAGCTAGCTAGTGGTTATGCGAATTCAATAAATGTATAATATGTATTTAGATATTGACTTTTCTCAAGTAATCATGATTAACCATGAACAGTACATTTGTATGTAACTTCTAATATGTATGATATTTTGTATTTAAGTGGTGTGTATGGGTAAAATCAGGGTAATGCCTGCCCGATTTCACGATGAGAAAACGGAAGGAGAACACAAATGCACGAGACCCTTCGTATCGAGATCCAGGAAGAGTGAACGACGTGTATGTCATTGGGTATGGTAATGCGACGTGCCCCGGGCCAAGAATAAGTTCTAAGACCTCGGGAGACACAGTAAACGGTCACACATGACGAATAGAGAGTCGTGATATTCGCACTCAACCGGATATCACGATGCAGATCTCGCTCCATGTTGATTATGGACAAGCAATTATTGGGAACTCAAGATTTTTACTTTTCTTAGACTTATAATAAGGTTGAAACTCTCCTGCTACATAAAGGGGAAGTTTTCCTTTTGTAACACACGAATCAAAGAAATACAAGTTTATTTTATGTCTTTTAGCTACTGTTAAAATTTTGCTTATTTATTTTGTTCTTCATTCACGACTGAGCTTGAATTGAAGGTCCAACCGAGGACAAGGACACTAGTCAGTCTAATTCAGGCTTGGCCACAATATTGCAACTGGTTTGAATATTATTTTATTTCTAACTCATTTATTTGATATTCTTAATTGTTCATGTCGGATTAAACCATATATCCTTAAAATCGCATTCAAATTTAATTATTACCCAAAATTGAATAAATAAATTGTTAATTAGCAATTTATTATTAAGACAAATATTTCAAAAGAATATTTTAGATGGGCTATTATGTAGAGTAGCTTGTGGTGGATTTACAGAGGCGGACTGGGCTAAAACATAAGCGTTCTAACTTCTAAGAACTATATAATGACAAATCTCATGTCAATTCCTTTCATAGGAGCTTGCTCTTCATACTTGTCCATACAATTTTTTGAACAGTATCCAGAAATTGGGTCTCTCCTTTAGAGCATGCCTGTGATATGAGGCAAATTAGAATTTAAATTTTATAGGTTCAACTTTTAAGGTTTTAGTATTGAACTTATTTGACCAAAACATATAAATCTTGGTTCAAATAATTAAATTTATATGAACAAGGATTATCTTAGCTAACAATAATATCCTTAGATATGGTTGTTAAAAAAGCAATAAATGTTGCGTGAGTCTGTTCGAACGAAGGCAATAATATGTAATACATGTTCTAGAAATTCATTCAATAATAATGAGTAGTAATAAACGACATTTAAGTAAATAAGAGGAATGATTCACCCAATAAAGAATGGAATAGATGGATGTTCCTTCTGACAATGAGAAGTGATAGACAAACTAAACACTTAATGTTCGAGTTATTCTCAAATGTGATGGAAATATATGGACAAGAATCTTAATAAAAAGATGGTATTTGTATCTTAGCAAGAGATAGAAGCGAATCTTTTAGTCAAAGAGTCTTCTTTACAGATGTATATCACATACTCCTATCATTATCTTTTTTTCTATTTATATGCGATATGTTCCTAAAAAATCCTAATAATATAAGTGCAGAGAATATTTACTAAAATATTCTCTTTAATGTCCTAGAGCAATTGCCTGCTGATGGGGACTTGATGCCTCATAAGAGGAGGGCCGTTGATATCACAGGGGAGAGGTCCGCGGCTATTTATGTGGGAGACTGCCGTTTCGTCCTTCGAAAAATGGCCACAGTGCATATTAGGGAGAGCCCGGAGGCTAGTACAGAAACCAGTTCTTTGGAGGATGCGCATGTTCGAGTTGAAGGAGATGCGGTCGAACGCGTGGCGGGTGAAGGCTCTGTGCTTCCAATATGCAAAGAGGCCTCATCTTCTGGAGTTGCGGTGGATGCACGTCCTATGATTGATGATAGAAGTAAGGTTGTTGCTGAAGGGGATGTTGGATCTGATTCCGACATGGATGCGGGCGAGCTGAGGATGATCGACAAGGGGCTTAGTCAGCTCGAAGTGAGGTTGGAGGAGGGTTCGAAGACTATTATGATCCCGATAGACTGTAATTTTCTTGTGAATACCGAACAAAATCCCTACCATTGGCCCTCTCAGTTTTGAAGTGGAGGGTACGACCCTCAAGGATATGAACGACAATGACCTGTCGAACAATATTGCTGGCGTCGCCCTTCGTGTAAATACATTTGTTTAGTTATTTTCCATTGATTTTTTATTCAAAGTCTCTAACTTCATTTATTCATTTTGTAGATGGTCGTCTTGGAAATTAAGAGTGCTCGTAGGGAGCAGAGGAGCAAATATATTTGCGTGAAGTTAAAGAATAAGTTGTTACACACCATATTTTCTATATCATAAATAAATTAATGGAAACTCGCAAATGAGATGTTAAGTCTTGCATTTTTGTATGTTAAAGTTTCATCATAAGCTAATCAACGTAAGTTCGGGAATGAGATTATTTTGTGATTATAAGCATTATGCTATTTCAAACAAGTGATGTGTAAATTCGTGAAGGTTAGAGGGAAGCAAGTCACAGAAAATGAATTTTCATCCAAGTTTGACATGTTGGGATAAGATATGGCCGAGCTAAAATACTCGTTAGTTATGGACTAGTACCATATAAGGTACCACACGATCATAATAGTAAGATATATTAGGTATATGAAAAGTGAGTAATATTTTAAGTAAGTGAAAATAATTCTAAATTATATGGATAATTGGTTAATTATTAGATAGGGAAAGATTATCAAACTAATCATGAGATTAGTGGTTAATTAATGGATTTTGAATTAGGCTTGGACCATAAAAACGTGGCAGCCCTTGAATTTGGCAATAAAAGCCATTACATAACTCATAAGAGACATGGTAAGGTGTCCACTCATTAGGACATTTTTAAACCTTGAACAGAAATCATAAAAAATATAGGCATTTTAACATTCCTTAAGCCTTCTTCAATGTGATTTTCACAAATAATGTTACGAAGATACAATATCATGTTTAAAAGAGATTGCATACGTGAATTACAATGGTCGGAGCTATCACGTGAGATTTGCGATTTTAAGAAAATACGGTGTAATTTTTCTCAAGAATATTATGCGGAGTTTTTCGTACTCTGACCTTGCCATCACGTGATTTGTTAAGGCTGCAGAATAGACTCAGGCATGTTAAGGCTAAGCCATTCCTTCATTTTGCGTGATCTCTTAACTACATGAGTTTGATAACGAGGCATAAATAGAAATTCATGTTCTTGAATTTATGTACATTTCCTAGTCTCATAAGCTAATGTATTCTCCCTTAACGGTATTTTATGTTTAATTGAGTATTATCTTCTTCTAGTAAAGAGAGCAGAGAATCTATATATACATTACTACAAAATTTTCATTACCATCAAGTTATAATAGATGGGAAGATCCTATGGGCAACCTCTGATCAGATTGTAAGTTATATACCTAGCCAAATATGACCGAGCGCCTATGAGCGAGCCTAGTTGGCCGAGATACAAAGCCTAGTAGGGCCAAGTGCCTATGAGCAAGCCTACTACGATAGAGGAGTTATATATATATATATATATATATATATATATATATATATATATATATATATATATATATATATATATATATGTGTGTGTGTGTGTGTGTGTGTGTGTGTGTGTGTGTGTGCATGTGTGTGTGTGTGTGTATATGTACAGAGAATAGGGTCAGTGTCAACAAGTAAGCATATCTTCATATTATCTTTAATTTTCAGTTATTATATTATCAGTTCAGTTTCAACTTTCAGTATATTTCCTTACAAACTCGGTACATTATTTCGTACTGACGTCCCTTCTCTGGCGGCGCTGCATTTCATGCGTGCAGGTTCTGGCAGACAGACGGGTAGACCTACTCATTAAGTGATGCCCGAGTTCAGTTTGATCGGTAAGCTCCATGCCTTTCAGAGTTGTCGGGTCTAGAATCTTATGTACATCTTTTATGTGTGTGTGTGTGTATGTGTACATATATGTTATGAGTAGGTCGGGAAGCTGTTCCGATCACCGTATATACATAAGTAGACACTTGTAGACATATCTTATCAGTTAGTACAATATGTTGGGATTGCAAGTCTTGCAGATATATTTGGTTGAGTTGTTAGCTGTGGTAGTTATGACAGCCTTGTCGGCCCAACTTTATATTGATATTTAGTCAGCATTCGCAGTTGTCTTGCAACGTGGCCCATGGCCAAAGTATGACATCATATGTTCAGAGTTTCTTAGTCGCAAGTTGGTACACAAGGATATGTGAGGCACCAGTGCCGGTCTCGCCCCCAGGTTCAGGGTTTGACAAAAGTGGTATCAGAGCAGTTCTGTCCTAGGAGGTCTACAAGTCGTATCTAGTTGAGTCTTGTTTATGGGTATGTCGTGCACCATACTTATAAGCAATATGTTACTGGGCATATAGGACTGTCACTCTTTCTTCTTACTCTAGATCGTGTGGTAGAGCTCACTTATAAGAATTCAAATTCCGAACTTCTATTTATTCGTAATAAAACGATGCCTACATTCAGAAAGACAATCGAAAAGAGGTATAGCTGTGGAAGTATTGAGTTAGAGGAACTCGACTTTGCAT
Organism: Nicotiana benthamiana; assembly: GCA_034376525.1. NCBI lineage: Eukaryota > Viridiplantae > Streptophyta > Magnoliopsida > Solanales > Solanaceae > Nicotiana > Nicotiana benthamiana. The sequence goes on along the minus strand of CM067341.1, from coordinate 48,901,606 downwards.
CTTGATTATGATGAGTAAATGAGAGGTCTTCAGCAGATCATGCATGTACTAAAAGGTGTGCGGTTCTTGATAATGAGCTTTTAGGAAAGAATACTTATCCATTCTAAAGTAAAAAGGAATAACGGAACCGGAAGTTAGACATGAGTTGCCACAAGTAAAAGAATCAAGGTAAAGATGGGTATGACGTACCAAGTTAATAAAGATTTTTATTATTTACCATTCAGGAAGGGAGATATAAGCATTTTGAATTACCTTCAACAGTAATAGTTGTACGTACAGTCGGCCACATCTATCTCAATTATACCCTCTGGGAGCTAACGGAGAACCAATGGATGGAGTAAGGGGAGCTAAAAGCAAAAGAATATTTTGTTCAAATTTTCACAATAAACTGATAGATAGATATATTTGCAGGGAAGTACGAAGAGGGATAATGAAGCATTATGAGTGGGATGTGATACATGGATGGTAACGGTAGAGCATTATAGAATGTATAGTTAAATGAAGAAAGAGACGAGAGGTAATGGAATTTAAGACAACAAAAGAGTATAGAACATACAGTCACATCCTCATTTCGAGGAATAAGTTCGCGACTTTAACATGATTAACAGAAGGAAAAGTTAGACCCTAGAGTAAGGAAACAGTATGTACTGGTGAACAAGATAAACTAAACATGAAGTAGGAACTCAGTGATTTGACAAAATCCATTCTCACAATAATATAATGGACAACAAAAGAATATCAATGATGAATTCAGAGAATGTTCATTCAGGGAGACGCTTCCCTAAAGCAAGCAATATTAGCAAAGTTAAGTTTAAAGGATTGTAAGTTCCAGTTACACTAAGTGTCACCATTGTGAGTGGGGAATTTTGTTATCGTTGGTACAGAATGATTACCGCAAGGTTTGTAAGGGTCATTGATGATGTGAAAGAATGGAAAAGATGAAGAGGTAAAATATCTATAGGTATATCGCTGTGGTCCAACTCTTAATACTCCCCTGGGGGGGGGGGGGGGGGGGGAGAATACAGAGTGATGTGGCATTAAGTCAGAACTAAATGGTTCTAGTAATTAAGGAATGGTAAAGAAAGAATGCGACAAAAATAAAAAAGGGAATAGATTGCACTTATTCAATGCCTACAGATAGGCTACAATTCCATAACATTATGTTAGCACGATGTCGAGGGACGGAAATAAGGGTTCCTGCCAGGGATGTTATTTCTAAATAAGGAGCTAGTGCTAGTGGTAAGATAAGACAAAGGAAATAACCCAAGAAAGATAACGTGGAATGTAGATATGACAATGGACCAACGAATGGTTAATAGTTGATTCAGGAAGAGACTAGTTAAGGCCATACAAGAGGTTATAGATGAGTTAACAGATCATGCAAGATAAACGAAATAAATCCCAACATGGAGAATTTAGTCTTGCAGATACGACATTGTGACCCTTGAGAAATATTGAGATAGGAGTTGGGGTAGATAAAGATACTATGTGAGTGTTACGGGGAAAAAATATTAGTTCATATGAGAGTACCACTGGGAAGGTAGTCAAAATATTAGTTCAAAAGCAATCCTACAAGCACAAGGGCATGGAGGTAAGAAACTACGGATAATTATAGGCAAGGAAGGATATCAAAAGGTCCGTAATAAGATCACAAATTTACATGAGTAAGGGTTCTTCCTATGTATTATAACGAAAGACTAGCTGAGGAAATAAGGAAGAAGGCTTCAACCTAAGCACGAGGACAATGGTCATGTAATAACAGTCTCACAACAATATTGTAATCACTCAAAAGAAAAGTGGCACCTATGTGGGCTAATGAAAAAGTTTAGTTCCAGCATGACCTCTTTCCATTTGAACTCCATCTTCAAAAAAGTAGTCTTTAATAGCTGGATATGTTCCATTATGTAAAACCAATGACTTGTTTATCAAATAGAGTTTGCATACTGTCCTTTCAGCTCCAGGCCGAGTGTGACAGCTTTCTAATACCACTAGAAACCGATAAAAAAATACACAACATGATGGATAGAGTTGAAGTATCAGTTGGTGATTCATGACACTATCCACTGTATGTATGCACTATCCAATTTCAATTACTAACAGCCTCCAGTATGGAAGTATCATCATATAACAAGTTGTCCGAAACCTTAGAATCCAGTATGCATAAATCCATATTGTAACACTTCTGTAAGCTTATGTTGAATGTTGTGAGATACCTGCTTGCCTTACCAGTTCAGACTGCTGCTAAACCACCCCCAGACTAACCATAGTAACATGATAATACAATTGGGAAGGAATCTAACAACATCCAGACATATCTAAAATAGAAGCATGAGGCAAGATCAGGGCATGCATAATTTGGTGTGAACACCAATTAGGTTCATTTCTCTTGGAAACCCTAACCCCTAAGGTTAGGTACTTGTGATTTGTCTATGTTGATCAATGTTTTTCCTTTAGTTGGATAGTCATGAATTGACTATAATGTGAGTGTACCTGTAAAAAAGAAAACTAGGTTAGCTAAAAAGATCAGCATTAGTGTTGTCTTCCATTAGTACATGTTGCAATAGCAGATTGTAGGTACTCTTTATCTACTTAATCTTCCTCACTTCAGCCCCTATACACCATGGAGTTTCCCATTCCCCATCAATTATCTTCCTTATCACCAAGGAGTCAATCCTCATAATTAGGGGATGAAGCTGCCTTTCAACACTATGCCAAACCCTCCACAATTAGCTTTGCTTCTGCCACTATATTAGTTTTCTCCCCTATCTCTTTTCCCTTAGTAATCAACAAATCACCTACATGATCACGTACACAAAATATATAAGAGCTTGGTCCAAGATTGCCTCTTGGTGCACCATCAATATTACACTTGAACCAACCCTCATATGGAAGTTTCCATGTTATTCTTTTGGTCACCACCATGGGTTGTATCCTTCAAAGAATTTGACCATGTCTGGCCATAGTAACGGAATCCTTGAGCCATGGATGCCTCACTTTAGCTAGATAATGCAATGTCTTATTCACTTTAGGAATCACCCTATTGCAAGATACTGCTTCCCCATTCTTCATTATATTTCTCCCCGTCCAAAGTTCTCATAAGATCACAACTGGAACTGCTTGGGACAGTGGTTTGAGTTTAGGACAACATTTTGCATCCACTATGTTTTGATTACTTGATGAACATGTACCATGTTAACTACAATACCTGCTTCTTTAGAATATACCTTCCACACCTTTGTTGCAGTACCACTTATGAGGAATAAGTGTTTAAATGTGTCTTCTTATGGTGGAACACAAAACCAACACTTAGAGACAACTACATAATCACTCATCCTCCAAAGATCATCCGTACGTGTCCTTCCTCTCCATAATATCCATAGAAAGAAAGAGATTTTAAAAGGCAATCCTTTGGTCCACAACATCTTATATTCTGCATATTTGTAAGAGCTCTATGTCTTAGTATTTACCATGCACAATCACTGCAAATCTGCCTGAAGCTGTTGGCATCCACTTAGGAGTATCCTAGTATTCATCGGTTGCATCAAAATGCACATCATATATTATGTGATCTGTTATATCTTCGGGAAAGATTAGCACAATAAACTGAATATTCCAATTATCTTCATCCCTCAATTTTGCCACTTCTTGTAGTTCTTAATTAATAGGAAACACAAAGCCCCTAATCCAGCCCAATTTTCAAGCCATACATTGGTAGAACCCCTATTCACCCCCCATAGAATTCCATGCTCCATGTCATCCCTTGCTTCCAGCATCTTTCTCCACACGTGTGATCCCTCTCTAAATTGCACCACTGTAGGTATTTCTTTCTTACAGTACTTGTTCTACATGAATTTTTCCCATAATGACTTTGATGTTCTAAACTTCCACCACAACTTGGCAAACAGAGCTTTAGATACATCAAAAAGTGATCTAAAGCCATGTCCACCTTCTTCCTTAGGTAAACATAAGTTAATCCATTTGATTAGGTGTTTGCTTCTTCCTTCCTTTTTATTACTCCAGAAAAATCTAGCAAAAGTTTTGTTCAAAGGTTCCAATACATTATTAGGAGGATCCAGTATTGAGAGGATGTGAGTAGGCATACTTTGCAGTACACTAGAAATAAGTGTTGCCTTGCCACCATAAGACAATAATTTCCTTTCCAGGAATAAAACTTTGCCTTTACCTTCTTGAGAACATCATTACAGTAATCCTTCCTCCTCTTTGTATAGAAAATAGGAAAGCTTAGGTAAGTTAATGGAAACTCATCTTTTTGAAATCCTGTAATTGCACCCACAGGAAAAAAGATGGATCCTGCCATATTGGCATGCATATTGTATGAGCTTTTAGACTTGTTGATCAACTGCCCAGAAGTTAGCTCATACTGTGTAAGCACATCTACTATCTTCCCTAGAGAAAAAGGATCAGCTGAGTAAATATGATTGTATTATCAGCATAAGCTAAATGATTTAAAGGATCTGTCCGCTTTGTCATCCCATGTCCTTTAAACCTTTTATCCTCAAATAGTTTATTGAAATCTCTTGATAGTACCTCAGCTGATAGGATGAATAATGCTGGAGATAAAGGGTCACCTTGCTTGACTCCTCTTGTGGACTTGAAGAAACCTGAAGCTTGGCCATTATCTAGTACCGAATACTAGTTATTTGAGATCAGATTCTATATCACGTTGATTAAATTTTCTGCAAATCCCATTTTCCTCAAAACATGCAATAGGTACTTCCATGAAACCCTATCATAAGCTTTAGCCATATCTAATTTGATCACCACATTTGTATGCTTTCCCCTCAACCTAATATCAGTGCAATCTCCTGTGTGAATAAGATGTTCTCAAATATGCTTCTCCCTTTAACAAATCCAGATTGATTGGAAGAGATCAAGGAAGGAAATATCTTTTCCAATCTGTCATGTTGCACCCTTGAGATCACTTATTTATAAAATTACTTAGATTTATGGGTCCTAAGTCAGAAAATGTATGCACTACTGGCTTCTTAGGCATCAATACTAGATTAGTATGTATGATTAATTTATACATTAAAGCACCTCCATAGAAGACCTGCAATATTCTGTATATGTATTCTCCTATAATATCCTAGCACTCTTGGTAAAAAACATCCAGTGAAGTCATCAGGTCCACTTGCAGTATAACCACTTAAAGCAAAGACAACCCCTTTAACTTCTTCAATAGTTAGCATCCTATATAGCTCCAAATTTTGCTCCAATGTCACCATTGGAGGCACATTATGTAAAATCTCAAACCTATTAGGATCATTCTCCTGAGTGAATTGATTTTGAAAGAATTCCACTGCCTCATTGGCCATTAGTTCCTATGATTCAATCCATCATCCATCACCATTATGGATCCTTTTCAGTTGAAGTTTTTTCCTCTTGCCATTGACATTGTTATGGAAAAATCTAGTATTTCTATCACCTTCTGCAAACCATGCCATGTCAGCCTTTTGTTAGATTATATATCCACATAAACACTATAGCCTTCATATCAAATTATTTGGAATAACAACAACATAAGCGGAAGCGTACCTGAATCCATAAGTGGAAGCCCTTAGTCCTTCTTGAAGATTGTCTTGAAGTTTTGGCTTTCAGTTGATATCCAAGACAAATGTGAGGATTGGCTTTCCACTTGATATGCAAGACCAAAAATGCTCTCTATCTCAATGGGAAGAAGAAGAAGAGAATGTCTTGCATTCTTATGGGAACCATAACCCCCCTCTTATAACATATGAGTTATGAAACTCAAAAGTTATAAGCATGTAACCATGGTTACATGTATGTAACCTTAGTTAGCCCATCATTAACTAAGGTTACTCTTTTGGGTATCTACACATTCGTCCTACACTTTATATGACAATATATTGGCCCCCTTAACAATGTCCATAAGACCACCAATTTAGGCCAAACCAAAAGATAGTACATAACATATAATTAATCCATATATTGTTCATATGTATGTAGATATAAGTCCATATATCTAACAATCTCTCACTTGGACGAGATACACATACATATGTACAAACCTTAGCGTTATATGTTACATTATAACCTTATGAGCTCAGAATTGCTATCATAATAAAATTGTCATGAACAATCCGGTCCATCAATCATACCAACATAGGATCTAAGAGCTCTTAGTTACTCTTGCGTAACTAGAACCAACATAGATCACATAAATCAATATAACCAACGACATGGATCAAGTATAGGTGTGTAGCATGGAAATAACATAAAGTGTGGTCTGAAATATAATGTCTATTTTCAACTGGTTCTCTTTATTGAGATCAATCATAAACTTTAAGAGTACAAAATCTTTAAAACTGAATATCTGCAGATATAACCTTAAAACTGAATTACTGAATATAATGGACAATACATAATTATATAATACAAACTCCCACTAAAATTCACAATCCTTAACTGATTTGACACTCATGCAAGCAATATACTCATGAAATACTTTTGGTGGCAATCCCTTAGTAAGCAGATCCGCAATCATGGAGTTTGTACTGATGTGCTCTATGCACAATTGTCCATTTTGTCTCTTTCTTTAACAACCCGAAATTTGACGTCCATATGTTTTGCTTTCGTCAAACTACTGTTGTTATTAGCATAAAGGACTGCTGATCTGTTGTCGCATAATAGCCTTAGTGGCTTTTTAATGTTGTCAACTATGCGCAGTCCTCTAACAAAATTCCTCAGCCATAATGCCTCATTGGATGCTTCATAACATGCCATGAATTCCGCTTCCATAGTGGAAGTGGCCGTAAGAGTTTGCTTGATGCTTCTCCAAGAGATAGCACCGCCAGCAAGCATGTAAATATAGTCTGATGTAGACTTCAGACTATCCTGACATCCAGCAAAATCGGAATCGGTGTACCCGATGATCTCAAGCTGGTCCGATTTCCGATATGTAAGCATGTAATCCTTTGTTCTTTGTAAGTACCTCATGACCCTTTTGGCTTCCTTCCAATGGTCCATTCTCGGATTGCTTAGATATCTGCCTAGCATCCCAACAATGTATGCTATATCAGGTCATGTACATACCTGAGCATACATCAGACTACCTACAGCCGAAGCATAAGGTGTCTTCTGCATTTTCGAAGTTTCATAATTATTATTTGGGCACTGTTTGAGACTAAACTTGTCTCCCTTAGCAACAGGGGTGTTGCCTGGTTTACAATCCTGCATGCCAAATCTTTTAAGAATCTTATCGATATAGCCCTTTTGTGACAGACCGAGAACACCTTCGGAGCGATCTCGTTGCATCTGAATTCCTAATACAAAAGAGGCATCACCAAGATCTTTCATTTCAAATTTCTTTGAAAGAAATTTCTTAGTTTCATGCAATAATACTATATCGTTACAGGCAAGCAGTATGTCATCGACATATAAAACCAGAAAAATATACTTACTCCCACTGAACTTATGGTATATACAGTCATCAGCATTATTCGGTTCAAAACCAAAAGATGTAATGACTTCACGAAACTTATAATACCATTGACGGGAAGCCTGCTTGAGCCCATAGATGGATTTCTTTAATTTGCAAACCCTTTTCTTTGATTCTTCCAAAACAAAGTTTTCAGGTTGCACCATATAAATTGTTTCCTCAATGTCACCATTGAGAAACGCTGTCTTAACATCCATCTGATGAAGTTCAAGATCAAAATGTGCTACTAGTGCCATTATAGTCCTGAAAGAGTCTTTCGATGAAACTGGAGAGAAAGTCTCTTTATAATCAATGCCTTCCTTTTGAGTGTAGCCTTTTGCGACAAGGCGAGATTTATACTTAACGACATTGCCCCCTGAATCCCTCTTGGTTTTAAATATCCATTTACAACCAATTGGTTTAATACCTTCGGACAATATAACAAGCTCCCAAACGCCGTTATCGCTCATAGACTTCATCTCATCATTCATGGCATCAATCCACTTCTGAGAGTTAGAACCTTTAATGACTTGACGGAAGTTGATTGGATCATCTTCCTCAAGTCCAATGTCACTTTCTTGTTCTTGGAGAAATACAACATAATCATCCGGAATTGCATTTCTCCTCTCTCTAGTGGATCTCCTTAATGGCACTTCAGTTTCTTGAGGTTGTTGAGTTTGATTTTCATTAGTAATATCAGGAACTTGATTGGGGAGATTTTCGAGATTGTCTGAACTGGAGTTGTGTGATCCGTGTCAGGAATGAGAACACCCTGACCAAGATCAACAACTTGAGGGAAAGACACATGTTCTTCCTCAAAGACAAAATCTCTAAATGAGAACACCCTGACCAAGATCAACAACTTGAGGGAAAGACACATGTTCTTCCTCAAAGACAAAATCTCTAACAACTTTATCTCCCCACCCCGCAAACTCAATATCCTCAAAGAACCGAGCATTACCCGTCTCAAAAATAGTTCTAGAAGTGGGATCATAAAACTTATACCCCCTATATCTTTCAGAGTATCCAACAAAATAGCTACTAATCGTTTTAGCATCCAGTTTCTTTTCATTCGGCCTATAAGGCCTTGCCTCAGCTGGACAACCCCAAATGTGTAAGTGCTTAATACTGGGTTTATTTCCAGTCTAAAGTTCATATGGGGTTTTGATTGTAGCTTTAGTTGGATCTCTATTAAGAATATATGTTGCGGTTTTCAATGCTTCTCCCTAGAGTGAGTCTGACAAAGTAGTACGAAAAATCATACTTCTTACCATATCCTTAAGGATCCGATTTCGTCTCTCAGCTACACCATTCATAGTAGGACTGCCTGGCATAGTATACTGAGGGACGATCCCACACTCATCTAGGAATTTAGCAAATGGTCCTGGACGTTGTTCACCTGAACCATCATATCTACCATAGTATTCACCACCACAGTCAGATCTAACGGATTTAATCCTTTTGCTTAGTTGATTTTCAACTTCGGCCTTATATGATTTGAACACGTCTATGGATTGGGACTTTTCATGAATAAGATACAGGTACCTATAACGAGAGTAATCGTCTATGAATGTGATAAAGTATTGTTGACCATTCCTACAAGGTGTAGGGAATGGCCCACAAATATCTGTATGTATCAATTCTAAGACATCCGTAGCTCTCTTAGCACATAATCTCGTCTTGTTTGTTTGTTTTCCCTTGATACACTCAACACAAATATCCGAATTTGAGGAATCAAGAGAATCAAGAATTCCATCTGACACAAGTTTCTGAATTCATTGAATGGATATGTGACCCAAACGTTTATGCCAGAGTGATAACGAATTCTCATTAGTTAATTTTCTTTTGGTACCACTTGAACTTGTATGCAAAGTTTCATTATGTAAGGTTATTATATCAACCAAATATAGGCTATCATATGTCGATAAAAGACCAGTACCGATAAGATTTGAATTTTGAAAGAGACTAACTTTATTGTCACCAAATGAACATGAATAACCGGATATGTCCAATTTGGGATCAGAAATTAAATTCCGTCTAAAAGACGGTACAACAAAAGTCTCATTCAAATCTAAATAAAAACCAGTCTTAAACAACAGCCTAAATTTTCCAATAGCCTCAACTTGCACCTTCTTGCCGTCACCCACATAGATGTATCTTTCACCATCATTTGGTTTTCGGCAGTTCAGGCAACCCTGCATAGATATACTTATGTGAGTAGTAGCAGCAGAATCTACCCACCAAGTATCCTTAGGTACCGAAATTAAATTAACTTCAGAACAAACAAGAGAAAGAGATGTACCTTTTTTCGCACGCCAAGCGTGGTACTTGGTACAATCTTTCTTCATGTGATTAGTCCCCTGACAAAAGAAGCAACATGATTCTGTAGTTTCAACCTTAGGTTCCTTATTTTGCTTCTTCTGGGGCCTTGCAACTGCAATTTCCTTACCTTTCCTCTTCTTATTATCTTTAGAAGAGGATGTCAAATGAGCACTTTCAGTCTTATCTTGCTTTATCCTTTCCTCCTCTTGCACACAATGTGAAATGAGCTCATTAAGAGTCCATTTCTCCTTCAGGCAGTTGTAACTGACCTTATACTGATTAAAGTGTGCAGGAAGAGAGATCAAAACTAAGTACACAAGCAGTTCCTCAGGTAATTCCAGCTTGAGTGACTTAAGTTTTGAAGCAAGATGAGACATTTCCAAAATGTACTCCCTTATGTTTCCCTTGCCTTTATACCTCATGGAAACAAGTTTACTCAAAAGAGTACTTGTTTCCGCCTTTTCGTTTTGTGCAAAACGCTTTTCAAGGTTTTCAAGGAAAACTTTGGCATTATTTTCATCATTCATAGTGCCCCTGAATGATTCTGGAATTGCATGTTTCATGATCATTAGACTCATGCGATTTGAGCGTTCCCACTTCTCCATCTCCTTCTTTTCATCAGAAGAAGATGTATCCTCAAGAGAAGCAGGTTGCTCAATCCGAAGTGCAAGGTCTAGATCCATGCAACCGAGAACTATCATAATGTTCTCTTTCCATTCCTTAAAGTTTGTGCCGTTAAGCACAGGGATGCTGTTAATGTTTGCAGATATTGAAGCAGCTGAAGAATTCTCTGAAAATAGAACAAGGATAACTTAATACACGCTTACAATTACTTGAACTTTAACTTTAGTTTACAGATTCAAAATAGGCAAATCCCATTACAAGATACCTAGCACAACATTGATTTTAGTCTTTGGACAGAAAATCAACTTGTAAGTGGTACTCTTGGTGTAGTAATCAAATATTGACAATAAACTCCTGGCAAATATCAAGCCTTCCTTTGGGCCGACTTAATATTCACATGGAAAACCAAATAATTGTCACATATTTATCACCACAAGCATGTTCGAATTCCTGCCAAATAACAACCTTCCTTTGAGCCGGTGTTAAACGCATGGAATACTAACATCCACAGTCATCTTATATTTCAAGATCAATCAATCTACACAAAAGAGGTTACTTTGGCAACATAATGTTTCAATTGATTAATTTAAAATATTAGATGCTAAATAATTTAGTTCCTTAAGCCATATATTGAATCTTTACTGAAAATTTACATATTTTGACATGTAATATCTGAATATTAATTGTTTTAATCTTAATTGGACAATACCAAAATCTGAAGCATGATGGACTAAAAACAATTAATCTTAAAACTGAATATTAATGTACAAAACATTAATAATTAAAAAACTAAATATTAATTGACATATTATTAATGTACAATTAAAATCTGAAAACTTAATAATTAAAACGTTTCTTTAATATGAAAAACGTTTCTTACATTATGTCCTCATTAAACAGCTAGAAAACAAAACGTTTCTGCAATTTATGGCCAGATAATCGATTATCTAAGCCTGATAATCGATTATCTGAGCCTACTGGAATCTCAAATTTTGCTGAAAAACTAGGGTAATCGATTATCCTAATAGGATAATCGATTATCTTGGCTCTCTGAAATTTCCAATTTTTTTTTCTGGAAATTCCAGATAATCGATTATCCTGTGGTTGTGTTTCATAAAATTTTCGATGACCAAATTCAATAATTGATTATGTTAAAAAAATAATCGATTATTTGAGGCTTCTGTTTTGCAAAATTTTGGTGAACTTTACAAGATAGTCGATTATCTGGATAAGATAATCGATTATCTTACTATTCTGTCCAACAACTTAATGTTGCTTTCAACAAGAAACTTAAACAAGAAATCATGTTGTTCATCAACCAAAATTATGCAAATTTCATTCATCTAGTGATAACAAGATATTGAAACACCAAAGTTCATCAACAACATATCATTCATGAAATCATGCTATATCATGGTACTAGAATTTCATAATCAAAATTCTATCTTAATTTAAACATGAAGCTTTATCTAACATGGATTTCATGAACTTCCAAATAATCCAAGTATGAAGGAGGCTCTGATGCCAATTGTTAGATTATATATCCACATAAACACTATAGCCTTCATATCAAATTATTTGGAATAACAACAACATAAGCGGAAGCGTACCCGAATCCATAAGTGGAAGCCCTTAGTCCTTCTTGAAGATTGTCTTGAAGTTTTGGCTTTCACTTGATATCCAAGACAAATGTGAGTATTGGCTTTCCACTTGATATGCAAGACCAAAAATGCTCTCTATCTCAATGGGAAGAAGAAGAAGAGAATGTCTTGCATTCTTATGGGAACCATAACCCCCCTCTTATAACATATGAGTTATGAAACTCAAAAGTCATAAGCATGTAACCATGGTTACATGTATGTAACCTTAGTTAGCCCATCATTCACTAAGGTTACTCTTTTGGGTATCTACACATTAGTCCTACACTTTATATGACAATATATTGCCCCTCTTAACAATGTCCATAAGACCACCAATTTAGGCCAAACCAAAAGATAGCACATAACATATAATTAATCCATATATTGTTCATATGTATGTAGATATAAGTCCATATCTAACACCTTTTGCTTTCAATATTGTTCCTCAATGCTCAAATATTTCTTCAGTTTTGTCTCTGCCTTTTGATCCTCAAATAGCATCTCCTTAACTCTCACTACATCTTCCCTAATAACAAGTTGCTTGAATATATCCCCATACGTCAACTTACGCCATTTGTATAGTGTTGTCTTCACCCTCTTCAATTTTTGCTTGAATATAAAAAAGGGATCCCCAATAATATCAGCAACTAAATTTTGCCTAACAACCTCCTTAAATGCGTCATGATTTGTCTAGAAGTTGAGGAATCTGAAAGGCTTTACAAACTGCATTGTATTCTCTCCACAACTCATTAGCAAAGGTGCATGATCTGAGCCTGTTCTTAAAAGGTATTCTACCTCAATTCTAGGAAAGAGAGATTGAAAAGGTAGATTGACAAGAATCCTGTCCAACCTCTTAAAAATACACTCAGCATTGGGTCTTCCATTCCACCATGTAAAAGAACTTCCTTCGTAGCCAAGATCAAATAAACCATAAAAATTCAAACAGAATGTAAAGTCCTCATACTCTGGAGGATAGACGGGAAGACCTCCTATATTTTCTTCTTCACTCATCACCATATTGAATTCCCCAAACCACCCAAGATAACTCCATGTGACTATCAAGATAGTACAAATTCTCCCACAATTCTAGCCTTTCAAGTGAAGAACATTTGGCATAAACAAAATTCATCATAATATGCTTGCAAATGTCTTGATGATAGACCTTGATAGCTACCAGTTGTTCAATATCAATCAACAATTCTCACTCCACAACTCTATCAAATAACAACCAAATTTTGCCGTTGATGTTTGAGTAAACAACATCCATTCCTAACCTTCTCTTGTACGTCTAAATATGCCCAGCTTTTAAAAAAGGTTCCATGAGAGCAACAATGAGAAAACCATACTCCCTATGCATATTAATCACCCTCAGAAAGGCCCGCTGAATTCTCACAAACCATATATTCCAAATCAAATCATTACCATCATCTTCCAACTACATTTGCTCCACCATTGCATTCTGAATATCAACTGGAATCATTTTGTGTGTGATTATATCATGAAGTATCTGATTAAATGATTGTAATGGAACATTATTTGAATCTATATTGGTTCCCCAGTACCTGAAGCACATGCCATGGGCATTACTTCAATAGTTCCAGAACTCTTTGGAACTATAGCCTGTTCAATTCTCCTGTATCACCTTAAACTGAAGCTCATATACATAACTCAATTTAAGGTTCACTGTAGCAGAATGTGCAGGAATTACTGTTCCATTAAGATCACCTAGCTTCCCATCACCTGTTTCATAATCTGACCTCGTTGTATCATTTAGAACCTTATATTCTCAACCGGATCATCACCTGAACCCTCCACTGTATCACCCTCAACAGTAGCCAAAACCTCAACAGCTCCCTTAAGGTTTACTATTACACTGGCCAATCTCTTAGCTAGATCTTCTTCAGCTGATTTTCCACTTGAATCATGTTCCTTAGGTGCTCCTGCATCTCCTACATCTGGAAAATGACTTTGATGAATGTTTGGTTTTGAGAATCTTCAACCCTAGTTTCCAGTAAATTAGGATTTACTGTTTCTCTAGGGTTCTTTACACATGTTGCTTGCTCTTAGCTATTGCCTCTGCATTCCTCAATTTTTGATCTTGTTTTTGCACCTATTTGATCCTCTATAATCTCCATCTCCTCACTCCATAATAGTTTCCCAGAATTGACTTCTTGAATCTCCCCATTCTTGTCTGATTCCTCAAATGTTTGAGATGGAATTTCCTAGCAAGAATGGTTCAAAGTAACATTGAGCTATCTAATTTCTTCCTTGTTAGTCCAAAACGTCTATGCACCCACTCCAATTTTGACTCCCTCATATTAGGCTCCTGAATCCTAGAATCAGTAGGATTAGAAGCATTTTCCTTTGCCGTAATTTGAATCCCATTCCCCATAGGTTTGGCAATACCAGTAGCTGTAGGATTTGTATTCTTCTCCATATTTGACTTGCTTTTTGCAGATTCTAGGACCTTTTCAAGTGCTTCTTTCTTGACACATTTTTGCTATTTAATTTGTACTTACTCTACCATTGAAACTATTTTAATCTTTTTCGCTAGATTTTGAATATTCTCTAGATGATTTAGCTTGTTTTTTCTAGTTGCATCTTCAAGTTCTTTGACATCAGTTATCCTTAAAACATCATGGTCTAATTCTTCAACTTCCAGTACATAAAAAGCGTTCTTAGCCTTCCCTTTCAATTTGTCATCCTTCTTATCATTGGCATCATCAATAATATACCCATTCTCATCTCTTTGATATCTATAATTTGTCAATAGATGTTTTGTCGAGCGGGGTCGAACATAGCCTTTCATTAAAATACGGTAGAGAGCCGATATGTGTTTGTTCGAGTGGGGTCGAACATAACCTTTCGTTAAGTTACGACAGAGGGTCGAAAGGTATTTGTTTGAGAGGGGTCAAACATAACCTTTCATTAAGTTGCGGTTGAGGGCCAAAATAGTAGAAAGACGTGTTGATAAGCTTAGAATTTATCGCCTTAACATAGTTGTTATTAGTTACATACTTAGAGAAATTTATAGATTTTTTGTGTGTTGGGTGGTGTTCCAGTCCCAATCTATCTAGTCCCTTCATTGGTCAATCTGACAGAGAGGTCGAGCAATGAAATAGTAACCTTAACCCTACCTCTCTGTACTTCGACTACAAACGTTCCCTTCACTTTCTCGTTAAAATCCTCCTTGAGAAAACCCAAATGGGATTCAAGTGAAAGAAAAAAGAGTATGACTTCAGGGACACTTTTTCTCTCAGAAGTTGATGTATTTGATGCGGCTGATATTCCAATTGTTGGTAGTAGCTTTCCTTCCATTGCCTCTAATTGGAACAACTCCTTGTTCGCTTCGGATGTGATTTTATATGGACCATCCCAATTTGTTTCCAACTTGCCTTCCCTGGGATCTTTGCTTGCTTGAGTTTTATCTTTCAGTATGCAATCCCCGACTTTTAGAAGCCTAACCTTTACTTTTTTGTGTTAATAGTGTTGTGCTTGTTGTTTTTAGGCGACCATTTTTATGTAGGCATTATATCTTCATTCGCCGACTTCTTCAAGTTCCTGCTTTTTCTTCCGTCGTTATTCGTGCCGCCCACATGGGAGTACCTTAGGCCAGGTTATCTAACCTCGACTGTATTATTATCTTGGTCCTATAGACCAAATAGTAGGGAATCTCTCATGTTCTAGTTTACGGAGTTGTTCGGTAGGCCCACAATACTTCTGGTAGTATTTCCGGCCATAGTCCCTTGGCATCTTTGAGATTTTTCTTCATGATGTTTAGTATTGACATGTTGGAGGACTCTTCTTGTATGTTACCAGCAGGGTGCTTGTCGACCACCATCTTTTCCATCCAAACCGTGGTTTGGAATCGGGTATACGACATTATGGGAGAACAAGTCTTATTCCCTTGAGAATTAGGTTTTGGAATTTAGAGAGTCGCCACCTAATGATTATAGTGCATTATGACACTTTTAAAAAAAAGAGATTTGAGAAGAAGAACCAGAGTTTGGGTAAGGGCTTTGAGATTATCTCAAGGGGAAGGTGTTAGGCACCCCTCAAGATCCACTAGTGTCATTCCCGACCATACTACGATTCTGACTTTTGATGATGGAAGAAGCAAATAAAGTTTTCACATAATTAGTGCAAACAAGTTCACAAGATTTAAAAGGAAAAAGAAAAGGGATGTTTTGGAAAGCTAGTTAAAAGAAACATTATAAGTAAAGGGAAAGGGGGTCCTAGGTTTATACATAATATGGAGTACATCAATGCAATACCCGACGTACACTCCTCAGAAGAGGGGTCGCACGTGATATTAGCGCACCGGTCACCATATCTATATTCTACCCTTCCCAACCTATTAAGGTATTAAAGTGCGAATAGTCTCGTTTACTTATTGCATGCTAGTACTCGCCCCAATCCTACTAGTCCCCGGGTGTTAGGACTTCTAATCCTAAAGGGGAGATAGGGATGGGGCCTTTATGGAGTTTAAAGGACAAAACATTAGTTCGACATTCAAAATGCGTATCAAATAAGGGAAGAGCAATCAAGCAAATAAGGCTCAAATAAACCCCTTAAATCAGATAAGTCATGTAGTTTAGCATGTCTTTACATATATTGGTTTGGTCTTAAATTATATTAGTAGTGAGCGGACTGGTTTAACACATATATCTAGACAGGAAGTTTACATTAGACTACGCGGATACAGTTGTCAGAGGTTAAAGCACTTGATTAACACGAATTAAATAAGATTACTGACTTTAGAAAACACACTAGTATAGAAAGGTTTTGAAGAAAATGTATGTTGTAGACTTAAAAAATGATTTGGAGAAGAATTCAAAAGAGAAACAGACTACCGAGCTGTAGATAAACACAGAAAGAGTAATTTTAAAAGTTTCAGAAGAGGCAGATTGTTTAAAGAAAAATAGTGAATTGCAGAATGGGTTTAAAGACGACAAGTTCAAAAAAGGTATGGAATTGAGTTGGAAAAAAAAAAATTTTTAGGTTGTTAGAAAGGCAGTAAATTTCAGAAAGAGTATACATCAATTTGAGAAAATTTATCAAAAGATTAAGTTTTGTTAGAAAAGATATACTGATCTAAGCGTGGAGAAACCAGTTGTTTTAATCAATTGTTACTGCTTTTAGCAAGCAAGGCGAGTTTGGTTTTAAAACTCCAATAAGCATGATATCTACGAGTAATTGACTTTAAATCTTTTTTAAACGTTAATAAACTTATAAACATATGCTGATTTGATTAATCCTAATTGTTTGCCTAATGTCATGAATATGCACATTCCTATAGGCATGATATCTATATGCAAGATTGTAGAAAGTTAAACGTCAACTCCTATAGGCATGATTTTTATGTGATTGAATTTGCATACAAATAGTAACTATCCTAGGAGCATGATTTCTACCCTTTATGAAGAAAAGTAAGACATCCACTTTTTTCACTAGATTCCTCAAATTAATAAATGTTATTACAGACCCAACAAATAGAGAAAAGGCATCAGAAACTAACAGCTAGATCCGAGCAGCCTAATTTAGGCTTAGTGTCTAATAATATGCGATTAAACCACTTTCGGGATCCAGATTTTTAAAGCCTTCTCTTTATCTAGGGTATTTCAAAGTTCCAAGGAATTTCGGGGATTCGCGGCATTACTTACATCCAAGATACCCATTAGAATTAGAAGCAATGCATGTGGAAAGGCCGGCTCTCAGGAATCCAAGTTCAGAGAGAGCTCAAGGGTCCCAAGGCAAGGCTTGCAAGAGAGGGACAGAACTTAATTGCTAAGAATTAGTATGGGTGAAAGGGATTGGGGAAAATCATGATAGATTGGTGGTCATATCCATCCATAAAGCAGACTGGCACACCTCTGACCAACCTATTTGGTCAAACAAATAAGAGCAGACCTATTGAAGGTCGGACTATGGTGTGGACAGTGATTAAGATACTGCAAGACCAAAGTCTTGGGCTCAAAGCACACATAAGGGAAAAAGGGAATGTGATTTGATAGAGTTTAGGAATCAAAGAGTCCAGTTCATATGCATGATCAACAACATCAATGGTGTCATTCTTTCTGAACCATAACTCGCATATAAAGGGGTTAAAGGATAGGGAATTCATGCAAAAGCAAATTTGCAGAGAAAGCGGTAGAGTAAACATTCAAATACCTGAAGCATAATCACAAAAAGACTGAAAGGGTAAATACATAAGGAAGGGGGCAGTGTTAAACTAAAGAGACATACCAGTTGCAATGGGTAAACACAAAGAGAAGCAGAACACTTGCAACCACAAGTATACAGAGAAAACTAAATCAGGACTTCAGCAGAAGGCTCGAAAGAGCTTTGCAGAAAACTTAGAAGTATTTTAGAAAGAGAAGTAGTGATTGTAATGTGTTCGTTAGAACTTGTCTGTGTGTATGAAAGGGGGGAGGGGGAGAGGGGGAGAGGTATTTATAGCTTTTGAAAATGAGTAAATAGTAGTTTTAACACAAATAAGAAAATAATCACAAGTAAGAATCAGTTAACCCAAGTGACTGCCCTTTAATTAAGGAATCACTGTCTAAGGGATGTTAACAAGTTTAATTAAAGAAAGGAAATCAATTCAAGGATAGACTGATTGTTATCATACAAAGGGTAGTAAAAGCATGGAGTAGGCATTCGAGTCTAAGTACAAAATATGCTTATTTTTGGGAAAGACTAAGTAAGGTAAACAGATAACAGTAAAGGGAAAAGAATCAATTGACTTTAAATAAAGGTCTCACATAGTCAAAGTGAGGAAGAGAGTCAGAATAAGTAAAGGTCTCACAGTAACAAGTAAGGAAAACCCTTATGAGAGATTATAGTTTCATCAATGGTCGAGTTGAAAGATAGTAAAGCTCTGAATCAGATGAGTTATATAAAGAAAAGAGAGCCTGAAGTAAGGAATCAACTTTAAACAGATAAGATGCACAAACAAATTCAAAGAACTCCAATAGTCCCCAAAGCAACTAGGGTTTTTAAACATCAGATAAACTTAGAGAAGATAGGCATGTAAATCAAACGAAATCATGACGTACAGACTTAAACAAAATCACCAAAACTAGGGTTTTTAATCATGCTTACACAGGTAAGGGAAGTAACACAAGTAAAGCACAGAAATATGCCGAGAATGAGAAAGGAAATTCGAAAATCACTTAACATAAAACCCTAGTTAAAGGGACAGAGAGTTTTGAAAAAACAATTGGGGAAACTTCGAGAAACATGCTCAGAAAACTCGAACGCACATAGATCTAGGGCAGATCTAAAATAAAATGAAAAAACCTCAAAGTTAGGGCTTCGAAGAACCCAGAGAAGGTGAGAAAGGCTTTGAAAATTCCTTATCTAAGCATGATAGTCACAGATCTGACTCAAACAGGCATGGCTGGCCAGAGAAAGGTCAAGGATGACTAGAGAAGAACCATCGAGCAAAATCTTGGTCAGCATCCCTCCAAAGTCTGGTCATGGGACCTTAGAGCTGAGTACATAAAGGCCATAGGAGGCCGATATAGGGCTTAGAAGAGGCTGAGAAGCCATAGATTAGGGTTTTAGGTGAGGCAGCAGCTAGGGTTTGAGAAGTGGGTTGAGAAAGAACGAGAGAGCCGAGGGATTTAAAGGGCGGCATGTGATGAGAAATGAGATAGGGTTTGGGATCGTTTGGAAATTAAAAAGGAAAGGGGGAATCTGGGCCGTTGATCAAAATGATCAACGGCTCATATTAAAAAGAGCACTGCCGGTTTGGTCAATTGGGTATTCGGTCGGGTGGATTAAGTGAGTGGGTTGGGGTGGTTTGGGGTGCAAAATTGGCTAACATTGAAATACAATTGTGCCAATCCGTAAATAGCGACTTTTTCCCTTTTAATTTTATAAAAATAGTAATAACAATTTTAAAATAAAATAACAATAATGAGTAAACAACTATTATATAAATATTAGATTAAAAATACTGGAGTTAATTTTATAAGTATAAAATGTTATAAATTACAATATATGTCATAGTTGCAATTATATGCAATTTTACTTAATGCCAAATGAATTTGTAAAAAATATGCAAAAATTACCTTAATTATCTTTTGGTGTAAATAGAAAGATAAAATAAGTTATTCACCAAAAAATGACAATTTTGGAAATAATTTGGGATTTTTTGTGGTATAAAATAGGCGATAAACTGGTTTTAAATTATTAAAAATACCAAAACTCATAGGGGTGCTTATATATGCACTTATATACTATTTTGGAGGTATTTTGGGTGCAAAAAAATATATAGAACAAAATTGGGTATCAACAGTGCTACGAAGTCGAGAGTATCCTCTTGATATGCCATTTCTCGAAGAATTCGATGGTTTTCTTTCTTGTGAATTGTGGTCTATTGTCAAAGCTGATTTCGTTAGGAAATTCGGATCAGCAGATGATGTTTCTCCATATAAAAGTGATTTACTTCATGTTCCCGTATTTGGGAGAATGCTCCTGGTTCCACCCACTTAGAGAAATAGTAAGTTAAAACTATAAGGAATCGTACATTACCTCGCCTTATTAATATGGGGACCACGATGTCCATTTGCCATTTGGTAAATGACCAAGGGTATGTGAATAAGTGGAGATGTTTGCCTGTTGGTGAATCATTTGGGCATACTTTTGGTACTACTCGCATCTCTTTACGAAATTTGCAGCATCCTTTTTCATGGTGGGCCAGTAATATCCTACCCATATGAGGCATCTGAATAGTGCCGGATTGCTGGAGTGAGTCCTGCAATGGACTTCGTGAAATTCTTCAAGGACACATTGAGTTTGGTTCGGGCCCAAGCACTTCGCCGGAGAGCCTCCGTAGGTCCTCTTGTACAGATTGTTATGTAGGATACTGTACCTAGCCCCTTGCATTATTAGTTTCTTGGCCTCTTTTTTGTCGATAGAGAGTGTGTAGTCCTATAGGTATGCGATAATGCAATTGGGCCAGTCCCAAGTTAAGTATATGGTTCTTACCTCAACTTGGTCTAGAGATGCGTTGAGGAGATGGACCATGTCTTTGTCTACGATTGTGATGCTTTTGGTGGTTGCGGCTAGTTTGGAGAGGCAGTCTACCTCGACATTTTGTGCTCAAGGGATTTGGTCGAGCTAAGATTCGTCGAAATTAGGGAGTATCTTGAAGATTTGGATCTGATATTTTAGCAATATTTTTTCCTTAATTTGGGAAGTCCGTGTGACTTGATTGACTACAAGCTGGGAATCGTAGCGCAGTTTTAACTCTTTTGCTCTATATTTGAATGGTAGTCATAGACCTGCAATTACTGCCTCGTACTCAGCCTTATTGTTAGTCGTATCCGAGAACCTTATGGACTGGTGAATTATTTAGCATATTGGGACTTCAAGTATGAGGTTCAATTCGGATCCTGATGTGTTGGATGCACTATCGGGGTATAGGACCTAGAGGCCTTATCTTTGGAGGGAGGTTCGGATGCTTCCCTTTCGACTTCAAGCATTGTTTTTGTGTTAAATTAGGCTATAAAGTCAACGAGCCCTTGGGACTTGATCGTCGTTCATGGGTGATACGTGATATCATGCTCACTCAACTCCATGGCCCATTTTGGCCAACCTTTCCGATAGTTCAGGTTTATCTAAAATACTTTTGAGGGGGAAGGTCGTGCCGACCAAGATGGGGTGACATTGGAAATATGGTCCAAGCTTTCATGAAGCTACGACTAAGGCCACAACTACTTTTTCGAGGTGTGTCTACCTCGTCTCGGTGTAAACGAGTGTTTTGCTAATGTAATATATGGTAGATTGCATACCTTTGTTTTCTCGAATTTAGACTGCATTTAAAGCTACCTCAAATATGGCCAGACAAGTAGATGCTCCGCAAGCTCAGGTTTTGATAGTAAGTGGAGATAATAGGTATGGCTTCAGTTCTCATAGAGCCTGGACGCATTCGGAAGTCATTCGAGGCTGTTATCTTCTAGAGTACACCAAATAATTTATGGTACCTATCCAGCGACTGTGAGATGAAACTTGATAAGATGGAGATGTGACATGTCAAACTTTGTACTTGTTTTATGGTGGTCAAGAGTTTTGGTATCCCCTCAATGGCTTTGATTTTGTCCGGGTTGATCTTGATCGCTCGATATGATACCAGAAAACCCAAGAACTTTCCTGAGGCTACATCAAATGCGCATTTCTCAAGATTTAGCTTCATTCCATACCGTCTAAGTATGCCGAAAGTTTTTTTCAAATTTTCGATGTGATCTTTTCTCCTTTTGGACTTGACCAGAATGTCGTCTATGTATACCTTAATTGTTTTTCCGAGCTGGTCTATGAACATCTTTGTCACCAACCTCTGATAAGTAGCTCTCACACTCTGTATTCCAAAAGGCATGACCTTGTAGCAATATGTTCCTTGGTGGGGGCTAAACCTGTTTTTTCATGCTCTTCTTCTTCCATGAGGATCTGATTATAGCCTGAGTAAGCATCGAAGAAACTTAGTATCCCATGCCCGGCCTTTACATCAATATGTTAGTCAATACAAGGCAACAAGAACGAATCCTTCGGGCATGCTTTGTTCAAATTTGTGAAATCCATGCACATCTGCAATTTTCCATTCTTTTTTTGACCATTAATATGTTGGAGACCCACGTAGTGTACTTCGATTCCCTGATGGAACTATTTTTTAGAAGATTTTCCACCTCCTCACACACTGCGTCGTTAATTCTGGAGTTGAATTTACGTTTACTCATCTCACTGGGGATGGAAAGGGTCAATGTTTAATTTGTGCACGACGATTTCTTTTGGGATGCCCATCATATCAACATAGATGAAAGCAAACAAATATGCATTAGCTATTAAGAATTTACTGAATTTACTTGGTTCCCGAAGCTTGTAGCTGATATAGGCCTTTTTGTTGTGGTTGTTGAGATCTAATTGAACGGGGTTGAGGTCTTCTATGGTCAACCCAATGGATTCGACCGTGTCAAGGTTCTTGATGACGTGCTCTGTATCCTCTTGCTCTGACCTCGACCTTGTTATTTGATATGCCTTTTTTCTTTTTCTATTCTCTGTTGGGTATCCGTGCTATCTAAGGCAATACTATAGTGTTTCTGTGATGTGCATTGTTCTCTGTGTATGCTGAAAATCCCCCTGGGGGTTGGAATTTAATTACTTGGTGGGATGACTTTCATGGGATGTATCCATGGTCGTCCTACTATGGCATTGTACGCAGTGTCTTGGTCCATGATGTGGAATGTTGTCTCCAAAGTTACGCCACTGGACAAACCGGAGAGTGTAATTTCCCAAGATGTATGTTCAACTGCATTGTTAAAACCAATTAGGGTGATGCAACGCAATACTATGTTATACTCGAGTCTCATTTAGGCAAGTACTCGAGGATGGATAATTCACGCTCCACTTTCGCCACCAATCATAATGCATTTAACATCGGTATCTAAAATTTGTAAGGTAATAGTAAGGGCGTGATTATAAAGAAAAGTCAAACCGTCAACATCTAATTTGTCGAGTATGATACTTTCTTCGAGTTCGTCGTACCATTCGCGGGTGATAGATCGCATGAGTTTGTGGGTAGTGGTGAACTTCACGTTTTTTATAGAGGAATCACCATCGCCTTCGATAATCATGTTAATAGTATGAGCTAGTGAGGGCGTCTTTGGCGGTCCTTGGTGTTCGCATCCTCTAGAGAAATTGGTTCATCCTTTATCACTTCGAAACTCTTTGAGGTGCCCTTGTAGTAATATATCATGACTTCTTGCCTGTGGGAGATGCAATCATTAGTTTTGTGCCCTCGTTCCTGGTGGAACTCATAGAGGGCATCAGACTTTCGGGCCGAGCTTCTTCAAGGCGTAGACAATCTTTGTAGGTGACACGTAAAAGTTGTGAGTAGATAATAAAGGAGTCATACCTCTTTCATTCCAATAAGTTCCCGGCCTTAGTCTGGACGGGCATTCTTTATGGCGGGGGGAAGGCACAGTGGCCGTCCTAATATACGGTTAGTGCCATTCCCTGTTAGATCGTGGAATTAGATGATCTCTTTTAGCATTGTCTCTTCGATCTTTTCTATATTCAGCTTGTACTGAGGTTAGTCATTGAGTTGGCTCGTTGAGTATTTCCTCATGTGAACGAACCTCGGCATAATAGGCATTATGGATTTCATCCCAAGTGGTTGGGGGATATTTCATCAGCCGACTCAATAATTTTCTGGTTGCACTCGAACCTTCTCTACTCATCCCGTTCTGAAATTCTACGACCGCTATCCCTTCGGATAAGTTTGGTAAAGTCATCCTTTCTCGGTAGAATGGGGCGATAAAGTCCCTTAGCCTTTCTCCCAAGGATTGCTTAACAAAAAATATGTCGTTTACTCTCGCCTCGGCCTTCTTGGCTCCTACATGGGAGGTTATAAATTTTTCATCCATTTCTTCAAAGGATTCTATGGAATGAGTTGGTAGCTATGAATACCATGTCAATGCTCCTTCCATGAGGGTCTCACCAAACCTTTTTAGCAAATGGAAGACACTTGTTCTTTGGCGAGGCTATTGCCTTTCACCACAGTGACATAATGAGTTACGTGATTTTCTAGATAAGTCGTGTCATCATATATCCTATGGTAGGTCGAAATTTTGAAGGTCTTTGGTATGGCGTGCAATTGCATCGTCACTATACGGATGCTCAACGAACCGACCGGCGTCCCTTTTCGGCAGAAGCTTAGGAGCGCCCGCTATCTTATCAACCCATTCTTGATGCTCTTTCATATGGTCTCGAAGCGCCTTGTTGTTGTATTTTCCATTTACTCAATCCTTTTTAGAATGGCTGCTAGGGAGTTGTTGATAATTGTGGATTTTGGATACTTATTAGCACCTTTTTACTTTTGTTTCAGTACGAGAGTATTGATTTATGTTCCCCAAACTAATGCAAGTGTGCAAAATGCAGGAATGTCTGAAGTTTGGGCACCCATGATGAAATCCAACTCAAAAAGTAGTGTTCTGAATCACAAGGCAAGAAGGGGCGCAAAACTTAAGAAGTGCAGTCCGCATAAGAAAGTGCGGATCACAAAATTTCATATACGGCCTCAAGACAAGTGAAAGAGCCCAACAAAGTTCTAGCTAATGTGCGGCCGCAGAACAAGGTTTGCACTTACAAATGATTCAAAGTTCAGAGTGTGCAAATGACCAAGACCTGAGCGTTGCCTGAAGTGTGGACCGCACAAGAAATGTGCAGCCACAGAAGATGTATTGCAGGCATAGACTAGAATTGTGCAGCTGCATTATCCAAGACCTTGCTAGCTGAAGAAATCTACAAATTTCATATGAAAATGTGCGGCCACAGAACCTCCCGAGGGGCATTTCTGTCAGAGAATTTTGAGCCACTATAAATAGACGAGATTTGCATATTAGGTAAAGTTTCGAAGTTTGAGTTGTTGTAGCCGTTATAATTTTCCATTTTATGAGTTTAATTAGCTTTTCTTCTTTATTTTCTATATTTTTCACTATGAGTAGCTAGATTCTCACTAGGATTGTGACCCAATCCTAGTGTATAAAGGTTATGTGTATCTAATTTAATGCTTGTCTATAATTGGGTGTTGATTATATAGCTTAGTTTATGCTTTTATTTTAGAATTAAAAGTTGCAAATATTGATTCATGATTTTTTGACTTGGTCTCTAGTTGAGAAAGAGGAACCTAATCTAGGATAACTTGGTTAACAAGGAATTAGGCTAATTGAGGGTTTGATTAGCCTAGTAAAGAGTTCAAACTATAAATAGTTAGAACCTGACTTGAGCGCATATTAACTATTTAGTTTGATACCTATTTTGACTTGAGAAATCCATATTGGGTAAAATCACTCTTTGACCGAGAGGCATTGAGTTAGTAACATAGAGTTGAGAGCTACGATACTCCCCAATGAAAAAAATAAGTGTTAATGTATTTAACCCTTCTGTGGCCGCAGAAATCCGTCTGCAAACCACACTTTTATGTTTTGTGTCCCTTCTTGCCCTGTGATTTGGAACACTCCTTTTTGAGTCGGATTTCATCATGGAAGCCCAAACTTCCAACATTCCTATAATTTGCAAACTTTCATTAGTTTTGGAAACATAAATCAATACTTTTGAACTAAAAAAAAGTAAAAATGTGCTAATAAGTAGTCAAATTCACACTTATCAGTTGTCATATGCACTATCAATGGCATTATGAGTTATCCCTACCGCTGGAGGGAGGAGTTGGTTGCGCTGCTCATCTGGTTGTTGTATCTTGCAACTCCTTGAGGATTCTTCAATCGTGCGTGGAGCGGTCTTGCTAAGGATGCTTGTTAGCATATCGGTTAGCCACGCCTCGAGGAGTTCTTTTACAACTAGAGTGATTGTGGTGTTCCTTCCTCTATAGACGTAGAAGCTCCTTTACCACGAGGTTTTGTTATGTTGCACAGTGGGGGTGGTGACCTATCTCGCCTAGGGTATGCCCTGGGCGTCGTGTCCTCACCTGCCGTTTCACAGCTTTCGTTGATGACATTCATGAGGTTGGTCTGAAGGTCACTCGTTATTCTCGTCATTTCTTCTCGGTTACCTGCCATGTAGGAATTTGTGTACATAAAAAAAGGATGTCTTTTTTTTACGTTAGTGACCTGTGCTAGTTGTAGATCTAGAGGAAATTAAAGTTTAACTAAGAAATTCCCACAGACGATGTCAAATTATTTGACCAATAAATATAGATCTTGGTTCAATAATTAAATCTATGTGAACAATGGTTAATCTTAGCTAACAATAATATTTTTAGATAGGGTTGTTAAAAAAGCAATAAATGTCGTGTGAGTCTGTTCGGACGAATACAATAATATGTAATACAAGTTCTAGAAATCAAGAGGAATAATATAGCATTCAATAATAATGAGTAGCAATAAATGCCATTTAAGTTAATAGTTGGAATGATTCACCCAATAAAGGATGAAATAAGTGGATGTTCCTCCTGACAATGATGAATGATAGACAAATCCTTCAATATTCGAATTACTCTCGGATATAGAAAAGTATGAACAAGAATCTATCAAGAGAGAAGGAGACATGAATCTTTTAGTCAAAATGTGTTCTTTACAAATGAATATTACATTCCCCTATCATTGTCTTTTTTTTATTTATACGGGACATGCTCCTAAGATATCCTAATAGTACAAGTACAGAGAATATTTCTATCTCGAAAACTAGCCGTTACAGCTCTATCAACGGTACTCGACCTCATCCTTCGTTGGCAACTCAACTACGACTCTTTTTAACTCTTCGACCACAGACTTTACTGCTTCTTGGGACATCTCGACAAATGACGACTTAGGAATTCTTTTTATAGTATTATCTTGGCTTAAATATTCCAAAGACAAATTTTGACCCATACAGAACTCACCATATTTTTAAAGTTATGGTTCTCTGCAGCTTCAGGATTACAAGCAAACAAGGACAAAAGCTCTATTTACATGGCAGGGGTTGATGCAGATGAAAATCAGGCTATCCTCAATACATTGGGTTTTGAAGAGGGTACTCTCCCTTTCAGATACTTAGGAGTGCCACTATCATTCAAGAAATTAACAGTGCAGCAATGTTTGCCCCTGATTGAGAAGATAACAGATAGAGTAAGGTGTTGGTCTACAAGCTACTATCTTATTCTGACAGGCTTCAACTGATAAAGTCAGTATTGTTTGGCATTCAAACATATTGGGCCCATATATTCATACTCCCTAAGAAAGTCATGAAGATGATAGACGCAGTTTGCAGAACTTTCTTATGAACGGGAGAAGCAACTATCACAAAGAAAGCTCTGTTAGCTTGGGAACAGATCTGTGGGCCTATTTCTGCAGGGGATTCGAATATCATCAACTTATGCATTTGGAACAAGGCTGCTGTGATGAAACAATTGTGGGCAGTTGCAATAAAAAGGGACTGCCTGTGGATTAAGTGGGTCCACAATTACTATATCAAGAAGCAGGATTTAGAACACATACCTATACCTAAGAATGCAGCTTGGGTAATCAGGAAAATCATTGAGACAAAGGAAAACGTGAAGAGGCAGCCTATGAAAGGATCCTTGTCTGGTAGACAGAAGATACTACAACTGCAGGAACAATTCTCAATTAAACAGACCTATCTTTTGTTGTTGCCCCAATATCAGAAAGTCCATTGGAAAAGAATAGTATTGCATACAAGCATTCATCTCAGATTCAAATTCACACTATGGTTGGTTGTACATGAAATACAATATATTGTGGATAGACTATATAGAATTGGAATACAAGTGCCACACGATTGTGTATTTTGCAAAGCAACTACTGAAACACTACAACATTTACCTTTTGAGTGCCCAGTTACTAGCAGAATTTGGTCCAGATTACTGTTTTGGTTGGGCATGAACAGAAGCATGAAGGGATGGTCAGAGGAGCTTTACTTGGGCAAGTAGGATAGCTATATGTTTGCTATGCTCATATACAGCGTATGGAGGGAGAGTAACATGACTCGTTTCCAGCAAAATGTCTTTGGAGAACACAGAATATACGGAGAAATTATACTACATGTACACACAAGAGGCTGAGGACAACCAAAGTGGCAGCATACTTTTGATTAGTACAATTTGAGTTTAATCAAAAAATAATAATGGGTTCATATTGCTGTATATTACTAGTCTAATATTAATGAGTTTTTTATATATAAATTTATACTCTGCACTAAAAGTATTGGGTTCCGTAGAATTCGATGTCGATACATTGCGTCTGCCTCTGCCTGTGACATGGGCTTTTATTTTTCAAGAATTGAAAATTGCTTCGTCTTCCTTTTCCAGCATGCAAGATGTGGCATGCCTTAAATTTGGGCATCAGTTACAATTGCCTTGACTTTAGTTGTGAAATACTTAAAATTATTACACCCTTTATATTAATAAAATAAATATTCAAATGTGTATATAGATATATATATTTACGAGTATCAACTATGGTTGTTTTTGTTCGACCTCAGATACAAGCGCTCTGATTCAAAAAAGAAAAAAAATCATTTAATAACTACTTAAATATGTACCTTACTGTTTAAAATATATAGCATTTACAAAGATCCAAAAAAGCAAAAATTAATCTAATATAATTGCTTAACTCTAAAGAATCTGACAACATGTATTAATAGGATAAAGCGAGCAATATTTTTTTAACATAAGTTAGAAGTTCCTTTTTTGTGTTAAATTAGGTGAAAACACATCATACATAATTATGCTTGGCCCTTTTCTTACCTGTCTAATGATCATCCTAATCAACTACTCCTAATATAATGTTTCTATTAATACTATGATGAAACATGTTTGAGTTGGAAACTCCACACCCATACACAGAATACGAAAATCGGTGTTATACTTATTAATAGGACATATTAGAGAATTCAAAGGTTTGGCCAAGTCAAACAGTCAGCACGACAAATCATGACCTTGATGATTTGATCAACATTTTGGGGATTTATTTAAAGGAAAAATCTTTTTTGGCCTAACTGAATTTGGCCTCTTTTTACGTCATTATTAGGGTAAATTATGTTTTTCAATACTCATAATACCTTTTTACTTTATTTTTAATTATTTCTCCCACCATTTATTGTTTATCTCCTAAAATCATGCCTAGAATAAATGAAGCAATAATTATATTCTTAATTTGAATTATGATACATAAATTGAAATTTGATATGCTTAAATGTAATAAACACAAACCTTAAACATGGGAGGTAATAAGGTTTGCTATATGGTATAGATAGATAAACTCCCTATCGAAAGATCCATCGGACATTTTTCCTTCATTCTCAATCCACTTAGATGGATATATCCCCTCTCTACGTTGAAACCCTAATGCGATTATACCAAAATTCCTCGGTCCAAGATGTTTTCAAATTTTGCTAACTTTCGTGTATGAATTAGCTAAAACTTTCAGTGTATTCTAGACCTGTCTGGTTAAAATCTTGTTTGGGATTAGCTCATCAGTGAATTGGAGTTATAAAGTTGTTTAAAAGGTATTAAAGACCATATTATTCGACCCATTGAAACTGTTTGTATCCTGAAACTGTTTGTATCCTGAAACTGCCTCAGAAGCAAGCATGGGTTCAAGAGGGACCCAATCTAAAGTTGCATTAACAAATTGCACGCTTCGAAGTGATAATTTTATTTATATACAAGTAGAAGTTGGGTTGGGTTTAATCACCCGGCCATGCTAAACTGGCGGCTAGAGCATTTCATACTACTCCCTTCGTTTTAATTTACGTGAACCTATTTGATTAGGCAGGAAATTTAATAAAAAAGAGAAAACTTTTGAAATCACAAAATGAAGTACATATATTTTATGTGGCTATAAATCATTCCATAATAGTAAATTATTTCCAAGTAGGGAAAGAGGACTTTCTTTTTGCATGCGTTCCGACCACACATCTAACCAGCCATTCCTGAGAAAATAGGAAAAGATTATACATCTATTTCTTTAAGATTCCGCGTACGTCTCCTTCAGGGTAAGGATAAGATCTGTGTATACGTTATTCTTTCTGGACCTCACTAATGAGATTTTACTGGATCGTTGTTGTTATTGTTCCGTCGAACGTCCTTAAAGTTGAGTAGAATTGATGGCAAAAAGTTGGATTTAAGTAAAACACAAGTCAGTTTTAGTAGTATATAAAAGAACTCACGAATTTGTTATTTACCATGTGCAAGAGCATTTCGATGTACTTACTCGTTGTAGTGTAGCTAACAGAAAAAGGAAAACGAAGACAATATAACTAACTCCACGTGGTAGTTATTTACCAAATTAAGCTCTTTGAAAAAACAATTAGAGCCACTAATATAATAGCATGCTCTAATATTACTTATTTGATAAAGCATACTTTAAAACGCATTAGAGATAACATCTCTAAAGAATTGAATGGACTCCTTTATCTAATAAGTCGGAATTAAGTGCTTCCATTGTCAGTCATTAATTACTTTCCAAAATAGTTCTAGTATTTGAAAAGTACATAAAACGTCTATCATGTACCCAAAGAAAAAAATTAATAACACATTGAAAATGTCATGATTGACAAAAAATTGATTTTAGCTTTGTAGGTAGAACACATTGTCCACATAAATCATACTGTAAAGTCTTGTCGCCGAAATGCTGAAAGTCCCTTGGATATCATATGATTTAGGGGTGTTCAAAACCGATTCGAAACCGAAAACTGATTCAAACCGAAACTTAACGGCTTACTGGTAACGGTTTAACGGCTTAAAGGACGGGGAACGGATTGAATTTTTTTTATTAACGGCTTATCGGTTTGGGGATGGATTATTCAATTTTCTTAACGGCTAATCCGTTAACCCGTTAAATATATATATATATATATATATATATATATATATATATATATATATATATATATATATTATTTTTATTTATATATATTAAATATAAAAAAACTAAAACCCTTGAAAATGATTAACAAAAGTTTATTTCTACTTCTAAGCATTTTTAATCTCGGGATCTAGAAATTTTTTGGTTCTATTTTTAATTTATTTTTGGTTGTAATCCTCCTGTTTGGCAACATGCTTGAGATGGTAAAGCTATTTCCTAATCACGGGAATCAAATTGAGTGGCTCTGGCAAAGAAAATTGAATGCATCATATTGCCTCTAAAATATTATTTTTTATGGCAATTCATTATTTCTAAGACGAGGAGAATAAGAGATATTTAGTAAACATGTATGTTAGGCCAATAAGCCACCCTATAAGAGCTAACCCGATACTAATCCGCCCGATATCTTATCGGGTGGATAACGGATTAGTACATTTAAAATCCGATATCCGTTAAGCCAAACCGTTAAGATTAAAAAGCCGCCCAATCCGCTCGATAAGCACCCCTAACAAGATCAACAATTATAAATTTTTTCGTAAAAATGACATTGTATAGCCACTGTAAAAAAATAATCGAAGAAATACATTATATATATATATATATATATTGTCGTTATATACAAAAATTATACAAATTTTATATACTTTTTCAATCACCGAATATAAATACTTTTTGATGCGGAGCAAAAGTAATAAAACTATTTTTTCAAGTGGGTACACGTTTTTTGTTTGTCAATCCAAAGGTCAAAAGTATACCATGTTTGGTAGTTATTACTTGAGATTAGGTGTTCCACATAATTAAAGTAGAAGTCATTCGGTCCACAAATTTTATTGTAGGTCCACCCCGTTAAGTGGCGTTAATTTAGGCAAACTAACAGCAAAATTAAGAACTTGAAAGTTAAAAGGTGGAGGTCCATTGTTCACAAAATGTTCCTCCTTGTGGTGGGTAAATATGATGACTGCTGGATTCTTCCAACGCTTTTTAGATTGAAGAAGTAATTACTTTTTACCTAGGGAGAGAGAATTTTATATATTTATTTATAAAAATTTATTAAATATATATAAATTATTAATTTAATACTTAATAACTTATAAAGTATAGGTTTTCGAACCTATTAGCTTCAAATTTGTCTCCGCCTATTTTTTTTACCTTACCACTTTTAGTGTCACAATTAGCGCCCCTAACGTCTAACAGTTAAAGCATGATATTTGTAGGGGGCAATATAAGAAATTAAAAGCGAATGGAATGCTATGATCTATGTTTAGATGAGGATTAGCAATGGACTCTCTGTCTTACCAATACTCCACCTCACCCCCAAACCCCCCTCCCCCAAAAAAAAGAGGGAATTGGGAGACTTTTGAATAGTAGAATGAAAGGCAGTTCGATGCACTAAACTCACGTTATACGTGTGGTCCGGGAAAGTCCCGGACCACAAAGGCCTATCGTACGCAACTTTACCCTATATTCACGGTTCGAACCCGTAACTTCTTAGTCATATGACAGTAACTTTACCGGTAACGCCAAGGCTCCCCTTCGAATAGTAGTATATGGTCTTAAATAATTATATGAAAAAAATAAGAATGTGATATGAAGGTCATTAAACAAGTAGTAGGTAATAGAGACGTTCAAGAGAACATATAAGGAGGGAGATCTAAAAAAACAGTTTTTTGTAATAAATGAAAAATAAGGTTCAATTCTTAGTGCATCGCTTTTGTATTATAAAATAATTTGCAATGTTCAGTACTTCCTAAATTAAAGGAACATGAATATTCTTTTCAACGATAGAAATCATGACAACATGTTATAGTATATGGTTCTTAGGACAGAAATGTCATTTTACCTCAAGACCAATTGCCTATATCAGCTTGCCTAAAAAAACATAGAGTTCAAAGGACTCTTCATAATGCTTTAAGTACTGCATGTTTGAAAAAAAAGCTAAATACAACAAACCATGAAAACCTCACATCCTCTTTCCCTCTTCTGCATCCTTTTCGCCGCCGTTCTCCTCCACCTCCGCCTTGTCCCGTCGTTTGCTCTCCTTGACCCTGCCACGTTTTCATCAGTCGCTACCGTTCCTGATGCAGCCGCTCCTCAACCTCTAAATCCCGGATATGTCTCTGCTGACACAGACTATATTCGCTCGAGTTGTAAAACCACCATGTATCCTGCAACTTGCTACCATTCACTTAATCACTACGCCACTGCAGTACAACAAGACCCTGCTCGACTAGCTCGTGTAGCCATCGGAGTAACCCTAGCCAAAGCCAAGCGCATGGAAGCTTTCTTGTCCAACCTATCACGCGAAGCTGACTATGGAGCGCAACCACGAGTTGTAGCCGTGCTCCATGATTGCTTCTCGGTTTTCGGTGACACCATCGATCAAATACGTGATTCATTGAGTCAAATGCGTAAGCTTGGTGGCTCCGGTGAGTCGTTGAGGTTTCAGATGAGTAACGTCCAGACATGGATGAGTGCAGCATTAACTAACGAGGACACTTGTACCGATGGATTTGAGGATGTTACTGATGACGAACCATTGAAATTGGATGTCTGTGATCGTGTAGGGAAGGTGAAGGAGGTGACTAGTAACGCTTTGGCTTTGGTAAACAATTTTGCCAATAAGATATCAACTCCATGACAAATGAACGGTTGAGTTGAAACATATATTATTATTGACCACGTTAGTTGTTGAGAAGTTTAGGTTGCATTATTGGCAAAAGTGTGAAAAGATATTAGTGTTAACCTATTTGTACTAGTAAGTAAAGTGGGAGAAAAACAACAAAGAGTTGATGCATGGAGTGATTGTGTATGGATCCTTTTGGTTTTGTGGGCCTCTACTCTAACAAAGTGTTCTTCTTTTTACAAGTTCTAAGTTCTAATCTCTTCTTCCGTTCTCTGATCCTGTATAAACTCAAATTTTGTGTCTGAATTTTTTCCCTGTTTTGAATTTTAAATTTGACAATTCATGCAATTAATAGGTGGAAATTAAAATGTGTGGTTTGTCAAGTTTGAGTCAAAGCGGTTCAAAATAGAAAAAGGGTTATGACTCAACCTGCTTAAAATTTGGTCAAAATAACAAGTCAGTTTTCGCACTGATCAATCAAAAATAGTCTTCGTTTACGAAATTAATGAAAAATAGTTACTATTTTGTTGCAACAGAGATCGATCCCGTATAATATACGGGAGGTCAGTGTATCAGTGTACGAACTCCAACATATTATGCTGGATCGGTATACTTTGCTGACTCCCGTATAATATGCGGGAGACTGGAGCACCTATGCTCCAAATTCCAGTATATTATACTAGACATTTACACTTGGTGGAACTCCAGTATTATGCTGGAACTCCAATATATTATACGGGAGTTCCAGCATAGTTATCCTGGAACTCCCGTATAATATGCTGGAGTTCAAGCATATTTATGGTGGAACTCCTGTATAATATACTGGCGTATTTTTCGGACTTTGAACAGTATTTTCGCTCAGATTTATCTTTACGTGGCTAAATTTCGATTACTTTTAAAATTGGACTATTTTTGAATGACCAGTTACAAATCTGCATAATTACTTCTCCCTAAAATTTGCTTTAATGTCAAAATGGGTTGGGTCAACAAGGATAAACATCGAGTTATAATTTTTTAATTGCGCTTCATGGAAAAAATGTAGTTATTTTTTAAACTTAATTAGCTTAAGTTCTTCCAGATTTACATAAATTCTTAATTTCAAATTAGATCTTATATGTTTGGGGTTGCATTTTGACATATTCGGTTGCATGATTTGACCCATTTTAACCCAAAACTTCGATGAGTCATTTTGGATTCAACTCGATAGGCCAACAAAAAGATCATATACCAACACTTTAAACTTGAGCAGGTTGGATGAGTAGTACTATTTATCTTTAAATAAGTGAGTTGGGAGAATCACTAAAAATAGTTTGGTTTTGCCCCTAATCTAACCGCTAAATTGGAAATTAAGAACATATCATAGTGCTCCATATTTGGGCCATCCTAAATTTATATTTTATGACCCTATAACACTAAAAAAATAAGAAAGGATTTGTAACGACTCGATCAGGTATTTTGAATATTTGCACTCTGCTCGATGGTTTGCGGACATGAATAGCTCTGTATGATGTATTATGACTTACGTGAATCATCGGTTTTGATTTTCAAGTTATTCGAAATTGATTTGGAAGAATGGTTCTCAACTAGGAAGGTTTAAATTGGAGGAGTTGACCAAGTTTGACTTTTTAGTATTTAACCTCGTATTAGAATTTGATGGTTCTGTTAGCCCTGTTGAGTGATTTTGACTTATGAGTGTTTTCGAATTGTAATTTGGAGGTCAGTTGTTGAATTTGTCTTGAAATAGCAAAAGTTAGACTTTTGAAAAGTTTGACTGGGAGTGGACTTTTTGATATCGGATTCGGATTATTGTTTCGGTAATTATAATAGCTTCGTGATGTCATTTGGGACTTGTGTGTAAAATTTGGATTCGTTCCGGGTTGGTTTGCTATGTTTTGCACGAGTTATAGAAGTTGAAAATTTCAAATTTCATCAAGTGTGAATTGAGGTACGATTCGTCGTTTCGATGTTGTTATCTATTATTTGAGGTCTTTAGTAGGTCCGTGTTGTGTTTCGAGACTTGTTGAAATATTCGGACGAGGTCCCGAGGGACTTGGGCGTGTTTCGGATTGATTTCGGACTATTTTTCCTTCATTATGCATTAATGTGTTCTACTGATGTTTGGTGTCGTATTACTTCATCGCGATCACGAACTTAGTGGTATGATCGCGTAAGGGAAATTGGTGCAAATTAATTCTTCTTTTACGCGTTCGCGAGAGATTGTCCGCATTCACATATGTTGTGGCAGTTTAAGCATTGCGTTCGTGATGTTGAGAATGCGTTCGCATTGTGTTTGGCACTGAGATGAAGCAGTGTTGGTTATCTCTTCGCGTTCGCGAGGTTTCTTCCGCAGAGAGTAGTTCTGTCAGCTGTGTATACCGCAATCGCGAGCTTACTTATGCGATTGCATAGGGCCTTTTCCAGGAGCATTATTTTTCTTCTTCCCGATCGCGGCTTCCACGATCACGATGCATTAAGTTGCCTAGTGGTTATAAAGTATTCTATTTTAGGGGTTTTGGCCATTTTTACATTTTGGGAGCTATGGAGCTCGGATTGAGGCGATTCTTGAAGCAATTTTTATTATTTGGACCGGGTAAATGTTCTCTACTAATTTTTTATTTTATATCATGAATCTATTTTCATTTTCGGTATTTGATTGAGGGTTTCAAAGAGAAATTATGGGGGTTAGCCTAAAATTTCATAATGTGAATTTTCGAGTTTTGAACATTAATTTGGAGTCAAATTTGATTGAAACTAGTATGAATGGACTCGTAACTGAATGAGTTATCGAATTTTTTAAGTTTTGTCGGGTACCGAGAGGCGGGACCTAGGTGTGACTTTTGGCCGCTTTTGAGTTTTGATTAAGGATTCAACCTTTATCATTTGGAATTGTTTCCTTGGACTTTATTTGATGTATTTAAGTTGCTTTTGGGTAGCTGCAAGTCGTTCGGAGGTCGGTATACGTGTGATGGCGTCTTTGGAGCATTATTTGGCTTGCTTGGCTTTGGGTTTGGCTTGTTCTGAGGTAAGTAACACTTCTAAACTTGGTGTTGAGGGTATGAAATCCCGAAGTACGTGTTATGTGATTAGTGTTGAGGTGACGCTCATGCTAGGTGACGGGTGTGTGGGCGTGTACCATGTGAAGTGTGACTCTTTTATTTCTGTGATACTGTGTAGTTATCTTATCTTAAGTGTAACCATGAAATTTCTTCGTACTTGAGCTATTGAGTTGTGATCCAGGCATAGAGATGCATTTATGTACGGTATTACGTCATTTATGACTTCTCACACATATTGACATATTGATGTATTTTCCTTATGCCGCTTGGAAATAAAACATTTACCTGTGGAAAGCTTTTTTCTTAGGGGGGAAATTTTTAATTTTCCAACTTACTCACATTTTTTATGATTTCGGTAAAGGATTTGAATTTTCACTTATATACTTGAAAAGCAAGCTTATTTTTCTAGAATTGAGGATGAGTCGAGCAATTTATCTCTAAGCTACTTCTTTTATTATTTTCATTATGTTGTTATGAAATGTTGTTGGCTATTCGTGTTGGACTCCGACCTCTACTCTAGCTCATCACTACTTTCAACCTACGGTTAGGTTTATTACTTATTGAGTACATGGGATCTGTTGTACTCATACTACACTTCTGTACTTTGCGTGCAGATGTTGGCTGTTGATATTGTTATGTTTGATGAGAGCTAGATTTGAAGATGTACTTGTGTTCCGGTTGTAGTTGTCTTTTGTTCGTCGTAGCCTTAGATTATTAAAAATCGGTTTATGTATATTTCGAACATATGATATATTATTTCATACCAGCTCTGTAAACTCTAAGTTTTAGAAGCTCATGATTTGTACTACCAGTTCTTGAGAAATATATAAGATTTAGATAATTTTCTTTTATTTAATTGCCTTATTAATCTCATTAAATCGAATTGTTGTTAATTGGCTTATCTAACGGGTTGTGTTAGGTGTCATGGCCGTAATTCACGGGTTGTGTTAGGTGTCATGGCCGTGATAGAATTACGATGAAGCAATGACTATTTCTCATTATGTTATTTCTGATTTCTCTCATTTATTTGTTCTTTTGTAGCAGAATGTTGGGTCTGACCAAAAGAAACAGAATTGTGGCCAAACTTGTATCATATCAGATCGAGAAAATGCATATTTACTGGGACAAAAGGAATTACAAAATATGCACGAGTTAAGCAAATATAATTGTAACATTTAATGTAAAATAAAATGATCTATGCTTAATGCTTAGTGCATAATTAGCCACAGTAAGTAAATTCCAACTACTCTTCTGCCCTCCAGTTTAACTGACTTGAATGGAAGAGGAACCTTACGGAACTGTCTTCTTGATATCAAAATGATAGTTAAAAATGGTCCCAATGAATACCAAAATAGCAAGAGGAACCTTAATGTTTTTTCTTTTTCACTAGAGTAGGATTACAAACCATGAAACACTACTGTTTTGCTTTGACTACTCCAGCAATTTTAATTCTCAAGTATCATTTTGGTTTAGTTGCAGAAAATTAAAATCCGCATCCCCACAGACAGGACTAGATCAGTTTCAATAACTTCGAAAGCAGAATCAAAAGCCGAAGGTAGCATGTGTCTTGGCTGTGATGACAATTGACAACGCTAGAACAACACCTCTAGCGCATGGTAACAATTGCTTTGAAATTGCAGGACATTAATCTTTCACTGTGGTCCTCAGTATCTTCACATCATGGATTGGTCTGCATTCATATCCAATGGAAGAGTACGTAAACAAAACCTAAATTAGAGCTTTCATACTCAATAGTATGATTAAAGAGAGGACTAACAAACTTCAAATGCACAAATGAGGTTTTTTCTGATGCATGACATGTATTTCAAACATATAAAAAGCAGTGTATTCTTATCCTTTTCTGCGGAAGAACAAGCTGACCATAAAATTATCGTCCTTTTGCTAATTACATGCTCTAAACAAATATTTTTATGTTTTCAGTAGGCATGACATTTGTTCGCATGTAATGTAAAGTATACGATAGGAAAGCACAATACCTGTCAGTATTATCAGTTTGAACACTGCCAAGTCTCTTGATAATTTCCATTCCCCGACAAACTCTTCCAAAAATGGTATGTTTCCCTAACACCACATGAATGAAAACTTCATCAGCTAATAGTGCACTTAAACATCGATGCGACATAAGAACAGACTACAAACAAAGAAGAGATGGAAACTGTACTCGCCATGCTAATACTAATTGTGACTAGAAGGACATATCAACAGAGATGGGGCGGAGTACTACATTCAGCATAAACCAATGTCTTAAGAATATTCTCTATAATTTCAAAGTGCAACTTATGTCATGTCTAAGATGGCCTTGGAGATAAATGCAATTGAAATTAATGGACATTACATGAGGAAAAAGAGAAAAGTGAGCTACTATCCTTCCTGATATAGAGAAGGTATAAGCAGCCCTCCTAATCAAAAAGGTATAAGCACCTCAAAGAGAGTCAATCAGTTATGCCTCAATCCCAAATATAATTGCGGGTGGCTAGCTGTTCTAGAGGAGACAACAACAACAACAACAACCCAGTATAATCCCACATAGTGGGGTCTGGGGAGGGTAGTATGTAAGCAGACCTTACCTCTACCCTGGGGTAGAGAGGCTGTTTCCAAATAGACCCCTCTAAGGTTGACAAGAGGGGTTGCTCTGATGGTAAGCAACCCCCACTTCCAATCGAGAGGTTGTGAGTTCGAGTCTCCCCAAGAGCAAGGTGGGAAGTTCTTGGAGGGAAGGATGCCGGGGGAAATTTCATAAAAACCAAAATACTATATCAGTGCTCTGATATAGTACTTATCATTTTAGATCCCTTGCACCAGAAACCCAAAGCCCCAAATATTATATCCTGAAATATGCAGAACCTAATTTAGTTGTCTAACTGAAAAAATGAGAACGCTCGCAAGAATTGGTCATGGTTTTATGTACCAAATATTTTAAGGAAGTCTAAATAGGGTAGCTCATGAATTTTTACACATCATCTAGGAAAGAAGAATGAATATTTCTTCCTCCAGCTTGGTTTGGTATGAATTGACTATTCAGTCTCAGTAAAAGCTAAAAGAGATTGACCAGCATCTCATCATAGAGGAGCCTCCTCAAGTATATGGATAGTCATCCATGAACTTAGCTTAAACATGACACAGCATTCATCTGAATTTTGAAACTCCCTTTTTCACCATTTAAATGGTTCCTTACAGCTTCAAGTTCAATCAAAAGTTATAATTCCACTTCTTTGATGTACAAACATAAAAAAGTTGTTAAGGGAGCAACCGAAAAATAAATCACCCATGTGTACTAAAGGACATCCAGCTGATTCAACAACAAAAGCCTATTTACACAAATTGACGGAAAACAAGCTGGATGTGTACTTACCATCAAGTGATTGAGCAGGTGCCAAGGTGATGAAGAATTGACTTCCATTTGTATTCGGCCCAGCATTAGCCATGGATATGATACCTGCTCCTGTATGCTTTAACTGTTGGTTTATCTCATCATCAAACTTCGCGCTGCAAGGTTGACTTCTTAAGTTACTCAAAGGCCAATTTTTTAAAAAGATGATCTCCTTCTTCACGATGTATGACAGACAAGTTTTAGCATGTCCATAAATGATAATAAACAACAGGAAATGACTCTACTATTAGATGCCCCAATCAACTCTTCACCATCAATTCCTCGTTACTGATGTACCTTTTTCAAAGGCACTGGAGATAATAAACTAGACACAGAATGACAACAGTTAAAGCAT
The DNA here is from genome assembly GCA_034376525.1 of Nicotiana benthamiana. Classification (NCBI taxonomy): domain Eukaryota; kingdom Viridiplantae; phylum Streptophyta; class Magnoliopsida; order Solanales; family Solanaceae; genus Nicotiana; species Nicotiana benthamiana. Next base: position 48,860,751 of record CM067341.1, on the reverse strand, counting down.
GTGGTAGAAAAATATATGCATGTTTAGAGCAACCTTGAACCGAAGTTTTTAGATCTACTAAGCTATTCTCTTCTCTTAAGTTTCTTTAATCGTGTAATAAAAGTTTATTAATGTTTGGGCAAACAATGCCCCGTATATAACAGGTATACCAACAACAACAACAAACCTAGTAGTTTTCCATAAGTGGGGTCTGAGGAATGTAAGATGTACGCAGCCTTATACCATAGGAAGGGCAGAGGGGATGTTTCTGATAGACACTCGGCATAACAAGTATACCAAAAAGTATAAAGCCTACAAAAAGATATGACTTTCTACAAATGACGACCAATCTTCTGTACATAAAGGGACCTCATGAATGCATCAAAATGAAATAAGGGATAAAAGGCTACTCCTACATCATGAGAAATTCATCTTGTCTCCTAAGTTAGTCATTCGATTACTAAAGGCCATGGTTCTTTGACTTTATTGAAAGGACTTGACCTTGGCATTACTAAAAGGTCACCCTTCCGAAGTTGGAGAGTTAAATGATTGTTGACTTTTGCCACTTGGCGGTATATACACTATATGTTGATTCCCTTGAATTTTTCATTTATTTATCTTTTTTTTGTTTGAATCCACATAATGAAGGTCTTGGCTCTGCCGCTGCTTAGGCAAAAGGGAGAAAATCACCTAGTAATTTTTTGCTTCTATCGGAATTTGAACATGCGACCTGATATTATCATCCAACTGCATTTACCACTAGGCCACCACCTTGGATGAGAGACCTTCATTACTTGATGTCTTTTAAATAGGCCAAGAGGTCTCCAGAACTAACTAGATTGGTTCCTCTAAATTGGTTTCATTGTAATTTACCCTCTAGCAAGAAGTAGTTAACTCGTGCCACTTAGCTTTCTCCTACTCACACTGGAAATCAAACTCAAATTTGAAATAATTGACATACATACACGTAGGCCTTTACATACCCGTAAATAGATTCTCCACCTCTTCCAGTACCAGTTGGATCTCCACCTTGAACAATAAAATCCTTTACACAAAATAAAAAAAAACAATATAAACACATATCTAAAATCACTTAAAATTAGCAACAATCGAAAAGAGATGGGAGCAAAAAAAAACCTTGATAATTCTATGAAACTTGACATTATCATAGTACCCTCTACGAGCAAGCTCTATGAAATTCCGACACGTTCTTGGTGCATGCTTGTAATACATCTATAAATAAAATAATTAAATTTGAAACTTTTATGCTCATAAACCCCAAAAAGAAAACCCAACTGCAAAATACTCAACTAAGAAGAAGAAGAGTACCTCGAGTGTAAAAGAACCCATGGAAGTTTCTAGAGTGACCTCTGGAGGCCCTCCTTCTGCACTCGGCCACATCGAGGCTTTAAAGCTGAGTATTCAGTGTTCAGGGGCTGCTGCTGTTGAGAAGAAAGTTGATTTTATTGGCGTTCTGGACCAATGGCGTCTGCTCTATATAGAGGCTAGTACCGGGTCGAGTAGCGGATCTGATTTTTCTCGGCTTGAATTTGGGTTGGTTTAATTTAGGACTACGGTTTAAATTTCGGAAAAATAAAAGTAGCGTCCATTTATAAGTAACTTATTTTAAAAATTATTCAATTTATAAAATATTCTTAATATTAGCCAATTAGTTATTTGTAATAAAAAAAATTTAAGATTTTACTTTCTTTTAAGTAGGTGTTAATAGATTTGGTACGTTTTAAGGAGCTTGAATATCAATTTTTGGATGATTTGGTGGATTTTGGAGGTGGTTTGAGTTACAAATTTAAAGTAGAAGATGAATATGTAAAAATGACATGTGTATTAGATTTCTATCACAACTATATCCATGTATACCTGCGTGATACATGTTTGATACATGTCGCAAAAGAATTTTTAAACTCGATTTTAACTATATCAATTCAGTCCAAATTACCTCCAATCTTCTTCAAATTTTGTATATTGACTCGTCTGAATGTTTTCAATGAATCTCAACTACTCATTGAAAAAGTCCTCTTTTGTTTAGATTTTTGAAATCTTGTATTATATATTTTTTGTGTTTCATCACCTTATTTGCTACATCATCCATGAAATTTCCTTTTCGTCTTGCATCTAATGTTGCTAAGCTCGCTTAAAATATGAAATGAGATCTTTGTGTGTGATTCTTGAAAAGAAAGAACCTTATTTATTTGGGTTTTCAATTTTTACATGCGCTTGGCTAGTTTTGGTAAGTTAATGGTTAATGGCTAGAGTAATGTTGTATTGTGGCCCGGGCCTGAACCGGACCGGACCGGACCGGGCCCGCGGTCCTGGCGGGCTAACGGGCCTGGTGAGCCAGTACTGATGGTCCTGGGCCTGGTGTTATTCTTAAGCCCGTGACGGCTGGTCCGCATCATTTAGCCCGGGACCGTTAGGCCCGGGACCGTCAACCAGGCCTGGGCCGGTCCCGGCAGGCCCAACGGCTATATATTTTTAAAAAAAAAGTCGGTTTTAAAAATCACCAACAGACATATTTTAAAAAGTAGCCGTTTGTGCTACAATTTGACCATTTGGAGGTTTAAAAAATGGTCATTTGGCCTCCAAACTTTAATTTAACCTCAAACTTTATATAATTATACTTTTACCCATTTCTCAACTATAAATACCCCCTCATTATTTCATTTTTATTCACCAATTCTTCAATAACTCTCAATCTCTCTCAATCTTTCTACTACAATTGCTTAATTTATTGTCGAAAATTCGTGAAAATTTGTGAAGTTGTTGAATTGAAGTTTTCAAGTGTTCAACGATTTTCAATTTTCAAGAAGTTGTTCGGCAATCCGGTAAACTCGTTTCAACTCTTACGTTTTAATAATATATTTTTGTGTGGTTTGGTTTGCATAATTATAATTAATATGACATTTTCTTTGAAAAAAATGTTTGGTAAAGGAAAAGGTAAAACCGGTGAAAGTAGTGGCCATAATACTACCCTTTCCCCGGCTCCCCGACCTAGAAAATATAATCAGGTTGAAAGTAGTCGCCAACCTAGACGTCCTCCTCCTCCTCCCGTAATTCTTGATAGTGATCACCCTTGTTTTCAATTTTCCGATAGTGAATTTCTACATGATGTTGCAGTAGGTGATAGATTAGATGATGAAATTATGAATGCTCTTTATCCTAATGAACCTATCTTATAGGAAAATGAGGATGAGGATGATGATGATGATGATGATGATGATGATGATGATGAAACCCAAGCACCAGATTTAGATGATACACTTACTAGTCCTGTTAATAACTCAAGTAATGCACCGGCCGACCCACCCGTAGAAACTCCAACTTTTAATAGACAACCTGCTAAACATCAAGAAACATCATTAGTTTGGAATTTTTTACTCAAGTAAGAGAACTAAATAAGGCTAAGTGTAAAACTTGTGGGAAATTACTGGTTCATAAATTTATTGGAGACCGCAGCGGCACGGGTAGTTTGACTAGGCACATAAAAACACACCCTATAGATAAGGCTAGATTTTTGCAAATGCAAGTGCAGCAAGATGGGACAAGTGTAGATTCTGCGGTTAACCCTAGTACAAGTTCAAATCTAGTTCAACCAGGAATTAACACTGTCACCGGAGGTATTTTATATTGCGATCCAAATAGAGATCATGAAGAATTAGCAAAGATGATTACTGCTATGTGCTTACCTTATACTTTTGCTTCTAATTCTAATTGGGTTCATTATATTAGAAGAGTTTTTAATCCTACTTATAAAGGTTGGCCTCGCGCAACAATTAAGACCGGTATTTATAAATTCAAACATGAATATGAACAATATTTGCGCTATTTATTTACTTATATACCTAATCAGATTTCTATTACTACTGATATTGGTAGAAGTTGTAATGATTGTGATTATCTAACTGCTACAAGTCATTGGATAGATGAGGACTGGACAATGCAAAAACGTATAATTGCGTATAGAATAATTAATTCACGTCATAAAGGTAAGTTTATAGCTAACACTATTTCAGATATTTGTAGATATTTTTGCTTTAGCGATAAAATAATGGCAATTTCTATGGATAATGCTTCTAGTAACACTAGTGCTATAGGCATGCTTACAAAATCACTAAATCCTACATTTACTAATATTTTTTATGTTAGATATATTTGTCACATTTATTATTTAATTGTCGGCGATGATATGCGAATTTTAAACATAGAAATTGAAAAGGTTCGAATGGCTCTTAATTGTCTTTTTTATTCAAACCGTAGAACTAGACTTAGAGAGTATTTTAAAAAATATGATGAATTTGGCCTTAGAGAAAGAAAGGTTCCTAAACCTTGCCCGACAAGATGGAATTGTATATACGAAAGTTTAGTAGTTGCATATGAATATAGAAACCCAATTAATGCAATGTTTAATTCTCGGGTAGGTGGTGAGGATGATGATGAAATGCTTACTACCCAAGATTGGACGAATGTTAAAATTCTTTTAGATTTTTTAGAACATTTTCAAGTTGCTACAAATGCATTTTCTGGGAAATATTATCCCACTATTTCAAACCGTTTAGTTTATATTGCCGCACTAGCTTATTTGTTTGTTGAATTTGGCGAGGGAAGGGATATTTATAAACTTGCTATAAATGAAATGAAATAAAAATTTAAAAAATATTTTTTTCCTATCTCTCTATTTTTGGTGTTGCTGCAATGTTAAACCCTACAATGAAATTGGGAGGCCCTCATTTTTGGTATTCTAATATTAATAAGGCTTTAGATCTTTCAAACGAGGAAGTTGCTACACTTGCAGATGCAAAAGTGTCAATTAAAATTAATGCTCAAACAATTTATAATGTTTATCAACTTGCCTTAGAGCATGCTAGGCTGAATATTCCAACCCCTACTTCGTCTAGCTCACAATCGTCTAAAAGAGTTGTGGGTTTAACAGCTCTTAAATCTTGAAAGGGGTTTCGGGGTTCTCAAGGTGATAATTATGATGAAACTTCACATCTAAATGAGCTTCAAGTTTATTTGTCTCAGGGACTTGAAAAGGAGAATCCAGACGGCTCTTTTGATCTTTTGGAATGGTGGAAGTCAAGGGAAAAATATTTTCCGGTTCTTGCAAGGATGGCTCGGGATATTTCATCAATTCAAGATCCAACTGTTGCATCGGAGAGCGCTTTCAGTCAAGCAAGACTGCAAATAGGTGATCATAGAGCGTCGATGAGGGATAGCTTGGAAAAATCGGTACTTTTTAGAGATTGGATCCGCGCGGAAAGAAGAAACTTTAGAATTGCAGAATCGCAACCGGCGATAGATGAAGCGTATGAAGAAATGATAGCGGAACTTGCGGAGGATTCGGCTTCGCCCGAAAGTGGTGATGAACAAGCTTCTTTTCCACCACCACCAACACAACCCCCTCCCAACCTTGACGGATTTATGAGATTTGTTAGAGATACAATGTAGATTATGATGTAACTTATACTTTGGCACATCTTCTTTTAGTTTTTTTTCCTTTTAATGGTGGTATTAGTACTTTATTGTGCTCATTCCATTGGTGTAAGGAAGACTAAGAAAGATATGTCATTTTTGGTAATAAAAATTATAAGACATACCCTTGAATATCTTTTTTCTCAATATTTCTTTGTCTTTACTTCGAATTATTTATAAGCTACAATATATATATATATATAACATACAATATATATTATAAGAAAATATACACGAGAATACATATACATAACATACAACCTAAACTACAAGAAAATATATAAGCAATAATATATATACATAAGATACAATATATATATATATAAGAGAATATATATACATAACATACAATATATACTACAAGAAAATACATAAGGGAATATATATACATAACATACAATATATACTAATTACTACAATACAATATACAATGAAATATATATTATATATACTATACTAATAACTAGTATACTATAAATATGTTCTATACTAGTATATTATATACTATTCTAATAACTACTATACAAGATATTGCCTTAAACAAAAAAATTACAAAAAAGCCCGCCAGGCCCGCCAGGCCCGCCAGGCCCACGAAGCCCGCCCGGCTAAGCCCAGGACCATATGAGCTTAGGCCCGTCACGGGCTGGTCTCACCCATTGAGCCTACGAAGCCCGGGACCGCCAGGCCCGGGACCCAAGCCCAGCCTACGAATCCCTGCCCGCGAAGCCCGTTTAGGCTCGTTCCCGGGACAAAATACAGCATTAGGCTAGAGGTTGATAAGTTGCAACTTTTTTGGGACATTTCTATAAGATTCTCTTAAACTTCAGTCCTTCTTTTTTGGTAAGTAGGAATTGCATTAACATTAGAACTTTGTTCCATCTATAGTTGAGACGTTTGATGTCATGAAAGACTGTTAACTGTGGGTCGATTAGCCAAATAGGGAATCCAATTGAATTCAAGTTGCATTCTGTGTATGGCTGCAGGAGAATGTCATCACCATCTTTTTGGTGAGTGTAGCTTCTCCAAAGCAGTACGGATGAGATTGTTGAGATGGTTACAAATACTGATTATTCCAATCAATTCTTGGCAACAGTTATTTACATGGCTGCTTATCCAATCCAAAGGAAAGTCACTGAAGGAAAGCATACTTAAGATGATGTATGTAGAATACAGTTACGTAATCTGGAAAGAGAGGAACGGTAAAGTGTTTGAAGACCAAGCAAGGAATGTGGAATAACTTGCTAGGAAAGTTGCATGCATATGCAACATCAAAGAACAAGGGGGAGTGAGGACAAAGATGCAACAACATCATTTTTAATGCTAATCAACAATATATAGACCAGCGGGCTAGATGGTAATGATTCTTTTATACGCAGAGGACAACTTTATTTATTTATTTCCTTCAAAATATGTTCACTCTCAACAAAATAATTAGAGCTCTCAGTGAATTAAAAGAAGTGTACAGGAAAAAATTTGGCTCATAACGTACCCACGAAAGGTGGGCACGTCCCCCGTGATAAGGGCGACCCAAACAAGGGTGCGTACCAAATCGGCAAAGAAGGAACGACGTCGTTTAGCACCTCCCATTTTTTGCTAAGTGGAAGCCACCAACCGTTGTACCTTTTTTTATTATTTATTTTGCTCGAGGAAGGTTTCCTACTATAAAGGAAACCTTCTCTTTGTAAAAAGGTATCAGTATTATTCTCGAATAATACTATCTCTCTCTCTCTCTTTCTCTCTCTCTCTCTCTCTCTCTCTCTCTCTCTCTCTCTCTCTCTCTCTCTCTCTCTCTCTCTCTCTCTCTCTCTCTCTCTCTCGTTCATAATTATTGCTTACCTCTTAAGTTAAGTTTATCATTATTATCTATTCACAGATCAACGAAAATTCTCGAAGCGATAATTATCTCTTGCGCTTATTATATTTGGTTACGATTTACCCTCATATATATTTTTTGATTGTTTTTAGGCTTACAAAATACTAACATCATTTTTTAGATAAACAATTTGGTGCCGTCTTTTGGGATTTCGAGAATCAAAACCATAGTTTGCACCTAGAGAACCATCAAAAACCTTTCTTTACTACACAAAAACGAAAAAATGGCTGACAACAACGCAAGAATGAAAACAATAGCAGATGTTGTAACCAATCTCATAGGTCCTCTCAATGAAGCCGGTGAAGATGGGGTCATGATTACAATCCCTATTACCACCTTAAGCGGGGAAATCCCACCTCCACCGCTCAAAGATCTAATAATCATGCGGGAAAAAGGCGCTTCCACATCTACATCTGAGGAAGCACCCCCAGAGGTCAAGAAACTATTGGAAGAGTGGTTAACAAGCACTCTAAGAGGCTTGGTTGAGAAGTCACTCCAACACAATGTCAGATACAGGCCAACCAGAGATATTGCTGCAGTCGGAGGCGAATTGAGGTCACCCGCGTAAATAACACGTCCCTCAAAAATCGGGCTGACGGCGACGCGCTCGCAGGCATCCTCAAGAAGATGGAGGAAATTGAAATGAAAACAGGTCACTCCGTGACCAGATGAATAAACACCTAGAAAGGGTAGACAAAATCCCTGGCGCCCCCAAAATGCTGCTAAAGCGTGACGTGGTGAGGTTTGTTGAACAACCCTACACAGAAGAGACTGTACCATACCCCATTCCAAAAACCTTCAAAAAGCCGCATTATCTAAGAGTGTACGACGGAAATACAGATCCCGAGGATCACTTGATCCACTATGCCACTACCGTAAAAGGTAACGACCTCTTAATGGGATAGGTACCGTCTGGACTATTGAAGAAGTTCGGCGAAACACTAACAGAGGGAGCACTGACTTGGTATTCCCATCTACCATCCAAAATTATTTCCACATTTGAGGAAATGGCGGACAAGTTTGTCACCGCGCATGCAGGAGCTAAGAAAGCAGAAGCAAGGGTCAACGACATCTTCGCCGTACGGCAAACTACATGGGAAGGACTCAGGGACTTCCTAGCTAGATTCAACAGGGTAAGGATGAACCTACCCAACGTGTCGGAAGGCATGGCAGTCGCTGCCTTCCAAAATGGGTTAAGCAGAAACGGCTCGAGGGCGACCAAAAAGTTACTCAGCCGCCTCATGAAGTACTCGCCCACCACATGGGAAGAAATCCACAATGCTTACTGCACCGAAGTGCGCGCAGATGAGGATGACCTAAACGGTCCGACCCAACTTCTAACAACGACACATCCAGAGAGTAGGAGAGATCGACGCTGCGAAGGACGATGGTAACAAGGCCCACGTCCCAATACGGAGAGGCACCAACCCTACATCAGATCCTCTCACCCACTGTTGCCCAGGCACGCGGATGCTCTATAGCGACATGTCCCCCCACTACAAAACGACAGAGGTATGCCCCATTTATTATCTGCCCATAATTTTTTTTTGTCCCCTTCATAGATAGTGAACGCACTTGAGAAGCTGGAAACAAGGTGAAATGACCGGAAAATATGAAGCCGGACCCCATCACCAGAAAATCAAACGCCTTGTGCGAGTTTCACCAGGAACGGGGGCACAAAATCGAAGACTGTATAGGTCTACGACAAGAGGTGGTCAGGATGTTGAACCAAGGATTCCTAAGGGAGTTACTTAGTGACAAAGGAAAAATCAACTTTGCACGTGGACGGGAGCCACACCGTGGTCCACCAAAGCCGCCCTCACACAACATGATCATTGGGAACAGCGATGACTCGGCAATCAACCATGTCAAGTTCACCACTACGCATAAACTATAGCGAACTATCGGCCACGAACGGTATGACGACTTCAAAGACAGTATTATCTTCGATAAGTCTGATGCCGACGGTTGGCTTTCCCTCATTACTATGCTTTAGTTATTACTTTAAATATCGAAGATACAGATGTTAAAATAATTATGGTTGATGATGGAAGTGGCGCCTCTATTATCCACCCGAGGGTCCTCGTACTAATGGGACTCGAGGATAAGATAGTACCGCACTGCATAACACTAACAAGTTTCAATAATGCAGTGGAATGAACCTCAGGAGAAATATCACTACCCGTCCTAGTGGGGGGAGTCATGCTGGAAACAACTTTCCACGTGATGAACCGGGAAACATCATACAACGTCATCATCGGGCGACTAAGGATACACACTATGAGAGTGGTCCCTTCGAGCTTTTACCAAATGGTTAAATTTCCCACCCCGTGGGGAATATTCAGCATTTGAGGCGAGCCCCACACCTCTCAAGAATGTTATAAAATAGCACAAGACTGCGCCCGCACCAAACAACTTAAAGGGGCAAGCGTGGGCGCATAGCAATCAGCTATGTCGGGGACTAAGGTCCACCCGACATAATTCATCATTAAAGACCCTGATGTCGTAGAAGCCTGTAAGGCTACGGTCAAAGACCTTGAACCGGTCCAACTATACAACAACAAACCTACAAGGAAGGCGTACATCGGGGCACGAACTTTCAAATCCAAGTAAGTATCGTGAATTTTTATCTAACCATATAGACCTGTTTGCTTTTTCCCATTCAGATATGCGGGGAATCCCGCGAGAAATCGCTACTCATAAGCTGAATGTCGACCCATTACACCCGCATGTACGGCAAATGAAAAGAAAATTCAACATCACGATCAAAGAAGCAGTCAGCAAGGAAGTAGACAAACTTCTGACCAACGGCTCCCTCAAGGAATCAAAGTACCCTCAGTGGGTCGCCAACGTCGTCATGGTCAAAAAAAGAACGAGAAATGGAGAATGTGTGTAGATTTCACCGACTTAAACAAGGCGTGCCTGAAAGATTCCTTCCCATTGCCCCACATTGACCAGTTAATAGACGCAATCGAGGGGCACGAGCTGCTAAGTTTCCTATGCATACTCTGGCTACAACCAAATCATGATGGCCAAAGAGGACCAAGAGAAAACAACTTTCATCACCCACCAGGGGACATACTTCTAAGAGGTAATGCCCTTCGGGCTCAAGAATGCGGGAGCCACATATCAGAGGCTAGTAACCAAAATGTTCAAAGAGAAACTCGGTAAGACCATGGAAGTCTACATTGACGATATGCTAGTAAAATCGGCAAGGAAAGAAGACCATATCGGCCATCTAAAAGAGGCCTTCGAAATACTGAAAAGGTACGGGATGAAGCTGAACCCCGAGAAATGTGCCTTCGGCACAGCTTCAATGAAGTTCTTAGGATTCCTCGTATCGCAATGGGGCATTGAGGTCAATCCAGACCACATCAAGGCAATAGACGCAATACCTGAGGTGTTGAGTAGCAAGAAACAGGTACAAAAGCTGAAGGGACACATAGCTGCCCTGTCCAGGTTCATCTCACGGTCATATGATTGATGCCATAAGTTTTTCAGCATACTGAAAAAAGATCAAGGACTACAATGGAACGAGGAATGCACCGAGGCCTTGAAGAAACTGAAAGCATTCTTGTCTTCGCCACCCTTGTTTGTCAAGGCAAGTCCGGGTGAACCGCTGCTAGTCTATCTGGTCGTTTCACAGGTCGTTGTTAGCACCGTCCTCGTCCACAAAAACAAAGTTACACAATCCCCTATCTATTACATTAGCAAAACCCTAGTGGATGCCGAAACTCGGTACCCACACCTCGAATGGTTAGCATTTGCACTGGTCATAGCTTTACGAAAGCTACGACCCTATTTTCAATTCCATCCTATAAAAGTGATAACGACATTCCCATTAAGAAGCATCCTACACAAGCCCTAATTATCGGGCCGGCTAGCAAGATGGGCCATCGAGCTCAGCGAGCACGACATCTCATACCTTCCCCGTACCGCTATTAAGTCGAAAGTCCTTGCCGATTTCATAGTCAACTTTAGCGCAGAAATTCTGCCAAAAGCAGAACTTGAGGCACAACACGCAACCGCCAATGATGACCAATGGGTCCTCTACACTGATAGCACTGCCAATGCATCGGGATCGGGACTGGGACTCATCCTCGAGGTCCCCACGGGCAAAAAGATTCGCCAGTCCATATGATGCCCCGAAATGACTAAAAATGAGGCCGAGTATGAGGCTGTTATTGTAGGCATCAAGCTAGCCTTAAAATATAGTGCCCGCCGATTCGTCCTTCACTGCGATTCCCAACTCGTGGTAAAACAAGTCACATGGATTTACCAAATCAAAGAACAGAGAATGCAAAAGTACCAATCAGAGATTTGCAGGTTAATAGCCACATTCGATGAATGTCGTCTGGAATAGATCCCAAGGGCATGAAATATTGAAGCAAACGGTCTAGCAAAACTGGCCATGACCACTAAAAACTTCGACAAAGAGAACGTAGTCACTCTCCTCCACTTCGCCATCGATTATACTGAGGTATTCTCTTTAAATTTGATTTGGGACTCGCGCAACCAGTTTCTATCTTACCTACAGGACGGGACGCTGCCATCCGACAAGAAAAAGGCAAAGAAACTTCGCGCACAAGCCACTCGGTACTGCTTAATGAACAGAGACCTCTACAAGAGAACGTTTGGAGGACCCTTGGCCAAGTGCCTAGGACCGCACCAAACAAGGCTGGTACTCGAAGAAGTACACGAGGGTCATTGTAGTGCTCATGCAGGCAACCGCGCCCTCGTATAATGCATCATACATGCCGGGTACTACTAGCCCATCATGAAGAAAGAGGCAGCAGAATACGTTCGTCAATGCGAGCAATGCCAAAAATACGCCCCCATGATACACCAACCCGGAGAGCCCCTCCATTCAGTCACCTCCCCATGGCCTTTCATCAAGTGAGGAATGGACATAGTCGGCCCCCCTGCCCGCAGAATAGGGAGAGGTACAATTTCTATTAGTATTAACTGACTATTTTTCTAAATGGGTAGAATCAGGTGCATACACACAAATACGTGAACAGGAGGTAATCGCCTTCATCTGGCAAAATATTATATGTCGCTTCGGCATCCTCAAAGAAATTAGTTGTGACAATGGACGACAGTTTGTCGGGTAGAAACGACTGAATTCTTCGAGAAATGGCGCATCAAGAGGATACTTTCCACTCCATATCACCCTGCCGCCAACGGCCAAGCAGAATCCTCCAACAAAACAATATTAAACATACTGAAGAAGAAAATAGAGGACACCAACGTGCTATGGCCCAAGCTGCTACCCGGAGTATTATGGGTATACCGGACCACACCCAAATCCAGTATAGGGGAACTCGTTGGTCTACGGAACCGACGCGGTCATACCCATCGAGGTTGGCGAACCAAGACTAAGATATTCACACATCAGTGGAACAGAAAACAACGCCAACAGACTCCAAGACCTCGACGAGGCTGAGGAAAGGAGAGAAATGACCCGCATCAGAATGGTGGCCCAAAATCAACAAATCGAAAGATATTACAAAGAAAGGGCCAAATTAAGATCACTCAAGGTGGGAGATTATGTCCTCAAAGCCAAAACATTGGAATCTAAAGACCCAAGTGAAGGAAAATTGGCCACCAACTGGGAAGGACCCTACAAAATCACAGCAGTAGCTAGCAAAGGCGCTTTCCAGTTAGAGAGAATGGAAGGAAAAATTCTCCAAAACAACTGGAACCTTGCTAGCCTCAAATATTTCCACTTCTAAAGTCATATCTCGAGTCGTACTCTTTTTCCCTTACCCGAGTTTTGTCCCATTTGGGTTTTCCCGGGGAGGTTTTTAACGAGGCAATAGAGGGGATACTTGGAAATATTTGTGGAACAAGTTTATCATCTCAACCTCTCCTTACGACCTCCAGGACAACATGATAAAGGGACTGGACTGACTTAATCTACAATATATGAAAGTCTACGGCCATCTCCAATTTATGAAAGGCTACAGCCATCTACAATGTATGAAAGACTACGAACATCTCCAATGTATGAAAGGCTATGGCCTTCTCCAGTGTATCAAAGGCTACGACCATCTACAATGCATGAAAAGCTACGGTCATCTCCAATGTATGAAAGGCTATGGCCATCTCCAATGTATGAAAGGCTACGGCTATCTCCAATGTATGAAAGGCTATGGTCATCTACAATGTATGAAAGGCTACGACTATATCCAATGTATGAAAGGCTAAAGCCATCAGTTCGATCATGTCCAAGGTCATCGATTACATTATGGCTTAGGCCATCCTCACCAACGGTTGACCTATGATTCGACCACGGTGAATAAACGACTCGACAACAATCGAAGTCGCCTACATTGCTAAGGCTATCAGTTCGATCATGGCCAAGGCCATCGATTACATTATGACTAAGGCCATCCTTACCAACGGTCGACCTAAGCTTCGACCACGGTGAATAAATGACCCGACAACAGTCGAAGTCGCCTACATGGATAAGGCCATCAGTTCAATCATGGCCAAGGCCATCGATTACATTATGGCTGAGGCCATCCTCACCAACGGTCGACCTAAAATTCGACCACAGTGAATAAACGACTCGACAACAATCGAAGTCGCCTACATGTCTAAGGACCTTAGTTCCATCACGGCCAAGGCCATCAATTACATTATGGCTAAGGTCATCCTCACCAACGGTCGACCTAAGATTCGACCATGGTAAATAAATGACTCGACAATAGTTGAAGTCGCCAACATGGCTAAGGCCATCAGTTCCATCACGGCCAAGGCCATAGATTACATTATGTGTAAGGCCATCCTCACCAACAGTCGACCTAAGATTCGACCACGGTGAATAAACGACTCGACAACAGTCGAAGCTGCCTACATGGCTAAGGCAGTTCCATCACGGTCAAGGCGATCGATTACATTATGGCTAAGGCCATCCTCACCAATGGTCGACCTCAGATTCGACCACGGTTAATAAATGACTCGAAAACAATTGAAGTCACCTACATGGCTAGGGCCATCAGTTCCATCACGGCGAAGGCCATCGATTACATTATGGCTAAGGCCATCCTCACCAACGGTCGGCCTAAGATTTGACCGCAGTGAATAAGCGACTCAACAACAGTCAAGGTCGCCTACATGGCTAAGGTCGTCGATTCTATTATGGCCAAAACCGTTGATCTAAAATTCGACCAAGGCTGCCAAAACCGACGGTCAGCAAAGAACACAACAAAAGCTCTAAAGAACGAAAGAAAAAAAACGGCAAGGGAAAGGAAGAAAAATTATATTCATTCATCCAAATATATATACAACGAGTTCTACAAAATTCCATCTACAAAATGTTCATATACAAGCCCTAAGGGCCTTCACCACCCCTGCCAACATGACCCACCTGGTCGCCATCAGGTCCACCGCCGTCCCCATGCTGGTAAGTCTTAGAAATCCATGAGCTGGAGTCTAGGCGGTTGACATCCTCAGAATTATAGCCCTACCTACCAGGCAATTCAGATCTATAACCAGCTAGTTCACGGTCAATGCGAGTCAAGTTCCACTACCTCTCTACCTCCACCTCAAAAGCTCGGCCCACCGCCAAAAGCTCCTCAAAGACGACCAATCTGGCATCATGGTACACCCACACCTTGTGTGCCTCACGATGCATGGCATCTTGTCGGGGAGATCGCCTAAGGGCCTCCATTTCGATTATCCTAACATCCATCTCGGCTCTAAGGGCAGTGATCTGAGCCAGTAATTTCGCATTCTCAGCCGCTACCCCGCGGCTAATCTCCAAGTCCTCCTCTCTTGACTGAATGAGAGTCTCCAGCTCACTATTTTGGGCTAAGGCAGCCATCACCTGCCCATCCAACTCCTTCAGCTCCGCTGCCTTCTTCTTCAAAAGAGCCTCTGATTTTTAAAGGTCCCCCGCGGAACGTCCGAAACTGGGGATCCTGCTCAAACATGTCTGCCAACGTGCGATGCTTGGCACAGACCTCTCTGTACTTCTTTGTCATTTTAGAGAAGGTGGCCGCTCTCTTTCGCTCACGACACCTCCGCTCTACCTCCAAAACGAGGGTCTGAAAGAGAAGAAAAGAAACGCATCAGTACAAACCACAGTTGCTTTGAACGACAACATAAAAAAGAGGAGGGTGGGCTAAAAGATACCTGTAAAGCCGGACCAGCTACCCGCCTTGACAAGTCCCCATTACTGACATCTCTCAGCGACTCATGCTCCGCAGCCGCGCACAACAGGTTCATGTCCGCCATAGCCTACTCGCTATCCTCTAATAAGTTGTATCCCCCAGGGATCACAATGCGGTGAGTAGACCGACCCCCCTCATTTACAAACGGGCCGAACTGCTCGGTGCCCCCTCAAGAGCGGCTTTAGAGCCCGTCCTTTCGGTCTCCATGGCCGCCTCATTAACTGTGGAGAATGACTGGCCTCCTAATGCACGAGCCAAATGGGTGGCAGCTGCCCCCGAGCACGAATGGCCTCAACCATAAAGGTCGACCTTGGCACTTGGCGAGACTCACTAGGCCTCCACACGCCCTCAACGGCAATGCTTTTCCCAGTTATAAGTCGCCGCCTCTTTCTATTAGGCACCTCCTCTCCTTCGGAAGTCACCTCTACTAAATCGGCTTTCGGTGCCAGCACGGGAGCAGCTTTGGGTGCCGCTGCTGCTAAAGCCTCTGGTACCTTCACAGAGGCGGCCTCAAGCGCCGCCTCCAATGCGGCCGCCGATGTAGCCCTTTGGTGGGAAATCAAATGGGGGATACCTCTGGGTGAGCCACTCACAAATATATCTACGGAGTCAAACTCCGTCCTGGCTGTGCTGGCTTCAGTATTTTTTCTTCTTTATCCTTGAAGAAGCACCCCGACCTGACAAATGACAAGCACATCAGGTAGGAAGGTCTCCAAGCTAAGGCAAAATGTAAAAAAAAAAAAAAAAAATATATATATATATATATATATATATATATGGGGAAGTTTGTTACCATTTGGGCTGTACAGCCTATGGAATTCGGGCCAAGTGCGGCATTTCTCTGCATGTGGTATCAACCCCGCTACCTACGACCTAATGTCGCCAAGGGGTAAGGTGAGCGAGCCGCTACGAAAACAAAAGAGAAGAAGAAAGAAAGCAAGTTTAGAGTTAATTTATTCAAAACAGAACGTTGCGAAGTTACATGTAGAGGTACTTCCATCCTGCGTTCCACACTTCCAAAAATCCTTCAGGATCGGACACTAAATGGCTCGTCCTAACAGAGAAGAATCTATGCCAGAACTCGTGATTAGCTTTGTCGTCAGCCCTCACGACAAAGTGTTTCTTGCCACGGCTCCTCAGTTGGAGCATGGTACCCCTCATGTCATTGGGGCTGAACATCTGTAGCAAATGGTGAACGGAAACAACGGCCCCGGCCTCACCTGCAAGCGTAGTAAGGATCCGACACACCTTCTGGCGTAAGTTGTAAGCTGAGCCGGGCATACATTATAGAAGCGGCATAGCTCTTCGGCCAAAGGGTTGAGCGGGAAGCTATACCCAATCTTAAGTATGTATTCGAAAAATTCACAAAAGTCGAGCTTATGTACATTGGCGTGGTCCGTCCAAGCCGAAACTATCTCAATATGATCAGGAATGTTGTACCTGGTCCTGAGAACGTCCAGGTGAGACTGAAGTAAATCACTCTCCTCCCAAATTTGAGAGGGGCTTGGCGTGTTAATGTCTTTTCTCGCATTCAAATCCTTCGGCAAAATGTTGTCTACCATTAACGGAACTAGGGTTTTTCCGCTCCCTCCCCTTCACCATCATAAGAGGGTGGAACCCTAGAAAAAGCATTGTCCTTAGCCTTTTTTCTTTCTCGGCGTTTTGCCATAATATGCAGTGAAGAATAAAGTATTGGTAGTGAGTATGATAATTCTCATGAAAGGTATCTCTCATAAATGATATAACGGTTACAGGAAAGAAAGATAAAGAAAGAAGCAAAGGAGATCTTTCTAAAAGATCAAAAGATGAAACCCTTTGAACCACTCTCCTATTTATAGGAGAAAAGCACACAGGAATTGAAGAGGCTCAATTCTGAAACCGGCGTCGGAAACAAAAACGTCACGTCGCGTTATGAACAAGTCTCGGGAACAGGTGTAATGATGATGTATGTGACTATTGACATCACCTTAAATAAGGTAGGTCACACATCAACGACCCAACTAATTCCATCACGCCCATTCTCTGCAAAGAAGGCACCTACAGGCACGGCCAAATTTCCGTAGAAAACGAATCATACATGTCCGTCCATTGAAGAAGATCATCGAGTACTTCTCCAATGAATGGAGGGACTAACAGTATAGGGCAAAATTTGGCTCATAACGTCCCCAAGGCAGGTGGGCACGTCCCCCGTGACAAGGGCGACCCAAGCAAGGGTGCATCCCAAATCGGTAAAGAAGGAACGACGTCGTTTAATACCTCCGCCTTTATTGCTGAGTGGAAGCCACCAACCTTTGCACCTTTATTTTTATTATTTATTTTGCTTGAGGAAGGTTTCCTACTATATAAAGGAAACATTCTCTTTGTAAAAAGGCATCATTATTATTTTCGAATAATACAATCTCTATTTATCTCTCTCTCTCTCTCTCTCTCTCTCTCTCGAGTTCATAACTATTGCTTACCTCTTAAGTTAAGTTTATCATTATCATCTATTCACAGATCAACGAAAATTCTCGAAGCGATAATTATCTCTTGGGCTTATTATATTTGGTTAAGATTTACCATCATATATATTTTGATTGTTTTTAGGCTTACAAAATACTAACATCATTTTTTAGCTAAACAAGAAGATAGAAAGATATAGTATTCTTTATGTAGTTCAAAATATACATATTTTAGATATTAAAAAACATAATATTATCATTGAGAAATATAATAGATTTTATAAAATTAGTAGTAGAAACACCCATGGACCATGATAATTTAATAACTCTAGTAAATAGATGCAATTATGAATTTGAAACAAATAAATGTTGCTAAACTAATTTAAGTTTATCAACGTTTTATGGGGTCAAATTTATCCCTCAACGTCCCCATGAATAATGGGTACGCCCAATAAGCAGGCGCCGACCAAAGTGAGGACGCGGCGTGGATGTGATGGTAAAAGCGACGTCGTTTAGAGCTTGAATTCTTTACTAAGTGGAAGCCACCAACTTTTTTACTTTTTTTATTATTTCGAGGGAGATCTCCTACTATATAAAGGATACCTCCACATTGTAACAGGCATTATGATTATTCTCGGATAATATAATTTCTCTCTCTATCTCTATCTCCAACTATTGCTTTTATCTTAAGCTAACACTATTTTCTCTATCTTTGAGGTCTAGAGCTATAATATCTCCTATCTAATCTCTAGGTCAGATTATATTTGATTATGATTTACCCTTATTTATCTTTTGATTGTTTTCTAAAGCTTACAAAGCACATCGATAAATTTTGAGCTAACCAATTTGGCACCATCTGTGGGGATTTCGAGAATAAAAACCATAGTTTGTACCTAGAGAACAACAGACAACTATTCTCTACACCACACAAACAAAAATGGTTGAAAACAATGCAAGAATGAAAGCAATAGTGGATGTTACAACCAACCTCATCGGTCCTCTCAACGAAGCCGATGAAGAGAATGTTCCAATTACAACCCCTAGCACCATAACTAGTAGGGAAATCCCACTTCCCCCACCTGGACATTTGATGATCTTGCGGAAAAAGGGTGCTTTTACATCCGTAACCAAAGAGGTACCCTCAGAAGTCAAAAAGCTACTGGAAGAGTGGCTAACGGGTACCCTAAGTGGCTTGATCGAAAAATCACCACAAGGTAACATCGGATTTGCACCAACAGTAGATCTTACCGCTGCCCCAGTTGAGCCTGAAACGGCATGAGCAAATGATATGACAGGCGAGGTACAGGCCAATGATGGCACGCTCATAGCCATTCTTAAGAAGATGGAGCAGATGGAAAATGAAAACCGATCACTTCGTGAACAGATGAAGGAACACCAGGAGAGGGTAGACAAAATCTCTGGTGCCCCCAAGTTGATGCCAAAGCGCAACGTGGGAAGATTTTTTGAACGACCCTACACTGAGGAGGATGCCCCGTACTCCATTCCGAGGACCTTCAAAATACCACCCTACCTAAGAGTATACGATGGGACCACAGATCCCGAGGATCATCTGATCCACTATGTCACAGCTGTAAAGGGCAACGGCCTATCAAAAGAATAGGTACCGTCCGTACTGCTGAAAAAGTTTGGAGAAACGCTGATAAGAGGAGCCCTTACTTGGTACTCCCAGCTACCGGCTACGATCATTTCTACGTTCGAGGAAATGGTGGACAAGTTTGTCACCGCTCATGCAGGAGCAAAGAAAGCAGAAGTAAGGGTTAAAGATATCTTCGTTGTCTGTCAAACCGTAGGAGAAGGACTCAGGGACTTCCTGGCCAGGTTTAACAAGATAAGGATAAAACTACCCAACGTATCGGAAGGCATGGAGACGGCCGCTTTCCTGGACGGACTAAGCAGAGACGGTTATAGGGCGACCAAGAAGCTACTAAGACGCCTCATAAAGTGCCCTCTTACCACATGGGAAGAAATCTATAACGCCTACTATGCCAATGTAAGTGTAGATGAAGATGACCTCAAGAGGTCGACCTAACGGTTGATGACAATACATCCAGAAATCAGGAGGGATCGACGCATAGAGGGACGGCGAGAACAAATTTCGTGTCTCATCAAAGAAAGGCACCAGCCTTATGTCAGATCCTCTCACCCACCGCCACCGAGATACGTGGATGCACTACAGCGACATGTCGCTCCATTCCGAAACAAAAAAGGTATGCCTCCTTTATTATCCGCCCATAACTGTTGCGTTTATCCTTCAGAGATAGTGTACCCACTAGAGAAGCTGCGCAGCAAGGTATAATGGCCAACGAAGATGAAATCAAACCCCACCACAAGGAAATCAAATGTCCTATGTGATTTCTATTAGGAACAAGGGCATAAAACCGAGGATTGCATAGGCCTACGGCAAGATGTGGTCAGAATGCTAAATGAGGGGTATCTGAGGGAGCTAGTCAGCGACAAAGGGAATACCAACTTTGCACATGGACGTGAGCAACTTCATGGGCCGCAAAAGCCGCCCTCCTCAGCACGTATGATTAATATGATCATCGGAAGCGATGAAGACTCAGCAATCAACCACGTCAAACTCAGCACCATGCATAAACTGAAGCGAATCGTCGCCCACGAATTGTATGACGACTTCGAAGATAGTAACACCTTCAACAAGTCCGACACTGACGGTTTATCTTTCCCTCAATGTGTACGTATTGCAGATACAGATGTTAAAAGAATCATGATTGATGACGGAAGAGGTGCCTGTATTATCCACCCGAGGGTCCTCATACAAATGGTACTCGAGGACAAGATAATATCGCATTATATAATACTAAATGGTTTTAATAATGCAGTGGAACGTACTTCCAAAGAAATATCCCTACCCATTTTAGCGGGATGCGTCATGTTGGAAACAATTTTCCACGTGATGGACCAAGAAACGACATACAACGCCATCATAGGACGCCTATGGATACATGCCATGTGAGAGATCCCGTCAAGCTTTTACCAAATGATCAAATTCCCTACCATATGGGAAATAATAAGCATTCGAGGCAAGCCACGCACCGCAAGGGAATGCTATGAAATAGCCCAAGATTGAGCCCATACCCAACAACTTAAGGGGGCTAGTGCAGAGGCATAGAAATCAGCTATGTTAAAGACTAAGGTCGACCCGACAAAGGACGCCATTAAAGATCTTGATACCGTAGAGGCCTGTAAAGATACGACCGAAGATCTCGATCCAGTCCAACTGGACGACGCCGATCCCATAAATAAAGCCTACATCGGTCACGGCCTCGCTGATCCAAGTAAGTATCATGAGTTTTTAACTAACCATGCAGACTTGTTTACTTTTTCCCATTCAGATATGCTAGGGATTCCGTGATACATCGCCACTCACAAGTTAAACGTTGACCCGTTACACCCACCCGTACGGCAAATGATGAGGAAATTCAATGTCGCTATCAACGAAGCGGTTAGTGAGCAGGTAGACAAACTACTAGCCAACGGCTTCATCAGATAATCAAAATATCCCCAATGGGTCGCCAATGTTGTCATGGTCAAAAAGAAAAATAGGAAGTGGAGAATGTGCGTGGACTTCACAAACCTAAATAAGGCGTGCCCAAAGGATTTATTCCCACTACCTCACATCGATTAATTGATCGATGCTTCCGTAGGACACGAGCTGCTGAGCTTTCTAAACGCTTATTCCGGTTACAATTAGATCATGATGGTAGAAGAGGACCAGGAAAAAACAACTTTCATCACCCACCTAGGGACATATTGCTACAAGGTAATGCCCTTCAGACTAAAAAATGTAGGAGCTACGTACAAGAGACTGGTCACCGGGATGTTCAAAGAACAACTCGGTAAGACCATGGAAGTTTACATCGACGACATGCTGGTAAAATCAGCAAAGAAAGAAGAACCATATCAACCACCTGAAGGAAGACTTCGAGATATTGAGGAGATACAAAATGAAGCTGAACACTGAGAAATGCGCTTTCGGTGTGGCCTCAGGGAAATTCTTAGTGTTTCTCGTATCATAGCGAGGTATCAAGGTCAATCTAAATCGGATTAAGGTGATAGACGTAATATCTGAGGTGTTGAACAGTAAGAAACGGGTGCAAAAGCTAACAGGACAGATAGCCGACCTATCCAGATTCATCTCGTGGTCCTCTGACAGGTGCCATAAGTTTTTCAACGTGGTGAAAAAAGATCAAAGCTTACAGTGGAATGAGGAGTGTGTCAAAGCCTTGAGAAAGCTAAAAGCGTACCTATCCACACCACCTCTGCTAGTCAAAGCGAGCCCAGGCGGACCCCTGCTGGTATATCTGGATGTATCATAGGTTGTCGTTAGCACAGTCCTGGTCCGCGAAGACTAAGGTAGACAATCTCCTATTTATTGAATTAGCAAAATATTAGTGGTCGTCGAAACACGATATCCACACTTTGAGAGATTAGCTCTGGCATTGGTCGTGCTTCACGGAAGCTCCGACCTTATTTTCAATGCCACTCCATAAAAGTGGTAACGGCCTTCCCGATGAGAAGTGTCCTACACAAACCTGAATTGTCAAGCCAGCTTGCCAGATGGGCCATTGAGCTCAGCAAGCACGACATATCGTTACTCCCAAGAACCACCATCAAGTCGCAAGTACTTTCCAATTTTATAACGAATTTCAACACATAAATCCTGCCGAGGGCGAAACTTGAGACACAATGTGTCTCCTCCAATACCGACCTATGGACTCTCTATACTGACAGTGCCGCCAATGCATCCGGATCGGGACTGGGACTCGTCCTCGAGGTTCCCACGGGCGAAACAATTTTGCAGTCCATATGATGCCCCGAAATGACTTACAATGAGGCTGAGTACGAGGCCGTAATTGCAGGTATGAAACTAGCCATCAGGTATGGGGCTCGACAAATCATCCTCCATTGCGACTCCCAACTTGTAGTAAATCAGGTCGCTGGGACTTACCAAATAAAAGAACAAATGTTGCAGAAATACCAATTAGAAATCCATAGGATGATGGCCGAATTCGACAAGTGCCGCCTTGATTAAATCCCGAGGGCGCAAAATGTCGAAGCAGACGCCCTAGCAAAAGTTGCCACGGCTACTAAAAATTTTCACAAGGAAAACGTGGTCACCCTCCTCCATTCAGCCATCGACCATACTGAGGTATGCTTTGTAAATATGACTTGGGACCGACACAACCAATTTGTATTCTACCTACAGGATGGAACGCTTCCACTCGACAAAAAGAGGCAAAGAAACTCCGCGTACAAGCTGCCTAGCATTTCCTTATCAACAATTCCCTCTACAAAAGGGCGTTCGGCATACCCTTGGCCAAGTGTCTAGGGTCGCACCAAACGAGGTTGGTGCTCGAAGAAGTGCATGAGGGCCACTGTAGTGTCCATACAAGTAACCGCACCCTCGGGCGATGCCTCATTCGGGCTGACTATTACTGGCCTACCATGAAGAAGGAAGCAGCGGAATACGTTCGCCGGTGCGAACAATACCAAAAATATGCCCCCATGATACACCAACAAGGAGAACCTCTCCACTCGGTCACATCCCCATGGCCCTTTATCAAATGGGGAATGGACATAGTCGGACCCCTCCCCGCGGGACGAGGAAAGGTACGGTTTCTACTAGTTTAACTGACTATTTCTCCAAGTGGGTGGAAGTAGGTGCGTACGCTCAAATACGCGAACAGGAGGTCATCGCCTTCATATGGAAAAATATCATATGCCGCTTCGGCATCCCTAAGGAAATCAGCTGCGACAACAGACGACAATTTATCGGTCGAAAAATGACAAAGTTCTTTGAAAAATGGCACAACAAGCAAATACTCTCAACGCTATACCATCTCGCCGCCAATGGCCAAGCAGAGTCCTCCAATAGGACAATATTAAATATACTAAAAAAGAAACTTGAGGAAGCCAAAGGGCTATGGCCCGAGCTACTGCCAGAAGTATTGTGGGCCCATCGGACCACACCCAAATCCAGCACAGGGGAAACACCGTACTCACTAGTCTATGGAACTACCGCAGTAATACCAGTCGAGGTCGGTGAACCAAGCTTGAGGTACTCACACACCAGTGGAATAGAAAATAACTTAAATAGGCTCCAAGACCTCGACGAACCTAAGGAAAGGAGAGAAATGGCCCACATCAGAATGGTGGCCCAAAAATAACAGGACGAAATATACTACAACAAGAGGGCCAAGATAAGACCACTCAAACTGGGAGACTATGTCCTCAAAGCCAAGACATTGGCGTCCTAAGACCCAAGCAAATGAAAATTGGGCACTAATTGGGAACCCAACAAAATCATAGCAGCATCCAATAAAAGAGCATTCCAGTTGGAAATAATGGAAGGGAAAACACTACAAAATAATTGGAATTTCTCCCACCTCAAGTATTTCCGTTTATAAAAGGCGTCTCCCAAGTCGTACGCTTTTTCCCTTACCCAAATTTTGTCCCAATTGGATTTTCTCGGGGAGGTTTTTAATGAGGCGATGGAGGGGACACCTAGAGATACTTGCGGAACACGTTTATCATAGCAACCTCTCCATACGCTCTCCATGACGACATGATAAAGGGACTAGACTAGCATAATCTCCAATGTATGAACGGCTACGACCATCTCCAACATATGAATTGCTACGGCCATCTCCAATGTATGAACATCTACGGCCATATCCAATATACGAATGGCTATGGCAATCTTTGATGTATGAACGCTACGGCCATCTCCAGTGTATAAATGGCTACGGCCATCTCCAAAGCTCAAATAGCTGAGACCATCGCCGCCAACAGTCGACCTAGTTCGACTATGGCAAGCAAATGATTCGACGACAGTCGAAATCAACCACATGGCCAAGGCCATCAACAAGTTATGACCAAAGTTCATCAACTTAACTCTGGCCAAGGCCATCGATTTCATCATGACTAAGGTCATTGCCGCCTAGAGTCGGTCTAGTTCGACTACGGTAAGCAAATGATTTGATGACAGTCGTATTCAACATATGGCCAAGGCCATCAACAAGTTATGACCAAAGGTCATCAACTTAACTCTGGCCAAGGCCATCAAATTCATCATGGCTAAGTCCATCGCTGCCAACAGTCGACCTAGTTCGATTATAGTAAGCAAATGATTCAATGACAGTCGAAATCAACCACTGGCCAAGGCCATTAACAAGTTATGACCAAAGGTCATCAACTTAACTCTGGCCAAGTCCATCAACGTCATTATGGCTAAGGCCATCACCGCCAACAGTCGACCTAGTTCAACTACGGTAAGCAAATGATCGATAGCAATCAAAATCGACCACATGGCCAAGGCCATCAACAAGTTATGACAAAAGGTCATCGACTTCATCATGGCTAAGTCATCGCCTCCAACAGTGGACCTAGCTTGACTACGATAATCAAATGATTCAACGCCACTCGAAATCAACCATATGGCCAAGGACATCAATAAGTTATGACCAAATATCATCAACTTAACTCAGGACAAGGCCATTGACTTTATCATGGCTAAGGCCATCCCCACCAACAGTCAACCTAGTTCGACTACGGTAAGTGAATAATTCGATGAAAGTCGAAATCAACCATATGGCCAAGGCCATCAACAAGTTATGACCAAAGGTCATCAAATTAACTCTGGCAAGGCCATCGACTTCATCGTGGCTAAGGCCATCTCTGCCAACAATCGACCTAGTTTGATTACAGCAAGCAAATGATTTGACGACAGTCGAAATCAACCATATTGCCAAGGCCACAACAAGTTATAACCAAAGGTCACCAACTTAACTTTGGCCAAGGCCATCAACTTCACCACAGCCAAAGCCATCACCATCAGACATCGACCCAAGTCGACCACGGCAAATTAGCGAATAAATCGACGACAATCAAACTCACACTCACGGTTAAGGTCATCAAAATTATATGGCTAAGGCCTATTTTGATTGCAGCATAAAACACATGAACGTAAAGCAAAAACACAATAAAGGTGTGACGACACGACTCGTCGTATCATCAATTACCGGTTCATTTTCCCCATTTTCAACTTCTTTATGCTTCATTATCCATATCTTATGTGATCGAGTTGGTTTGGAGTGGATTTGAAAGAAATGAGACACTTAGTCTCTTTTAAGAAGACTTAAGTTGGAAAAGTCAACCGGATATTGATTTATATGTTAGAGGGTTCGGATCTGAGTTTCGATGATTCGGTTAGTTTCGGGTGGTGATTTGTAACATAGGAGAGTGATCAGAAGTGATTTTGGAGGTACAATGTAGAATTAGTCTTGAATTGGCGAAGTTAGTATTTTGGCGAATTTCGGTTGATAGGTGAAATTTTGATCTGAGGGTCGGAACGGAATTCCGGGAGTTGATGTAGCTTTTTTAGATGATTTAGGATATGCGTGTAAAATTTCAAGTCATTCGGACATATTTTAATCGTGTTTTTGATCGAATGTGCGTTTTGAAGTTTCTAAAAGAACTTAGGCTTGATGTTGATGTAATACGATGACTTTAATGTTAGTCGAGGTGTTTTAATGATTGGAACAAGTTTTTATAATGCTTAGGATGCATTGGTGGTTTTGGTTGAGGTCCATGGGGCCTCGGGTGTATTGCGGTTGCGTTTTAAGCGAGTACGGACATCCCGGAAATAGAAAATGGAAGGTGCAGTCATTTGGGCGCGGACTGCGGTCCTTTTAGAGCGGGGAACGCTGGCCTAGCACTGGGAGCAGTCATCCCACGCGGTTCGCACATGATTGAATACCTGCAGGTTGCTGGTCCTACTTCGGAAGCTCGTATCTTTTGATCCACAAGGAATTTGTGGATGATTCAAAAATGGAAGTTATAGATAATTGAATCTCGTTTTCAGAAACATATTATAACAGGAATTTGGATATCTGTAGCGAAATATATGGCCAATATACTAAATCTTGTCACCGCAGTGAAAAAGGTGCGCGGCCGCGGCCATTTTTGTGCGGACCGCACTTCTTCGGCACGGACCATGGTCATTTTTGTGCGGTAAGCACTGTCAGAATCCGAGGGATACTCCATAAATATGAGGTTTTGGATTTTATTTGATATTTTGACCTATTTCGGATTTTGGAGATTATTTCAGGGGTTTTCAAGAAATTTATCGGGGTAAGTGATTCTAACTCAGATTAGGTTAGAGTACATGAATCTATCATTGAATTCATCATTTAATTAGTGATTTGAGATGAAATTTGGGAAGAAAATTTTAGAATCTTTCAAAAATGTAAAATAAAGATTTGAAGGACATTTATGTAAGATAAGGATCGTATTTATGTGAAAAAATTGGATTTTGAAAAGTGGGCTCGGGGCTCGGGTTTTGCTAATTTCGAGATTTGTTGCTATTTTCGACTACTTTCGATTGGGTATTGTCCCATTTGCATATTGTGATGTATTCGCTTTGCATTTGGATAGATTCGACGTGCGTAGAGGCCGATTTGAGGAGCAAAGGCATCGCGGGCTAGAGATTTCGCTAGTTCGAGGTGAGTAATAATTTTAAATGATATCATGAGGGTTTGAAACCCCGAATTTGCACATCATAGTGCTGTATTTATGTGACTTGCAAGCCGGATATGAGCGTGAGGTAGAGCACCATTGGGGATTGTGACTTGGCCCGTCCTAGTTGTTGATTTTACTGCGTATTTGACTGAAATTACTTGTTATCATCATAATTTGGGCTGATTGCCATGTTTGGGGCCTTGTGCCAACTTGTAGAATCCTTCGGGGATTGATATTACTGTTTTAGCATAATTTCCATATCATACGGCCTCATACCAAGGTTTTGAATATTGTTTTGCAAACTCAGCCATATTTTTAAGTTTTGAAAACTCAAATGATATTTTACGTGTTATTTCGGGCGGAGGACTACTATTTTATAAATGCCCATGCAGCTCATGATGATTTTTGCACTCTGCATGGATCAGGCTGCGCGCCATAGCAATATTATACTGAGATGAGCATGGATCGGGCTCCGCGCCGCAGCAATGTATATATATTGGATCGGGATACGCGCCACAGCAGTGTATATATATTGGATCGGACTGCACGCTGAAGTAACATTGCCCTTGAGCTGTAGGAGCCCCTTCGGAGTCTATACACATCCCAGTGAGCGTCGTCGACGTTAAATGAATTGGACTGCACGCCGTAATGGGTACCGGAGTATACCGTCATATGCATTGCATTGCATTGCATTCATATATTTGTGTACTTCTGTTATTTATGTCATATCTTGAGATATTTATTTGTTGTTCTGAGATTGTCTGATCACTTTCAAAGTGGATAAATTTGAGACAGTGGTTACAGTGACACTGTATGATGTATATGGGTCAAGTAACAATGGCTGACCATCGGTAAAAATATTGTCTAAAGGGCGAGTTATGAGTTCAATTAGACATACTTGCTTGTGCCCAAGTGGCTGACTTTTGTGCTAACTTGCACTACATGTCCTGCATTTACTTGCTTAAATTATTGGAAAAATGATATTTTTGAAAGTGATTTTATACTGAGGCACATGTTTTCTAAGGAATTTTCCCGGACTTACTGTTTTCTCAAATGGTTGTGTTGCCCCATATTGCATGGTGGAGTGCTCTTACGTGATTTCTTGCCTTCAATTATTATTTACTCTTATTACCACTAAGTTGGAAGTACTCACTTTACTCCCTGCACCTCATGTGCAGTTGCAGGAATTGTTCTCCCGGTAGCGTCTTATTAGCAGATTGAAGATTTTTTATCGTAGCTGAGCCATGTGACCGCTAGCGTATGCGGCACCGGATCTTCTCCCTTATTTTATGTTGTTCATATTAATTTCAGACTCTGTTTCCCATTTTTGGACTTGTAGTTCTTTAGGGAATTCTGTAGTAGCTCATGACTAGTGACACCCCGATGTCGGACTGTGACGGGATGGTTCCCAGTTGTTATCGTTGTTTTCCGCACTTTAGATTATTCTAATCAAGTTTTTGCTTTATAAATGTTAAATAACTATTAGAAGGCAGCATCTGTTTTTTGGATGGCCTTGTCTTCACGAAAGGCACCATCACGATCGAGTTTGGGATTTGGATAGTGACAAGTTGGTATCAGAGCTTAGGTTGCTAGGTCTCACGAGTCATGAGCAGGTTTAGTAGAGTCTCGGGGATTATTATGGAGACGTCTGTATTTATCCTCGAGAGGCTGTAGAACCTTTAGGAAAAACTTCACATTCCTGAATTCTTATCGTGCGTCCTTGATTCATCTTGAAAAGAAAACTCTTGAAATTCCTTCCACGCAATAATATGCGCACGTGAGTGCTCAGTATCAAATGTGCCTTGACGGCTTGTGATTCACCAATCGAGGGGCAAGATGTGATTTCTATAGGTTGATGTTGGACCAGTTTGGAGGACTTGAGGCTGGATCTTTGCTTATGGCTTGAGCAGCAAATTGCTGATTGTGCGAGCTAGTGTTATGAACTTATATGTTCAGTATTGTCGGAATAATGGCTGGATAGTTACCTGAGGAGAATGATAGTAATGCGAGATCTATTTATATGGCTTGGAAGTGGCGAGGAAGGTCTACTGGATGATTGATGAACTGTGGAGTGTATGATTTCCATTATGATCGGATGTGTAGTCCCAAGTTATGGGCACATAAAGATATTTAAATGTCTCCTGGTTGGGGTGGAGTAAATTTTCATATTACGGTATGAGTTTAGACTCAGGAATATTAAGTGATTGTATATGTCAGTGGAAGGTATACCAAAATATTAACTAAAGGTAAGGCTAGTAGGTAATTGGCTTATGAGGAGAATCTATTTGTCATACTAGTTAGATAAGTCTGGGAGCTGAGATCGCTTTGTAAATGTATTATGACGAAATCGTTGAGTCAAGGAGACCACCTTGAAAGTCAAAAGCATTATGAAAGAATATGTTCTTGCTCAGCTGAGTACCCAATAATGGAGGATTGAAAGGTATTTTCCATGTGTTATGATTCAAATAGGTGCAACGTATGTCCATGTATCAATTTTGATGATATAATACATGTAATATTGGGATTAGTGTTGTAAATATACATTGTGATGCTTTTCAAGTTGCGGACGTGTTGTTAGGATGGTTTAGGTGATTCTCTAGCAGGTGGATAGGCCCAATTACAAAGGTAACTCTGACGAAATATTTGAAATATTTGGGACTTAGAAACATTTTGGTCGCCTAGAGAGTAGGATTAACTATTATGTGAGTGAATGCAAGAAAATACAGAAGAGCTAAAATTCCAGATGATTTGTGTTCCCACAAGCTTATGAAAGAGTGAGTTTAATCTCACTATGATATTATGACAGCAATGGAGTGTATACGTTATGAGTATAGTGTGTTGTGATATATGGCTTCGAGCCAAGTTGGGGAGCCTGCTATTGGTTAGCGGATTGTACGATTTGATGCATGCCGGTGAATCAACTTTGGTTGTGGAAATTGTGCCGAGAATGGCTAGAGTAAAATAAAATTTTGACAAAGGTTATATTATGTTTCATGGGGTATGAGCATCACGGAATGATTAGAGTTGCGGATGGTAGAGAATGCTCGGTGCATGGAGTAAGAATATGTTTGGATGTATTGGAATGAGGTCATTCCCTGCGGTGTCAGAGTTCTAATAAGGCACGGGTGGTTTTGTTCGTTAGATCAGGTAAACTGCAGTTCGAATAAGAAGTAATGACTCTCGAGAATGGTTTTATTGTGTTCAAGATTCTACATGTAACAATAAGGTGTCTTAAGGTTATGTATGTGGTCAGAGACTATGTTTTTACTAGAAAAGGTCATTATTTTTATGTTAATTGTGAGATCCTATGCATCCGTATCTGAAAAGTAAAGGTAATAGACTTAGATTCGCAAGAAGTTCTTCATAGTAGAGTATTTTGGAATGTGGTGTTTCTGGGAACAGTAGAGAGACAATTCAGTGGCTTATGGGTCTTAGACAGTATGGTATTATTCTCGAGTCTCGCGTAGTGGGCCTGGATTGAGGAACTGAGGTGCTACAGCAAGGGGGACTACCAAGTTAATAATGAATCAGGAGGGAAATTAGATATATGAAATAGCTTGATAGTAGACCGAATCGGCATGGTAAGGATATGACTAATTCTTCGTATGTGTTCGAGGTAATGATCCCTTACAAGTATTTTTGCAGCAATGCTCTTGGGTTTTGATGGCTTGCTTAGCTTGGTCGAGTTAGAAGGATTCGGTCCTGGCAGGTCTGATTTGTGCAAAGGGAAATTAGAGAGTTCTTGATGGTTTCTACCATGGGACCGATAGAAAGTTCTTAAATAGTTGAGTACATAGATGTATGTGGCTCGGAAGGGAGATAAAGCTCTCACGTTCTACTAGAATATGGTTGTTACACCTTGTGTATTCGGTGTTACCATGTTGTTAAAGGGCTACTTCGATAGGAAGATAATTTCTACGAGGTATTTAAATATGTGATAGTTATACTCGAAGATTGAAAGTCATTTGAGTTGTGATTAAAAATTCGACAAAGATTGCCACAAGTTATGAGTTTTAAATTTTACTGGAATTTGGGATCAAATGTTGATGAGCTTTCTCTCAATATACTGGGAGTTATGGTATGTTCTACCTATCAAATCAAATTTCTATGAGTCTAGTTTCCAACTCAAGAAATCTTATGTCAATACGACTTTGGAGTAGAGAGATATTAACATTTTCGTACATGGATGCACATTGTTACAGGAACAGTGTGCAAACCGGGTTTTTTGTCAAAATTATTTTATTTGAATCAATCCCAAAAATAGAACCCCTGCATTTTTTCTCTCCAAAACATAACTTATAACCCTAGCAACTCCCTCTCAAGTTTCTCTCAAGATTCAAGAACCAAAAAAGGGGAAACAACATAAATCAAGTGTCGGGAATCCCGTGGCGCTAGTAAGTCTCTTATTCTTCTCGTTGTTGCTCATTTTTGTATCGTTCCAGCTCATGTGGGAGGTTGTTTTATAGGCTATATGTTCTGTAACTACTTCCTCATGTTCTTAATATCAATCATAGGTGATTTCAAGCCTTCTAAAGTGATTCTAGTGCCGAAAAACACCAATTGATCGCTACTTTCGCTTTCTTGTTGTTGTGGCAGCATTGGAGGGATATTTTATGGAAATTTAAGGCCAAATTGGAGTTTTTATTTCTGTATAAAGGTAAGAAAACTCTTACTCTATATGTATTTAAGATTATCCAAGTTGCGGCTAAGCCATTGAAGCTAGAACCTGTGAAATATATATCGAAAGGCTTGGTAGTAATGTTATTGTTTTGTGGACTGTTTTGTGGAATATTTTGTGTTGCTGTTTGGGCCGCGTATTTTACTACTGTTTTGTGGAGTTTTGGAGGAGGAATAGTGTGTATAAACACCATATATATGTAGGGTTTTGGGTTGATACTTATTTGTAACATTTCCGGGTCATTTGACACGACTACGGTGGTCGTCATATGTATGAAGTGATTAGGTTGTGCGTTGACTGTTTTGGGTGGCTCAATATATTTATTATTGATGTTATTTGGGCTGTTTAGTGATTGGTTTGAATGGTGTGAAGTCATACATATATGGGAGGTGCTTTCCCTTTCATCGTAAAATAGGTTGTGGCCGATACATAATAGTTGTGACGCTCAAATGATAATGATAGTATCGTTTCTCTTATTATAGACTAAGAAGTTGTGACAATTGCATGGCTTGAGATTAGGGCAGTATATATAAGGTATGTGAGGATATACCTTTCCTTCTTTTGCACGACTCCGATTGTGCATAATGCAATGAACGAGCTTCTAAAGATACTCTACTCTTAAAAGCTAGCAGTGCTTACATTATTTCCCATCTTATGAAACAATTAATGTTAATGTTGCATCTCTTATTCTTATGTTATCAATGTTGTTGGTACTTCCTGATTCTTTTAAGGTTCATAGTGAAGAGTTTTTCCTAGTGACGTGTACAGAGGATACCGACCTTACGCCACTCCGAAAGGTTTAGAACGTAATTTCATGAGTCGAGCATGCATTATATATATGTATCTATTTTACTCTACTGAGCCGCGCTATAGTCAGCCGGGTATGGCACCTATTGTGCAACCACGAATCAGTTGGATTTTACCGAGCTCCACATGGCCGGGTACATTTTTTTTACCGAGCCTATTACGGCCGGATATGATATGATGATGATGATGCCCACAGAGGCAAATGTTTTTAAACGTTTATTTATATATATGTATTATGCATTTCATGTTAGTAGCCCTCAGAGGTACTCATATGTTGCAGGTTGTATATTCTTTATCCCTGATTACATTACTGATCATATTTATGGTTCCCTGCCTTATATACTCAGTACTTTATTTGTACTGGCGTCCTTTTATTTGTGGACGCTGCATGTCGCGTTGCAGGTCCTGATAGACAGGCAGGTACAACTCCCCCACCACAGTAGGCTGTCCAGTACAACGGTGTTGGCGAGATCCCTTCTACAGACTTTCATTGGTCTTGGTATACATTTTTGTTATAGACATTATGGGTATGTCGGTACCCTGTTCCGACCATGTTGCAGTACTTATTTTCCTTTAGAGGCTCATAGACATGTGTGAACTCATGTATTGTTTGGTATGCCTTGTCGGCTAGTTTTTGTTGTATAGTCTTTCATGGTAGCGTGGTAGCTCGTACCTTATATATAGTTTCATGATTGTCTGGTCATTCCATATTATGTATGTTCATGCCATCAAATTTTATTGTTGGTTGTCCATGATCATTGTATACCATTTATATTGATCTCGTCAGCCGTAAAAGATAATAAAGAAGGTTAGCTAAAATGTTCATTGGTGCTCGGCAAGTATAGTCGGGTACTAGTCATGGCCCTCCAGTTAGGGTCGTGACAAACTTGGTATCAGAGCAAGTCTGTCCTAGGGGTTATCTATGAGCCGTGTCTAGTAGAGTCTTGTTTATGGTCTGTTGTGCACCACACTGATAAACATGAGGCTATTGGGCATTTAGGATTATTACTATCTTCTTGATGTAGATCGTGCAATAGAGCCTAATCATAAGTGTTCATTCTAATTTTTTTGTTTACCTTCTCAGTGATGCCTAATACTACGAGACTTCAAGTGGCTATGAAATTTATTCGGAGGTTAGATAAGGAGGCGGGAGAGGGCACAATCAGGTGCCACCTACTAATGTAGATCAACATGATCCACAGAATGAGGCTGATTCTCAGGCTTCCAGGGCAGCACCTCCACCACCCCCGTAAGGGCGTAGAGGAGCTAATATACCTCCAATCCATCTCCCAGTTGTTCCTGATCAGGACCTAGACATGCGAAGTGATGTACAATTGCTAACTCAAATAGTGGCCTCCCAAGCCCAACACCAGACCTAAAGTATTGCTAATAGGTCCGTGAGTGCGAGAGTTCGGGACTTTATCAACTTGGATTCTCCAGTATATACAGGGGTTGATCCTAATGCTGACCCACATGATTTTCTGGATCTTATGCAACAAGCCTTACAGATTATACATGCCACAGATGTTGAGTCAGTGGAGTTCACTTCTTATAGACTAGGTGATATTGCAGTGACATGGTATAAGACTTGGAAGCATACTCGAGGGCCTAATGCGCCACCCGTGACATGGAAAGAGTTCTCTGAGACATTTTTACAGCAATATTTGCCAATTGAGCTTCGAAGAGCCCGACGAGATAGGTTCTTACGCTTAGAACAGGGTAATATGAGCATTCGGGAATATAGCATGCAGTTCAACACTTTGGCTAGGTATTCTCATACGATTGTTGCTGATATGAGTGATTAGGTACACCAGTTTGTTAGTGGTTTGGGGGCACACTTAATAAATGAGTGCACTACAGCTTCACTAAACCAAGGAATGGATATTGCCCGTATTCAAGCATATGCACAGGGTCTCGAGGATCACAAAGGCAGCAACGAGCCAATCGAGAGCATGATAGAGGCCAGCACAAAAGGGTGCGGTTTGCAGGTAATACAAAAAAGATTCGAGGTTGACTTAGGACACAGTTTCCTAGGCATCTATCTTATCCAGTAGCCAGTGCGCCACCATATTTTCAGGGACACCGACAGGATCGAACCACTTATTCTGGTCCAGGTCAAAGTTCATGGACCCCAGGTCCACAGTTTAGAGGCGAGTTCAGCCAGATGAGACCTCAGTTTCCCAAATGTGATCAGTGTGGCTGAAATCATTTTGAACAATGTCTCCAGGGTTCTGATGCATGTTATGCATGTGGACAGCCAGGTCATTTTATGAGAAATTGCCCGACGGTAAGCAGAGGGGGTATGGCTCAGCTGACGACATCTGGAGGGGCTTCTTCATCTTCGATACGTCCTCCTAGGCAAAGTATGCAGACATCAGCTGGCAGGGGTAGGGAGAGATTTGGAGCTTCTGGTTCAGGAGGTCAACAGAATCGCTTATATGCCTTATCGAGTCGTAAGGATTTAGAGTCATCTCCAGACGTGGTTACAGGTATAGTATCTGTCTTTTCTATCGATATGTATGTTTGATAGATCCTGGTTCTACACTGTCATATATCTCCCGGTTCGTTGCTAGTAAATGGGAGAGAGATCCTGAACTGTTACATAAGTCGTTTGAGGTGTCTACGCCAATGGGTGAGTCTGTTATAGTTAGATTGGTATATCAAAGTTGTGACGTGAAAATTCATGACCGCCATACGTTAGCTAATTTGCATGTGCTAGAAATGGTTGATTTTGATATCATTATGGGTATGGATTGGCTGACTTCTTGTTATGCCAATGTAGATTGCTGGACAAAGATTGTTCGTTTTAATTTTCCATGTGAGCCTATTATTGAATGGAAAGGTGATACTGCAGCGCTTATGGGGAAGTTTATTTCCTACCTTAAAGCTCAAAGGATGATTTTGAAGGGGTACATTTATCATTTGGTACGAGTGCAGGATATGGAGGTGAAATCTCCAACCCTTCAATCAATTCCCATTGTGAATGAATTTCCCGATGTATTTCCTCATGAACTTCCTGGTCTCCCTCCCGAAAGAGAATTGACTTTGCTATTGAGGTGCTTCCAGATACTCATCCAATATCTATTCCTCCGTAAAAAATGGCTCCTACTGAGTTAAAAGAGTTGAAAGTCTAGTTGACGGATCTTCTGAATAAGGGCTTTATCAGGCCTGGTACTTCTCCCTGG
The DNA here is from genome assembly GCA_034376525.1 of Nicotiana benthamiana. Lineage (NCBI taxonomy): Eukaryota > Viridiplantae > Streptophyta > Magnoliopsida > Solanales > Solanaceae > Nicotiana > Nicotiana benthamiana. The sequence continues at coordinate 48,824,554 of CM067341.1, read as the reverse complement.
GGTACACCAATGTTGTTTGTTCATAATAAGGACGGTTCATTAAGAATGTGTATTGACTATCGTTAGCTCAACAAAGTGACTATCAAGAACAAGTACCCCTTACCTAGAATTGATGATTTGTTTAATCAATTGCAAGGTGCCAAGTACTTCTCAAAGATTGACCTTCATCCGGCTATCACCAGTTGCGAGTTAAGGATAGGGATATTCCAAAAACGGCTTTCCGAACTAGATATGGCCATTACAAATTCCTTGTGATGACTTTTGGTCTTACTAATGCACCAGCAGCTTTCATGGATTTGATGAATCGGGGTTTCAAGCCGTTTCTAGATATATTTGTAATTGTCTTCATTTATGATATTTTGGTATATTCTCGATCAGAAGCAAAACATGAGGATCATTTGCGTGTGGTGTTGCAGACTTTGTAAAATCAGAAATTATATGCTAAATTCTCCAAATGTGAACTCTGGTTGAATTCAGTTGCTTTCCTTGGGCATATCGTTTTCGATGAAGGTATTAAGGTAGATGGTCAGAAAATTGAAGCAGTACAAAACTGGCCTAGACCCACAACTCCCATGGAGGTTCGTAGTTTCTTGGGCTTAGCAGGTTACTATCAGAGATTTGTGGAGAACTTCTCTTATATTGCCGCTCCCATGACAAAATTGACACATAAAGCCGTTAAGTTCCAATGGTCCGATGCATGTGAAAGAAGCTTTCATGAGTTGAAGAAATGCTTAACAACGGCACCTGTTCTAGCACTTCCGGAGGGATATGAAGGTTATGTGGTATATTGTGATGCATCTAGGGTTGGATTGGGATATGTTCTAATTCAACATGGAAAAGTTATTGCACATGCTTCGAGGCAGTTACGGAAGCATGAATACAATTATCCGACTCATGATATTGAGTTAGCAGCCGTTATATTTGCCTTGAAAATATGGCATCATTATCTTTATGGTGTTCATGTGGATATCTATTCAGATCACAAAAGATTACAATATATATTTAAACAAAAAGAGTTGAACTTGAGACAAAGGAGGTGGCTTGAATTACTGAAGAACTATGATGTGGATATTTTGTACCATCTGAGCAAAGCGAATGTGGTAGCTGATGCGTTGATCGCAAATCCATGGGTAGCTTGAAGCATGTAGAAGCTGGGAAATTAGAAATGACTAAGGATCTATATTGATTGGCTAACCCGAGTATACGGCTACATGATACAGGTGACCAGGGTGTAGTAGTCAAAAAATATTGCGGGGTCATTACTAGTAGCTGAGGTAGAAATGCATCAATTTGAGGATCTGGAGTTAGTCAAGATTAAAGAGAGCATCCCTTTTCAGAAGAAGCAGTTGTTTGAGCAATCTGATGATGGAATTCTAAAATATAAAGGCCGATGGTGTGTACCTAATGTTGGGGAGCTTCGTAAGCAAATTATGACAGAGATGCTCAAATTTCGATACTCAGTTCATCCTGGTTCAACCAAAATGTATCATGATCTTCGTCAGCTATACTGGTGGAATGGCATGAAGAGAGATATAGCCATATTTGTGGCTCAGTGACCCAACTGCCAGCAGGTTAAAGCTGAACACCAGAAACCTGGAGGACTTCTTCAAAATATTGAGATTCCAACTTGGAATGAGAATCGAATAATATGGATTTCATTATAGTATTGCCTAATTCTCGCCAGAAGTTAGACTCTATTTGGGTCATTGTGGATAGGCTGACGAAATCGGCTCACTTTCTTCCAATTAGGACCACATATTCAGCTGAAGACTATGCCAGATTGTATATCAAGGAAATAGTTTGTCTATATGGAGTTCCTCTTTCTATCATATCTGATAGGGTGCCCTATTTACATCTACTTTTTGGAGGTCTTTTCAAGAAGGTTTGGGTACTCTTATTAACCTTAGTACAACATTTCATCCGTAGACTGACGGACAAGCCGAATACACTATTCAGACGCTCGAAGATATGTTGCGAGCTTATGTCTTAGACTTCAAGGGTAGTTGGGAAGATCATTTACCGCTTATTGAGTTTGCCTACAACAATAGTTATCATGCCGGTATTTAGATGGAACCTTATGAGGCACTATATGGGAGGAAATGCAGATCTCCTATTGGTTGGTTTGATGTTGGCGAGACAAAGTTTCTAGGACCCGAATTGGTACAACAAGCTATAGAAAAGGTAAAGTTGATCCAGGAACAGTTGCGTACAGCTCAAAGCCGACAAAAATCATATTCATCTAACCGGCGTCGAGACTTGGAATTTTATATGAGGGATTAGGTATTCTTGAAAGTGTCGCCTATGCATGGTGTAATGAGATTTTCCAAGAAGGAAAAACTTAGTCCTAGGTATATCAGGCCATATCAAATTGTTCAGAGAATTGGGTGAGTAGACTACAAACTTGACTTGCCACCAGAATTAAGCGCAATCCATCAGGTATTTCATGTTTCCATGCTTCGCAAATTCTTAGGCGATCCCTCTTGCATTAGCCCTATTGAGGATATTCAAGTTACCGAAGACTTGTCATATGAAGAAATACCTGTTGCCATTCTTGACCGTCAAATCCATAAGCTAAGGACTAAAGAGGTAGCCTCAGTAAAAGTACTGTGAAGGAGAAATAATGTAGAGGAAATGACATGGGAGGCCGAGGAAGACATGAAGTCCATGTATCCCCATTTATTTGAGCTTTCAGGTGGTATGCTTGAGACAAATGTGGCAGGTGTTGAACATATATCAACTAGTAACAGCTGAGGAAATTAAGGTATGGCTAACCTTCTTATTATTATTATTGTATAAGTAAGCGGTCGTGTGAGGCCAAGTTAATGATTATGATGATGTGTGGCCTTGGATATGTATTTTTGGTCTGATGACATGTTTTGGAAAGTACTATATATAGGGGAACTCAGGTGAATTTTTTATAAAAAAAATTTTTTAGAGGTTAAGTTAACTGCTAACATTCGAGGACGAATGTCCTTAAGGAGGGGAGAATGTTACACCTTGTGTATTCGGTGTTATCATGCTGTAAAAGGGCTAATTAAATAGGAAGATAATTGCTACGAGGTATTTAAATTATGTGATAATTATATTCTAAGATTGAAATTCATTTGAGTTGTGATTAAAAATTCGACAAAGATCGCCACAAGTTATAAGTTTTAAATTTTACTAGAATTTGGGATCAAATGTTGATGAGCTTTTCTCTCAATATACTAGGAGTAATGGTGTGTTCTACCTATAAAATCGAAGGTCTATGAGTCTAGTTTCCAACGCATGAAACCGTTTGTTAGTACGACTTTGAAGTATAGATATTAACATTTTCGTACAGGGGTGCACACTGTTACGGGAACAGTGTGCAAACTGGGTTTTTAGTCAAAATTGTTTTATTTAAGTCAATCCCCAAAATAGAACCCTTGCATTTTTCTCTCCAAAACAGAACTTAGAACCCTAGGAACTCCCTCTCAAGTTTCTCTCAAGATTCAAGAACCAAAAAAGGCAAACAACACAAATCAAGTGTCGGGAATCCCGTGACGCTAGTAAGTCTCTTATTCATCTCGTTGTTGCTCATTTTTTTATTGTTCCATCTCGTGTGGGAGGTTTTTTTAAAGGGTTTATGTTCTGTAAATACTTTCTCGTGTTCATAATATCAATCCTAGGTGATTTCAAGCCTTCTAAAGTGATTCTACTGCCGAAAAATACCAATTGATCGCTAGTTTCGCTTTCTTGTTGTTGTGGCAGCATTGGAGGGATATTTTGGAAATTTAAGGTTAAATTGGAGTTTTATTTCTGTATATAGGTAACAAAACTCTTAATATATATGTATTTAAGATTATCCAAGTTGCGGCTAAGCCATTGAAGCTAGAATCTGTGAAATATATATCGAAAGGCTTGGTAGTAATGTTATTGTTTTGCGGACTGTTTTGTGTTGTTGTTGGGCCACGTATTTTAGTATTGTTTTTTGGAATTTTGGAGGATGAAGGGTGTGGAGAAACACCATATATATGTAGGTTTGTGGGCTGATAGTTATTTGTAACATTTCCGGGTCATTTGACACGACTACGGTGGCCGTCGTATGTATGAAGTGATTAGGTTGTGCCTTGACTGTTTTGGGAGGCTCAATATGTTTATTATTGATGTTGTTTGGGATGTTTGGTGATTGTCTTGAATGTTGTGAAGCCATATATATAGAAGAGGTGCTTTCCGTTTCATTGTAAAATAGGTTGTGGTCGATACATAATAGTTGTGACGCTAAAATAATAACGATAGTGTCGTTTCTCTTATTGTAGACTAAGGAGTTGTGAGAATTGAATAGCTTGAGATTTGGGGAGTATATATAAGGTATGTGAGGCTATACCTTTTGCACGACTCGGATTGTGCATAATGCAATAAACGAGCTTCCAAATATACTCTACTCTTAGAAGCTCGCAGTACTTACATTGTTTCCCCTCTTATTGAACAATTGATGTTAATGTTGATTCTCTTATTATTATGTAATCAATGTTGTTGGTTCTTCCTGATTCTTATAAGGTTCATAGTGAAGAGTTTGTCCAAGTAACATGTACAGAGGATACCGACCTTACGCCACTCCGAAAGGTTTAGAACATAATTTCATGAGTCGAGCATGCATTATATATATGTATCTATTTTACTCTACCGAGCCGTGATATAGTTGGCCGGGTATGGCACCTATTGTGCAATCACTGATCAGTTGGGTTTTACCGAGCTCCACGTGGCCGGGTATATTTTTTTACCGAGCCTATTACGGCTGTGTACAATATGATGATGATGATGCCCACATAGGCAAATGTTTTTAAACGTTTATTTATATATATGTATTATGAATTTCATGTCAGTAGCCCTCAGAGGTACTCATATATTGCAGGTTGTATATTCTCTATCCCTGCTTACATTGCTGATCGTATTTATGGTTCCCTGCCTTACATACTCAGTACTTTATTCGTACATACGTCCTTTTATTTGTGGACGCTGCATGTCGTGCTGCAGGTCCTGATAGACAGGCAGGTACAACTCCCCCACCACAGTAGGCTGTCCAGTTCAGTGGTGATTGGAGAGATCCCTTCTCCGGACTTGCCTTGGTCTTGGTGTGCGTTTTTGTTATAGACATTATGGGTATGTCGGGGCCCTTCCGACTATGTTGCAGTACTTATGTTCCTTTAGAGGCTCATAGATAGATGTCGACTCATGTATAATTTGGTATGCCTTGTCGGCTAGTTTTTGTTGTATAGTCTTTCATGGTAGCGTGGTAGCTCGTACCTTATATATAGTTTCCTGATTGTTTGGTCATCCTATATTATACATGTTCATGCCATCAAATTTTATTGTTGGTTGTCCATGATCCATGTCTACCATTAATATTGATCTCGTCAACCGTAAAAGATAATAAAGAATGTTAGATAAAATATTTGTTGGTGCTCGGCAAGTATAGTCGAGTACTAGTCATGGCCCTCCAGTTTGGGTCGTGACAGTGTTATGTATGATATGTAGTGGAGGATCGAGATTAGCGTGTAATAGGTTCATTTTAGTTCTGAAAGGGAGTTCATAAAACTCTTAGGCAGCGGGTAGCCTCAAATAACTAAGGAAATGGTACTGCTAATTGGAAATTGGTTTGACGATACTGTATGTTTCAAAGAAAAAGAGCTATGTGATTAAGTAAATGGCCCTTAGTAGTAGTTCGACACTTTCAAGATAGATCGACTACTGATATTCAAGTTTGCTTGGTGGCATAGAAGAATTTTAAAGTATCCCTCCTAATGTGACTGGGTACTAGAGGTGAGTTATATAAGAGAGTAGAGAAATTGGGATCAGATATGGTAATTCGTGTATTTTATGGACTTGGAGACTAGAGTTCTCATATACATGTTAGCTTGCGATTATGGATGGGAAAAATATGGTTAAGTTAGTCAGATATTAGTATGTGCTATGATCCATTCAGTGTGGACCTTCGTAGGGTTATTTTATATGTTGCGTGTAACTAGAGTTGATGTGTGGTCCATTGGTAGACCTATATGAATATATGACCGGCATTGAGACGGTTTTGTTGACTTCGAGGTATGGCTTAGTCATGTATTAATGCGTAACATCACCAGAGTAGTGTGTTAATTAAATGAGATTGTTGGTATCATTAATGAGTACGAGCAAATTCAATTTCAGTGTGTTGGAAAGATAATATAGAGCTTCGACTCAGAAATTTGATGTAGTATTTGCCAAAGGAGAAGTGGTTCTATGAATAGTTGATCCGAGAAATGGTGATGGTTTACTTCGTGTTTTAGTTATCAATTGTAGTATATGTAAAAGTATTGGAAATAAACTTTAGTTGTTAAGAGGTGTTCTACCGGTATTCAGGCCTTGTGTGCAGTTGCCGTTATTGGGAGTTATCACTGCGAGCGTTTGAGTCATGTGTTATGTCATTTAATTGCACCTGAGGTTGCAGGTATGGGTTATTGCAGCTTTTTCGAGATTATTCACAGTAGAAATGTGGGATTCTGATCATATGAAAGATAAAAATAGAAATGTAGCCCTATGACTTGTGGGCTAGATGTGATTGCAAAATTTCAGTTACAATATGTTGTCAGACCTATATGAGATAGGGTGATGTGGGATCACACCCCAGTATATACATAGTAAGGTTACCCAATGATTATTTGGCTTTTAGAACAACTCTGAGTACGCTCGAGGACGAGCGTTTGTTTAAGTTGGGGAGGATGTGACGACCCGACCCGTTATCTAATAAACTACCGATCTGTTTTCCCCATTTTCAACTTCTTTATGCTTCATTATCCATATCTTATGTGATCAAGTTCGTTTGGAATGGGTTTGATATGAAATGAGACACTTAGTCTCTTTTAAGAAGACTTAAGTTGGAAAAGTCAACTGGATATTGACTTATGTGTTAGAGGGTTCGGATGTGAGTTCTGATGATTCGATTAGCTTCGGGTGGTGATTTGTGACTTAGGAGAGTGACTGGAAGTGGTTTTGGAGGTGCAGTGTAGAATTAGGCTTGAATTGGTGAAGTTAGTATTTTGGCGAATTCCGGTTGATAAGTGAAATTTTGATCCGAGGGTCGGAACGGAATTTCCGGAAGTTGATGTAGCTTTGTTAGATGATTTAGGATATGCGTGTAAAATTTCAAGTCATTCCGACATATTTTGGTCGGGTTTTTGATCGAATGTATGATTTGAAGTTTCGAAAAGAGCTTAGGCTTGAAGTTGATGTAAGTCGATTATTTTGGTATTAGTCGAGGTGTTTTGATGATTGGAACAAGTATGTATAATGTTTTAGGATGCGTTGATGCTTTTGGTTGAGGCCAGGGGGGCTCGGGTGAGTTTTGAGTGAGTACGGACATCCTAGAACTTAGAAAATGGAAGGGTCAATCATTGGGGCACGGACCATGGTCCTTTTAGAGCGAGGTTCGCTGGCCTAGCGCTTGGCGCGGTCATCTCACGCGGTCCGCACAGGATTGAAGACCTGCAGGTTGCTGGTCCTACTTCGGAAGCTCGTATCTTTTGATCCAAAAGGAATTTGGGGATAATTCAAAAATAGAAGTTGTAGATAATTGAATCTAGTTTTCTGAAACATATTATAACAGACATTTGGATATATGTAGCGAAAGTTATGGCCAAAATACTAGAGCCTATCACTGCAGTCAAAAAGTTGCGTGACCGCGGCCATTTTTGTGCAGACCACACTTTTTGAGCGCGGACCACAGTCATTTCTGTGCAGTCAACACTGTCGGAATCCGAGGGGTACTCCATAAATACGAGGTTTTGGATTTTATTTGATATTTCGACCTACAGAGCTCGAATTTTGGCGATTTTTCAAGGATTTTTCAAGAAATTTATTGGGGTAAGTGATTCTAACTCAGATTTGGTTAGAGTACATGAATCTATCATTGAATTAATCACTTAATTAGTGATTTGAGATGAAATTTGAGAAGAAAATTTTGGAATTTTTTAAAAATGTAAAATAAAGATTTGAATGACCAAATTGTGTCGGAATTGGATAATTTTTGTATGGTTAGACTCGTGGCGAGATAAGGATCGTATTTATGTAATTTTTTTTGAATTTTGAGAAGTGGGTCCGGGGTTCAAGTTTTGCTAATTTCGAGATTTGTTGCTATTTTCAACTATTTTTGATTGGCTATTGTCCCATTTGCATATTGTGATGTATTCGCTTTACATTTGGATAGATCGACGCGCGTAGAGGACGATTTGAGGAGCAAAGGCGTCGCGGGCTAGAGATTTGGCCAGTTCGAGGTGAGTAATACTTGTAAATGACATCTTGAGGATTTGAAACCCCGGATTTACACATCATAGTGCTGTATTTAGGTGACTTCCACGCCATATATGAGCATGGGATAGAGTACCGTTGGGGATTGTGACTTGGTCCGCCCCCGTTATTGATTTTACTGCGTATTTGACTGAAATTACTTGTTATCATCGTTATTTGGGCTGATTGACATGTTTGGGGCCTTGCTCCAACTTGTAGAATCCTTCGGGGATTGATATTACTATTTTAGCATAATTTGCATATCATACGGCCTCAGACCAATGTTTTGAATATTGTTTTTCAAACTCTGCCATATTTCTAAGTTTTAAAAACTCAAATGATATTTTACGTGTTATTTCGGGCTGAGGACTACTGTTTATAAATGCAAATGGGGCTCATGATGATTTTTGCACTATGCATGGATCAGGCTGTGAGCCGCAGCAGTATTATACTGAGATGAGCATGGATCGGTTCTGCGCCGTAGCAGTGTATATATATTGGATCGGACTACATGCTGCAGTAATATTACGCTTGGGTTGTAGGAGCCCCTCCGGAGTCTGTTCACACCCCCAGTGAGAGTCGTCGATGTTAAATGGATCGGACTGCACGCCGCAGTAGGTACCGGAGTGTACCGTCATATGCATTGCATTGTATTCATATATTTGTGCACTATTTGTTATTTATGTCATTTCTTGAGATATTTATTTGTTGTTCTGAGATTTTTTTATCACTTTCAAAGTGGATAAATTTGAGACAGTGACACTGTATGATGTATATGGATCAGGTAACACTGGCTGACCGGCGGTAAGGATATTGCCTGAAGGGCGAGTTATGAGTTCAATTAGACATACTTGCTAGTGCCCGAGAGGCTGACTTTCGTGCTAACTTGCACTACCTGTCCTGCATTTACTTGCTTAAATTGTTGGAAAAATGAAATTTTTGAAAATGATTTTAAACTGAGGCAGATATTTTCTAAGGAATTTTCCCGGACTTACTGCTTTCTCAAATGGTTATGTTGCCCCATATTGCATGGTGGAGTGCTCTTACGTGATTTCTTGCTTCAGTTATTATTTACTCTTATTACCACTAAGTTGGAAGTACTCACTTTACTCCCTACACCTTGCTTGCAGTTGCAGGTATCGTTCGCCCGGTAGCGGCTTATTAGCATATTGAAGATTTTTTATCGTAGCTAAGCCAGGTGACCGCTAGCGTCCGTGGAACCGGATCTTCTCCCTTATTTTATGTTGTTCATATTAATTTCAGACTTTGTTTCCCATTTTTGGACTTGTAGTTCTTTAGCGAATTCTGTAGTAGCTCATGACTAGTGACACCCCGATGTCGGGCTGTGACGGGATGGTTCCCAGTTGTTATCGTTGTTTTCCGCGCTTTTGATTATACTAATCATGTTTTAGCTTTATAAATGTTAAATAACTGTTAAGAGGGAGCGTTTTGTTTTGTTGGCTGGCCTTGTCTTCACGAGAGGCGCCATCACGGTCGGGTTTGGGATTTGGGTCGTGACAAAAAGTCCAACAAGTAAATGAGTGTCCGCTCTACGGAGATGAGATACCGAAAAACGAGAAAGCAAAGGAAAAATTAGCAGAAAGCTATACTCCATTATCTCAAAAAAATATATATGTACATCCGACCCTGAAAAGGGCCCCGGTTACATGCTATATATATATATATATATATATATATACAAGCCGTAAGAGCCTTCGACGCTTCATCCACCATGCCCTGATGCCCGCCATTTGGTCCGTCATCGCCCCTAGGAGGATAAGCCTTAGAAATCCAAGAGCCGGACTCTAGACGGTTGACGTCTTCAGAGTTACAACCCATCCTATCAGGTGAATCAGGGCTATAACCACTAGCGGCACGGGCCAAATGCCTTTGTCCCTCAACCTCCGCCTAAGTGGCTCAACCAGCAGAGAAATACTCCTCGAGCACGACTAATCTAGCCTCGGCATACACCCATATTTCACACGCCTCGCGATGCGCGTCATCTTTGGAAGTTGATAAAGCATCGCGTTCAAGGGTCTCAACTTCATCCGCCTTGGTGTCGAGCTCAGCAGTCAAAGCGGCGACTCTGGCCTGCAACTGAGCTGCCTCTATCGTTACCCCACGACTTATCCCCAGTTCCTCCTCGTTTGATTAAAAGAGAGTCTCCAGCTCAATGTTTCGAGCCAAAGCAACCATCAGTTGCTCGTCGACCTCCTCCAACTCGGCCACCCTCCTCTTCAATTGAGCTTTCGATTGTTCAAGACCTTCACGGACCACCCAAATCTGAGGGTCCTGCTTAAGCACATGTGCCAACACCTGATGCTTGGCACGACACTCCTTATACTTCTTCGCCATTTTGTTCAAGGTGGCCACCTTCTTTTGCTCACGCCGCCTCCTCCCCACCTCCAAGACAAGGGTCTAAAAAGAAGAAATACAAGTCAGTACGTACCAAAGTCGCCTTTACGACTCATAAAAGAAAAACTAAAAGCTACCTGCAAAGCTGCACCGGCGACCCTCATCGACAAATCCTTGTTACTAACGCCTTTCGGTGTTTCATGCTCCGCAGACGCACATAACAAGGTCATTTCTGCCGCGGCTTGCTTGCTATTTTCTAACAAGTTATATCCGCCAGGGATCATGATTCGGCGAGTAGACCTGCCCACCCTCATCTCCACCCGGGCCGAGTCCCCGTTGCTTCTCCAAGAGAAGCCTTAGAGCCCGTCCTCTCAATTTCTACGCCCGGTTCCCCAATTGCAGAGGACGACCCGCCCTCTGGGATGCGGGCTGAGATGGCAACAACGGCTAGCCTTGGCTCTATAAGGGGATCGCTAGGCCTCACGTCCTCGTTCGCAATTTCTTTGTCGGTGGTCAACTTCCGCCTCTTTCTCTCCAACGGCTCTTCGCCCTTAGAAGCCTCCTCCATCAGTGCGGCTTCAGGCACCATCACACGCACGACCTCGGGTGTCATCACTGGCACAACTTCAATCGCCGACTCAGATGCCGCCACCGGCGCATCCCCCTGCTGAGAACCCGTAGGAGCACTCCCACTAGGCGAGCCACGTGATACAACTTTGTCATATGAGTTGACCTCCGCCCTAGATGGGGCAACTACGGTCTTCTTCTTTTTAGAGACAACTCGACCTGCCAACATGAACGAGTCAGGTAACGAAAATTTGAGAGGCTTTCGAAACTGAAGCCAAAATAAAAGAAAACTACTTAGCGGGCCGTACTGGTTACGGAACGCGGGCCAGGTCCGGCACTTCTCCGCATACGGTATCAATCTCTCCACCCACGACCTGATATTGCCAATAGACGAGCGAGCCGCCACTACAAAAGGAAAACAAAGAAATCACAATGGTTGAGCCGCCCGAACAAAAATCATCACGAAATCACACACAAGTGTACTTACATTCCGAGTTTCACGTCTACGGAAACCCTTTGGGGTTAGACACCAGGTGTTCCGTCCTGATATAGAAATATCTTTTCCAAAAGCCGTGATTGGATTTATCATCGGACTGCACCACGAAATTCTTTGTACCACGAAGTTTCAAATGGAGCATGGTACCCCTCAAGTAGTTTGCATTAAACATCTGCAAGAGATGGTGAACCGAAACCATGCTCCCGGCCTTGGTCGCGTACGTGGTGAGAATTTTGCACACCTTCAAAGTATAAGACGTGAGCTGAGCTGGGCACGCTCTGAAGAAGCGGCATAGCTCCTCCGCTAGAGGGTATAGCGGGAGGCTAAATCCAATCCGAAGCGAGTATTCGTAGAATGTGCAGAACCCAAGCCTATGCACATTGGCATAGTTCATCCCAGCTGGAGCCATTTCAACATGGGCCGGAATATTGTACATCACCCTAAAAGCGTCTAAGTGAGACTGCAATAATTCGTTGAACTCCCACGGAAGAGGTGAGCCCTTCGTGATAAAATCACTTCGAGCACTCATATTCTTTGGAAGTATATTGTCCGCCGAGAGGGGAACAAGGGCCTTTTCACTTCTTCCTCTTCACCACCGGAGGAAGGCATAACCTTAGGTGGGGCGGTACCCTTACTTTTCTTAATACTTTGACGTTTTGCCATATGAACTGGTTTTTGAATACCGGTAATAGGAAATACAATCACACAGAAACAGGAAAGAACTCATACAAGATGTTGAGTGCAAGAAAACAAGACAAAAAGGAATACGAAAGTGTTCTCAAAGGTTCAAAAGATGAACCAGTTTGAATCTTTCTCCTATTTATAGGATGAAGTTAGACGGAAATAGAAAAGGTACGATCAGAACGGGCGTGGGAAACCAGAACTTCATATCACCTACTGAACTACCTCGGAAACAAAAGTAATAATGACGCATACGACTAATGATGTCATTCCAAAAAGAGATCATGCGTCAACGGTTAAACTAGGTTGTGCGTTTTTGTCTCATTCGTGCTAAAGACCAAGGACGTGGCCAAATTCTCTTAGGACGAGGCTTGTGAATCCGTCCATTGAAGACGTCCATCGAGCACGTCTCCAACGAACGAAGGGACTAACTATTTGGGGTCAAATTTGCCCTCAACGTCCCCATGATTAATGGGTACGCCCAATAAGCAGACGCCGACCAAAGTGAGGACGCGGCCTTGACGTGATGGTAAAAGCGACGTCGTTTAGAGCTTGACTTATTTACTAAGTGGAAGCCACCGACTTTTGTACTTTTTTGATTATTTCGAGGGAGGTCTCCTACTATATAAATGAGACCTTCACATTGTAACAGACATTATGATTATTCTCGGATAAATATAATTTCTCTCTCTATCTCTATCTCCAACTATTGCTTCTATCTTAAGCTAATACTATTTTCTATATCTTTGAGATCTACAATTATAATATATTCTATCTAATCTCTATGTCAGATTATATTTGATTACGATTTACCCTTATTTATCTTTTGATTGTTTTCTAAAGCTTACAAAGCACATCGATAACTTTTGAGCTAGACAAACGCGTACGGAGGATTAATATAGGATATAGAGTTAATAAATTTTTTCCAAATTTTTATATTTGACAATGTGAGGCGATGGTCTAACTTTTGTTTATTTTTTTCTATTTATGCATCATTCGGCAAAAAATTCGAAAGGTTGAATTTCTTTATTTTTAATTTTAAATGCAGACTAGACATAATTAGTGCTAATGAGTGACACAATCACCGCAGAATGTCACTTATAAGCATAAAAATTTATACTATATTAAAAGCATGAAGTCTCTTAGCGAAATGTTTTTCGTCTTTTTTACCATTTTAAAATAGAGTTTATATTGGGCAAAATAAATATTTAAATACTTTACTAATAATTAGGGATTTGAAATCAACTAAAATTTTGGTGATTAGATTTTTTCTTATTTGAATTTAGTTGTAAATCCTAATATTTAGAAGTTTAAAGTCAATTAGAATTTAGCTTATATAAATTGTTTGTTAATTGAACTATGTTACATAACTTTAAAATCACCAAATTCTTCTAATGGAAACATAAAATAGACTTAAAAATTCTCAAAACTAAACAATACAACGGGCTCGTATCAGCATTATTTTTAAAACAATTTTACTGAACAAGTGTCATTATTTAGATGGAAATTGTTAAGAATAGAATTCTAATTAGAGTGAATGTCTATCTTGTAGAGAGTTTTACTTTGAGGCTGAGTCATTTTTCCTCCTATAAATAGAGGGGTCTTACCCCATTGTAAATAATCCCAAAATTCAATAAGAATTTTCTCTCTCTTTCTCTGCAATATTGCTCTTGTTCTTTTATTGTTTCATAACACGTTATCAGCACGAGACTCTACCGTCTCAACAAGCTTTTGAGAAGATTAAGAAATTGAGGAAATCTCAGAATTAGAACAACAGTTTTCAAAGACTCTCTTAGGATCAACCAAATACAATTTAATATCTTTAACAGATGCATATGTCTGCCATCTCTTCATCCATAGATGTTATTTTTCTATTGAATTTCAGCATATTTTATGTAGCATATTTAAATATCGTTTTTCAGTTAATTTTCTTTTGATATAGATATTGCTTCTTTGGATTTTTAGAATCAATACAAATTAAAGAACTCAATCTTACAATCATATTTGCAGCAAAAACCGAGAATAAAACGGACTTCTTACTTCTTCCATGTTACCCTGAGGAGCCCGAGGAGTGGTGACGCGAGTGTTTTATGATGTCCTAAATACCACTTCTGTTCTGGGCAAGGCAATGGCACAAGACTCTAATCAATTGAGTAAAAACTTTTGGGATTGAGCATAATGATTGTCAATTGTTCTATGAACTTCCTTCATGATTAAATTCTGGATTTAAGGTAAGTATTTTACTTTTCTCTTTCAAATTCTTGAAATTTTATAATTTGATTTTATATGCAAGCAAAGACAACAAAGTTTGATTATAACTCTAATGGAGTTTGTAAGAAATTATAACCACTTGAAGTGGTAAAATTTCTATGCCTTGCCATGATTAAATTCATGTATGATTGTGGGCAAGGAATTGAAAATCCGTCCCATTGAATTTGCTCCATTCTCATTCCCCATAGAGAATGTGATAGCAGTATGTGATAAGTCTGAAAGAAGACAAAATTATTACCGTGAAGGTATCAATGGATGTGGACGTGGCAATAGACGAAATTATAATCGTCATCATTGTGATAATGAGATAATAAGGATTCTCAAAATAATCCTTCACTTTGTGAAAGTAATATACGTCATCAATTTGACATGAGATTTTATATAGCACATATTGATGATTATGGTCCATTCATGGTATGAATGAGGCAACATCTTATTTATGAATACATATTCATTCTTGGAAGAATATGAACGTGCTAGTGGTAGTGAATATACCACATCACCTCTAGAAGGAGGTTTGAGATGATATATGAAAATAATGTCATTATTATGGCATGAATGATACATTGGTCACGTACCTATTGTACGCCAAAATATTTTGGAAATATGATTATCAAAGGACAACGATAATACAAGAAACATATCTTGCATATAATTTTGACCATGACCATAATGGTATAACTTTCTCTTTAAAAGAGATATTCACCACATGGATGTTGATGAATTTGTGGTAGTACAAAAATTAATTGAGAGCTCTGCAAGAGCCAATTATACTATTTTGGAGAAACACAATTGATTACCAATAAGGTATTGTGTTGTAGTAAGTCTCAAAGAAACTTATTCAGTTTTCAAAGTATACGCGAAAGTGGTTGATTATATGGATCCATGGTTAAAGAAGATTGAGCAGTTTGATATTTTTATTTTTACTTATTCGTAGTAGTTAATGAATAAACAATTATCATAGTTTACATAAGTTATCTATTATTGTGATATGGTTCAAATTTTATATTTTACAATTCAATCAATGATCAAATATTGATATGTACCTTAAGAGTTTTATCAACTTGACAAATAATCTGTATTATGGTTTTAAAATATATAACTTTAGATTACACATTCATCTTATGCTTTATTTGTAATGATTTTTCAGTAAGTTAATCGATTAACATAACAGATAATTGATTAATCAATATATTCTATTAAACTGGACCTTTTCCGCAAAGCATGTTAGTCGACTATCCGATTTAGTTAATCGACTAACCTAATGACTGTTACCTAAGTTAATCAATTAACCTTATGTCTGTTGCCTGTTCATCGACTAGTTTTTCTTAAACGTTGAGACAGATTAGTCGATTATCTATTTTGGTTAATCGACTAACCTCAGCAGATTTTGAAAATATTGTTTAATTATTAAGCAACGGATACAAGAGTATTAAAAGGAGAATAACTATGATAAAAGATATTTTCATAATGACTGCACTGAAACTATTATGTTGAATCATAGACTTAAATTTGTTTATTCTCATATTCGTATATTTCTTTTGTATGTCAAACCATGGGAAGCAAATATGGATATCTCACAAAGCAAACTTGGATTAACGTCCAATTGTAAAAATATTTGTTTAATTGATTCATGTACCACACATACGATATTCAAAGAGAAGAAATATTTCTCTCATTTAAGTATGTGTAAGGCAGATGTTACTACAATTTCTGGTAGTAGTAAATTGATTGAAGGCTCCGGAAGAGCAACTATAACTCTGCCTAAAGGAACAATATTTATCATAGAGAATGCAATGTTCTCTTCCAAGTCCAAGAGGAACTTGTTAAGTTTTAAAGATATCCGTCAAAATGGATATCATATTGAGACAATAGATGAGAATAATCTTGAATACCTCATCATTACAAAGAATGTCTCTGGCCAAAAGAGGGTTATTGAGAAGTTCCCATATTTATCTTGTGGCCTGCATTGGACAAAAAAATAGTGCAATTGAGGCACATTCCACAGTAAACCAAAAGGTTACCGATTCCAATACTTTTGTACTTTGGCATGATCGATTGGGACATCCTGGATCAATTATGATGAGACGGATTATAGAAAACTCATATGGGCATCCATTAAAGAATTTAAAGATTCTTTTAAATAATGAATTTTCTTGCACTTATTGTTATCAAGGCAAGTTAATTATTAGACCATCACCAACAAAGGTTGGAACTGAGTCACCTACGTTTTTTGAACATATACAAGGTGATATTTGTGGACCTATTCACCCACCTAGTGGGTCCTTTAGATATTTTATGGTCTTAATAGACGCATCCTCTAGATGATCTCATGTGTGCCTATTGTCATCACGCAACCTTGCGTTTGCAAAATTAATGGCACAAATAATTCGATTATGAGCACAATTTCCTGATAATCCAATTAAGTCTATTAGACTAGATAATGCTGCTGAGTTTTTATCCCAAGCATTTAATGATTATTGCTTATCAATTGGGATAAAAGTGGAACATCCTGTAGCTCATGTTCACACTCAAAATGGTCTTGCAGAATCTTTAATTAAACGTCTGCAGTTGATTGCAAGACCATTACTCATGAAAACGAGGTTGCCCATTTCGGTTTGGGGTTACACCATTTTGCATGCAGCAATGATAGTTCGTCTCAGACAGACGAATTATCACAAATATTCCCCGTTGCAATTAGTTTTGGGTCATGAACCTAATATATCCCATTTAAGAATTTTTGGATGCGCAGTATATGTGCCTGTAGCACCGCCATACCGCACAAAAATGGGTCCGCAAAGAAGGTTAGGAATATATGTTGGGTTTGAATCGCCCTCCATTATTCGCTACCTCGAAACATTGACAGGGGATTTGTTCACTGCACGATTTGCAGACTGTCGATTCGATGAGACACTTTTCCCAAAATTAGGAGGAGAAGTTGGTGAAACCAAACGGGAAATTTTGTGGAAAAATCCATCATTATCTCATCTTGATCCACATACCTCTATTTGTGAAAAAGAGGTGCAAAATATTATCCATTTGCAAAGAATAGCAAATCAAATGCCTGACGCATTTACGAATCCTCTTATATTGCTTGTTCTCATAAATTAAGAGACCAACTAAAGTTGGGATTAAATCCCATGAATTCTGGAAATTTCAAAGGTGAACATGGGCCAATTCACCTGCCATGTATACGACATAAGATGCATCTATGAGATGGTTACATGCGCGATTATCATTAACCCGCAACATGGTATTTTGCGAGGTAACTTGCTCAATAATTTAATTTAGAGCACAATTTCCAGATTTTCTATTCAAGATAATTCATCTTGATAAGTTTGTTTACATCATAGTTGGTTTAGCAAAATAATTTATTGAGTGCCTCCACTTAATAGCTAAATTATTGCTTATGAGAACAAAGTTATCTATATCAATTTGATATACGTTATACACAAGAGTATATTATATTCTCCCCTCACAAGTGGTTTAGGGTCAGGAACCAAATAATTTCATCTTATTATTATTGATGTGCAGTGTATATTAACATGATAATGCACAAAGATGATTTTCCAGAGTTGAGGAAACAAGTTAGTTTTTCTAACATGAGGGAGAGACATGATAAACACTTGAGAAAAAGTTACATGGAACGAATTATCATTTGTATATATAGATCCTCGAATATCATAATATGAACTTGAAGTTCATAAAAGGATAATTCAATTGCAACATACTGCAAAGCATGCCATACGCATTTGCTGACCCAAAGAAAGTAACTATATTCTCACTGCAAATGCTCATATTAAGTCCTAGAAGGACAAAGTCTTTGATACGCTTAAAGCGTATAGACAAATCGGTTTCAAAAAGAACTTCTTAATAAAGAAGATGAGCAAATGATCAAAGTGATCATAATAAAGGAGGCAAGTCATCTAGAAGGTCACATGACATAACACTTCATAAAATCTTATGAGAGATTCAGGTACCTGAATATATGAATGAAGAGATCTCCATGTTATGTCTTTATGAAAATTTACTGGAACCGATATAAAATGTTCGTCGACGACATCTATGATAGCGCTACATATCGATGAGGATCTTAAGTTACAAACAAAATATTGGCCAAATGGAAGAGATACAATTCAAGTTGAATTGATTCCATATGAAAGGCATGTAATTTTGGACCTGTAGTTCAAACACTTGAAAGTATAAAGTCAATGGTATGTGCAATCTGTTTTCGATATCTTATTTTTCTAGCATGACATGAAAAACTTGATATGCATCTAAAGTCTATTATATGGCTTATATGACTTAACTTATATGTCATTCCATGAAGGATTTAAGTTTCTTGAAGCATCTATAATTTTTGATCTTGAGGTACCACTTCCCTAATGCAATTTATGCACAAATGTATCTTGATACAACTATAAGCATGATAATGTGATAGCGAGGATATCTTTATGGAGATATTGAAGAGACATTCCACGATATTTGTGAAGACATTATATATCTATCACGAGTGATGCTTTCAAGGTGCAAAATATTCATTCAAGTTAATATGGCTGATATATTTGTCAAATCTCTACCAAAGATCGTTTTGAATATGGTGCACAAGATTGGAATGCAAATGCTCAAGGATGTGAATTGATGCTCTCTTCGGGGGGAGTTAATGCGCGTTGCACTCTTTTTCCCTTACAAGGTTTTGTCCCACTGGGTTTTCCTTGCAAGGTTTTTAACGAGGCAACCAATAGGC
This sequence comes from Nicotiana benthamiana, assembly GCA_034376525.1. Taxonomy (NCBI): domain Eukaryota; kingdom Viridiplantae; phylum Streptophyta; class Magnoliopsida; order Solanales; family Solanaceae; genus Nicotiana; species Nicotiana benthamiana. The sequence continues at coordinate 48,805,157 of CM067341.1, read as the reverse complement.
GCATTACTAAATATGTGTACTTTTTTTCCTTTTCTAGAGTTTTTTTTTTCCCATTGGGTTTTATTTTAGTTATGGTTTTTAATGAGGCACATTACTTATTGAGTAGACATTCAAGGGGGAGTGTTAAGAATAGAATTCTAATTAGAGTGAATGTCTATCTTGTAGAGAGTTTTACTTTGAGGCTAAGTCATTTTTCCTCCTATAAATATAAGGGTCTTACCCCATTGTAAATAACCCCAAAATTCAATAAGAATTTTCTCTCTCTTTCTCTGCAATATTGCTCTTGTTCTTTTATTGTTTCATAATAGAAATAAAATAATAAGCATTAAAGGAGGATGAAACTGCCCCACCAAAGCGGAAAATAACACAAATAAAAATTTAAAATATAAAATAGTTAAAAACATTTACGCTCCTCAAATAAAAATCAAAAATTTCCCGCTAACTTTGAAAATAAAACATTCTTCCCTCGTATGCAATATCAAATCCATTTTATTGTTGACATTTCCATGCCTCTCTTTATGTAATATTTTTTAATGATTTTTTATTCTTTTTACTTGGACGGCTTACCTATAATTAAATTATATGTTATTTTATTATAATAATTTTAATTCATTAAGATTATAAATGGTATAATTATTTTATGTTTGTAACAAAATCTACTATTATTTTTCATGATTATTTTTATTATTTTAAGTATGTTCTTAAGTCTCACCTTCTCTTATTCTTTACTGTAATTATTATTTTCTGAGTTATGATTATCATTAATAAAATACTTTCCAAATTATATATAAAATTTATTGAAAGTATAAACGGACAATCTTTTAATATTATTAGGTTATACAAATAATAATTTTTCATAGATATTGCAACAAAGATTTTAACAAATCAAAATAAGATATTTGACTGTTATCGTGAGCATAATTGCTTCCTATATTGAGGTACTTTAATAAATTAACATTATCTTTCTAGGAACTATTTTTTCTTTAATTTGAATTTTATAATGCAAATACATTATTTAAAATATATATATATATATAAAATTAAAAACTTGTATACATTAGTATAGAATTCACGCGCTAAAATAGATTTCACACTAAACAAAATCGTAATTAAATAATTTTTTTAATTTTTATGTCTTTGAAATCAACTAAAATAAATTTTCTTATTTAAATTATGTAGCAACTTATAATATTTAGGAACTCAAAATCAAGAATTTTTTTATTTACATAAGTCATTTTCTTATTTAAATTGTTAATAATTATGGTTAACAGTTAGAACGTTAAAAAACATAATTCAATTAGGACGCAATAAATATTATTAAATTGTGTTAGCTAAGGCACATAAAAAAGTAAGTGTAAAACATAGTTTTGATTAAAAAATAGGGATTTTACACAAATAGACGGTCAATTTTATTGTTTACTTTTTCTAATCGGCAAATATGTATTTGTTATTTTAAAATTTTTATTTTCATTAATATGAAGAACACGCAGGTACACTAAGACTAGTGTTATTTATAAATAGTAATCGTAAAATGCAACTTATAGATAGTTGTTTTCAATGTGCCTAGTAAATCGCATCCATGAAATGCGACTTATAAATCGGCAATGCCATATCAATCGCTAAATCGCACTCTAGCCGAATGACCATACCAGCAAGCTCAACTTCTTCCACTTGAACCATTCTCCTTTTAAGATAGGAGTTTAGACTTTTCTGATATGATATTGCGACTTATTATAGCCTGAACCAAATTTATAACACTTAAAAGTCAGCAGTTTAGGACTTCAAGCCCCCGCTAAACACCGGAAAAACCTCAGGCCTTTCTCCTTCCCAATTCCAGTCTTATCGATCTCCAAAACTCCCATCAAATCCAATCACTAAATGCGCTGTACATCGACATATATCGGGGTCCAATGCGAACTATTAGCAGAGTGTTCATAATAGGGAATGGCGTGGCGGGTGCAGAAAATCAGTGCTTCGGTTTGGTTCGAGCTCTGGGCTTATCCCATCGTCAAACACTCTATGTACGAATCTCTTTCCCTCGCTCTTTCACTTCCCTCATTGAGTGAATTGTTTGCATGTTTTGAAATGCAGCTGTGTTTTGTGTGCTAGAAAGCGAACTTTGTTTGTTTCGATATACACGTTGTTAGAAATGGGTTCGATAGTTTTTTCACCCAAAAGTTAACATTTTTAGCTATTAATGTTAGTATCGTTCTTGTGTCTTGTTTATTTTTATGGTCTATAAACATAGACGGTTCCAGGATTTAAGCTCTACGAGTTCAATTTTTAACATTCTTAGTATTGACCCATTATTTTATGTTTTTAATGTTATGGGTTCCAGAGGTTTTTTTCACCAAAAAGTTAAATTTTTTAGCTATTAATGTTGGTGTTGTTCTTGTTTCTTGTTTTTTTATGGGCTATAAACATAGGCTGATCCAGATTTTAAGCTCTATGAGTTCAATCTTTAAGGTTCTTAGCATTGACCCATTATATTTGTAATGTTATGGGTTCGAGATTTTTCAAAAAGTTAAATCTTTTAGCTATTAATGTTAGTGTTGTTCTTGTGTCTTGGGTTTTTAATGGGCTATAAATTAGCATTAATGCTTCTTTTTGAGTAATATTTTGCATGGAGAGTGCTTTTTGTCCATACTTGTATTATGTAAGTTGTGTATGCTGATTGAAAGAAGCAACTTAAACTATTCATCAGTGGATTTTTTTTTCTAATTGACAACTACTATGGAGTTATTGATGGGGAAACAACCTCTCTATCCAAGGGTAGGGGTACGGTCTGCGTACACACTACCCTCCCCAGACCCCACTAAGTGAGACTATACTGGGTTGTTGTTGTTGTATGGAGTTATTGATTGCAAGTTGCGGCAGTACATTTCTAGTCTAGTCAACATTGTTCTATTCTTCACGGTACGTCAAATGGAATTTGAAGAGGGTGGGAAATAAGGGGTTCTATTGCTGCAGCATGTCTGCAAATGGACCATGTTATGTGGAAAAAAAGAGCCCTATTTTCTTTGTTGGATTAGATTTTGAAGAAAACTAACTGCGCTATTAGTTGGGTACATTATGAAGTTCCTGTTTGGCATGGTTGTTTAATTTGGCGTTATCTGTATCTGGTGTTTGCAATTGTTTTATTCATTATTGTGCAGCGAGTTGTTAGGCCACAAGGAGATATTAACAAGCGACTTCAGTGGTTACCTGTTTCTCTCCACAAAAAGTTAGAACATGTCAGAAAGTTGATTTCTAAAGATTCACTACCGACTCAAATTGCAGGTAGAGGACAGAGATTGATACGTCTTCCTGCTGAAAGACAGGGTACTATGGGTTTCTTCAAGTTCACTCACACTTAAAGTAATGGTAATATTATATGTCAACTGTTTGTGCTTTGCTGGTTTGATGCAGTTGTTTCAGATATCCCAGAAGCTGATGCAAAACATATTGCAACACTGGCATGTGAAGCATTTGCCAAGTATGTATCGTTATAATATATATTTGCTTGCTTTCAAATGCATTCTGTGATCCAAATGATGTGTTTCAAGCTATTAGCCTGAGTAGTATCAGTGCAATGACCTGATCAGAAAAGGGTGGATTTAATTTTTTCCATAGCAACCACATTACTAGTTCCTTTGCTAATTGTTTTTAAAGCGAAAAGCGCCTAAAAATGACATAGTTTATGTGACTTGAAGCAAAAAGGGAGAAGCGAAGTGCAGCAGAAGCTTCTTTGAAGTGAAGCCAACAATTTTCTGATACTTAAAAAATTCCAAACGTGCATGAACATAGTAATTTTATAATCACCTTATAACTAAATTTAACATCCAATATTCTACAATGCTGATATGAAGTCAACTCCTCAAAGTTGAGATTTAAAGAACCAACTGCTTCTCATTTGGATTACATTGCGCCTCATCATTTGAAGCTCATGCTTCGCTGTAACACACAGTTTCACCATGGAGGGACTCCACACTTCGCATTGCTTCATCATTTTACGCGATGAAGCGATGACTTTTAATAACACCACATTTGCTATTAGCAGCCAAGCACTATAAGTTGGCCTTTCTGTTTGTTGTTGCGACCAAAACACTCACGAAAGTGTACGTGATCGACAAGTAATATAGTATAAGTAAAGTATCGTTCCCACGAGGAATTGTGGTCAATTTCTCGACTGATGTAGACTCAAACAATTATCAATACAAGCTAAATTATCACAAAATATATAGAGAACCAATTTACAATTTATTTAATAATTAAATAATAATTCAACACAAAATTACTAACAATGATTGCACAATATTTTGATAACAATTTTTATATAGATATTCCAGGGTCATGGACTTGCTAGAGATTATGCTGCTATCTTAGCTTAAGATTGAATTATTGAATTATTCGGGTTATTGGTTATAGGGTTAATAATATTCATAAGAATCTTTCGAGTTCTTATGCATCTATTCAAGTTAAATTAATACTTATATGTCTATGGTATTAATATTAGCAAGAATGCATTTACAACTCATATTCTTCAACCAAACAAGACAATTAAGTATATGTCTATCTTAATTGCGATTTCTCCACCCGATGCCCGGGATTCAAAACTTGTTCTATTTGATTCTATATGCAACCAAGAATTTCCTTTGTCAAGTTTAACTCAAGATTCGTAAATAATATTTCACCGTTAGCTACGCAATAAAATAATTAAATGCAGAATCAAATAAACAACCCATAATGATAGATTCAAGATCTTTAATCTAAGCTTCAAATAACAAGATTATCTAACACCCATGACCCCAGAATATTTTGATTTTTAGCTATTCATATTCATACAAAAATCAACAATAAAAGTCTTAAACATAATATAAATAAATACTAAGAGAAGATTTAGAAAAACTCTTTAAGTCCTTGCTCCAAGATGTTGTTCCTCTTTGATCTTCTTCTCCAAGATGAATCTCCTCCTCCTCTCTAAAAATCTAATCTCCTCTCTTTTCAATAATAGAGCTTCAATGCCTTTTAAGAGGTGTGTCCTAAGGGGTTTTGACAATTATGCCCTCTTTAGTCCGAAATGGAATATTTTTGCAATTATTTTACACACCCGCGGCGCCTATATTGACATAAGCAGAATACATTTTAACGAGAAAACCAAGTCAAGCGCAAATATTTGCACTGCCACGTCGCGCTTCGCGACACCCCACGTGGCGCGGTACTGGAAATTCGAATAAATGCAGAACATGAATGTTGTAGCCCTTTTAAATAGTTTTCTGTCAATATATTATGGAGCACAAACGGAGTTCTTAGCAAAAAGTTATGGCCATTTTACTCAACTTGATTCCAACTTGATTTATTTAGCTTTTACTCCGACTTCAAAGCCTCAAATTACTCAAATTCATCCTGAATTAATTCTTAAGTTGGAAACTCTTCCTGCAAAGCATAAATCATGATTTTAGTACAATTCATAATCATTTAAGCTCAATCATTTGTAAAATGCAGTAATTAAAGTGTTGTTACAACGACTAAAACACGAGTTTTTAGCTTATGATCAATTGTGAAACACACTTATATGTATATGGGCACCTGATTTAAGCACTTATCCTGTTGCTCGATCATTTCTAATTTGTTGCTGAATGTCATTGACAAGAGGTGCTTGGTCTGATGGTAACCAACCCTCACTTACAACCGAGAGGTTGTGAGTTCGAGTCTCCCCAGGAGCAAATTCTGGGGATTTATGCCGGGGGTCTATTTGGAAACAGCCTCTCTACCCCAGGGTAGGGGTAAGGCTGCGTACACACTACCCTCCCCAGACACCACTGAGTGGTATTGTACTGGGTCGTACTTTTTTTGCTGAATGTCATTGTTTTTTTTGAAAATCCAATGAAAATTTTATTAGAGAATAGCATCCGGAAAGTGCAATGAAGTTGTTGAACTTCATTATGAGAATTGGTGTGTGGATGTTGTCATCCTAAATCCTACAGAATCGGAAGCTGAATATAAATTGGGCTTTTAGTTTGCGTAAATTGAATTCTCTATGGACAATGATTTGGAGGAATAAGTTGAGGAGTGGGACAGATTTGCTGCTGATGTACAGTGACGTGAACAGTTTTTTGGGGATTCTTGGAAATTCTTTTCATCTTAAGCTTGAACATAATGAATATTGTTGTTGGACTTGAGCACTTGAGCTTTCTAAATAATCGAAGTAATCTGCTTAATAATAGAGTTTTTTTTGTCTGGGGTAAGTCTGATTTGGTAATAGAGTTGAAGGCTCAGAATTGGTACATACTCTGATATACATACTCAGCGAGAGAAAGAGAAAACTCCTGTTAGATATTGTACTTCTCTTATTACATATCCCCACTTGTCCTAAACTTCAGGAATAGAATTAAGAAGGGGAAGAGGAAAATTGAAGTATTCCTTAAGGATCTTTAAGCGCATCACCTTGATTTTCAAATTAAAGTTCTCTTATCCAGTTTCTATCCTTCATGTGAAACTATTTATTTACCAATCAAGAAAAAGTTTCACATGAGGGATAGAAGCTGCATTATAGAATTTTTATCTAAAAAAAGAAGTTGCATTGTAGAATTCAAGTTCAAGCATTGTTTGCAAGAATATTCTCTTTGATGCCAATTTCAATGGATTAGAAATGTGGCAATAGTTTTTTCGGACTCCAAATCCTTATTAGTCAAATAGAATTCTAAAATAACTTGGGTATTTTCTATTAAGTTACTTCAAGATAAAAGTTACGTGGTATAGTAACTTGGCTCCCAAAGAAACTCAAATGTCTCTTTCAGAATTATGGGAGGTAGTAGCTAAGAAAGTTGAACCAAAAAATGTAAATTTAAAACCAAAAAAAAAGGGAACAGGCAAAGGATGAACAATTACTTGAAAAATGGGCTCTGCTGGATGTAGTTGTTTTTGAGACCGAGCAAACTATCTATGCTTGTCCATTGCAATAGTTCTTAAGCATCTGCAACACTGATTTCTCGTGAGCTTGTTTACAATTTCCTTATTTGCAGGAGGTAGTTCTGGCTCAAATCCTGCTTTTAGATGTTAACATTACATCTGACATTTCTGTTTCACTTTCTCAATATTTAGGGATGGTCCATCATTAGTAGTTGCATCAGGTCGTGATACTATCTCCATTTCAAGCTCAATAAAACAGTTAGCTCCAGAATATGTTTTCGCTGTCCAGGTTCGACAAAACTAAGCTTTGTCGTATGATAAATCAGCACTTTTTCACCCAATGATGGAATTGTATATTTGGATAGATGAATTCAGAATGCTGCTTCGTTATTTTTTCTGAATATGTTTTTTCTTGAATATCTAATTTCATTAGTGCGTCTAACATCACTCTTTTTCTCATTTTTGTTGGGATAGTCCTACAACTTCAAAAAGCTTTCAAGAATCGTGTCAGGTCATGCCAATTGCCAACTATATATAATTGTCACTTTAGTGGTCCTTTTCCTTGATATAGTTAATATCTTGCAGACACTTAAAGGCTTAGATTCTTGCTTAACTATTGACCAGATCTCTTGGTTCTTCTGAATCTTTTCTACGCACGTTGGTCATGTCAAAAGCAGAGGGAAGGAGGGAGGTAGAGCGGCAGGGATCATGTATCGAGTGATCTCCTATATAAAAGTTTTGGCCTTTTCTTGTATTCAGATAAATATAAACTTCTAAAATTAATACTGAAAGGCTTTTCTCCATGCCAATGTTGTTTTAGATTTCCTTCATATTTGGTTTTCCTTCCATTTTAGAAATTCCAAAGGAGGATTAAAATGAAATTATGCTAATTCTTGTGTTATGTTTTCAGATTCAACATCCCAGATCACGTCTAAATAGGTTTGACCTAGTGATAACACCTCGTCATGATTATTATCCTTTGACACCGGAGGGACAAAAGCAAATTCCTTGGCTTCTTCGAAGGTTGATAACACCTCGCACATCTCCTGAGAGACACGTGGTATGAAAGTTTCTTGAAACCTCTTGCTTGCATGAATTGGGAGTTCTTTACCACTACATTCTGTAGACATCTTCACTGAAAGAATTTTGAGGCAGATCCTGACCGTCGGAGCCCTTCATCAAGCTGATTCTAATGCACTGAAAGATGCAGCTTCCACTTGGCATGATGAGTTAGCACCTTTACGGAGACCTCTGCTTGTGGTTAATGTTGGAGGGCCTGCAGGTAATTTGCGTATTACAGTTTTTTCCCTTTGCTGTGCTTTGCTATTTTGGTGTGAAAGGGTGATTGGTGTTTGAGTTAGCAATTGGTAATCCTTGTGGAAACATTAAGAAATAAACTAACCAGGTTCTGAATGTGCTTTAGACACAATGGGTGTCATCTGTTACCCTAGAAATAATTGTGTAAACATATCTTTGGTTTAGCCCTTTTAAGTTCTTTGAGTTCATTTGCTCCGCGGTTATTTGAAACCACTTATTGATGGCGTTCTTCTTATTGTTTTGTTGAGGAAGTTGTAAATTTCCTTCTTTTGTTTTGGCTCACAAGTCTGTCTTTCTAGGTCATTGTAGATATGGTACTGACCTAGCACTGGAGCTAACAGCCTTGCTGCTGAATGTTCTTCCAACCTGTGGGAGCATCAGAGTATCTTTTTCTCGTAGAACTCCTTGTAAGGTATATGATTTATCAGTTTCATCTGTCCATTTTCGTTCTGGTGATCGGTTGTTGATATTGTAGTTAACAGGTCTCAGATATCATACAGAAAGAACTCGGAAATCATCCTAAAGTTCACATTTGGAACGGTGAAGGTACTATTGACGCAATGATTTTCTTCCTGTCCTCTGTATAATAAAAACTCGTTAATAGAAAAATAAGCAGCAAAAGGAAACCATTACAAGAAGTTTGAGCTTGAGCTAAACAAAAGGGCGTTCTGATGTCAAATTTGATTATCCCTTGGCAAAATTTGTATTAAGATTCAACAGAAAGAAGGGATATAATGCCATTTAAGGATACACAGGAAAAATAAGTTTATATGGTTTATTACCCTGTCAGATGTCATTATAAAAAAAAATAAAAAAAATCAGACGCGCTTCTGTAGCTTTTATTCAAACAAACTGCATAACATTCTTTCTTCTTCCTCTGCCCGCCCTACATAAAAGAAGAGGACCACATGGTCGATCTCTTTTATAGAGGCTTTTGCTTGTCTTTCATCCTACATATAGATGGAAGACAATTGACAGAATAATCTTCCATTGCACTTCGTCTGGTCTGAAATATTAAGTATTAACAAGAAATTATCGTATGGCAACAAGTGCACCTGACTAACAAGAATATAAAGCAAGAGATGGGATGTTCTGAGATGATATTTTAATCTTTGTCACTCGAAGATGGGATCTGGTTGATACTGCAACTCTCGCTCAATTTACAGACAGTAACAACAACCCAGTAGGATCCCACAAGTGGGGTTTGGGGAAGGTAGAGTGTACGCAGACCTTACCCCTACCCCGGAAGGATAGAGAGGCTGTTTCCAGGAAACCATCGGCTTAGAGACAATAGATCCGTAACAACAACAGAAACCTGAAAAATAGAATCAGCATCGTAAAAGACAATAATTAAATAGAAAGGCCAAAATGTGAAAGACATCAAACACAACAAAAACCACTAGCACTCCTAGACAAAACACTATCACACTAGCCTGCACAACGAGGAGAAATGCTCGACTACCCCCCTAACCAACAACCCTAATGCTCGACCTGCGCTCCTTAATGCCCAATTCACAGAATTGTTCTCAATAGTGTCTATAGTTGTATTTCCTACTCGTGCCATCGACATGATGTATGTAAGCTTTTTATATTAAATTTTCAGGCCCAAATCCGCATATGGGGCATTTGGCTTTTGCAGATGCTTTTGTTATCACTGCTGACTCGGTTAGTATGTTAAGTGAGGCTTGCAGTACAGGGTATGTTGGCCTTTGTTGATCTTGTCAAATTCAATGTCCCTTCTGTTCTCCTTTACATGAATATTTCATCTGAAGAGTTTAAGGTTCAGGAAACCTGTTTATGTAATTGGTGCTGAGCGATGCACATGGAAATTCAGAGACTTCCATCGATCCTTGAAGAATCGAGGTGTGGTTCGTCCGTTCACTGGAAAAGAAGATGTGAGTGTATTATTTATATTGCTAAATAAAATAGTACTTCTAGTAAAACGCATACAGATAGATAATGGTTTGCTGGAAGATGACTGTGCAATATGCTTATCTATTCTTATGGCAGTGACTACTATTTAATTTCTAAAACTACTCAGAGCACTATATAATGCTGAAATACAATTGGAATTGCATATTTTTGAGTGTCTTTGGTAAATATCTTTTCTTGCTGCAACAACCTAGTAATAACAACAACAACCCAGTAATAATTCCACTAGTGGGGTCTGGGGAGGGTAGAGTGTACCCAGACCTTACCCCTAGCCCGGAAGGTAGAGAAGCTATTTCCGGGAGACCTTCGGCTCGAAGACAAAAGATCTGTAAGTAACAACAACAGAAACCAGACAAATAATATCAGCACTGTAAACTTCAACAAATAAGTGGAAGGACAGTAATTATGGTAATAATAAAAATAAAAAGTACATAAAGTGTGATAGGAACAAAAACCGTAGCAGATCTATACAAAACACTATCAGACTACACAGAACGAGGAAAAAACGCTCAACTACCCCCTAGCCGACAACCCTAATATTCGAATTCCACACATCCCTATTCAGGGCCATGTCCTCGGAAATTTGAAGTTGCGCCATGTCCTGCCTAATCACCTCACTCCAATACTTCTTAGGCCGCCCTCTACCTCTCCTCGTACCTGTCAAAGCCAACCGTTCACATCTCCTAACCGGGGCATCTAGGCTCTTCCTTCGCACATGCCCGTACCATCTAAGTCTCGCTTCCCGCATCTTGTCTTCCATGGGAGCGACACCCACCTTCTCCCGAATATCTTCGTTCTTAATCTTATCTAGCCTAGTGTGCCTACATGTCCATCTCATCAACAACAACTATCCCGTAAAATCCCACATATTAGGGTCTGGGAAGGGTAATGTGTAAGCAGACCTTACCCCTCCCCAGATAGGGCAGAGAAGCTGTTTCCGATAGATTCTCGGCTCAGAAAGACCATCTGAACATTCTCATTTCGGCTACTTTCATCTTCTGGTATGAGAATTCTTGACTGGACAACACAGCCCAATACAGCATGGCCGGTCTAACCACCGCCCTATAGACTATTAATGCACGTCTTCCATTTGGAACTCAAGTGAATTCAACAGTTATGGTGGACATTAAGCTCATTGTCACCTGGCCTGCATGAGCATGCCGGCTGGAATCAAAAGTTATTATCCTATTGACTATGTCTTACAACTTGTCCTCTTATTTTATAGATATCTGAAAGTTGGAGCTACAGTCCCTTGAATGATACTAAGGACGCTGCTGCCCAAGTGATTAAAGCACTAGCTGAACATGGATGGAGATTGCCAGCATAATTTGTTTTCAACTTCGGGAGCGTAAGCCTTGATAGCGACATACTAACAAGTTTTGTTCCCTGAAATACTGGTGCAGGAAAGAAAGGGAGAGGAAATTTATTGATTTACTATCCTCAAGAGAAGTATGTCGTCTGCTCGTTTGGCTGTTTGGTTGTTTACTTACAGTTTAAAAGGATAGCAGTTCAGGATACCTCTCAGCTTCTTAGACTTCCTGAGAAACAAGGGAAATATTCATTACCAATCCTCTTTCACTTCCTATTTCCACACCTTGTTAGTGTATCTGTATCACCCTATCCAATTATAGGTTATTTTTGTTAGAATTGGCTTCCTCAAGGTCAGTCAAGTCTCGGTTATTTTTGTATCTCAAATTCAGTTAAGTCTTGGCAATTCTTGTATATCTCTATCATCACAGGACAATATACAGAACTATTATGAGTACAATAACAATAATAATACACCCAGTATATTCCCACAATGTGGGATCTGGGGAGGGTTATATGTACGCAAACATTATCTCTACCTTGTGAAAGTGGAGTGATATTTTCGGTAGGCCGTCGATTTAGAACTATTTCGAGTGTCCTCTTTATTTTATTGATTTCAGGTGAGTTGAGAAATTAATTTAGATAAATATTAGCATGTTTAAGTGGCTTGATTCATTCGTTGTGTACCTGATTCTGCCTATGCAATTTTCATATATTTACCTTTCTCCCTTTCTGCTTACTCAGCATTATGCGTGTTGGAAATGATGGCCATTAATTTCTAGGTTTTGAATATCATTTATCCTAACTAACCAGATAATAACAACTAAAAGGTAAACCGGTAAAGAAGAATATCTAATTTATTCAATCACTGGTTTAATTTAGGGGAAAATGTACAGTTAGCCACTAATTAGAGTTGTATTTACTCTTAAGCCACTGTTTAAAATGTATTTACTCTTTAGCTAATGTTTTAATAAACTTTTACCCAGTGTTCAAAATGGCGGGCGCTTTAAGCGAGAAGCGAAGCGAGGTGGAAGGTAAGTCGCTTCCTCTATTAGAAGCGACTAAGGTACACTAATGCGAGCACTTCTGCCCTAAAAGCGTGAAGCGATAGAAGCGAAGAAGCACTAGAAGCGGTAGCTTCTTCAATTTAATGACCTACCCGTGTCTGTTTCACTTAAAACACCCAAAACCTATTCTGTTCAGCAACACTAACGTTCTAGAGGACAACTTTCAGGTTTTTCTTCCGCGATAGGATTAGGGTTTTTCTTCAGCAGCACCCAAAACCTCTAGCGATAGGGTTTTTTCTTCTTCTTCTTCTTCTTCTTCTTCTTCTTCTTCAACATTACAACTAAAAGAGGACAACTTTCAAGTTTCAAGACTCAAGAGTTATGTTTTTATTTTCATTCAATCTTCTTCTTCTTCTTTTCTTTCTAAACGTCCAAGTAGCGCCGAAATACTGGCGAATTTTTTCTAGAAATTTTCTGCCTCGTTTCTGCCCATAATTTCTGCCCAAAGTATATATTTTTTATTCTTAGTTCTTGTTGCCTTTCTTATGTGTTATGTAATTGATATTTTAATGGTGCCAAAAGAAGATAGGAAAGACCCGGCTTGGGCTTACTCGGTAAGAGCTAGCGAGACCAACAAGATGGTAATTAGATGCCTTTTTGTAATAAGATTACAAATGGAGGAATCTATCGTCAAAAAAGCGCATCTAATCGGTGGTGATCCAAATGTCGCATCTTGTCCTAAAGTTCCGGGGCATGTGAAGGAAGAATTGAAAGCATACCTTCAAAAAAAGAAAGAGTTAAAGAGTCAAATGATGCATTAACAAGAACTTTATATTGTTGATGATGATGATGAAGCAGAAGACGGTGACGGTGCTTCGTCGCTTCCACAAAAGCGGGGAAGGATGCTTCCACCAATGTCTTCTAATTGTGGATCCCGATCTACTGGCAAGACCAAAGGTCCCATGGATTGTTACTTCCCGCAAAAATATGGAGATACGGGAAGAAAAAGTGGTAATCCTCAAGTTGATGCAAAAGAGATTTCGAGGGACCGTGCAATTACTTGCTTTGCCCTGTGGGTGTATGATCCAGGTCTTCCTTTTAATTGTGTTAATTATAATGACACTTTTGTTGCTTTTATTGAGGCCGTAAGCTAATATGGCCCAGGAATGAAGCCTCCAACTTATTATGAAGTTAGTGGGCCATATCTACAAAAAGAGGTGGCAGAGGTGAAAAAAATCGTTGAGGAGCACAAAGTAGAATGAGACAAGTATGATTGTTCTATTATGATGGATAAGTGGACAACGATAAATGGAAAAATGATCATAAAAAATGATCATCAATATCTTGGTGAATTCTCCTAAGGGAAGCCTGTTTCTTGAGTCTGTTGATGCAAGCGACTCTTCGACTGATTCAACCAAAATGTACTCCTTGTTCATGAGTACAATAGACTCTATTGGAGCAGAAAATGTTGTTCAACTTGTCACGGACAAACGCTAGTGAAAATGTTAAAGCTGGTGATCAGATGTCTGCTGCGTACCCGCATATCTATTGGACTCCTTGTGCAGCACATTCTGTTAATTTGATTTTTGGTGATATTTTCAAGGAAAGACCCTTCAGTACTGTCTTTAATCAGACAGTTAGAGTGCATTCATATATAGTTCAAAGGCCTTTATTATTGAATATGATGAAGAAATTCACTCAACAAAGAAGCTTGGTAAAACCTGCAAAGACAAGATTTGCTACTGCTTTCTTGACTTTGGCTAGGATGTATGAGCAAAAAGGAAATTTGAAGAAGTTGTTTGTTTCAGAAGAGTACACTAGTAGTGCCTATGAAAGGGAAGCTCGATGGAGAGAATCTTCAGATATTATACGTTCTACTTCATTCTGAAACAATGTGGTTCATGTATTGAAGATTGGTGGTCCTTTAGTCAAAGTGCGTCGTTTGATAGATGGGGAGAAAAGGCCACCAATGGGCTACTTGTACGAAGCAATTGATAGCGCAAAGGAGGCTATTCGAGACTCTTTTAGTGACCAAATAAAATACAAAAGAGTCTTTGAGATCATAGATAAAAGGTGGATAGTAAGCTTCATAGCCTTTTGCATGCAACTGGACTTGTTTTGAACCCGGAACTGTTTTATGCCAATGAAAAGAGAATCCTAGGAGATGAACCTTTGTGGACTGGATACTATGAATGCATTGAGAAGTTGGTACATGAAGAATTCGTGCAAGATAAAATCACAGAGCAATTTAGTATTTATAGGAATGATGAACAACTTTTTGGAAAAAAACATGGCCATTAGACAAAGAACGACAAAGTCGCCAGGTGATCGAGTGCTTAGATGTTGTTTTATAGTTAATAAGTTATTTTTTATTAATATTATGTTTTAAAATTTTGTTCTACTTCTACAGTTGATTGGTGGAAGCACTTTTGTCATTCCACTCCAGATTAAAGTTTGCCATCAAGGTACTAAGTCTAACATGTAGCTCATCCGGGTGTGAAAGGAATTGGAGCGTGTTTGAGCATGTAAGAACTAATAAGAAAGATTTAGTATATTGAGATAATTAAATTAGATCTCAATTGTCCTAATCTTACTAATTATTTATTATTTGCAGATTCATACCAAAAAGAGGAACAAACTAACCTTGAAGCGTTTCAATGATCTAGTCTTAATTAAGTACAATAGAACATTGAGGCGTCACTATAACGCTCGCGATGAAATTGATCCGATTAGTTTGGACCACATCGATGATGCTAATGAATGGCTAAGTGGAGTCCCGGAATATCATGCAGATGGAGAAGTATTTGATGATACTTCTTGTATCACTTGGGGTGATGTTGCGGAGGCGCGTGGAATTGATGAGAGGATTTATGGTTTGAGGAGGTCCAGGCCCTCCAGGGGGAGTACCACAACTTCAAGTTCACAAAGGAAGGGAAAAGAGGCAGCTACTTCTACTTTGTCCCAAGTTGATGAAGAAGATGAAATTGAAGAAGATGACGAGCAATACAATAATGATACTGGAATACAAGAGTTTGACAATCTTGTAGAAGAATAGAATGCTCAATTTGTGGTTTCATTGATGCTGCTCTTGACAATCTTGAAGAATATGATATTTTTTTTGTGTTTGAATTGATGCTACTCTTTAGTTTTTTAATTCAAGTATTGAACATTTGCTTACAATTACATGTGTTGTCTAGGCCATATTTATTTTAATTTTTTTAAATTCCGCTTCACTTCAAAAAGCGGGCGCTTCGCTTCTCGCTTTTCGTGAAATGGGGGTTGTCGCTTTTTCTCGCTTCACGCTATTTTGAACACTGCTTTTACCTATTCGAACAAAAATACTCCTGTGCTAGACATGGTGTCCTTAACTTCATATGTGCTGTGTAAATATTAAGGACAACGTGTTCTGAATCAACACCTTCTGTTTTAAACTTTAGGACATCTTATCCTTAGCTTCATATGTTCCGTGTAAATGTCAAGGACACGGTATCCTTAACTTCATGAGTGTTGTGTAAATATTAAGAACAAGGTGTCCTGTATTTGTATCTTCTGTTAAACTTTAGGATATCATGTCCTTAACTTCATATTTGTAGTGTAAATATTAAGGACATGGTGTCCTTAACTTCATGTGTGCAGTATAAATGTTACATATTGTTCTTAACTTCATGAGTGTTGTGTAAATATTAAGGATAAAATGTCCTATATTTTCACCTTCTGTTGTTAAACTTTAGGACTTCATGTCCTTAATTTCATGAGTGTTGTGTAAATATTAAGGACAAAATACCCGTAATATTTACACAGCACTCATGAAGAAAGGGTAAAACCGACTTTTTGTACTAATTTTAATAAATAGTGGCTATTTTTGCTCAGCACTAAAACTGCTGAATAAAAACTAAATATCACATTAAAAAGTGGCTACCCCACGCCATTTCTACTAAAACCACGGTAACCGGCAAGAAGGCATAGCTAGGAATTGCTAACTCTCATTGAGATCTTGTTTGGCACAGCTTCAGGGAGGTCAAAAGTATTCTTTCTGTCAAAAAAGTACTTTTGAAAAATTTAAGGTGTTTGGCTAAAATGAAAAAGTACTTCTGAGCAGAAGTAGAAGTAGTTTTTTTTTGCTTTTGGAGAAAAGCTATAAATGCTAGCTTCTTCCAAAAAGCAGGAGCAAAGCAGAAAATTAATTTATTCAAGATGAAATTAACCTTATAATAAATTTATATTTTTTAAATTATCCCTCATTAATTTAACCTTTTATTTTTCCTTTTTATTTCTACTATACATTTCTTTCCTTTTTTATTTTAATCATATTTTTAATCTCTTAATCCTAAGAGTAGATTTTAAATTTATATTGCATAATGTATTTAGACACATTTTAATTATCATGTAAATAATAATTAATACCCAACATAATGTTATTATTTTGGAATAACTATATTTTATATCAATTAGAATTTTTTAATTTATAGTTTTTTTTACGTTTTATATTTTAATTGAATTTTTTCTAATAAATGTTTAAATTTATTTTTTATAAATAATACTAATTGAAAATTAAACATTTATTGTCCTTTTTCGTAATTTGATAATTAAAAGTGTTTTTTAAGACACTGGTCAAACACAATGAGCTTGCAAAAAGCACTACTCAAACGAATTGGTCAAACACAAACTGCTATTTTGCAAAATTACTTTTTCAAAAAACCCTTTCGAATAAAAGCGCTTTCAAAATAAGCAGTTTTTGACAGCTTGACCAAACAAGCTCTAAATCTCCCGATTTATTATCTCTAAATACCGTATTTAAGATAACCCTCTAAAGAGAAAAAAATTGATTAATTCATGAAAATATTCCTCTGATCCAGTTCTTCCATTGTTTTATTAATAAGCCCATTTGGGGTAAATATCTCAACTAAATGTATTTGATGGGGTCGTGGAGAGTGGGGGAGGGAGCAGAATGGAGCCAGAATTTGAGGTTTATGCACTTTGAAATTGTTACGAACGCATAACTCGTTTAGTTATTAGGTTCATAAATAAATATTTATACATATTTAGTAAATTTCTGAATACACATATAAATTCGTAAAAACTAGTTAATTCATCCAAATCGGGATCTATTTCTCTAGTTCCGCCTCTGCGGGAGTATGATTAAGGGAAGTTGGAAATAATAAAAGTTTGCTTAATGGATTAGGGGAGAAGTTCGTTGTTTAGTTGTCAACTCATAGGAATGAATAAGCTTGTCTTGATTCATCTATTCTTCCATGCAAAAAGTTATTCCTGACATTATATAAAAATCCGTTTTTTATTAATTAATTATAGCAATATTAGTCAAAGGATTATAATAATATGATTAGGTAATATGATACTGTTTTCCAAATAACCTCAAACTTGGTCCACCAATCATTCTCATTCTATCTGCTCCATCACCTTTTTGCTTTCTCATGTAAAGTTGGTTTACCGCTAATAAATAAATTAACCAATGAAAAAAAAAATAACCAATTTCATATACTAGCTTATAGAAATATTGAACAACCACTACTTTCTTTCTTTTTTAAACTTTTTTATGGCCGTGGTATTCGGGCCCAAACTTGGATAAATAGAAAGAAATCACCAAATATTTTTATTTTCATTGAATTTGAACCTAAGAAATCCTTCATTGAGTACAAGACCATGTGATACTCTTCTTGCTACTTTAATTTAGCTAAATAAATTTATAGTGTTACTAAATAAAAATAAATTGATTTGAAAAAAAACCATTATCAAATTCTAGATACTTAATTAGAATTAGACAACCACATTGCTCCATCGTATCTTAACTAATTAGACCACTAAGAAAAATAATGATGATGAACTCAAACGATAATTAAACAACCCACCCTCCTTGCTAGCTCCATTAGCTAAAAGAATGATAATTCTTGTAATAAATTAATTCAATTTAGCAAAATATAATTTTATATTACCTACTTTTAAAACAAACCCTCCTCATACCTGTCTATATAAGCTCTATTCCACCTTATCATTCTCATCACAACCAATCAAACCATACTCATTGAGCAATCAAGAATCAAAAGCAACATTCAAGACTCAAAATTTACTCTCTTTTGTTCTCTATTTGTTTTATCTCTTTGATAAAAATGGAGCAAAGTCACGAGTCAACTACTATTGAAATGGGAGAGAGCAGCAAATTAGAAAGGAAAGGAAAAGCACCACTTTTGGGATCAACTCCTGCTATTGCTGCTGTTGTTGGACATGATAAGAGAGCTGGTAAAAACAAGAAAGGCATTGCTATTTTTGATCTTGTTTTGAGAATTGCAGCTGTTGCTACTTCTCTTGGTGCTGCTATTGGCATGGCCACTGCTGAAGAAACTCTTCCTTTCTTCACTCAATTCTTTCAATTCGAAGCCGGTTATGACGATCTTCCTACTTTTACGTAAGCAAATACATTATAAGTATATTTTAACCTATATATACATAAAATCCACCTTATTTTCTCGTGATTGTGTCCACCTTATATGAACATCACTTAGAACCCGTCTGTTCATAGATATTTTTCCCTTTTCCCCGAATTTTTCTTCTTTTGAAAAACATATTTGTCTATGAAATTTTGCAAATTTTTGAAAAAATAAAGTTTTTCAAAAAACCAAAAAGCGATTTTGACTACTTTTTCAAAAAATTCAGAAATTTTTGTTTCCGTACTCACAAAATTATTACCATTTTTTCAACTAAAATGTTTATTCAAACATAATTTTTCAACTTAACTTCAAATACTATTTTGTTTCAAAAATTACAATTTTTATGTCCGAAATGCCTACTTAATTTTCAAAAAGATTGATCACTGGCTATTCATTCGTGTCATCTTTCTCGAAAATAATTGATGGTACTAGCAGAACTTTCAACAAGTACTTCAAATCTCGGAGTTGGTGTGACTCAACAAAAACAAACAAAAGAAAATTCTATTGCTTCTATATACTCCGGTTAACATTTTAAAAAGACCAAAGATAAATTAATCGTGTTGTCTAATCTAATGGCTACTTGTGCAAATATTTGCATGTATAATCACAAAATAATTAAATTGCCTACATATTTTGCAGGTTTTTTTATTTGCATGTATAATCACAAAATAATTAAATTGTTGCCTACATATTTTGCAGGTTTTTTGTGGTAGCCATGTCATTTGTGGTTGGCTACCTTGTCCTCTCAATACCTTTATCCATTGTGTGCATTGCACGCTCCCATGCAGTTGTTCCAAGGCTGCTCCTTATCATCCTTGACACGGTAAGTGAATTGTTTCAATAGCAACTCAAAAATCGAATAAATTTCATAAATGGCCATATAATTGAGAATAAATTTCACAAATGTGTGATTTTATGTGAGTTGGTAAGAATATTATGATTTTTGGATTAAAAAATATAGTTATATGGCTTTGGTAAAAAAATCTTAATTATATGACTAGCTATGAAATTTATTTAAAAAACCGACATACAAATATCTAATTTTCATCGTTGGTCACATTTTACAGGCCTTTATCACATTGACAACGGCGGCAGCAGGGGCTTCGGCGGCCATAGTGTATTTGGCTCACAACGGAAACGAAGACGCTAATTGGCTAGCATTTTGCAACCAATTTGGCGATTTTTGCGCAACAACCAGTGGAGCAGTGGTGGCGGCCTTTGTCACAGTTGTTATCTTTCTTTTAATGATTCTTCTCTCTGCTATAGCTCTTAAGGGACATTAAAGCCATAGTAATGTTCACTTTGATCTTTGTATTTCATTCTTGTTACTTTTGTAATTTATTCCCTCGTCAAATGTGCTTCCTTTTTTATTCTTTTCTTTTTCTGTTATTTGGGTGGGGAAAGTGTGCGTATTGGTTTGTATTGTTGTGTTGGCGTTTGTAGCTTTTAATGAAGAAAGAAAAAAGTTTGTAAATTACAATTGGTAAATTTCTGTTCCACTTGCAATTTTCTTATTCGACTTCTCTTACAATTATTCTCCCGGTATTTTGACAACGCTTTTTGTATATTGGTCAAAATCTAATCATCACGATCAGGTCGTTCAATACCCCGCCTCGATAACTAAGCGGTGAAAATCAATACAGCCCGCTCCATTTTCTCCTCTGAAACGTCCGACAAATCGGAAAGAACGGCAGCTAAAGTCAAGATCAGGATATATTAGTGACAAGAACGGATCGAGTCAAAGAACATGTAAAAGGACCTCAACTATATATAGCCAATAAAAGCTCTCAATGGGGGAGGGGGAGGGGGAGGGGGGGGAGAGCTTCATCATTCTCCCAAGAACAAAGGCAGAAAACCTCTTTCTTGTATCTCAGCAAATGGAGAATTGTCACACCTCCTTTTTCACTACACCTCGCAAGAGCATAAAGGACAATCGGAACAGGATTTGGTTATTAATTATTCAGAGCCGCCACTTAGGAGATTAATGGTGTCCCAAGTCACCGGTAGAATCCCGAACTAAGAAAAATATTGACTATGTATTACAATCCGCGAACCAGAGATCCGGATAAGGAATTCTGTTAACTCGGGAGAAGGTGTTAGGCATTCCCGGGTTCCGTGATTCTAGCACGGTTGTTTAACTATTGTATTTGATTTTATCTGATTTTAATACATGCTATCTTATGTGCTTTTTATTCGTAAACCACCTTTATCATTATTTTAAATGAATTGCAACGTTGTGAAAATGCGTCTCGAACCACGTCGTAATCAATGCACCCCTGATTGTTAACACATTTTGACTCCATTGAGATTTGAAATTGGGTCGCACCAATGCGCACCCGAGTTTAAGAAAGTAATTTAATTAAATCGTGCCTAAAGATTCTAACGTAATATTATTTTTGGAAAGGCCGGAAAATTCGCTAAACGGCCCTCCCAAATTCTAAGTATTTTAATAATCATTTATTGAGGGCCCCGAAATTTTATATTTATTGAGCGAGGCTCATCTCATTTTATTTTAAGGGAAAACCTAAAAGCAACTAAGAATATTTCTAGTAGAACATCTTTCGCAATCCCAGGAGAGATGGTTCACTAATAGACCGAGGGCTAAGTCATTCGACTCATTCACATCCAGATCATGAATGTTTGGAATCCATATTATGCAAGGAGACATTGCTTTTGCTAATTCGAATTGAAGGGTGATATAAAATCGGTCTATTTCCGGCATCATATCCATAGTTAGCCCATTCATCCTAGTTAGCAGTTCCAGCTCCGTATCAAGGTCACGATCGAGTGATTTTTCTACTTTCGTTATGTCTCTAAAAACCAAACCTTAATCAATTGACAAAATGAATGAGTGTTGAGAGAAGGAAGCCCAAGAATAGCCTTAGGAGAGTGGGCTTCAAGGTCAGCCCAGGCCAGGGTGTTCTGGGGTGAGGTGTTTCAGCTATAGAACTAATTGAGGCCTTCGCACCCATAGTTACGATTCAAAAGGAGGGATGAATTACACAAAGAGAACAATTACACGATCCAACTTCAAAAGCAAGCAACGTGGGGCATAACAATGAATTCAAAATTGTCCTTGACTAGCCTTATAAGTTTTGTCGTTTGGAAGTAAACATACCAAAATTGATTTTAACTTTATCATCACAATTAGAATGCTCAAACTATATCCTACATAATCACCATGAAAAACTAAGTAATCAGATATCTCTTGGCATGAAACTCAAGGTCACCACAATCCTGTTCAGTTATGGATTAAAAGCTAAACGTAACCACCAGAGTTCATCTAATTCGTGAGTCATTTGTTGAATAGATTTACGAAGCAATTAGCGAGAAATTTTGACTATAGTTGACATGGAATTCCGATCACACACATTGATATGAAAGCTACTGGTTAAAACAACATTCAAATGCAATGTTCAAATTAATACAATCCAAACAATCTGATAACAAAGGTCCTAATTAAATACTTTCTACCTCAATATATTTCAAACAACTAAAGCCAATAATAACGCTAAATGTGAGCAAAAGTCTGGAAAACTGATTCCATTTCACTCCACATCGGAATTACATCAGGGAGCATTCGAACATGTGCCTGGGAACGAAGTTTCAACATAAGAATGAAAGTCAGCAGCGACAGTGACAATAACAAACCAACAACTATGCAAATGGCAACGATGCACAACCTAGAGATGCAAGTTACAACCCAGAACAATATTGAAGTCAACCAAAAATGAGAAAGCAAACTCAAATCAATCCTAGACCAAAACCTTCAACAATTAACCAGCAAGTGTTCACCACTTTCAGTCACCAATCGAAATCCAATTCAATTGGATTTAAAACCAATCCAAATCAGCAGTTGCAGCTAACAGAACTCAAGAACTACTGGAAATAACATGAACAATCTAATGGAATAGTAACCTTTTTTTTTGAATTTTTCTATCAGATTTCTATTGTTTTTTTTTTTGGTTTTTTTCAAAATCAAACTGCTGTTTCAGATCTGAAAACTAGAGAGAGCCCCCTTTTTTTGTTTGGGGGGGGGGGGGGGGAGGCGAGGGGAGGGGAGATTTTAGGGCTGAAAAGAAGACCTCTCCTTAAGGCATCAAAATGCCAATTTATAGGTAACACAAGAATGATCAATCAGATTTTTTTAATTTCTTTTTAGTCATTCCTTATTTCAGCTTAGTCCCTTTATTTCTAATTTGTTACTCAAGTAAGTACCTCTATTATGCTGAAATGTACACAAAAATCCTATTCTAGAAGGCCATATGGTGTTCTTTTAGCTATACAATACCTATATTACCCTTGTTTTGGTTTTGAAATTACCATTCTTAATAAAACTACCCTTTCCCATGCCTAAACTACCCTTCTACTAGTCTGAAATTTACAAACTAATGTCAATTGATCACAGCCCCTTCACCCTAGCTAAAATCTAACTAAAGCTAACTAACAGGTGATTTATTCAGCTAATCCAAACAACCTATCTTAAACACTACACCAATTAACACTAATATCGAATGAATAATTAATCAAACTAATAAAATGAAATCAATCCAAATCAAATTCCAAATCCAACTTCATATGAACATAACAAAGAAAAGCCCAATTATACTAAAGACCAATTATCATTTGAGCATTCAAAATCAAAACAAAATAGAAATTGAAGTTAACCTAAACCTATAGCTAAAAATTAACAAACATAATTGTATCGACGCAAACTAATCAATTAAGACGATTCTAAAATTAATACTATGATTAATTAACAAACACAACATGAATCAAACAATATTAAAACTAGAAATGGGAAAAGCTTATTGATTAACAAATATGGAACAAAGAACCAAAAGAAAAATTAAACTATACTAATAAACAAAATAAAACACAAGGTTAACAGAACACTTACTGTAGAACTTGTTCGACCCTAAATTATTCCAAAAATAGCCAAACTGCCTGAACCCTAGATCTGAAAATTCCTGAGCTCTAGTGAGATTCGAGGGGTTTTGACCGAGGACTCAAGCTGATTAAGGGACTATCTGGTATCAATTTGGGTTCATTTGGACGAGTTTATATTTTTGACCCGAGTTTCCGACACATATTCGAGGAGTCCGTGTTTGATTCGAGAGAATATGATAAGGGATTCATGATGAGGGAGAGGAGAAGGATTTGTGGTGTGAATGTGGGAACGACTGGAGGCGCCGCCGCCACCGGTAACTTTAGAGTTTTGGGGCGGCGCCATTAGGGGTTGTGATAGGAGAGGTGGAGTGAGGAAGACGATTGGAAATGAGGGTGGGGGGGCATTCGGACAGTTATATACAAGGGGAGATTAATTCTTCGCCGTTTGATCAAGTAACCTAGACGATCCAGATTAGGGGGCACAGAACTGTGTCGTTTGGGTGAATAAATGGGGCAGACCGGGTTGGGTATTAAATTGGATAGGGCGGGGTTATATCCATTTGGGCCTAGCGAATTGGCCCAAACTTGGGCCATCCATCCTTCATTTCTTTTCTCTTTTTTTAATTAGTTTCCTTTTATTCTTTTTTAATTAGTTTCCTTTTATTTCCTTTTACTTTTAACGGACTGTTTTTTATTTTGTATTTTTGTATTTTTATTTTTCTGATTTTATAAAATTGCAAAAATTAAAATAAAGTTCTAAGATATTTCAAAATTAAACTAATTAACTCCTAAAATTGTTTGAGATCTATTTCGTGACGAATTCACAATTATACAATTAAAAATACACAAATGAATTATTTTTGTTATTTTCTTCATATTTTATTCTAAAAAAAATTAATCCTAAAATATGAAATTTGATCCTACATGTGAATGTATTTTTGTATTTTTCATATGACCTAAAATGCAACAATTACCAGAAAATAACACAAAAATTCACAAAAATATAAAATAATAAAGAAATTGTTTTGTTTGAGTTTTTTGGGAATAATTCATATATATGGCAAAAATCACGTGCTCACGGGAATTACCCCAAAGAATACATGTAAATTTACTTTCTCATCAATGAATGGGGAAGATAATGTTGAATCTTAATAAGATCAATAATGTTTCTTTTATCCCATATGTGTTCAGTATCATTAACGTTTCGATCTAAAATTAATTAAATTTGATTACGATTTACCCCTTCATCTTTGATAATTTGTTCAAAAAGGTTTTAACATCTTTTGAGTCAAATAATTTGGCGCTGTCTGGGGATTTCTTAGCGAAAATTTCCTAGTCTCCCATATCAAAACCAAGAAGTGAAATCATTCATCAAAGAGAGCCCGGAAGAAAAATCCAACCCACGCGAGACACAAGAGTAGTACAGGAAAGGAAGAAGATCCAGACAAGATCACTGGACTCAGAAATCTTTGCCCTATCAACCATCGATATACTAAACAAAGCAGACAATGCCACAGACTTGCATTCCCCCACCGGACCACCGGCGCGAGCGAAGAAAATCTCATCCTCACCTCCCACTCTTTGTCCAAGCAAGTGCATAAGACCCGCGTGGATGAATGTATACAGGAATATCTCAATTGAAAAGCAAAATTGCTTCAACACATCGGAAATACCTCCGGCCGCCAACATCTCTAATCCGGACGGCAGGAGTCAGACAAGAAAACCATAAGGCGTACTCTGCATGAACCTGAAAATGAAACATTAACGCCTTGTATTCACCATCACTGCACCATCTGGTGCAAGAGATACAAAATAGACTGGGACTCCCACGAAGATGTCCAACTCTCCAGGAACCGAGACTAACTATGGGATGTTCTTTCGATAAGTTCGATACCCTTCAAGGCTAAGAGCCTTTGCCAAAAGAAAAGAAGAGTTCGACCTCGATCGAATAACGATGGGCAGTTATTTCGATTAGTTCGAAATAACACCCTTCAAGGCTAAGGGCTTTCGTTATAAGAAAAGAAGAGTTTGACCTCGATCGAACGACAACGGACTGTTATTTCGATAAGTTCGAAATAACACTTTTTAAGGCTAAGGGACTTCGCCATAAGAAAAGAAGAGTTCGACCTCGATCGAACGTCAATGGGTTGTTATTTTGATAAGTTCGAAATAACACCCTTCAAGGCTAAGGGCCGCAAAAATAAAAGAACAGTTCGACCTCGATCGAACAACGACAGGTTGTTATTTCGATAAGTTCGAAATAACACCCTTCAAGGCTAAGGGCATTTGCCATAAGAAAAGAAGATTTCGACCTCGATAGAACGATGACAGGCTGTTATTTCAATAAGTTCAAAATAACACCCTTCAAGGATAATGGCTTTCGCCAAAAGCAAATATGGGTTAGACCTAATTCGAACGACGACGGCCTGTTATTTCGATAAGTTCAAAATAACACCCTTAGAGGCTAAGGGCCTTCGCCAAAAAGAAAAAAAGAGTTCGACTTCGGTCAAACGACGACGAGCTGTTATTTCGATAAGTTCAAATAATACCCTTCAAGGCTAAGGGCCTTCACCAAATGAAAAGAAGATCTCGACCTCGATCGAATGACGACGGGCTGTTATTTCGATAGGTTCGAAATAAACCCCTTCAAGGCTAAGAGACTTCGCCATATGAAAAGAAGAGTTCGACCTCGATCGAATGATGACATACTGTTATTTCGATAAGTTTGAAATAACACCCTTCAAGGCTAACGGCCTTCGCCAAAAGAAAGAAGAGTTTGACCTCGATCAAATGATGATGGACTATTATTTTGATAAGTTCGAAATAACATCCTTCAAGACTAAGGGCCTTCGCTAAAAGAGAATAAGAGTTCAACCTCGGTCAAATGATGACGCATTGTTATTTCGAACGTTGTTATTTCGATAAGTTCGAAATAACAACCTTCAAGGCTAAGGGCCTTCATCAAATGAAAAGAAGAGTTCGACCTCGATCAAACAATGGCAGGCTATTATTTTGATAAGTTCAAAATAACACTCTTTAAGGCTAACGGCCTTCACCATAAGAAAAGAAGAGTTCGACCTCGATCGAACGACGAAGGTTTTTATTTCGATAAGTTTGAAATAATACCTTTTAAGGCCAAAGGCCTTCGCCAAATGAAAAGAAGATTTAACCTCGATCGAACAACGGCAGGCCGATATTTCGACAAGCTCGAAATGACGTCCATAAAGGTCGACAACCACATAAAGAAAAGAAAAATTGGGGCTCATCAGACGAGCCTTTATATTGCACCAAAACTGTGAAAAGTCAAAATAAACAGTGAAGCACAAGGCAAATAGTGGAGAAAATAAATTTTATTTACGCAAAGTCATAGTGTGGGCTATCACCGCTTACATATGGCCCATGCCAACCAAAAAAAATGAAAGAATGATAGCCGACAAACAAAATAAAAAATAAAAAGAAAGGACACTATTCTTCATTCGGCGTCATTACCGCCATCACCATCACCATCATCATCATTTTCTCCAAGAGGTTATCCACTACCATAATTCGCATCTCCATTAGCTTCGTGCGTTGCCGTGTCATATCCACAGTTAATGAGAGCCTCCCGAGCTTTCATTCGCACTTCTTTATAAGCAGCCTCGTCCACCGTGTCCGCCTCCCACAAACTCTTATATATGTCCCGCTGGGCTTCAACATAAACCCAGAGCTCATGTATCTGGTGAGGAACGACAGCAGAAGATGACTCAACCTGAGACTTTAATCGTTCGTTCTTCGCTTCCAAGGCCGGGACCCGATCTCCCATAACCAACGCCTCCTGATCAATCATGGCAATACGCTCTTCGAGCCTCGCCTCCCTAAGGGTAGATGTCGCTCTCTCCGCTCAGATTGGAGTACGCGTATGGTGTTCTCCAGGGCCGTTTCCCTTGCCAAAGCCTCAGACCAGGCTCTCTCAAATTTCTCCAACCCAGTAACTTTGCTCTCTATCGCAGTCAGTTTTCTCATCCATTCCATGCTCATCGCCTCGACCTTGACCAAGGTTTGGTCCATCTCCGACTACATTAACCTCAACCTGCCCTGCAAATGCTCACACTCCATTGCGATCCCCTTACCTAACTCGAGCTCCTCGTCCTTGATGCGAAGTTACTCCTCGAGTTCGCTCTTGCTACAAATGGTCTGCATCAACTCCTGGTCCCTTCTCTCCAACTCCTTACCAAGAGATAGATTACGGGGATCCGTCCTCGGTCGCTCATGCATCTCGCGACACCTGTCACGGTAGCAACGGTATTTCTCTAGAATCTTCAAGAAACCCTTGCCCGGATGTTCGCCCTGCGAATATTTTCCACTTCTACCATGTACATCTGGAAAACACAAAGAAATTGCCAAAATAGTGTCACACCTCCTTTTTCGCTACACCCGCAAGGGCGTAAAGGAGTTTTTTCACTTAAAGGACAATCGAAACGGGATTTAATATTAATGTTTCAGAGTCGCCACTTGGGAGATTAATGGTGTCCCAAGTCACCGGTTCAATCCCGAACCAATGAAATATATGACTCTGCTAACAGTCCGCAAACCAGAAATTCGAGAAAGGAATTCTGTTAACCCGGGAGAATGTGTTAGGCATTCCCGGGTTCCGTGGTTCTAGCATGATCGCTTAACTGTTGTATTTGATTTTATCTGATTTTAATACATGCTAGATTATGTGCCTTTTATTCGTAAACTGATTTTATCATTATTTTAAAAGAATTTTAACGTCGGAAAATGCGTTTCGAACCACGTCACAATCAATGCACACGTGGTTGTCAACACATTTTGACTCCGTTGAGATTTGGATTTGGGTCACATAAATGTACACCAAAATTTAAGAATGTAATTTATTAAAATCGTGCTTAAAGAGTCTAACGTATTATTATTTTGGGGAAGATCCTGAAATTCGCTAAACGGCCCTCCCAAATTCTAAAAATTAATACAATATTTATTGAGGATCCTGCAATTTGTAGTTTATTTGGCAAGGCGCACCTCATTTATTTTAGAAAGGCAATCCTAAAGTAAATGTAATTTGCTACTTTATTTTTCTCTAATAATAGAATAAAATCCTAATCAATGAACCTTTTTTAGGAACTATTACTTTGAGTCTATGCCTTTCAATTAAGTCAAGCCCTCAACAGTTTTGATGCCTCAATATCGGCCCTGGAACGAAATGGGCTAGAGCGTGAGTTGGGCCTATTAGGCGTGCAACAGCCCAGCGCAACAAAGGGCCCAATCAATCTCAAACAAACCAGTTGACCTATGCAATTCGACAAGTCAAAAAATAACCAGTGAAAAATGGTCCTATTTATCCTTTCATTATTGAGCTTTTAACTATTACGAAAAGTAAAACCCAATTAAGAACAATAGTAGTAGTATTTCAACAGTATGGTATAGATTAAGATTAACAAGACTAAACTAACGCTCATCACTCAAGTAACTTTATTATATTAATTCAAATCCCTATTCACTGAAACTTGACACTAAAGAATCAAATGACGAACCCGTTTTTACAATTTACGAACAAACTGGAATTAACTACTGATCTTACAGCCATTGTTGAATCTATTTTCACAACTACAAGACCAAATCAGGATTCCAACTCATAGCACAAGTCCAAAAGTGTGACAGCCCCATAATCCAATATTAATTCCAATTAACACAGTTTTAAACGTGCTGCAAATGTTCTAGTTATGTAGCCTTATTAACCAAATAACTACCACAAAGTTAACTACAAGCTAATAATCAACAGAAAGCAATCTTCAATGCATAGATTTGATGTAACTTCTTCATTTCAACTTTCAAATCATAGTTACATTGAAGCAAGTTCAGAAATAGTACCTGGAAATAGAACAGAAATTGAGAATATGAGTCAACTTAGGCAATGATCAAACAACCAAGATTGATACTCAACACAACCCAGCAAAATAGAATCCACAGCCCAAAGTATTTAAATCAATCAAGAGTAATCGATATACTTGATACAACACCAAATTAAACAGAAAATGATTTGCAAAAATTTCAAAATCAGTAAACACAATCAACAGATCTGACCGAGCCCCAAACAGACTCAAAATTAATCCAACTAACTCTAAACTTTCCTCAATCAGTACACAAGAACATTTAAGCCATTTTTCCTCTTCAACTAAGCTTGAACTTATAACTTATTTCTGAATCATCAATGAAAACGACATTTCTTTTTTGTTTTCTATTATATTTGCTTTTGTTTTTTTGCTTTTTGTGAAGCAACTAAGATCTGAGGAATTCAAGAACTTTAGATTTGATTTTTGGAGTTTCAAATTCAAATTTCAAATTGGAAACTTGCAGAAACATTTGAGGGAATTTTAGAGGCTCCAAACTTGTATGTTAAGGCATTATTCATTGCCTTTTATAGGCAAAACAAGGGCAGCTCTCAGATTTTATGTTTACCCTATCAGTCCCTACATCTTTATAGATTTAATCCCTTATTTTCTAACTTTTTCCTCAATCTAATCCCTTAACTTGTAGAAATATGCACTAAAGTCCTATTCTAAAAGAATTATAAACTATTCCAATGAGATCTACAACATTCTTTCTACTGTTAAATGTCCAAACACTGACTACCCTTGAAATTACTAATCTATCATAGCTAGTACCCAAACACTTCCCTAAGCCCTAAGGGTGAACTGTCAGCTTATACAATCCTATTATACTATTATCCAATTAGTTTTAAACAAAATTAATAATCAAAAATCAATATTAAACTACACTAATCTGTAATGACCCGACCCGTCGTCACATGAGTTACTGCCCCATTTTCCCTGTTTTATGCTTCTATATGCTTCATTATATTTTTTTGGAGAATTTCAAGTAATTCGAATAGTGTTCGGTTAGAAATGAGATAACTAGTCTCTTTATGAGAAGGTTAGTTTGGAAAAGTCAACCGAATATTGACTTTTGAGTTAGAGGTATTGGATGGATTTCCGATGATTCGACTAGTTTCAGGGGATGATTTTTGACTTAGGAGCGCAATCGGAATTGAATTTGGAGGCCCGATGCAGAGTTAGGCTTGAATTGGCTAAGTATGAATTTTGGTGAATTCCGGTTGATCGGTGAGATTTTGATCTGAGGGTCAAAATGGAATTCCGACAATTGTAGAAGCTCCGCTAGGTGATTTTTGGATAAGTGTACAAAGTTTTAGGTCATTCGGAGGTGTTTAGGTCGGGTTTTAGATCAAATGAAGTTTCAGAAGTTTTAGTTCAACTTAGGCTTGAATCGGTGGTAATTCGATTATTTTGATATTTATGATAGTGTTTATGTTACGAGCAAGTTTGAATGATGTAATAGGACATATCTGTACTTTTGGTTGAGGTCCCGGGGGCCTCATGGTGTTTTCAGGTGGTCAAACAGACCAATCTTGACCCTTGGGAGTTGCAGAAAATAGCTGAAGTGTTGCAGAGAATTTACTCTATGCGATCACATAAGTGTCATTGCGATCACATAGGAGGATTTGGCAGGGGTTCAAATTTGTTCTATGCGATCGTATATATGTGGAAGATTGACCTGTGCGATCGCATAAGGAGGAGTGCGATCGCGTAGTGTATTTGGGGCTGGGGCCACTAGCAGAGGATATGTACTTTTGGTTGAGGTCCCGGGGGCCTCATGATGGTTTTTGAGTGGTCAAACGGACCAATCTTGACCCTTGGGAGTTGCAAAAAATAGCTGAAATGTTGCAGAGAATTTACTCTATGCGATCACATAAGTGTCATTCCAATCACATAGGAGGAATTGGAAGGGGTTCAAATTTGTTCTATGCGATCGTGTGGAGAGCATTGCGATCGCATATGTGTGGAAGATTGGCATGTGCGATCGCATGAGGAGGAGTGTGATCGCGTAGTGTATTTGGGGCTGGGGCCCCTGGCAGAGGATTTGTGCTATGTGATCGCATAGGGAGGAGTTCGATCGCATAGAGAAAATCTGGAGGTTGGAAATTTATGCTATGCGATCGCAATAGCAAGGTTGCGATCGCATAGAGTAAAAACTGGGCTGACAAAAGGGTTTTTAACAACATATCATCCGCGAACTTCTTCATTATTTCTACCATTGTTAACCCCCTTACGAGCTTTGGGCAAGAATTTTGGAGGGATTTGGAATCAACGTGAGGTAAGTTTCTTAGCCTAATAACTCGAGTTTGAGCAAATCTATAGTAGAAATCAATGGAAAATCACCAAAATGGGGTAAGTTAGGGCTTGAGAAATTGTGATGTAAAAATGGAATTTGAAGGGGCATTTAAACTCCATTTTTGATAAATTGCATATGTACGGACTCGTGATGAGACGAGAAATCCGTTGATGTGACTTTCGTAATTTTTCGAGAAGTAGGACTGGGGTTCGAGTTTTACCAACTTCATGAATTTCGTACTTTTTGAGTATTTTTGATTGGGTTATGCTTCTTTATCCCATATTTATGTATTCGTTGTTATTTTATCTAGATTCGACGTTTCAGGAGGTCGACACAAAAGGAAAAGGCATTGCGGACCAGTCTACGGCCGGTTAGAGGTGACTAGTTTGTATAGATTATGGCCTGAGGGTTTGAAACCCCGGTTTATCACATGGTGATGCAATAATAGGGCGTGACTCGCACCCCATGGCAGGTGCGAGGTTGGTTGTGGCTGGGGATTGTGACTTGGTCCATTCCGAACAAGAATTTTACTATATTAGCGACTGATATATACCCTCTATTGAATATATCTGGGCTTATTGCCATGTTTGGGGTCTTGTGCCGATCTGTAGCATCATCAAAGGATGGATATTGTTGTGACATCATGATTTGTATAATCATTGATCTCTGTCCTATAATTAATCACGGTTATAAAATGCTAAGTCACTTTTCCTGAAGTTAAATAACTAAATTATACTTTCTTAGTAATTAAGAATTGAGAATTTAGTTGAATTTGTTATGTGACTCATATGCATAATGTGGACTGAGTATGGATCGGGTTGCACGCTATAGTGATGGTACGATGATATTGCGCTGGGGCTGTAGGAGCCCCTCCGGAGTCTGTACACACCCCTAGTGAGCATCGTCGACGTTAAATGGATCGGGTTGTACGCCACAGGGGGTCACGTGCATTGCATTGCATTGCAATCTTGCATTATACTTGACTATCATACGTGATATTGTTTTGTTGTTGGTTCATATTTAAGGTGTCGGACTATTAGTTTTAGCTTTGTTTTGTGGCAATTTGTGGATTCTTATCTTCAGATGTTTTATATACTTATTACTCACTGAGTTGGTAGTACTCACCCCTACTCCCTGCACCTTTTGTGCAGATTCAGCTGCACCGGAGGCTTAGCTGCACAGTCGCTGTCTCCAGAGCTTATCAGAGTTGTTGAGGTAGCTGCTTGACGTTCGCAGGACCTGACTACTCTTCCTATTTCAGTTACACATATTTATACATTTCCAAACTTGTGTATTGTTCGTTCAAATATTTTTATCCAGTTTGTTTTAGAGGCTCTAGACTCGTGACCCCAGATCTTATGGGAGTGCCTTATTAGTTATTCGTATCTCTCTGTATTATTTTTCTATAAATATTGGATTATTATTCTAAAACTATTACATTCGAGATTTATTGTCGAATTGAGAGCGATTGTTGGTCAGGCTTGCCTAGCGTTATGGTTGGGCGCCATCATGATCGAGTTTGGGTCGTGACATAATCTAACTAATAACATATGAAAAGTTAAAAGAAAAAGTCTAATATATGATGATGTCAATCAACTATAATGAGCATACTAATCCCACTAGGGGAAACACACTAAGACGAACAAATAACAGAGTTAAAAATTTAGCCGAACATGAACTTAATTACACTATCCTAATTTTGACTTGATGAAGCTGAAGTTAAAGAAAAGAAGATAAATTGAAAACAAGAACATCCATTAAACAAATATGCCAGCAGACCTAACCAAACAAGAGCAACGAAAACAAAAGCAGAAGAAGAAAAACTCACTAGCAAAACTATCCATTCAAACTCGATAGTCTTCAATGAACTTCGAGGCCAACGACATTGAATTCCTCGTGAAGGAAGCAACGAGACTCTGGTACGTGCACTTGAAATCAAAGGGACGAATAAGGATTTTTTTGACCAATTTTGGATTTGAAATTCGAGGTGCTCGGTCATGTTTTAAAGGAGATTATTTGTAGATTGGTGGTGAGGAGATGGAGGAGGTTCCATGGTTTGAATTTGAACCGATTTGCGTGGTATCGTGCCGTGGATAGCGAAGACGGTGGCAATTTTTTCAATTATTCGACACCCTCCAGCGGGATTCGAGAGATAATAATGGTCAATTCGTGACTGGGACGTTGAGGCGGTGTAGAGGTGTGAATTTGGGAGCCATCGGCGATGGTGGCGATTTCTCCGGTGGTGGTAGCGGCAGCGGCTTTACGAGGTTGAGTACGAGGAAGGGGATTACGGTAGTTTAGGGCTAAAGGGGAATTCAGACAATTTTAATTAAATCCCCATATTGGATGACGACGTTGGATCAAAAGAATTGGAGGGTCAGGATTGATGGGAGCCCAAAACGGCATCGTTTTGGGTGGTGGCGGATCTGGACCGGGTAAGGGGGATTGGGCTGGGCATTTGGCTTGAACAATTGAATTAAAAAGGCCCAACTCGTTTACAACAGTCCACTCCTCCCCTTTTATTTATTTT
This sequence comes from Nicotiana benthamiana, assembly GCA_034376525.1. NCBI lineage: Eukaryota > Viridiplantae > Streptophyta > Magnoliopsida > Solanales > Solanaceae > Nicotiana > Nicotiana benthamiana. The sequence continues at coordinate 48,770,655 of CM067341.1, read as the reverse complement.
CACTTCATTTTTTTAGTCTATCTTTTGTATTTCATCAAGTGTTTTGTATTTATTTATTTTTCTGATTTTTTATAAATGCAAAATTAAAGACCTAATACATTTCAAGCTAATTAACTCCTGAAATTGCATAAAACTATTTTTTGACGAATTCACAATTAAAACAATTAAAATGCAAAAGTGAACTATTTTGTTATTTAAATGCAAAGTGAACTATTTTGTTATTTTCTTTACATTTTGTTCTTAAAACAATTAAACTATCAATTAATCCTAAAATATGAAATTAGATCCTAAATGCAAATGCGTATTTTTGTATTTTTCATATGAATTAAAATGCACAAATAAAATATAAATATTTATCAAAAAATGACACCAAAATTCATAAAAATTGTAAAAATAAAAAAAAATTATTTTGTTTGAATTTTTGGGAATAATTCCTATATAGGGCAAAAATCACGTGCTCACAGCTGCCCCTCTTTGCACAAAAACATTAAAAGTTTTCGTGAAAAGATAAGTGAACAAATACGAGCGGTTTTTGCCCGTTTGAGAATTCCGTGTGAAGCATTTTGAAAAGTTTTAACCGTACCCTACTTCATAGGTTGCCTACATATCCTGGGCTAAATAGGAATCAGGTTAATGTAGTTCGGGAGTGTCTGGTAGTTCGGACCAGTATGAGCTGTAATTTCACTGCGCTTGTTGCTGCTACTGCTCGGTGACCTCCCTTATTGCACCATGTCAAAATAAAAGAAGCTAAACTAAGCTATGACATATGAATTACAAAATCCTATCTAAATTCTTCAAACTTGCTCTTGTACTTCCTTATTGTCTTGTGTTCTCTTGATAAAAATCTCTTGTTGTCACTTCAAACTACAAACTGGTATGTTGTTCCTTCTTTTTAAATTGCTGAATTTGAATGTATTCCCTTGTTGTATGGGTGGGCTCCCGACTTCTGAACTTGGACTTGAATGTATTCTCTTGCTATGGGGTGGGCTCCCGGCTACTGGATTTGAACTTGAAGCTCCTGACTTCACAAAAATAGACAAAACAAAGAAAACTTTCTTCCCCAATTTGGAAAACCGGGTGCTTGTTACCATATACTAATAAGAATTGAAAACTAAAACTTGAATTGTGATAAGACTGAAGTATAACTTTAAAATTTAAAGGCTGAAAAGTATTCTCTTGTTATATGGGCGGGTTCCCAACTTCAAAACTTAAAATTTAAAGACTGAAATGTATTCCCTTGTTATATGGGCGAGCTCCCAACTTAAAAACTTAATATTTAAAGACTGAAATGTATTCTCTTGTTATATGGGCGGGTTCCCAACTTCAAAACTTAAAATTTAAAGACTGAAATGTATTCCCTTGTTATATGGACGGGCTCCCAACTTCAAAACTTCAAATTAAAAGACTGAAATGTATTCCCTTGTTATATGGGCGGGCTCCCAACTTCAAAACTTTAAAATTTAAAGACTAAAATGTATTCCCTTGTTATATGGGTGGGCTCCCAACTTCAAATTATCCTAGGCGAAAAATTCATCAGACTAAAATTTCTATCTTAGGTGAAAGATTCAACAGACTAAGATTTTTATCTTAGGTGAAAGATTCAACATACTAAGATTCTTATCTTTATTTTAGGTAAAAAATTCATCAGACTAAGATTTTATCTTAGGTGAAAGATTCAACAGACTAAGATTTTTCTTTTTATCTTAGGCGAAAAATTCACCAGACTAAGATTTTCTTTATCTTAGGTGAAAGATTCAACAGACTAAGATTTTTATCTTAGGTGAAAGATTCAATAGACTAAGATTCTTTTCTTTATCTTAACTGAAAAATTCATCCGACTAAATTTTTTATCTTAGGTGAAAGATTCAACAGACTAAGGTTTTTCTTTTTATTTTAGGTGAAAAATTCATCAGACAAAGATTTTCTTTATCTTAGGTGAAAAATTCAACAGATTAAGATTTTATCTTAGGTGATAAATCATCAAACTAGGTCCAATTTTTATCCAGACTTTCTTAATCTTTCAAATTCAAACTTCCTTTCTTTTCTTTTCTTTTTTCAAATTCCGCCTTCCTTTCTTTTTCCCAAATTCTGCCTTCCCTTTTTTTTTAAAAATTATGCCTTCCTTTATTTTCAAATTATCCAAGGAGAAAATTCATCAATTTAGGTTTTCTACCTTTATCTTAGGTGAAAGATTCATCACAATAAGCTTTATATCTTTATCTTAGATGAAAAATTCACTAGACTAAGATTTCTATCTTAGGTGAAATATTCAATAGACTAAGAATTTTATCTTTTTCTTATGTGAAAAATTCGTCAGACTAAGATTTTATCAATTAACTATTTTCCTCCGAAATTTGTTTTATCTACCTTTTAACTTGAATTATCTTCCTCCAGAACTACTTCCTTAAAAATTGATGTTGTCCTCCTTCAAAAACCACTTCCCTAGAATTTAGTGTTTCATTCCTCCGAAAATTACTTTTCTTAAAACTGGTATATCTTTCCTAAAAACTACTTCCCTTCTTTTTTTTTTTTGTAAAAAAAAACTTGTATTGACCTTCATGTTCTTCAGATGGGTACCCGACGTCAAGAAAATTTTCCAAATGACAAAAAATTTTCTGCCCCGGTTTGATAATCTTCCTGTAGCATATCTTTCCGCCATCAATAACATTTCCATGCCCCTATTTCAAATCAAAGAAAATTCTGTAAGTTTAAAGCATGGTGGTTGGTTGTGCTACTCCTGCTGGGGGTGACTTTCCTTTTCACCTTTCCAAGCTCAGCGTTGTCCGTCCATCTTTGAAACTTGGCTAATAATTTCCGCCCTTCTTGAAGACTACCTCTCAATTATTATTTCTAATCTTCTTATCTAACCCCATATGTTTTCTATGACAGCTGATTCTTCTTGAATATCTTGCATATTTACTGATTAACCACTTTCTCCATCATATGTTCCATCTAAATACTTTTTTCCCCGTTCAGATCCAATATCTTCTTTTTGGGGAATTGCTCGTGAAGTGGCATATTCCTGACCTTTGAGTCTTACATGAATTCCCAAATTATGTCCATTGCCCCCTTCCCCATAGTATGTTGTTTCCTATCTTATCTGATGGCCTTGGCCCTGAGATATGTTTTTCCCTTACTTGCCGATAACTTTCATTTCCATTTGAAAACCCCGCTTGTTTCTGACCTAACTACTTCCGTTGTCATCCTTATCACAGAACACACCTCTTCTGCATTCAAAACCCTATACCTTCTGTTTGTTGCACTGTTTTTTGTACTGACTTTAACCAATCCTTGTGCCTCACCCCAAAGCATGTTGATCGCCACCCACATTATGTTGTTCTTCTAAATTGAGGCCCTTGGCCCCTGACCTTGGAGTCTATTGCTCCTTCGCTTGTCATGATGACTTTGACTAAACACCCTCTATGTCATCCTTGTCACAGAAAATACATCCCCTATGTTTTATCCCTATACTCTCTATCTGTTGCATTATTCCTGAACCGACATCTACCAAACATTTATGTTTCACCAGGATCCCCAAAGCATGTTGATCATTACCAGCTCGGTGCTCTTGTTGTTTTTCCTGACTTTTAACCCCATTTTGTGCAATTTGAAAGCTGGTGGCGAATTTTGAAGTTATTTCTCACTTGTTATGAAAACAGACTCATAAAGAGGAAGTGAATAAAAACAAAGGAACAGAGTGAAGGACAAAGGAAAGAGATGATTCCTAAAGAGAAAACTATGAAGTAGACACCTATCATATGAGGATACCAACTCTAATGACCATGACCTGCACCTGTAGATATTCTGTCAATCCATCCTGATGTTCAACTCTTTCTGTAACCTTTCGTTGTGAAACTTGGCTTCAATGCTCCGCTTATCCAATCTGATTTACAGTCTTTATTCGACTTGTAGTGCCCGAAGGGTTTTCACCATCAAGCCTCTCTCATTTTGTTCTTTTTTTTCTCAACTTACCGTCGTCTCAAGGTGCCTGTGAAGGTTTTCACCAGTGAGACTCTCTCATTTTTTATTTCTCTCAGCTTTCATTGCCTTGCGGTACCCGAGAGGGTTTTCATCACTAAGATTCTTTCATTCTCATTTTCCTTGTTTGGACCGGAGTGCTGCCCCTGACATGAATTACCTTTTGTTGCTAGACTTGGCACTTTTCAAAGACTAATCGGAAGGTCTTCCTTTGAACTGTAATGTGGGTTTTTGGATAGGGTTAGAAAAAAAGGGGTATAAAGGCTCAAAACAATGCAAAATGGGGTTAAAACTACAACTTTTGGAATCCGATCTTTCACAACAACCACAATTTCTGACCCAGTTTCTTGCTTGGGGACTTTTGGATTTTTCTTTTGGTATTGACTGAACCTCAGAGAAAGGTTGCCTATGTACCCTTTCGGGAGCAAGTCAAACGTAGTTCACGTCATAAAAATTATTTTTGTTGTGATTTTCTTTCTCTTTTTCCCTTTTTTTTATTTCTTTTTTTTGGTTCTTTTTCTTTCTTCTCTTTTCTTTTCTTTTCTTTTCTTTTTTTTCTTTCCTTTTTTTTCCTTTCTTTCTCCTTTTCTCTTTTTCTGTTTCTTTTTCTTTTTCCTTTCTTTCCTTTTCTTTTTTCTCTCTTTTTCCATTTGCTTATCTTTGGCACTTGCGTTTCTTTGATTATGTCGTTGATTTCGAAAGAGGGGTATGAAAGAAAACAATTAAGGCTCAAAGAGGGTGATAAAAGTGCAAAGTGTTTAGATAGCCGAACAAAACGCCTTCATCATTTCAAACTTCAAAATATGCCAAATACAAACAAGTACAATCATAATAAAGAAACCATACACAACATCCCTTGACCACATCGGAATTGGCAGTCATTTTCACACATTTTTCTTTTACGTCTATCAAATATAATGTGCCGTTGGGCAACACTCTTATTCTTATTACCACGACCGGCCCCTATCAATTTGGCACACCTGCCTTTAGGGTTTCTTTATATTCTATCTACCCAGTTTCACATGGTTCGGGCGTCAAACAATCTCAAACGTCCAAATATGTTCTTATTTCCTCAAGTGCCCCCATCTTTTTCAAAATGGTTTCATTGCTTCCCGACTAACATAGCTTTTAAAGATCCGACTGAGAATTATGCGTGTATGTCATGTCACTAGAACTAGCAAAAGAAAAAATAAAAGGATAGAAAAGAACTAATCAAAGAGAAATGATTGAAAGTGACAAAAGATCTAAATTTGCATTAGACAAACGACGAGATAGTTCGAGTAACAAACAAACAACAAACTGGAGTAGACCAACAACCGCCCAGTATTGTCCCACAAAGTGGGGTCTGGGGAGGGTAATATGTAGACATGCCTTACCACTACCCGAAAGGACAAAGAGGCAGTTTCCTATTGACCCTCAGCTCGGGAAGGAAAGTAAAAACAAAAACAAAAACAAAACAAAAACAAATGAGTATTAGTAACTCCAGCAGAAATCGCGTAAATAATTATCTAAACATGAGAACCATAAAGAAAATATCATGCAATAATATTAAACAGTAACGACCATATATGACTACCCTAAGGGAGACATAAACCAATACACAAATCATCTATAGATAGCCCTACCAAGACTCGCCTAACCCCGGGAAAGGAGTATGAAAAATTATAGGAGCCCCGATCCTACAACCCTGATACTAGACCTCCAGACTTTCCTATCAAGGGCCATGTCCTCGGAAACTCGCATTCTAGCCATGTCATGCCTGATCATCTCCCCCCAATACCTCTTTGGCCTCCCTCTGCCTCGCCGCACGCCAACCACCACCAGTCGCTCACAAATCTTCACTGGGGCATCAGGACTTCTCCTCCGCACATGCCCGAACTACCTGAGTCTCGCTTCCCACTTCTTCTCATCCACCGCGGCCACCCCACCTTCTCTCGAATAACTTCATTCTTAATCTTATCTAATCTGGTGAGCCCGCACATCCACCTGAGCATCCTTATCTCCTGAACCTTCATTCTCTGAACATGAGAGTTCTTCACCGGCCAGCACTCCGCCCCATACAACAAGCCGGGTCTAACCACAGCTCTATAAAATTTCCCCTTGAGTTTCATTGGAACTTTCTTGTCACACAGGACTCCTGATGCAAGCCTCCACTTCGTCCACCCCGCTCCTATACAATGAGTGACGTCCTCATCAATCTCTCCGTCCCCCTGAATAAGCGACCTAAGATATCTGAAGCTGTCCCTCTTGGCAATGACCTGAGATCCAATCTTCACGTCCCTGCCTACTTCACTCGGCTCAGCACAAAACTTGCACTCCTGGTATTCTGTCTTAGATTTGCTAATTTTGAAACCCTTAGACTCGAGAGTATGTCTTTATACCTCTAAACCTCTCATTAACACCAACCCTAGTCTCGTCTATCAAGACTATGTCATCAGCGAATAGCATACACCAAGGCACATCCCCTTGAATATGTCGGGCTAGAGCATCCATCACTAAGGCAAACAAAAGAGGGCTAAGCGTCGATCCTTGATAGAGCCCCATGACAACCGGTAAATGGTCTGAGTCGCCACCCACCATCCTAACCCTAGTCTTAGTTCCATCGTACATGTCCTTGATTACTCTGATATAGGCTTCTGGCACGCTCTTCGCCTCCAGGAACCTCCATATCACCTCCCCTAGGACCTTGTCATACGCCTTCTCCAAGTCGATAAACACCATGTGCAAGTCCTTCTTCTTATCCCTGAACTGTTCCACAGTCTCCTAACAATGTGGATAGCTTCTGTAGTGGAGCGACCCGACATGAAGCCGAACTGGTTCACCGATATAGATGTCATCTCCCTCACCCTCGCCTCGATCACCCGCTCCCAGACCTTCATGGTATGACTTATTAATTTGATACCCCTATAGTTGTTGCAGCACTGGATATCCCCTTTGTTCTTGTACAAAGGCACCACTATGCTCCACCTCCACTCCTCCGGCATCCTTTTGCTCTTGAAGATCACATTGAACAACCTGGAGAGACACTCCACTCCTGACCTACGCATGCATTTCCAGAACTCCACCGGGATCTCGTCAGGCCCGGTCGCTCGACCCTTACTCATCCTACGCAAAGCCCTCACGACCTCCTCCACCCTAATGCGCATGCAGTACCCAAGGTCTCTATGTTTCTCTAAATGCCCCAGCTCCCCTAGCTCTATGTTTCGATCCCCCTCCTCGTTAAGTAAGTATCGAAAGTACGCCTGCCACCTCTGCTTGACTTGAGACTCCCTCATCAGAACTCTACCATCCTATTCCTTGACTCACCTAACTTGGTCAAGATCCCGTGCCTTCCTCTCCCTTGCTTTAGCTAACCGGAATAACTTCCTGTCCCCGCTGTTCTCCCCTAATTCCTCGTATATACGACCAAACGCCGCGTTTTTGGCTTCCGTAACCGCCAGCTTCGCTTCTTTCCTCGCCACCTTATAGATCTCCCTCTCCGCTCTCCTTTCTTCCTCGCTTGTGCTCCCTGCCAACTTAGAAAATGCTGCCTTTTTCACCTCCAATTTTCCTTGGACTACATCATTCTACCACCAGTTACCCTGATGTCTGCCTGAATAGCCCTTGGCTATCCCGAGCACATCCCGTGCTACCTCCCTAACCAAGTTTGCCGTATCTGAACACATTGCGTCCGCTTCCCCGGAACTTCTCCAAGCTCCGCCCTCAACTAACCTCCTATCCAACTCCTGGACTTTCTCCTTAGTCAAAGCACCCCATCTAATTTGTGGTTGTTCCCTAACACCCCTCCTCTTCCTCTTCACCCAGAGATCGACATCCATCACTAGGAGTCTATGAAGATTCGAAAGGGACTCTCTCGGAATAACCTTGCAGTCCTTGCATAAACCCCTATCGTTCCTTCTGAGAAGGAGGTAACCAATCTGAGTCCTCACCGCCGAACTTTTGAAGGTGACCAAATGCTCCTCCCTCTTTTGAAATGTCGAGTTCGCAATCAGAAGCTCGGAAGCCCTGGCGAAATCAAGCAGTGACGTGCCTCCTAAGTTCCTAACCCCAAAGCCAAAGCCACCGTGCACCTCACCATAACCACCAGCATCAACCCCAATATGACCATTAAAGTCCCCTCCAATAACTAACTTCTCAGATTGGGGAATACTACTCACCAGATCATCCAAGCCCTCCCAAAAGTGCCTCTTAACCTCCTCGTCTAAGCCCGCTTGCGGAGGACGCAACTCCCAATAACCAACTTAATAGACATTAACCTATCATTCTCTCGCCTAAACTCAACCACAGACTCTCTTAGATCCCTATCCACCAAGATGTTCACTCCATTCTTACCTCTCACGACCCCATAATACCACAGCTTAAACCTGTCTGCATTCTCGCCTTCGCCATTTCCACCTAGTCTCTTGGACACAGGCTATGTTGACCCTCCTCTTCTGAAGAACCTTCGCCAACTAAATGGGCTTACCCGTCATAGTGCCTACGTTCCATGAACTGAATGAATTGAAATAAACCTGGACAACAGTAAACGAACCACTACAACTAAACAAGCTAGACAAAAATGAAAGGATAAGATGGTTTGATCATAAGACAATATCCGGATTACGACCCTGCAAATAACTCTGACAAAAGAAATGAGAGCAAAATGGACCACCAAAGCTCCTCCCCGGCTGACTTAGGAGTGTCTTTACAATTACCAAGCACCACATTTAAGCCATTGAATTATGCATCACCAACACAAGGAACTAATAAAACCTTCATCACGTCGTCCTCAACAAGTTGTTTTTGGGCCTCCGATGCTCTAAGAGAATTCTTACATTCCTTTTCAAAACAGATCACACCCACCATGTCTACCTCATTATGCGCAGGAAATAGATTTTGGCTGGTCTCTGGTGCATCCGAATTTTGTACGACAATGTTACTTGCGTTAATAAGCTCCTGAATTGCTTTCTGCAGCTTCCAGCACTTTTCCATGTCATGCCCCAGAGCATTTGAGCAATATGCACACATTAGAGAAAAATCACATTTCAGAGGGTTTGGTATTTGTATTTGAATCGTCTTCAGCATGCGCACTTGCTTCAACTTCTAGAACAAACTGGCATTTGATTCTTCAATAGGGGTGAAAGCCTTTTCTCGTTTCACCTACCTCTCATTCCTAAACGCCTGATTGGGCCTAAAACCTGACTCTGGGAGTTTCTGGTATGCCCGTGGGGGCGGGTGAGACATTTGTTGGTGTGGTGCGGGCCATTGTGGGCCTTGTGGATGTGGAACATAGAGTGCACAGAGATGTCACACCTCCCTTTTTCCGCACCCCGCGAGGGTGTAGAGGAGTTTTTCCATTAAAGGACAATTGAAACGAGATTATTATTAGATATTCAGAGTCTCCACTTGGGAAATTTATGGTGTCCCAAGTCACCGGTTAAATCCCGAATCGAGGAAAAGAATGACTCTGTTAACAGTCCGCACACCAGAAATCCGGATAAGGAATTCTGTTAACCCGAGAGAAGGTGTTAGGCATTCCCAAGTTCTGTGGTTCTAACACGGTCGCTCAACTATCATATTTAGCTTATTTATCCGATTTTATTACATGAAGAACCTATGTGCCAATTTTAATTTTTATCGCTTTTATTTAATATATATTTATTTGAGAAAGTGAACGTTATTTAAAGTGTGCTTTCGGATTGCGCCACATCAAATGAACCCGCAATCCTAGGCATACTCTATTCAACATTTTAGGATTCTGATTTGGGACGCATAAAATGCCCACCCGTATTTAGGAATGTAATTTATTAAAGTCGCGCCTAATAGGGTCTAACGCGTTGTAATCTTTTGGGAGGGTCGTGAAATTCGCTAAATGACCCTTCCGATTTTCTAAATATTTTTAAACCTTTATTGAGGGCCCCGCATTTTACGTATTTTTATTTTGGCGAGGCACGCCTCACTTTTAAAGGGTAATCCTAAAGCGTCTACATTCTTCTGTTTTTGTCCATCTCTAAAATAAAAGAGAAAATCCTAATTAATTACATGCTTAAAAATATAACATATTAATTGCTAGATTAAGACAAATCTTAGCGAAAAGGAAATAAAAAAAGAAATTCGAAATTATAAATCAAATTAAAAAATCCAAAATTATAAATAAACTACGAAATTCGACAACTAATATTCAAAAGCAATCAATTATAGCTAGATTAAAAATCATATTGTTATATTAAAACTAATAAGATTAATCATTCACAACTATCTGCAACTAACTTTAACCATAATTACTAAAGCTAAAAAAATTATTAAACTTAAATGTTAACTCATATTGCTCAAATTCGCGCCTATGGATTAATGTTCCTAGCCTTGCTACATAGAATCATACTTCAAATACGTCAAATCTACTGATTCTATTATTAAACAAGTATGTTTCTCCGAAATTCGCAGATCTTCGTTACTAACCAGATTCAAAGATCACCCACCTCAAGTTGTTTCTACTCTAATTTTCGCAAATTCAAATCTGGATTTTTATCTATCAATTAAATTAAATCGATTCTCCATATTAGCTATTTACCGATTTGAATTGAAGGTGATTCCGAATTACCTTATATATGTAAAAGACGACTAAGGATGAAATCTAGTTATGGATCTACTAACTACATGTTCATTCCTACAAATCACATAACAAGATTAAATATATAACTAAGAAACTACGAATTGCAGTTTTAACAACTAAAGCTTCAGTTAAGTACAAAATACTTAATGCATTTCTGTTGAATTAAAAACCAAAAATTACATAACTAATTATCATTTTATCTATTAAACTAGAAGTACAATATTTCATAATAAAAAGGTCTTCACATTTCAACTCATGCTCAACTGCGCAGTTACACCGGTATTTAATTCAAGTGAATACCTGGATTAGAGAAATAGGACAGGAGAAGAAAAGGATCAGCATTAACAAAGCAACAATAGCAAACAACAACAACAGTAGCAAATTGAATACCTAGGGACAGATTTTAAAACCAACAGAGATGATTCCACATCCAATAACAGATTCAAAAATAATCCAACATCAACACCAATACCAGAAACCCAAGAGGGAACCCAAGAATTCAATCCGAAAATCAGCAGTGCCAAATGCAAACCACATAAGCAGTCATAGTGCTCCGATTTTTAACCGTAATTCTCAAAGACGGAACTTTTAAGTTCTGAAATTTTTTATTTCCCTCTAGTACTGAAAATATATTTTCTCTCTAAATTCCTTCTAAATTTTTTCTCCCCTTTTAAGTCAAAAATGACTCCTATTATATATCAAAAGCAAGAACCTTTTCTCCTACCCTTTAATTATTATCTCTCCCCTTTTATTATTACCGACTATTTCTAATTCCCAATAAGCAAAAGCAGTCAAACGTGAACCCAACAGTCCACCCTTTTTTTACCTTACATCATTATGCTCCCCACATGTTTTTCCCCCTCTTTTTACTTTATATAATTAGGTTCCCCACTATATTTAAATAATTCCTTATATTTTCAATTTACATATTACCCCTGAAGCTACTGAAATTACTGTCCTAAAAATCTGTTCAAACTTCACATATTATCTAAGAACTAAAATTAGATTACCAGCTATAACCAATTCACCTAATCAATTAATCAAAATAGAGCAGCTATAACCAATTCCTAATCAAATTCAATCAACAATTCAAACTATATGATGAATAACAAAGAACCAATTAAAATTATTTTGACTAAACTATATTTTTTAACAACAAACATACTTTCAGATTCAACAACAATAGCAAATGAGTAAACTCAAATCACTAAACTCGGATTCAAATTAAACTTAACAGATCAAACAAATAAATTCACATCTCTAACTCAGATCCAAATTTAGACTTAACATAACAATAAGACAGATTCAAATCACTAAACTCAATAATCAATTGAACTTCAAAATAAATCTAAAACCATTATAATCAAGATAAAAATTCAAGTGATTAAACCAAAACATTTCCATATTAAAACTAAACAAGAACAAATGAATCAAACAAACTGAAAAAATAATCAAGAAATGAACAAGAAAATAACATACTGATTTTAGATCCGAGAATATTAAACAAAATACGGACAGAAATGAGACTTAACCAACTAACCGGATTGAAACAACAACGAACTTGAACAAAAACAGATCTGCTTGGAAATTTTGAAACCCAAAATAACTCGAATTTGCCCGGAATCTCAACAACAACCCCGACTTGCTTATTCTTTGAACTTGAACGGAACTAATAATCAACGAACAAACCTGGAGTTGGAGGAGACGTTGGAGGCGACGACATGGACATGAAGCAGTTGTTCACGACGAGGAGCGAACGTGAAGAAACTATTGCTGCTCGTCGGCAACGCTAGCGGAGGAGTAGTCTGTGGACAGTAAGGTTGTTTGGTGAGCATGACGGCTGACTGGAGGAGCTGGGGATGACGAGGTTGGGGCTGGTTCATGTCGCGGAGTGGGGCTGACTGTTGGGGCGATGATGAGGTGGTCATTTGGCTCGTTTCCGGCGGAGATGGGCTGGCTGTTTGTCGCGGGTATATGGTGACAAAGGGGTCATTTGGATAGTAGTGTTGGAGGGGAGTAGCTGATCATGGTTTTTGGAAAAAAAAATGGGAAGGGCAACCATGGTTGACGGGCTGATGAAGATGACGGAGGCTGGGCTCTACACTGGTGGTTGGTGGTCTGGCCGACGGGGTGATGACGAAGCTGGTTTGAGCAGCTTGGTGAGGGTGGTTTTTGGGTGGTTTAGGGTTTGGGGGGTGTGTTTGGAGAAGATGAAGAGGGGGGTGTAAGGTGTGACGGCTAGGTCTAGTGTCTTTAGGGTTTTTTGAGTAAAAAAAAAATAAAAAATGGGAGGAAGAGTGAGTGGGGGGGGGGGGGGGTGTGATCAGATGGGGCTGGTTGGGCCTGGGTCTTGGTTGGGTAGAATTGTTTTGGGCTTGGGGTTAATTCAAGAATTGGCCCAATTCCGAATTTGTTCTTCTATTTTTTTTTATTTTTTTTTTCTTGTACTCGTTAATAAAACTTAAAAATGCTAAGATTAAATTATAAAAACTAAAATTATCTTAAATACTAATTAACTCCTAATAATAATCATCATTTAAAATTAAATAACAATTAAAACACAATTACGCAATTTGGACATTAAAGGCTAAAAATGCAAAAGATGCCTATTTTTGTGATTTTTATTTTGTAAAATAAACTGGATTACTCCTAATTGTAGAATTAAATCCTAAATGCAAATGCGACATATGTTTTTTATATTTTTTATTAATTTAACGAATAAACATGCACAGATAAATGCAAATAATACAAGAAAAATAACACAAAATTCACAACAATTGCAAGCAAACTAAAAATTATTTTATTTTCAATTTTTTGGGAGTAATTCATATATAGGGCAAAAATCACGTGCTTACAAAGGTTATCTGTGGGGCTGACGTCGAGGCTGAGAGGGTTTAGCAAGAACAACCACTGGACCATGTCGCCAGCGGGGAGAATGACCTAGTGTTTGAACATATGACTGGTCATTATACGGAGGATAATGCTGAGGTAGATTATATGGAGCTCAGGAACATGTTTGTGGTTGGAACTGACGCTGAAGACGCATGGCAGGAATGACCATTGGGCTTTGTCATCGGCGAGTCTCAACGATATCTTTTTTATCAATGGAAGGATTATCCTGAGGAACTTGTTCGTTCCATCTAACCCAAAACTCCCTAAACTTTTCCTTGGGTTTCTTTTCCGTCTCAGATAGGAGGAGTGGTTTGGGAAAATGTCTTTATTGTACTGAAAATGTCACACAAAATATCGAGCCATGTCGCCCAAAGTGTTCCATTTCCCGACATCTTGAAGAGCATGCCATGCCAAGGCTGCCCAGTCAGGCTCTCACTGAAATGCAACATCAAAAATTCATCTTCCTTGCCGACATTCCTCGTTTTGTTGCAATAATCCATCAAGCGGGCTACTAGATCTCCCCGCCCATCATACAAATTAAACTTAGGCATCTTAAAACCTTCCACTTTCTGGATATCTCATCTTGCTCCGCTGTTTTAGCAAGCTTCGTAGTCTTATCGGGATACTCAAAATGAAGAGCGTGATAGTATGGGCTCGAGATCTTGACAATTGGTTTTGGAGCATAATGTTGGGCATCAGGGACTTATGGCGGGGGACACCCACTTGTCCAAGCTTTGTGCATTCCGACTATCTGTCTTTTCAACCCCAAAACCTCTTCTTTCAACTCAGATTGTGATTCAATAATTCCCTTAGACGGATTAGTAATACATGTGTTCAACTCTTTGCCAGCCATGACTGCCTTGTTTTTCGACCTTGTGTTGTATGGATGAGTTACCTTATGAACCACAAACCAACCACCCTTCTGTTGTGAATTTAATAAAATACAGTCATCACGTTAGTGTTATGGCATTTAAGATATTGGTAACCACAAGAATGAATGCACCTAAGCAGTTGACAATTTCTATTATACATTTGCTCGGCTACTTGCGTCATCCCGGCTTTTATTTCTAATGGCCACTTTCTTTCTTTTTTTTGTTTTCTTCTTCTTTCTTCTTTTTCTTTTCTTGCTTTTTTCCTTTCTTTTCTTTGTTTCCTTCTCAATTCTTGCCTTTGTGTTTTTTGTTTTTTTGTCGGTTCCCTCGTTCCCTCAATTTCTTAGTTTCTCTTTTTCCCCTCTCTTTTTCCACCCTCTCTTGTTTTTCTTCTTGTTTTCTTTTCCTTTTTTATTTAGTTACAGTCGAATCTTATGAAGATTGCCTACGTATTATGACCCCGCGTAAATAAGACCGAGCGTAGTTCATGCAGATAAAAAGGTCAAAAAACATATTTTGGAACTTTTAATTTTTCAAGTAAAATAAACTTTGACTACAATGATTCAAAAACTGAACTTAAACAAAACTAGCAGACTTTGTTGAAAAGCCAAAATTCAGTCTCAAAAATCATACAACCCACACAATTTAATCACAATAGAAAACAAACTGACAGATTCTTTCCCCATATGCCAAAATAGCTATTTTTGCAAGTGTGGCCCCTTCCATATTTCACATGAATTTTGAGGTCGGAGAGGATTATTTTATGATATTTCACAAATTTATTCGTTCTTTTACGAAAATAACTATTCGACAAGATAAATATATTCTAAGGCTATTTCGGCAAGTATGGTTTAAGACACCGCCGAAGCAAGCTCGAATTATTTTGACCAAAAACCCAACGGTATTCAATTCGCCACTGACTCTTTTTCTTATTATTAAAATTAAAATAAAAGACCTGGTTTCACGATCACGGCCTTTCAGCACCTCGAGAAAAAAATTTATAAGGCTGTGTTGGCTAACATGCCAAAATCTTTATAAAGTGACCACATGTGTCTGTTCTTGAAAAGCAGCCTTCCAGCTTCCCTTTTTGAATATTCGGCTAATTTTGACAAAAACGCCGTCACCCGACTTAGATTAAAATTTTGATATTTTTGGCTATTTTTGCAAAAGGGAGGTTGGACCCGATGAGGGTTGCCTACGTATCTCTCGCCCTGGGAGAAGCAAACCATGCGTAGTTCAGGCAAATTAACCGAACTATTTTTTTGAAAACATGACTCTTTTCTTTTTCATTTTCTATGGCACGACAAACTATTTTTCCTTTTCTATTTTTTGAAAACAAGACAAAATAACGACTCTCTTTTTTTTTCAACAAACAATAAACAACTGTCATGACCTATACCTGGTCGTGATGACGTCCAACCCTAAAGCTAGGCAAGCCTGACCAACCATCGCTCTCACTTTAACCAAAAATATCAAAACCGACAATTTTAAAGAAAAATGTTAGAATTTTGGAATAATAATGCAATATTTATAATAAAATAATACAGAGAGATATGAAATCTGAATAAACACTCCCATAAGACCTGAGGTCACGAGTCTAGAGCCTCTAAAAAGACTCGATAGTAATATTTGAACGAAAATACACATGTCTAGAAATGTATATATAGATGTAAAACTGAAAGAGGAAGAGTGCCCAGGTCCTGGGAACGTCAAGCAGCTACCTTAACAACTCTAATAATCTCTGGAGACAACGATTGCTCAGCTAAGCCTCCGGTATACCTGAATCTGCACACAAAGTGCAGGGAGTAGGGGTGAGTACTACCAACTCAGTGAGTAATAAGCATATAAAATGTTTGAAGATAAAAAATCCACGAAATGCCACAAAGTAAAGCTAAAACTAACAGTCTGACACCTTAACTATGAACTAACAACAAAGATATATCAAGTATATCAGTCAAGCAAAATGCAAGAATGCAATACGATGCACATGAACCCACTGCGGCGTACAGCCCTATCCGTTTAACATCGACAGTGCTCACGGTGTGTGTGTACGGACTCCGGAGGGGGTCCTACAGTCCAAGCGCAATATCATCATATCACTGTTGTGGCATGCAGCCCGATCCATACTCAGTCCACAGTATGCATATGACTCACATAACATATTCAATTTATTTTCCACTATGCAATTATTAAGAAGAATATAATTCAGTTATTTAATTCCAGGAAACAGGTGACTTTGCAGTTCATAACAGTGATTAAACATAGGACTGAGATCAATAATTATACAAATCATGTTATCATAATGATATTCATCCTAGACGAATGCTACAAATCGGCGGCCCCAAATATGGAAATAAGCCCAATTTTTAACAGTACAATGTGCGTATCAGCCGCCAATAAGTTATATTTAGCACTCGGGATGGATCAAGTTACAAACCCCAATAAAATACGATCTCGCACCTGCCATGGGGTGCGAGTCACCCCCCTAATATAGCGTCACAATGTGATAAACCGGGGTTTCAAACCCTAGGCCATCATCTATACAAACTACTCACCTCTAACCGGCCGTAGACTGGTCCACAATGCCTTTTCCTTTTGTATCGGCCTCCTCGCGCGTCGAATCTAGTCAAAATCACAATGAATACATAAATATGGGCTAAAGAAACATAACACAATAAAAAATACTCGAAAATTACTAAAATTCACGATGTTGGTAAAACCCGAACCCCAGGCCCACTTATCGAAAAATTCCTAAAGTTATATCAATCATATAAAGTTCACCAACAAAAGAGTTCAAATGGCCTTTCAAATCCCAAAATTCGTTTTCAAAAACCAAGCCCTAGTTCTTCACAATTTCAATCCACTTTCATAAATTTGAGTGTTAGTTCTTCACTAAAAGGGTGTTTCTAAGCGAGAGACTTACCTACAATAAATACCCGTTGAAAACCCTCTTCAAATCGCTCAAAAAGCTCTCTTGGCGGAGTAAAAATGGTGGTAATAATAAATGGGTCGCGGATGAAATAACATATAAAAGCCCTTCTGCCCAGATGAAAATCCTTCTTCACGAACGCGAAACACTATCGCGAATGCGAAGAACAAAAGCCTCATAAGCCAATTTCTGCTTCGCGAACGCGATGGGACCTCGCGGACGCGAAGGACAACACCAGGTACTAGAAATCAGCAGTTCAAAACCTTCAAAAAATGACCTGTTGACCATCCAAAATCACCCCGAGGACCTCGGGACCTCAACCAAAAGCACAGATATGATCAAATACATTATTCAAACTTTCTTGAACCATAAAATCACCATCGTAAACATAAAGAATCATCGAATTACCACGGATTCAAGGCTAAGTTAAACTAATACTTCCAAAACTTGCATTTGATAAAAAACCCGACCAAACGATGTCAGAAGGATTTGAAAATTTGAACGCATATCCAAAATCACCTAACGGATCTACTACAACTCTCGGAATTCCATTCCGAACCCCGGATCAAAATCTCACCTATCAACCGGAATTCGCCAAAATTCAAACTTAGCCAATTCAAGCCAAATTTTACACCGGGCCTTCAAATTTCATTCTGATTGCGCTCCTAAGTCACATATTATCACCCGAAACTATTCGAATCATCAGAAATCCATTTCGAGCCCTCTAACTCATAAGTCAATATCTGATTTACTTTTCCCAAACTAACCTTCTCTTAAAGAGACTAATTTTGTCTCATTTCTAACCGAACTCTATCCGAATTACTCCAAATTCACCAAATACATATAATAAAACATTTTTAGAAGCATAGAACGAGGAAAACGTGGTGGTAACCCACGTGACGACGGGTCGGATCGTTACAACAACCTATTTTCCAAACTAAAAATAAAAGACTCTTTTCTTTTTCTTTTTCAACAAACAATAAAACGACCTATTTTCCAAACTAAAAATAAAAGACTCTTCTCATTTTTCTTTTTCAACAAACAATAAAACAACTTATTTTTCCGAAATAAAACAAAGACTCTTTTTTTCTTTTGTTTTTCAACAAATAATAAAATAATCTATTTTTCCAAACTTAAACAAAGACTTTTTTCTTTTCCTTTTCTTTTCAAAAATAAAAAATAAAAAAAAAGCTCATTTCCCAAACTAAAACAAAGACCTTTTTCTTTTTTGCTTTTTGAGTAACACAAACTATTTAAAACTAAAACTATTTTTTCATTTTTTCAAAATTTCGGCAGAGTTTCTGCAGTATTTGGACATTGGTTGTTTCTTAAAATAAGCAATTAGCTCTCCACACTATTATTTATCTCTTTTCTCAATTTTCCGATATTCTCGATATTCAGAGGGCGGCCAGCATGTAAGTCTGAGGCAAATAAATGCGTAAAACAAGAAGGATGTATCAGGATGGTATTTTCATTTTAGGTTGCTAGTCCTAGACGGACCCAACCCCTGTGTTGAGTCCCCTAAGTCAAATGCAACATGATGCAAATAAACGTTCCTACTAGGGATCTGCCATGAAGTCACGTTATTCTAGGTTCAAATTCTGGGTATGTATTCTAGACTGTGTACCCGAGCGGACAACTAAAGTCGAGGAGGGGGCAACTTATCAGGAACCAAAAGGCCATCCTACTTCATAACTTATCCGGCCACTTTCTTATTTCAGGGTATGACACTAACAGAATACGGAGTCTTGAGTAGTAAGCACATCCCGGAGGTGAGAAGAGAAGGGTGTCGCCACAGTTTATATACGGTTCACATAATATCAAAGCAGTAACATTTAGCACATTCAGCACAAAACATGTAGGATAATCACATATAACCAAATACAATCATTTATCTAAGCTCGAATTCTGAACCCTGAACAAAATGTTCTGGGTTCTTATCACCAGCAGAGTCGTCAGAGCTATCACACCTCCTTATTCGCTACACCTGCAAGGGCGTAAAGGAGTTTTTCCACTTAAAGGACAATCGGAACGGGATTTAATATTAAGGTTTTGGAGTCGTCACTTGGGAGATTAATAGTGTCCCAAGTAACCGGTTGAATCCCGAATCGAGGAAATGTATGACTCTATTAAGACTCCGTGAACTAGAAATCCGAGTAAGTAATTCTGTTAACCCGGGAGAAGGTGTTAGGCATTCCCGGGTTCCGTGGTTCTAGCTTAGCTGCTTAACTGTTGTATTTGATTTTATCTTATTTTAATACATGCTAGCTTATGTGCCTTTTATTTGTAAACCACTTTTATCATTATTATAAAAGAATTGTAACGTCGTGAAAATGTGTTTCGAACCTCGACACAATCAATGCACATGTGGTTGTCAACACATTTCGGCTCCGTTGAGATTTGGATTCGGGTCACATAAATGTGCACTAAATTTATGAAATGTAATTTTATTAAAATCGTGCTTAAAGAGTCTAACGTATTATTATTTTGGGGAAGGCCGTGAAATTCGCTAAACGACCCTTCCAAATTCTATAAATTAATACAATATTTATTGAGGGCCCCACAATTTGTAGTTTATTTGGCGAGGCACGCCTCAGTTATTTTAGAAAGGCAATCCTAAATTAATTGTAATTTGCTACTTTATTTGTCTCCAATAACAATATAAAATCCTAATCAATGAACCTTTTTTAGGAACTATTACTTTGAATCTATGACTTTCAATTAAGTCAAGCCCTCAACAGTTTTGATGCCTCAATATTGGCCCAAGAACGAAATGGGCTAGAGTGCGAGTTGGGCCTATTAGGCGTGCAACAGCTCAGCGTAATAGAGGGGCCAATCAATCTCAAACAAACCAGTTGATTTCCGCAATTCGACAAGTCAAAAAATAACCAGACAAATGATCCTATTTATCATTTCATTATTGAGCTTCTAACTGTTACTAAAAGTAAAACCCAATTAAGAACAATAGTAGTAGTATTTCAACGTATGGCATTGATTCATATTAACAAGACTAATCTAGTGCTCAGCATTCAAGCAACTTCATTATATTAATTCAAATCCATGTTCACTGAAACTTGACACTAAATATTCAAATGACGAACTCGTTTTTACATTTTACGAACTAACTGGAATTAACAACTGAACTTACAACTATTGTTGAATCTATTTTCACAACTACAAGACCAAATCAGGATTCCAACTCATACCACAAGTCCAAAAGAGTGACAGCCCCACAGTCCAATATTAGTTCCAATTAACACAGTTTTAAAGCAGCTGCAAATGTTCTAGTTATGTAGCCTTATTAACCAAATAACTACCACAAAGTTAACTACAAGCTAATAATCAACAGAAAGCAATCTTCAATGCATAGATTTGATGGAACTTCTTCATTTCAACTTCCAATTCATAGTTACATTGAAGCAAGTTCAGAAATAGTACCTGGAAACAGAACAAAAATTGAGAATAGGAATCAGCTCATGCAATGATCAAACAACAACAGATTGATACTCAACACAGCCTAGAAAAATAGAATCCACAGCGCCCAAAGTGTTTAAATCAAACAAGAGTAATCGATCTACTTGATACAACAACAAATTAACCAGAAAATGATTTGCAGAATTTCAAAACCAGTAAACACAATCAACAGATCTGACCGAGCCCCAAACAGACTCGAACTTAACCCAATGAACTATGAACTTTCCTCAATCAGTACACAAGAATCATTTAAGCCATTTTTCCTCTTCAATTAATCCGGAACTCAGAACTTATTTCTGAAACATCAATAAAAATAATTTTTTTTGTTTTTTCTGTTATATTTGCTTTTGTTTTTTTTTTTTTGGTTTTTGTGAAGCAAATAAGATATAAGGAACTCAAGAACTTCATATTTTATTTTTGGAGTTTCAAATTCAAATTTAAGATCTGGAAACTTGCAGAAGCTTTTGGGTGGAATTTTAGAGGCTCCAAACTTGTATGTTAAGACACTATTCATTGCCTTTTATAGGCAAAATGAGGGCAGCCCTCGGATTTTATGTTTACCCTATCAGTCCCTACTTCTTTTCAACTTTAATCCCTTATTTTTTAACTCTTTCCTCAAGCGAATCCCTTAACTTATAGAAATATGCACTAAAGTCTTATTCTAGAAGAATCTAAACTATTCTAATGGGATCTACAACATTTTTTCTACTGTTAAATGTCCAAACACCCCTGACTACCCTTGAAATTACTAATCTATCATAGCTAGTACTCAAACACTTCCCTAAGCCCTAAGGGTGAACTTTCAGCTTATACAATCCTATTATACTATTATCCAATTAGCTTTAAACAGAATTAACGATCAAAAAGTCAATATTAAACTACACTAATCTAACTAACAACATATGAAAAGTTAAAGAAAAAGTCTAAAATATGATGGCGTCAATCAACTACAACGAGCATACTAATCACACGAGGGGAAACATATTAAGATGAGCAAATAACAAAGTTAAAAATTCAGCCAAACATGAACTTAATAACACTATCCTAATTCGACTTGATGAAGCTGAAGTTAAAGAAAAGAAGATAAAATGAAAACAAGAACATCCATTAAACAAATAGGCCAGCAGACCTAACCAAACAAGAGCAACAAAAAACAAAAAACAGAAGAAGAAAAACTCACTAGGAAAATTATCCATTCAAACTCGACAGTCTTCAATGACCGTCGAGGCCAATGACATTGAATTCCCCGCGAAGGAAGCAACAAGACTCTGGTACGTTCACTTGAAATCAATGGGACGAATTAGGATTTTTTTGACCGATTTTGGTTTTGAAATTCAAGGGGCTCGGACATGTTTTGAAGGATATTATTTGTAGATTGGTGATAAGGAGATAGAGGAGGTTCCATGGTGTGAATTTGAACCGATTTGGGCGGTATCGCAGCCGTGGACGGCGGAGACAGTGGCAATTCTTTCAATTATTCGACGCCCTCCAATGGGATTCGAGAGATGATAATGGTGGATTCGTGATGGGTACATTGAGGCGGTGTAGGGGTGTGAATTTGGGAGCCATCGGTGATGGTGGTGATTTTGTCAGTGGTGGCAGCGGCGGCGTTACGTGTTGAGTGCGAGGAAAGGTATTATGGCAGTTTAGGGCTAAAGGGGAATTCAGACAGTTTTAATTGAATCCCCATATTGGACGACGATTGTTGGATCAAGAGAATTGGAGGGTCAGGATTGATGGACACCCAAAACGGCGTCGTTTAGGGCGGGGGTGGATCTGGACCGGGTAATGGGGATTGGGCTGGGTGACGGATTGGCATTTGGGCTGAACAATTGAATTAAAAAAGCCCAACTCGTTTATAACAGTCCACTCCTCCCCTTTTATTTGTTTTCTCTTCATTTTTTATCTATCTTTTGTATTTCATCAAGTATTTTGTATTTATTTACTTATATAATTTTTTATAAATAAAAAATTAAAGACCTAATATATTTCAAAGTAATTAACTCCTGAAACTGCATAAAACTATTTTGTGACGAATTCACAATTAAAATAATTAAAATAAAAGAGTGAACTATTTTGTTATTTAAATGAAAAGTGAACTATTTTGTTATTTTCTTTATATTTTGTTCTAAAAACAATTAAACTATCAATTAATCATCAAATATAAAATTAGATCCTAAATGCAAATGCGTATTTTTGTTTTTTTCATATGAATTAAAATGCACAAATAAAATGCAAATAATTATCAGAAAAATGACACCAAAATTCACAAAGTTGTAAAAATAAAGAAAAATTATTTTGTTTGCATTTTTTGGAATAACTCCTATATATGGCAAAACTCACGTGCTCACAAATAGCACTTTCGAAAAGGGCGAAAGCATAAAGCAAAAACAAAATGAAACGTACCCTTAAGCCCATGACGGCCACCTCGTCCCTCAACTCAGCATCGGGAACATCCCAAAGGGACTCGTTTTCAGCTTTGGAGCACAATAGGCTGAATTGCGGTACCATATCTTCACCCTCCGCCAAGAGATTAACACCGGAAGGTATCTGAAGAGTAGGGGTCGAGCCGCCCACAATAACCACCGAATGAGTGAGACCCTCCTTAATCTCCTGACATCGTCGAGGTCCAGGTCTGACTCAGACTCATATTCGTCAATCACCACGCCTTTTCCCTTCTCTGACGCTGAAGAGGAAGCACGACCCGCTGCAGAAGACGAGGGCACGTCTAAAATCACAATAGCAGCCCCAGAGGTTGGGCCCTCTACTCCGATAAGGTGTTGATCATCAACGACGGCAGGGGCTTCTGATTAAGCCAAGACGGCGGCATGAGTCTCTACTTGCTGGTCACGGGCACCAGCAACTCCAACGGTTTGCTCTGCCTCTACGGGAGGAACCACAATAACACACTTTTCCAGAGCCTGTCTAAGGAGAGTCGTCCAAGTGAATTATTGTTGGGGGCACTGTCTCGAACTCTACTCTCCATCTCTTTGATGGTCATTCTTCCTCCCTAGTAGATGGTAGCTCGTCTATTGGGCAAACGACATTGGTCGGGACCTCGTCCTGGGAAGCGCCCCTCACTGGGTAACCAAGGTCACAGATTCAATAGAAGCGGCCCTCGACGAAGGTCGTACAGTGGATACGCCAATAGGGCGAGCAGATGCGGTCGGCTGGTGGAAAGCCAACCGAGTAGCCCTTGCTCTCCGCACCCTCCCTTGCCTTCGACAGGCGGCGAGGGGCAATATCTCCGCTGCAAAAAGGAGACAGTTAGTGTTCATAGAAAACGGTCGAACATTTCACTAACTAAAGATGCAGACTTATGTGCAACGTTCCATCTCTGAGGGAATCCCGTTGGGTCCGCCAAAATATGTTCAGTCCGCACATAGAAGTAGTTCTCGTAGAAACGACGATTGATCCTGTCGTCCATCTTGACCACCAGACTCCTCGAACCCCGAGGGCGCATATGGATCATCGAACCGCGAATCAATTGAGGAGCAAAAATGCTGAGCATATGGTCCAAAGTGACCTCACGACTGACAAGTTCTGCATACTTGAGTAGCATGAGGAATAACTTGTACAAATAAGGCAAAAGCTAGCGGGGCACAGCTCGTAGAAACGAAAAAGTCCACTACCAACATGGGAAGAGGAAGTGTGTACCCTATAATGAAAAGGTAGGCGTAGAACATGCAGTACCCGGGATGGTCGAAGTGAACTATGTCGTCCCCCGCCGCCGGCCGCATATCGACGTAATTGGGGATCCCCCACCTTTCTTTCAACTCTACAATCCCCCTTTCCCTCACGACGAGGGAACAGGTTCCGGCTCAGCTCCGCCGCTAAAGCTTAAGTCAGTCGCCGCTCTCTCCATATGAAGCAAAATCTCAACTACTGAAGGAATATCCTCATCCTCTGCCGCATCCGCCCATCTGGTGATCGGAACAGAACTTTCTGATATCAGATTAGCGGCATGAAGGTTATCGCGTGAAGAATCACCAGCCATTTTTTGTTTTTAGCAGAAAACACTCCAAAAAGAAGAAATAAGAAGAAGAGATGAGAGATTTTAGGAAGCAAGAAGTAAGCAGAAATTCGAGATTTCAGAAAAAGCTATATCTGAAGAATTGTGAATCAATCAAATGACAAGTTCCATCTATTTATAAGAGACATTAATTCCCCGAGCACGAAACCCAAGAGTCACCATTCGAATCTGATAGGGCACGAAACGTTTCATTCCCCCAGAAACGTGTGTCATAATGGTGGTAATCACAAACCAACGCTTCAGTGCCAACCAACGCCTCGATTTCGAAACCGCCGCAACAGTCCATGAAGATCGAAATAACGCCACCCCTCAGCCAAAAACCCACAGAATGCGACTAAGGAATGGAAAGTTGAAGGCCAGATTTCTCTCGACTTTGTAACGAACATGATCCGTCTGTCGAGTCCGACATAGGACGGCCCCAACAGACGGAGGGACTAACTATATTGGTCAAAATCTGATCACCGCAACCATGTCGCCCAATATCCCGCCTCGATAATCAGGCGATGAAAGTGAATATAGCCCACTCCATTTTCTCCTCTGAGACGTCCGACAAATCGGAAAGAGCAAAGCTAATGTCAAGAGCAAGATATATTAGATGACAAGAAAGGGTCGAGTCAAGAAACGGGTAAAAGGACCTCAATTATAGATAGCCAACAAGAGTTCTCAATATGGGTGGGCGGGGGGAGGAATGTGGGTGGCTGGGGAAGGGGCTTTTGCCATTCTCCCAAGAAAAAAGGCAAAATTTACTTTCTCATTAATGAATGGGGAATATAATGTTGAATCTTAATAAGATCGATGAGGTTGCTATTTTTAATTTACTAGTGAGAAAACTGGCTACATCGTGCTATTTTTACTTTATATCTGAACCCGTCGATTGCCAAAGTTTGCGAATTAATAATTCTGACTTATAATCGTAATTAAAAATACGACTAATAAATCAGTACTCCAAAAGCATTAATGTAAAGGAGACTTGTTCTGACGGCATCTCTTTTTGCAATTTTTTTTCTTTGGTAGCAACTGTGACATTACTTCACTCTTCCTTTCTTTGGTCCGCCAAAATATGTTCAGTCCGCACATAGAAGTAGTTCTCGTAGAAACGACGATTGGTCCCGTCGTCCATCTTGACCACCAGACTCCTCGAACCTCGAGGGCGCATATGGATCATCGAACCGCGAATCAGTTGAGGAGCAAAAATGCTGAGCATATGGTCTAAAGTGACATCACGACTGACGAGTTCTGCATACTTGAGCAGCATGAGGAATAACTTGTACAAATAAGGCAAAAGCTAGCGGGGCACAGCTCGTAGAAACGACAAAAGTCCACTACCAACATGGGAAGAGGAAGTGTGTACCCTATAATGAAAAGGTAGGCGTAGAACATGCAGTACCCGGGATGGTCGAAGTGAACAATGTTGTCCCCCGCCGCCGGCCGCATATCGACGTAATTGGGGATCCCCCACCTTTCTTTCAACTCTACAATCCCTCTTTCCCTCACGATGAGGGAACAGGTTCCGGCAGCTCTGCCGCTAAAGCTGAAGTCGGTCGCCGCTCTCTCCATATGAAGCAAAATCTCAATCACTGAAGGAATATCCTCATCCTCTGCCGCATCCGCCCATCTGGTGATCGGAACAGAACTTTCTGATATCAGATTAGCAGCATGAAGGTTATCGCGTGAAGAATCACCAGCCATTTTTTGTTTTTAGCAGAAAACACTCCAAAAAGAAGTAATAAGAAGAAGAGATGAGAGATTTTAGGGAGTAAGAAGTAAGCAGAAATTCGAGATTTCAGAAAAATCTATATCTGAAGAACTGTGAATCAATCAAATGACAAGTTCCATCTATTTATAAGAGACATTAATTCCCCGAGCATGAAACCCAATAGTCACCATTCGAATCTGATAGGGCACGAAACGTTTCAGTCCCCCAGAAACGTGTGTCATAATGGTGGTAATCACAAACCAACGCTTCAGTGCCAACCAACGCCTCGATTCCGAAACCGCCGCAACGGTCCATGAAGATCGAAATAACGCCACCTCTCAGCCAAAAACCCACAGAATGCGACTAAGGAATGGAAAGTTGAAGGCCAGATTTCTCTCGACTTTGTAACGAACATGATCCGTCTGTCGAGTCCGACATAGGACGGCCCCAACAGACGGAGGGACTAACTATATTGGTCCAAAACTGATCACCGCAACCATGTCGCCCAATATCCCGCCTCGATAACCAGGCGATGAAAGTCAATATAGCCCACTCCATTTTCTCCTCTGAGACGTCCGACAAATCGGAAAGAGCAAAGCTAAAGTCAAGAGCAAGATATATTAGATGACAAGAAAGGGTCGAGTCAAGAAACGGGTAAAAGGACCTCAATTATAGATAGCCAACAAGAGTTCTCAATATGGGTGGGCGGGGGGAGGAATGTGGGTGGCTGGGGAAGGGGCTTTTTGCCATTCTCCCAAGAAAAAAGGCAAAATTTACTTTCTCATTAATGAATGGGGAATATAATGTTGAATCTTAATAAGATGATGACGTTGCTATTTTTACTTCAAAATCCGAACCCGTCGATTGCCAAAGTTTGCGAATTAATAATTGTGACTTATAATCGTAGTTAAAAATACGACTAATAAATCAGTACTCCAAAAGCTTTAATGTAAAGGAGACTTGTTCTGACGGCATCTCTTTTTGCAATTTTTTTTTCTTTGGTAGCA
This sequence comes from Nicotiana benthamiana, assembly GCA_034376525.1. NCBI lineage: Eukaryota > Viridiplantae > Streptophyta > Magnoliopsida > Solanales > Solanaceae > Nicotiana > Nicotiana benthamiana. The sequence continues at coordinate 48,743,182 of CM067341.1, read as the reverse complement.
ACTTGACATTACTTCACTCTTCCTTTCTCTCTCTACGACTTCGTTCTCCGATCAGAATCTCTGTTTCTCTCTCTATTATCAGTTTCTAAAAGGAAAATGTCGAAGTTAATGCCGCATCTGGACGACCGAAGTAGGAAGACGCTTAATCTCACTGTCCTTCAGAGAATCGATGCATGTATTGAGGAGATCCTCTTCACCGCTGCTCATGTCACCTTGTACGACTTCAACGGCGACCTTAACTTATGGGTCAGAATATATCATTTACTTATATACAATTCGTTATTTACTTATTTATGAGTTTAAGTTTTATGCGCTTTGTAGAAAAATTCACTATCAAATCATTTATAAGGTAATTACAGCCAAATCTCAATTATAATTAACCTGCTAGAGTTTAAGTTATATACTTAGTCAGTGTCAAAAAATTTTACACCATCAGTTTGCATTTATCAAGAACTTTTACACTATCAGGACACACTTACCAAGGAAATTTTACATCATGAAGTCACATTTACTCGTTCTAGCAGCTAACTTCTCTTATTTCAAGATTATAATCCCCACATTTTAAGGAGGCTTATCACCTGATAGTGTAAAAAATTCTTCACTCACGATGTATTATGAATATAACTTTAACTCAACCTGCTATAGCATGTCAAATTACACCGATGCTGTAAATAATCTTTATACTGTCAGTGTATATAACTTAAATCCATTATATGTTTTATTTATTTTTTTGATCAGGTTGTTATTTGTTTTTTAATATTCGCAAGATATTGAGTTTGTGTTTTATGTAGATGTTTGACCAAAAAGTGCTAAGCTTTTTGTTAAACTAATTAATGAAGAAAATGAAGGATAAATTTTAGCCAAACATAATTAACTCTAGATCTAAGCATAGTGAACATGAAAATCGAACGGGGTCAAGTTTATATAGCTCTTCTTAAGTTTATAAAAAGGCATCAAACATAAATGATAAGCTTACATCTTTGATACATTGTTCCGAGCAAAGAGGGAAGGAATGCTGTTGACAATTATGAGACCTATCTTTGACCTATCTTTGTTGAATCAGCGATGGCGATTACATAGATTTGCGACCAAAATCTAGGCTTTCACCTTGTCGGAGGTCTCCTCCTATTCCTCTGTTCCTTTTCCTCTTTAGGGAGTCGGGCCCCTTTTCTTGCCTTCTTACCTTCTATTTATACTACCAATATTCTCATTTGTCCCATAGTCTTTAACCAAAATATTCTCTCTTGATTATATTTTTCATTATTCCCCTCAAACATTACGACATGTACTTCGCCGTACAAGCTTAGTGATGGCTCGATATGCTTATTGTTGTTATGACTTGTGAACACGACCACGGCTCAGTCGAGCCCCTACTATTCCGTTTAGTATCGATCCTCATGGACAGATTTTGATCCATAGAGTAGATATGTGTATATTTGAGTGGTTTATTTAAGTAAATGTTAATCTCTCTGTTTGTGTAAATTGACGGATATGATTGTACAAAGTGCCTCAGGTATAATTTGAAAGAATAAATTTCATAACTCCAGTTCTCTGCCTCTACCAAACGTGCATCTGGCTGCTGCTACACAAACTCACGCCTTATCGTGTGTTGCAGTATGTACGAAATGTTGCTTGAGTTGTGTGTGATGGTTTACAATTTTCAATGAGTGCATTTTTTAGAACAATTGCTGAAATAAACTTATCACTGAAATTAAGGTATGCTTCAATGCCTCATCCCAAGCTAGTACAGGTAGGCATTATAAATCTCACGGTACATTTTGCTCTATTTGGACCTATTTCTCATGATATATATCATTCAGATAAAAGGTGGTGAATTGGATGTTTTGGAAAGTATATTCTAAGGGATTGCGTTGTGTACTCCCACTTCCTGCCTTTAGGCCTATTTATAATCTGGTCAGTTGGTCTTCATGAAATGTTGTCTTAAAGAATAACTTGTTTACTGGTTAATTTGGATTGCAGAGCCGCAAGGAGGTTGAAGGTTCTTTCTTTGTAGTTAAGAGGTATGCTCGCAGTATGACAAGTAACTAAAGTTTTCTGTTTAATAAGGAAGTGTTTGTGTCTGGCTTTCTATATGTTATTTCAGATTATCAGGTATTTTCTGCTCTTATACTAGATTGAACATTCATATACATTGCAAAGTGGCCTGGCCAAACTGATCTAGCCCCAAAATTTAGGAGTTCAGGGGCTGATGATCGATCCTGGTGAATGGTGAACCAGCTCGAACCTGATCCCTAACCCCTTAGGAGGGTGTAGACTCTAGTCTTAGAACCCATTTTTGGATAAGTAGTCTTGTACACCTGTCTTTTGCTACAAAATGCAATTAAAAAATCACATACTTAAATGGAAAGTAGATGATTACAACAACAACTACCCAGTAAATAAAAAATTAGATGATTATAAATAAAAAATAATTCGTGAAAGAGATGGGATAATTGTGAGAAACTAATGAAACATGAAAAGTATTTAAGGCGTTGTGACTTGAATTCATATCATTAACTTGCCTAGATACCAAAGCAAGTGCATCTAACCTAAAAGGGTTTGTTGTGTTTATTTTGCTTGTAAGTTGACATAGTTGTCCTCCAAATAGATAAGGTATAACTCTTGCAATTTCTAATAACAGAGCTATAAAATGTGTAATATTTAGGCATCTAACTAACCGTTGCCACTTCATTATTTTGTCTTTTTCTTTTCCCCCCCTTTGAACTTCCGGTTTGCCCATGTGCCTTGTACTGTGTGGTTCACCGACTAGATTCCCCTCATGGGATGGAGGTCGGTGGGTTAGGCTTCCCCCCCCCCCCCCCCCCCCCGGTGACTCAAACTGGTTCAGCTCGCAGATCACAGCATTAAGATTTATAAAGAAATTTCTGGTACCTTGTGAAAAAAATTGTTTCTGATTCAGCTTGTCAGAAACTGTTAACACTGTGCAGATATTATATAATTATTAGATGGTTTTCCTTGGCTTTATTGGTTCTTTTCCATGTTATAATATGGGATCCTGATGGTTTTTGATGGATTGTGTGCCTATAAGGAGGTCGGATTACCAGATATCCTTGTTGTTGGTTATGTTGTTTTAGGAATTCTCAGCCAAGGTTCCAGTTTATTGTTATGAACCGGAGGAATACAGGTATAATCCTATTTCTTCTTCTAATAATATTGTGCGGGGCCTCTCTTTTTCAAATTCATAGGAGAGAACCTTTAGAATTCTTTATTTTTACTTTGTTCATTTTATGATTTTTGAAAGTAGTGCTCGAACTCTCCGAAAATGTGGCAAGATAAGTGTCGGATCCTCCAAAAGTAGTGCATTTCTGAAGGATCCGACACGGGCACCCCATTTTGGGGAGTCCGTGCAACAGAGCTTATTACGAATAATTTTTTTTGACATCTAAGTTTACACTTCTCGATTTGGTGGTCATGATTCTGAGACAAAACATAATATAAAAAATATTTCCTCTATTGGCCTTGTAAATAGTAAATTATTTAGTGAAAATTGTGATATTTGTCTTTTGCATGAAGCTTTCCTATTTATATGAAGCAGAAAATATGTTGGAAGATCTCTTGGGAGACTTTGAGTTCGAGGTTCAAGTTCCATATCTGTTGTATCGCAATGCAGCCCAAGAAGTCAATGGTATCTGGTTCTATAATGCACATGAATGTGAGGAGGTTGCAGATCTCTTTGGCAGGGTGGGATCTTCTTCAGTCTTTAGACCCCAAGCTGTATGATTTATTTATGAGTGGAGCTTATCTCTTTGCTATCAAAAAATGTATAGTTGCAGTGGAGATCTATGATGGTAAGCAACACCCACTTCCAGCCGAGAGGTTGTGAGTTCGAGTCTCCCCAAGAGCAAGGTGGGAAGTTCTTGGAGGGAAGGATGCCGGAGGTCTATTTGGAAACAGCCTCTCTGGGTAGGGGTAAGGTCTGCGTACATACTACCCTCCCCAGACCCCACTAAGTGGGATTATACTGGGTTGTTGTTGTTGTTGTTGTTGTTACAGTGGAGATCTATGATGTTGGAAAACACATTCTTGTAGATTAACTTATGGTTCTATGTAAACAATGTAAAAGCAACTGTTATGGTGGCGAATTTTGTAGACATTTCTTGATAAGGTAACTAGTTTTACTAATGTTACCAAAATATCGTTCTGTACCAAAGTGACGCAGTCATTTATACATACAAAAACCTCATGGGTGCACCAAAAGGAGACTAGACCCACGAGGCTACTCCTCACATGGTACAAAATCTTTCTTGGCCCTTTCATATGCTCTCCTATTCCTCTGTTCCATATTACCCGCATAAGAGCTAGTGGTGACATCCCATGCCCTGCGTCTTCTCTTGCTTCTTCTAAAGGCCCATTTGTATAGTGCCTTCTTTATTGTGCTTAGCAGTTGGCATTACCCGTTGTATTCTGAACCAATTCATAACCTCCCACCACAAGTGTGTAGCTACTTAACAATGTTATAAGTGGTGATCCACTTCTTCTCCCGAACATACACACATATAGCACCAACTCATATATGTGATCCTTATAGACGTTTCTAGAGTTGTCAAATTTGACCCAAGCCCAAATGACCCGCCCAACCTGCCCAAGGTTGGGTTGGTTATTGACTCGCCCATTTATTGAACTTAGCACATCTTAACCCAGCCCATCTCAACCCATATAAAGTTGGGCTAATTTTTAGCCCAAATTGATCCATGAGTAAGTTTGTCAAAATATCTTAGCAATAATTTTATTTTTTATTTAATATTTTAAATATTACCATAACAAAAGCAAAAGAAACCTTATTTAGTAATTATACAATTTATAAGAATATAAACATATTAATTAAAGTTTAATAAGAGTTTGGCGGGTTGGGTTACGACTCGAATTTTAACCCATCTTGACCCAACCCATCTTGGAAATAGCCTCTCTGCCCTTTCTGGTAGGGGTAAGGCCCGTCTACATACTACCCTCCCCAGACCCCACTTTGTGGGACTATACTGGGTAGTTATTGTTGTTGTTGTTGTTGACCCAACCCATCTTGGCCCAAGTAACTTAATGACCCGCCCAACTATTGACTCAACCCATTTTGACCCGCCCAAAATTGAGCCAACCAGCCCATTTGACACCCGTAGACGTTTCTCATATGAGAAAGAGAACAAATAAGTGAATGAACTACTCAGAGAAAATTTTAAGGGCTGGTTATTATCCTTGTACTTATAATTACTTGTGGTTTGCTGTTATTATTGTCAGGCTGATAGCAATCCGGAATTTATGTTTAAACTGGAAAGTTGTTTGGCTTTTCTTTGGTAGAGATAAACATGATAAGGTTCGTCTATCAAAAGGCATTAAGTTGAAGGCTGTTATAAATGAAAAACTTCAACTTTTGGAGCTTGTTTAGTCAAACTATGACATACCTTAGGCTTTAAATATGTGATTTCTATAACATCAGATTTATTTTAGCCCGACGATTATGTTTCCAGTTTTTGTACAACTCTGACTTTCTGTTAGTGGAGGTGTCTAAATTGTGTTGAATCCATTTTGTCTTTGTGTTACATGATGGAAATGACATCAATCAGATAGAAAAACCAATTTAGTCTGTGTGCTATATCTGTTGATGGAAATGGCATCAGATAATATTTATTGCTAGTTTGTTTTAGTGGTGCAGGGTATGTGAAGTAATGG